>BSBK01004778.1:0-675000 GCA_027943335.1 Chamaecyparis obtusa
GAATTAGTACACAAAATAAAAAATTTCATCCATCAAGCCTTGGTGGAAAGATCAATGCCAGTAGCCACAAACAATATTCTCCAGCTATAAATTGCATTTGGGTTATCCCTAGTTCTCACCCCATTTGTTTATGGTCCATACTTTGAACCAACACTGCCATATGCAGTCCTCACATGTTTCCTAGAGGAAGAGGTTTTTCTACTCTTTGGTCTACTATTATAAAACCCAAAATAGATCATTTTTATTGGTGTATTATTTTCCAAGGCTTTCCTTTAGGTTCCCATCTTCAACATTTGGGGGATACTAGACCCTCGCTATCCTTTTTTGTGACCAATCTGAATCTTTTATTCATATCTTCTAGTTTTTTAGAAGGGCACAATGGTAATGGGTGTGGATTCATGATTTCATTAGTCCCCTTTGACCATAATTTTTCACTTGGCATATGGTCATTCTAAGTGACTCTCCTAGTTTCCTTTTCAATTCCTTCAGATTTGGAATACTTTCAGGATGGGAATCTTATTTGGTATTTGGAAGGACAAGAATGAAATTATATTCGCTCACTCATGTATTGATAATTTTATTTCTATTTTTTCTAAATCAGGTATTTTCAATAATGTGTTGTTACAGATTCAAGCATAGGTAGATAAGGTGGCTCTTGAATTGGCCCACTTGAAAGAGATTTTATTTGGGGAAATGCCCCTTGTATAGTTTCCAAGGTCCCGTCAGATGGTTCTATTTTTAGTGGCCATTCACCATCATGTAGTTGTCATCGTGGTCGTAGCTCCTCTACAAAGTGTTCTTACACACCGCATTGACAGGTTCCTTGGTATCATTTTAATGACCATTGGGATTTCCCTTGTTGGCGGTTGGCATCTCCACCTCCCAGTGGTTTTTCCTTTGTATGACCCTCTATTGGTGGTGCTCCTCTTGCTACTACAGGTTGGCCCAGTTCAGGTGGCGATTCTAGTTAGCCTTCCTCTTTAAAATGGATTCCCCGACTTGGCCTGGTTATTTCTACAGTCAAAAAGGATAATGAGGAGGAAGAAGAGACATATGATAGATGGTCTATTCCATACCCCGTTGATGTATGGGGAAAGAAGGATGATCCAAACCCACCTCCATCAACTGGTACTACTTTAGTTGCCTAGGTGTTTTTCTATTTCAGGGCTATGCTCGTGTTTCTAATGATTTCTGGTTTCTAGGCACAACCTGTTTGACACTGCTAGGGAGTAATTTTATATCCTCTAAACATTTATTTTTTGATTTATATATTAATCTCTTTTAATTAATGATTAAGCATATTTCATAAAAGAATACATCAAAATCCTTCACCAAATTTTAAATAAAATATCATGCTTATCTTAAATATTTACTATTATAGTTTACATTAATAGGAAAGAGATTAAATAATGACTTCAACGGAGTTAAATTAAAAAACTAGGGGGACAACTAATACATATTTAAGGAAAAAAACTAAAACTATAGAATAAACCTAAAAAGTAATTCCAATAAGGCTTTTAGATAAATAAATTATCTCTTTACTAAATAAAATAAATTTACATATTTAAAAAAAAAAATAGATGTAAGAAATTTCTATTAATTTCAAACACATAGTATGCCAAAATTTATTCATCAAATTTGAAAGTATTTATATCATTATTTATCTAAAATAATTACTAATATAGTTTACATTAATAATCTATTCACTTTAACTGATCAAAAAATATAATCTATTCACTTTATAAAAATACACTTTATTTCTTGTGATATCGCTATTTGGATTCAATTGTGTAGTTTTTGAGTCAAGCTCATTGATCTATGTTTCATGAGTAGTAGTTCACAAGAACCCATCTCTCATGAGAATGGATAGAACACTTGCATTCATTGGATCTAGGTGATGCTCATAGAGGTGAAACATTGGGCCTTTTCCGAGAGGTCATCCATCCTAGTGCTACTCTAGCTCAAGCACGCTAACCATGGATTTTTTTGAAGGTTTTTCTTGCAAGCTAAGTGGGCTTAACCTTGGAGGAAATTCCATGGTTGAGCATGCTTGAGCTAGAGTAGTACTGGGATGCGTGACCTCCCAAGAAGGCTTGATGCTTCACCTCTATGAGCATCACTTAGATGCAATGAGTGCTAAGTGATTCTCATGAGAGATGGGTTCTTACGAACTACTACTCATAAAACATGAGTCAATGAGTTTGACTCAAAAACTACATAGTTGAATCCTGATACAATATCACAATTTGACTTGTAGAAAACCTCTCTGGAGGTACTTGTCAATTGATGAGCCAAAGGGGCTCTATAATGAATGGTTAATAATGCACAACACTTGTTGAAGTTTTTGTAAATGAGGTTGCAAGCTAAGTGAGCTTAACCTCGGAGAAAACTCCATGGTTAAGTGCGCTTGAGCTAGATTAGTATTGAGATGGGTGACATCTCAGGAAGGCCTAGTGCTTCGCCTTTGAGAGCATCAACTAGATGCAATGAGTGCTAAGTGTTCCATTCATTCTCATGTGAGATGAGTTGTTGTGATATGCTACTCATGAAATAATGATTAGTGAGTTTGACTCAAAAAGTACACAATTGAATATTGATAGAAATATCACAACTTGACTTGCTATGAAAAATATCTCCTACTTGTCATTTAATTTAATAAAGACTTAACAATGTGAAGAAAAATTAAACAATAGTTTTAATAAAATATCATATCATGATGATGTACATTAAAAAAAATAATTATTTATTTAAAATAAATAAATTAAAACTACAATACAACTCTTAAATAAATAAAATTACCTTTTTATACAAAAAAAATAATTAATATAAAAAAGATAACTCATTTATAAATACAAATATTTATTATGTATGATTTTTTAATACATATATTTAAGATATTTATAATAATTCTTAATATCTAATATCTCAATATATAATAATTTAAGATATATAATATATAATTCTTAATATATAATAATTTTTTAATACATATATTTAAGATATTTATACTAATTCTTAATATCTAATATCTCAAAATTTATCATCAAATTTCAATTTCAATTTTATTATTTTAATTAAAATATTTATTAACATATTTTACATTAATTATTTATTTACTTTGTAAAAAATGTTTATTTTTTCTTTCAATTATTGAAAGGAATTGATATCCACTAAAAGACAAAATTATTATTGATATGGACCAGATATTAGTAAGATAACATTTTACACTTGCTTTTTAGATAGTAAGATACTTATATTAATCTCAAACACCTAAAGGTAAAAAATTATTCATCAAATTTTAAGTATTTATATCGTTACTTATCTAAAATAATTAATGATATATTTTATATTAATTAATTATTCACTTTGTAAAAAGATATTTAATTTCTTTTCAATTATAAGAAAAATATATTTGATATTTAGATGAATTTAAATTTATTAATGAAAATGGATCATATATCATTATATACTTGATAAGTAGTTGAACTTAAAAAAATAATTTTATAAATTGATTTGAGAAAAAAATATTTAATAAATTGATTTGAGAAAAAAATAAATAATAGATTTAATGTAGTGCTATATATAAATAAAAGTTGTTCTTTATATAAATAAATTTATTAATATAAATAAACGTCTCAAAATTGAAAGTATATAAGATAACTTTTTACTATATAAAATAATATATTATTTATGTTTTTTAAATAAATGTATTTAAGATATTTATGCTAATTCTTTACATCTGAAACCTCAAATTTCAACCTAAATATCATTATCTATATGAAATATTTACTAACATAATTTACATTAATTATTTATTCACTTTATAAAAAAAAAAATTATTTAATTTTTTCATTATTAAAAAATATATTGAATATTCACATAATAACAAAATTATTATTAGTATATAGAAGAAGTGGTCCTAATGACTATTCACTTCTTGCTCACTCAACCTTTCAATTACATACTTCAAAGAAACAAAAAAACATGATAATTAAAGTCTATTATTAAATTTTACATGTACCAATAGCCTTCCAATTGTATCTAATAGTTAAAATTTGTAGATTTTAATTGGAGGAGTTTTGTAAGTTTACTGGTAGACAACAATTAGTGGAACATTTGTGCATAAGTATTAGTAAATACAATTATTAAAGGAAAATGTATTAGTTCATTGAGGAATATGTATTGAATTTTGACACTTCTTAATGACCACTTTTTTAGTTCTAGTATACATAATTCCACAATGTTCGTATAAAGACTTAAAATTGTCCAAATCCAATGTATCATTTAAAAGCTTAGAATACATGAAATTAACTATAATGATAAGCTTCCCCTACTAGATATTGGTATATATGGTAGAATAACTTTTAAACTAAAAATTTATTGAAGATTGTAACACAGAAATCACTATTCAATCTTTACCTTGCACCCATGTATAAATTACCCTCATACACTGCAATTTATGCATTGGTACATATGGAAAGCTGCATAGTCCTTTAAAACCTAAATTTTATGAAAATAACAGTTAATTATATAAACAAAACATTATTACAGAAAGATTTAATAATTTGGCTCAGCCACTTTATTGAAAAATCTTCTTTTTGGTGTGGGACCAATCATGAACAAGCTAAGCTACCATCCTAGACCAAAGCAACGCGTAATCTGAACTGTACTTGATTATCTTTACTTTTGTCCACCGTGGGTCCCTCGAAATACTAATTTGTCTGAATTTCACAGAGCTTTACCTAATATACAATGGCGATTAACGGTTTGGCCGACGTTAGCATCCACTGAGATTGACAGGCAAAAGACGGCAAACGGACTTCTCGGTTCGAATTTCAAATCCATACAGTGTATTCAAAGACAATTTAGCAGAAACGACGCAGAAACGAGTCTAATCAGATCACCATACCAAAACGTAGTCGTTGCAATTCTCGACATGTGAATCGCCGTCCTTCCACAGATTTCTATGATTTCAACGATCTCGATGGTCCCCGTGATTCCGCGACCCACAGATCAATCAAACTGCTGTATATAATATACAGCAGCATCAGTCAAATTCCACTCAGATTGCTACATTTAAGCATTTTTTTTTGGTTCGTATTCTGACAGTCTGCCATGGCAATGCTTAACAGAAATGGGGCAATGGCTTCAATTTTTTTCATGGTGATTGCCTCCTGTTTCTTCAATTTACAGGCCGAGCAAACAGTCACATGCTCTGCAAATGACAGAGAAGCTCTGCTGGAATTCAAGAAGGGAATCAAAGAAGATACTACTGAAATTCTGAAGTCTTGGAACCCTGCAATTGATTGCTGCGGAAGCTGGGAAGGAGTAGAATGCGAGCCGAAGAATGGAAGAGTCATCAGACTCATTCTGCAAAACAGAGCTCCAGATTCAGCAAGTAAATTAACATTTATGCGGGGAACTTTATCTCCCTCTCTGGGAAATCTAAAATTTCTAGAGGTGCTCATTATAGGCGACATGAAGTACATTACAGGGACAATTCCAGCAGCTCTTTCAGGGCTCTCTAAATTAACTCAGCTCTACATCGAGAACTGCGAGGTCCAGGGTTCGATTCCCGCTGAGCTCGGAGAACTCAGCAGTCTCCGTGCACTGTCTCTGGCCGGAAATCGACTCAACGGCCGTGTTCCGGACGCGCTGGGGAAAATAAAGACGCTGATTCAGGTAAACCTGGGGAATAATCGGTTATCCGGTAACCTTCCTGCCGCCATTAGCGAGCTTCGAGCTCTGGAGAATCTGGACATGAACAATAATCTTTTGTACGGCCCGCTGCCAGCTTTCCTAGGCGATTTCAGTAAGCTAACTTATCTTGATCTGTCGAGAAATTTCTTCACTGGTGAAATCCCCTCAAGCTTTAGCAGCCTTAATGCTTTACTGGACCTAAATCTTGCTCAGAACAGACTAACTGGCCCCATTCCTTACAGATTATCTCCATCTCTGAACACTCTGTCGCTCAGCCATAATATGCTGAGCGGCCCTGTTCCAGAGTCTCTCAGCCGCTTGTCTAAGCTCTGGTATTTCAATGTCTCTAGAAATCATTTATCCGGCGGAATTCCAATAACCCTAAGAAAATCCCCGTCTTTGCTAACCCTAGATCTTTCTTACAATGATCTCCATTTAGGCAGAATTCCTGACTGGCTGAGCACAATGGATATAAATACCCTGCATCTGGCCGCCTGCGGTATTTACCAGCCGCTGGAAATGTGGAAACCCCCTGCTTCGCTCAGCTCCCTCGATCTCTCACACAATTATCTCACAGGCGACATGACGAACATTTTCAGCAACACAAGCGGCCTGGAAATGCTCGCCCTCGCTAACAACAGCCTGAGTTCGAATCTCTATACGCTCTCTTTGCCTGACACAATTTCCAGGCTCGATCTGCACTCCAATAAAATCTTCGGCACTGTAGAAGGGATCCTGAACAAGAAATTCTCAGAATTGAAGTTCATAAACCTAGCGAGCAACCAGATCAAGGAACGGCTACCGGCGATTAGCAGTGAAAGCGGCATTGAATGGCTGGATTTGTCCGGCAACGGGCTGTGGGGCACAATTCCACCGTCGATCGCGATGCTAAAGAGTATCGTACGGCTCGATTTGTCTGGCAACCGGCTGGTAGGCAAGATTCCAGGAACAATCGGCGCATTGAAGGAGCTGCGATGGCTGGATTTGTCAGTGAATGAACTGAAAGGGAAAATTCCTGAGCAGATTTTGGCCCTGAAACATGTGAGGCATTTGGCGCTGAAGAATAATCATCTGTGCGGTGAGATTCCTCAGGGGAAGCCATTGATTCTGTTCAAATCTAATGTTTTTCTTCATAATGATTGTCTCTGTGGACATCCTCTTCCACCCTGCAAGAAACTCATGATGTAATCCTGGAAATCAATTTGTTTCCATTGCAGCAGGAAAAATTTCTGTTTGGTTTCTTTCATGTGCTGGCTCTGCGTTGAAATACCAAATGGGTACTGACAGCTCCGAGCCAGAATTTATTTTCCATGTAATTTTTTCATCAATGAAATCTTTATTCTCATGTTTTTTCATCTACCCCAGAAGTTTTTTTTTTCCTGTTATGATTTTTTCATTAATTTGATCGGAGCAACCCAGGGTACATTGTATTTTTAACGCCATCACCAAGTTCTTCGAAGTTATTCAGAAGTTGAATTTCTTCTAATCCCATTTTAAAAAAAATTCAAATTGTGATAAAAAAAAACTATAATTCTCATTTATTAAATTACAACTCTCTTGAAATTCTAATGTTTAATTTTAAACAATTGAAATGTCTAAATATTATTTTTTATTTATTGTGAATTGTTGTTTCTGGTTTTGAACAACTAGTTAGCATTTTTAGTTCAAAATTTTAATTTTTTCAACTTTAAAACAGAATATTGGCTCTATTTTCCATTGTTTCTACAGCTGTTAGGTAGTATGCATTTGTCAAGTTGTGCTTTACATGGTCAATGGAAATAAAGATTAATTGATCTTTAGGGAGATTCCTAATGGGTCCATGTTCATGCTCACGCTTTACACTTTTTGTTATCCTATTGATCGCTTATAATTTTATGTCTTATTAAACTGTTATTAATGTTTAAGGGGGCAAGTGGGAAGATCTACCTAGAAGTCATACTTCATGAAAGTGACTAATGAAGTAAAACAAAAAGTTTTGCGTTTTGCCCATATTATAGGTAAATCAATTACAAATTATTACTTTTAATTTGTTAAATGTTATCATTAATAAATGGTTTAATGGATTTGACCTAAATAATTTAATGTTGAAATATAATAATAATTATAACGTAAAATGGAAAAAATAATTATGGTTGAAGTTGATTGTTATGGTAGTTAAATAAATAAATAATTTAAATTAAATCAAATATGACATAAAGTTGAATTGTGATGATGAAAAGAGATTTTAATGTCATAAAATGATATGTTCTATTTCATTTAGACAATTTCAATAAACACATTATATTTAAAATAATAATATTTGTTACCTTAGTTTAAATTTGTTTTTATGGAATTATGAATACAAACAAAAATATTTGTTATCTTAGTTTAAATTTGTTTCTATGGAATTATGAATTATGAAAATACTTATAAGTACTAGGATAAATATCTTAAATTCATCTATCGAAAAAGACTCACAAAGATATCAATACTGAGTTATTTTATTTAGTTAAGAGTTTAAAGGTTTTCTCAATTTACTTCAAACTATTTAAGAATTATGCTATTTTACTTACGCAATATCTTTTTATAACTTTAATTTTGTTTTAAATAGGTTGGCTATGTTTTGAATTTTATGCACATGGTCATAAACATGATGCAATTTGTCTTGTTGGCATTGTAAAATGCCTCTCAGTGTAACTAGTGGTCTCTATGAACAACTTTGAAAAACAATTAGATCACAAGGGTCAAGTTCTCCTCAATCAAACCCCAGATTGGCCAACCTTATAGGTCAAAGTGAATATATAACAATAAAATCAAGTTTGCAAAGGACATAGGATGAAGTTCTTTGAATGGTCTAATGATACATTATATTCTTTTGATTCATCTTTACTTAATTGTTCAGTTTGGACGTGATTGATTAATTCGTATACGGTCCTCAATATCCTTGATAATTTCAAAGAAATGAGATAGTACTTTTAAATCTAACAACCAAATACACAAATTAGCATAGTGCTCCTTAGATTAGCTCAAAGTGGCTAGTAAAATATTTAGCTTTAAAAAATTGAGTTTTTAAAATTGAAAGTGAATGGATCAAATAACCTAGATCAACTTACTCCTACAAGATTGATTCAAGATGAAGGATAGTGAATTTGGGAGTCAATAATCAAGAAATGTGTTGAACTCACACATGAATATGCTACTTGTAAGCTCAATGTTATGTTTAGAACATACTCTTTAAAGTGGACCCAAAACTTAAGGGGGACAAGCATATGTATGCAATTTGTTCCTCCCACATTTATGTGAATGTGAACTATTGTATTTAGGTATGTGTGTACGTATGTACATATTTATGTATGTATCTATGTATTTAGAAAGTAGGGAAACAACAATGAGAAGCATCTAACACACAATTTAAAATAACGATGAAATTTAACTTGATTGAGAAAAAATCAAAGAGAAAGGAGAGAGGATATGAGATGTCACTTCTTATGACAAAGTACTACCCATTTATAACTATGTGGAAATGTAGGACTTTGGCTAGGAGGGTAAGATTTTGTAAAGGTCCCTTAAATGTTGAATGGGTACAGTTCTACCACTGAATCACATAACTCACAAGGAATGGTGACCAAAAGTATAAACTCCTTATAATTAGTATAATATATAAATAAGTTGTCAGAATGGAGAAAATTGGTAGGCATCAAAGTATTGCATCATATGGTAAGCATATAAATATATAATTTGTAGTTATTTATCAAGGCAAGTAAGATGTTATTCAAATTTTAGGATTTAATGATAAGGATACAAATGAATATTTGCTAGATAAGAAGTGTGTTAGGAAATAAAAGTAGAGTATAAGGATTAATATATATGGATAAGGATGACCCCAATATAGGGAAACACTAGGATAAATATGATATAATAAGGATAATATAAGAATTATGTAGATATTGATAATGAAAGTATGTGTACAAGGATGGTCCAAAAGGAGTTTGACAAGATCATAATAGGATATGATTTTAACAGTGTAGGAAAGGCAGTGCTCATAAAAAATAATCTTGTAATATAGTAATGATAAGATTAATAGGAATAAATAGGTCATATAATCATATCATGGAGTAAGTGCAAGGAAAAAATTTGTGTTTCAACTTTAACTAGTAATTCAAGTTGCTTATTTTAGAATGTTAAAAATTTGGTGATATAAATAATACATATTTTTACTAATATATTTATGTGGTTTCTAAATTACCAAGTTTTTATGAAAATGTTAAAAATTAAGAGGGCGAAATGTTGGACACACATTTAGTTGGCATTATTGATTAGATTTTTACTTGCCTTTAAAATTATACCAACAATTAAAAATCTTACAAATGTGGTACATGGTTTGCAAGACTAATCTAAGATTTTAGAAGTTAACTCTTCATAGGATCCTTTAAAAAATTTAAGCTTATGGAATGAAAGAGAAACAAAACACTTCTTTAAGACTATGCTAAGGCAATATGTTGAACAAGATTTTACATCAATGATGAAATAGAAGAAGATTCATTTTTTGAAAATGATATTCATTTATGATGTTGAAGAGAATATACACATATATGGTCTTAGCCTATTCATGAACATTATTTATCAAATAAAATTAAGAAAAATATGGTTCAAAATAAAGAGTACAGTCAATAAATATTTAAGGCCTGAATGTTTCTTAGATTTAATTGAATATTATAAAACAATTCTCTACACTTTTCTTTCACTTGAATTAAGAAACAATTCATTATTTCAAGATGTTTCTACAAGGTTCTAGTGTAACCCCTATAAAAATCTTAAAATCTAGTGTTAGAGTATCTTTGCCTTTATGGTCTATTATTTATAACAACTTCAGACATCATAAGTGACCCACATATACTCCCATTTTCCATGTCATTATCGAAATACTAGAATTGCAAAAAACATTAGAATTGGTTGTGTATAGTATTTTTAGTCCTCAAGCCATCTATTTTTTATTTTTGCTTTTATTGATACTATGTTGATTCATTATCTAGAACCCTTAATGCTTGAAACTCAACATCCTATTTTGTCTATGTGTTGATCATTTATCAATCATGGGGATTTCAATGTTTTATTTTCTTCCCTATTATTTTCACCTTTATTCGATCTCCCACCTCTCAACATCCCCATTAGCCCAAAAATTACCTACATGCTTTGGGTACTCGGCTCCAACCTTCCCTATGAAACCTTTCCTTTCAGAAGGTGTTGATCCAAATCCTCACACCCAACATCTTCATAATTTATGAGTTCACAAGCTCATGAACTCCCCAATTCACTATCAAAGAAGTAAGAAAATGCAAAATCAACAATTCTCTTAGTTCATGAACCTATTGGTTCACTGATGATTGAATTTTTTGAAAAAGAAAACTAATTTGAAGGAGAAATCACTAAAGAGATGTGCACTAATGATATGAAAGATCATATTTGTCAACTCATTAAGTAGCTTGTAAACCTTTTGGTTCACTAAAATAAAGTTCTACTAAAAAAAATTTAATTATACAATCACATTTCCAAAAGGGAAAATGAGTATGTTATTAAAGTGTTCACTAAAAGTTGAGTTTTCAAAATAGAAGTTCATTGAAAGGTCATTTTAGTGATAAGTGAAAATGAAGTAAGAGGTTTTTAGATATTGTCATGGGTCACACACTTCTTGGTTCATTGGTGAAGTGTTTTACCAAAGTCATTTTCTCCAAAGAATTTTTTTGAAGATGTTAGGAATAACAGTCCACAATACAACTGAGAAGGGGGGTGAATCAGTTGTATGATAGATTATTAAACTTTAAGCAGCACAATATCAGATCCAATGAACACAACTAATGCCAACACAATAACATAATATTTTGGTCTTGGGGAAACCCTGTTAAAGGTAAAAAACTCGGTGGGAATTAGCACCCACAAATAATGTACTGAGAGTATAGTTATCCTTGTTAGAAGATATAGCCCTATTAGGAGCTTATTGAAACATTACAGTACATAGTCCTTGTTAGAGGACAAACCTTGTTAGGAGTCAAGAATAAAAGGGAGGGCTCACTGCCCAAAGAAGGTTAAGTCCACCTTCAGAACTCACTGTTTGCAACACAAGTGTATATGAAGAAATACACAATCTTTTGAATTGTTCAATAAAAATTATCTTTGCTTGATCAGTTCCAATGAAGTCCACCAATAAACCTCTGCTCTATATACAACATACACAAGCTCGTAGCTTTCAAAACCTCTCTATATCATCTTCTTCTCATACATATCTTTTCTAAAGTAAAGACCTTTCATTTATACCTTACTACAATTCTTATAAACAGGTCGACCCATAAGGCTTTCCTAATTACAAACAATTACATAAACCCTTTCTAAGATACAAAAAATATCTAGAACAAGTCTACAATGATTATATTATAACAATTAAGGACCGACATCCTTAATTCAAGTTCGACATCCCTTATACACGGTACATCTCTGTAGTCGACTTCCAAATAGATCACTTTCCAGAGCACACGTCACAACTGATGTCATCCTACATTTCATACCTTGCATAGTTCATAAAACACTCTTCAATACTCTATCTTTCATGTCTTAAGTTCACACGCACTGATTTCATATGTCCTATAAGCTATACACAAAACACAAAGACTAACTCTGTCATTTCTCACTATCACAGTCAGTGACCAATCTTCACCAAAGCATCTGTAACTCATCCAACATGAAATAATAGATGATGCGATCTTGGATATAAGATCACAACATCCTCATGAAATCTCATCTATCTTCGTAGCATGTGAAACATCCATACAGTGTCTGTACACTGTGATAACCAGTCTAATTCCCTCACAAAAACATATGTTGACATCAGTGAAAAAACACAAATGAAAACAGTATGAGTGCCCATTTAGTAACGTAGTGATTAAAAATATTAAATGTCTTAATCACCTCCCCATACAGTAGCAATATCCAACAATCTCCCCCTTTGGCATTGATGTCAACATATGGGAAAATATTATCCCAAAGTTATATCAATCCAAAGTCCTGCAAGCAAACAATCTCCCCATATAGTAGGGATTTTATCATAGTAACACTCCCCCTTTGACAACAATGGAAAAGGGTGCCATGAGTCATCAATTGATTTTCAACATCTCTCTTCCACGATCACCCCCTGAGGAGTAGATCCCTACATCTAGTCTAGATTATGATAAGGCTTTGAAAACCCCTAGACTGATGCATCTCTGCATCATTTAATTCTGACTAGGAGGGGCCTGAACCCCTAGCATACCTGTGAGATATTCAAAGGTATGTTTCGGCAGTGGCTTTGTGAAGATGTCTGCAATTTTCTCTTTTATACTGATATATTTTAATTTGATCTCCTTTTCTGCCACCTTGTTTCTCAAGAAGTGATACTTGATAGCAATATGTTTAGTTTTGGAGTGCATCACTGGAGTCTTTGACATATTCACTATACTGGTGTTATCATAATGGATAACCATAGCCTCCACAAAAGTTATTCCAATGTCTGTCAATATTTGTTTCATCCAAACAATCTAAGTGCAGTTTATAGCAGCAACAACATACTCTTATTCAACAGTAGATTGTGCTATACAATCTTGTTTCTTACTTAGCCAAGAAACCAATTTTTTCCCAAGGAAAAATGCACCACCACTAGTACTTTTTCTATCATCAATATTCCCTACCCAATCAGCATCAGTATAAACATGAAGTTCAAAGCTATCATTTCTGTCATACCATAAGCTATAATCTATGGTTCCTCTTAGATACCTCAATATCCTTTTCACAATAGCTAGATGTGTTTCTTTAGGTTTTGTCTGATATCTAGCCATAATTCCAACAACATTAGCAATATCTGGTCTGGTGTGGGTCAGATATTGTAGTCCTCCAACCATTGATCTATATAAGGTCTGAAAAACACACTTTGATTCATCATCAATTGTTTTCTTGTTACCAGTCACCATAGGTGTTCCTACTGGTTTACAATCTTCCATTCCAAACTTTTAAATCAATTCTTTGAGATACTTTGTCTGAGAAATGAAAATACCATTCTCATTCTAAGTTATTTGAATCCAAGAAAGAATTTCATTTCACCTATCATGGACATCTCAAATTCACTTTCCATTTATTTAGAAAATTTCTTACATAGATCATCATTACCCCCAAAGATAATATCATCCACAAAGACTTCTATTATCAGGATTCCATCTTCATTGGTCTTTAAATACAAAAATACTGTTTGCATTACCTTTTCTGAATCCAAGCCGAAGTAGATACTTGTCTAACCTTGCATACGAAGCCCTATGAGATTTCTTCATCCCATACAGAGCTTTCTTCAATTTGCACACCATGTCTTTATCTTCGCATAGAGAAAATCCATCTGGTTGTTCTATATAAACTTCTTCTTCAAGATCTCCATTCAGAAATGCATATTTCACATCCATCTGATACACCTTGAAGTTTTTATGTGCAGCATAAGACAAGAACAATTTTACTACCTCTATTCTAGCAACGTGAGCAAATGTTTCTTCAAATTCTATGCCTCCTTTATATGAGTATCCCTTACACACTAGTCTTGCTTTGTTCCTTACAACAGTTCCTTCTTCATCCATCTTGTTTCTAAAAACCCATTTTGTTCCTATTACATTTTTATTTTTAGGTCTAGGAACCAGTTCCCAAGTATTATTATTCTTTATATGATCTAACTCTTCTTTCATAGCATTTATCCAAGATTCATCTCTAAATACTTCATCTGTAGTTTTTGGTTCAACTTGAGAAATCAAACAAATTTCTTCTCTAACCTTTGATCTAGTTAGCACTCCTTGACTGGTATTGCCAATAATTTGATTTTTAGGATGGTTATTCTTTACATACCTCGGTGTTTTAGGAGTCTTAGTAGCCTTACTTGTGCTAGCATCACAAGCCTCTTTTTCACTTTCTACCTCAACAAGTTCTTCTCCTTCTACAACAGTAGTAGTTTCTTTTATCTCTGCAATCTGATTACTGTCATACATTCTTTCATGTATCTAAAACTTCTAATTTATTCTTACATTGTTACTTTCAATCTTCTTATTCAATCTCAGATTGAAACATTTGTAAGCCTTTTAACAGAGTAACCAAGGAAGATTCCTTCATCACTTCTAGCATCAAACTTCCCTATCTCATCATCTCTCTTGATATAGCACTTACTACCAAATATTTTGAAATATTTTATAGTAGGAGTATGATCAAACCATAATTCATAGGGATTCTTACTTGTACCTTCTCTAATGTGAATTTTGTTCAATGTATACACTGTTGTTCCAACAACCTCTATCCAATGTACATGAGATACATTTCCTTCAATCAACATTGTCCTAGCAGCATCAAGTATAGTCCTGTTTCTTCGCTCTGCTATCCCATTCTATTGTGGAGTCCTAGGAGTAGATGTTTGTCTCTTTATCCCATGCTCTTCGTAGTATGAATTGAATAAGTCTGAAGTAAACTCTCCACCACTGTCTGACCTTAAGAACTCAATCTTTAAACCTGATTCATTCTCTACTTTTTCTTTGAACAACTTGAATTTATCGAATTCTTCTGATTTCTCTCTTAAATAAGTAACCCACATCATTCTAGAAAAGTCATCAACAAAGAGTATGAAATACCTTTCACCATAGTATGAATTTGTTCTTGTAGGTCCATACAGATCTATATGTACCAGATCCAATTTTCCTTTTGATGTATATGCTTTGCTTTTGTAACTACTTCTAGTCTGTTTTCCCATAACACATTCTCTACATACAGTGTTAGATGGTTTCATAATCTTTGGCAGATCTCTTATTGCATTAGCCATACTTGCCTTCATGATGTTATCAAAATTAATATGAAAAAATATCCTCTGCCATAACCAACTATCATCTACCTTCGAAACAAAACAAGAGGCTTCAGATGCGTTTAAATCAAATACATTACCTCTAGATTTTAAATTGGTTGCAATTAGTTTTCCTTCCTTACTTCTGATAAAATATTTACCATTAACAAAACTTAACTGAAAATTTTTATCCATTAACTGTCAAACACTCAACAAATTATGTTTCAATCCTTCAACAAGCAGTACATTGTCTGTATTAGTCTTTCCATCCAGAGTAATGGATCCTAATCCTATGATAGATTTAGGGAGATTGTCCCCAAACCTCACAACACCTCTATCATACTTTACTAATTTAACAAACTTGTTCTTATCACCAGTCATATGATGAGAACAACCACTGTCAATTATCCATTCAATTTTCTTGTCAAAATGAGATACTAAAGCTTTTTCTTCATGTACTGGTTCATCTCTAATAGCAACAAATCCAATCTCTTCACAATCTAAATCATCATCAAAGATTCCTTTACTAGCATAATAACATTCTCTGTCCCTTTTAATCTTTTCATAATTAGGTTTGTACTTAGAAACTCTTGTAGGACATCTAGATGCAAAATGACCTACCTTATTGCATGAAAAACATTTCAAGGGTAACTTGCCTTCAAACTTGCCCTTACCTCTTTTTTCTCTTCTAGAAATCAGTGCAACAAGTTCATCCATCTTTCTTTCTTCTGTTATTATTTGTTCCCATTCCTCAACATACTCACCAAGCTCTTCTTTGCTAGTGCTCGGAAGTGCAGACAATTTCTTGTGTGCGGATGCCTTAAATGTAGATTCAACTTTAGGTACAAATTCTCCTAATTACACAGCTTCAAAAGTAGTTATATTTGCAATCAACATCTCTCTGCTAAAGTTCAGAGTCAGAGGTATAGTTTCTTGAATAGACATAGCCTTGAACTTGTAAGTAGGTGTTAGTGATCTGAGGATCTTTGCAATAACTTCTTCTTCATCATAAGTGCCTCCACAATTTTTGATTCCAAATACAACTTATGTAACCCTTTGAACATAGGCCCTAATGCTTTCATCCTCATTCATTTGTAGCTTCTCCATCTTTTTCTTCCGGTTTTGTAACTTTGCTTGTTTGGTATACTTGTCTCCTTCATATAGTGCCTCTAATCTTTCCCAAATTTGGAAAGCCAAATCCAAGTCTTTAACTTCAGTAAACTCTCCTTTAGAGAGTGCACTGATTAGTGCTTCTCTTGCGATCATGTTCAGTGAAAATATCTTCTTTTCATCCTCAGTAGCAGTTGTCAATTCATCTTTGGTCTTTATAGCTATCTTGTTCCTTGTAATCAACCAATAGTCGATCCCCAAAAAAAATAGGCGAGTTCACATCTTGTTCTTCCAATTGTCAAAGTTTTTAGGATCAAACTTCAGACTATCCTTCCTATAGAATGCCATCTCCAAGATCACCTCAAGCTGTTAAGCTTTCTCTTTGAGGAACACAAGCTCTGATACCAAGTGTTAGGAATAACAGTCTGCAATACAACTGAGGGGGGGGGGGGGGGGGGTGAATCAGTTGTAAGACAGATTATTAAACTTTAAACTTTAAGTAGCACAATATCAAATCCAATGAACATAATGAATGCCAACACAATAACACAATATTTTGTTCTCGGGGAAACCCTGTTAAAGGTAAAAACCCTAGTGGGAATTAGCACCCACAAATAATGTACTGAGAATATAGTTATCCTTGTTAGAAGATATAGCCATGTTAGGAGCTTATTGAAACATTACAGTACATATTCCTTGTTAGAGGATAGACCCTATTAGGAGTCAAGATCAAAAGGGAGGGCTCATTTCCCAAGGCTCACTGCCCAAAGAAGGTTAAGTCCACCTTTAGAACTCACTGTTTGCAACACAAGTGTATATGAAGAAATACACAATCTTTTGAACTGTTTGGTAGCAAATATCTTTGCTTGATCAGTTCCAATGAATTCCACCAATAAACCTCTGCTCTACATACAATAGAAACAAGCTTGACTTTCACAACCTCTCTATATCATCTTCTTCTCATACATATCTTTTCCAAAGTAAAGAACTTTCTTTTATACCTTATTACAATTCTTATAAACAATTATATAACCCCTTGCTAGGATACACATGGTATCTAGAACAAGTCTACAATGATTATATTACAACAATTGAGGACCGACATCCTTAATTCAACTTCTTCATCCATTATACATGCTACATCTCTGTAGTCAGATTCCGAATGGATCACTTTCCAGAGCACACGTCACAACTGACGCCATCCCACATTCCATACCTTGCACAGTTCATAGAACACTCTTCAATACTCTATCTTTCATCTCTTAAGTTCGCTTGCACTAATTTCATATCTCTTGTAAGCTATACAAAAAACACAGAGACTAACTCTGTTATTTCTCATTGTCACAATTAGTGACTAGTCTTCACCAAAGCAACTGTAACTCATCCAATATGAAGCAATAAATAATGCGATCTTGGATATAAGATCACAACATCCTCCTAAACTCTCATCTATCTTCGCAACATCTGAAACATCCGTATAGTATCCGTATACTGTGATAACCAGTCTGATTCCCTCACAAAAACATATGTTGACATTAGTGACAAAACACAAATGACAACAGTATGAGTGCCCATTCAGTAACATAGTGATTAAACATATTAAATGTCTCAATCACCTCCCCATGCATTAGCAATATCCAAAAGAAGAGGCTTGGTAAATTTGAAGTTCACGAACCCATGAATTAGTCAAAAATAATTATTGTCTGATAAGAAAATAAGAGTTTTACCTTCAACTTCCTATGATCAAGGTTTTATTTTTCTCACTACAAAAAGGAAATGTCACATTGAGGGTCCAATATTTAACCCCAATGTTCCTCTTTCCTTTTAATCCCTTGACCATAGAGTTTCCTTTTTTTATTATTCTTGAAATTTTGGTAAGCATTCTAGTACAAGAGTAAAGCCTAACCCCTAAAAAGTGATTTTATTTTTTGAGGTTGCATGATTTTATTATCCTCTTCTTTTTAATATCTTAAATGGATAATGTTGGATTCTTGATGAGAGGTTTCTCTTTGGGATTGTGTGGTCTTTCTTTCTATTCTTTTTTTATATGGATGAAGACCCTAGTTCAAAGCTTTGATATCACACTATCTAATGACATGTTTTCAAGTAGCCCATCTACTTCTCTCATCACTAGAATGACCAAAATTTCTACAATAAAAACTTTAAATGCATTTTCTTGTGGATCCTAGCAAAGGAAATGTTCACATGCTTAAATGTGTTAATTTTCCACATCATGATTTTTTGGGTAATTTTCCTTTATGTAATGCTAAATCTCAAAATCATTAATAGTAGGTCATGATTAAGTGATAGGAATTTATTGGCATGCCTCCTCTATTGCCCAAGATTAGATTTTATACGTGCTCATGTTTACATCAAATTAGTGGCCCAAATCTAGTGTTTTTTGCTTCTCACATTCCCTAGAGATATCATTGGCACCCAATACTTGGTTATAAAAGCCATTTTAACCTTTTTTTAAAGGTTTTTAAACCTTTGGAAATCAATGTTTACATTATCAAATTTCCACAATCCATATAAAAAGTATATATGATTTGTTTCTGGATTCAATTGTGTATGTTTTTTTAGCATCAACATTTCAGATCACACTTTGTGATCCATCATCAGGATGTGAGAATACAAGAATAGCATAGAAAAATATTCTATTGTATTCTTGCATTCTCTCATCCTGATGATGGATTACGAAGTGTGATCTGAAACATTGATGCTATAAAAACATACACAATTGAATCTAGAAGAAAAATTTATATAAATCAATGTTTACTAGAGAGTTAATAATTTATTTTTTTAAAGAATTGGGAGGAATTTTCTCACCTTTTTCCCACGAATAAAGCAATAGGTTGTCCCCTGAAGATAATAAAATGTCCCAATTATTTTGTCTTCTTTAGTTTATCACAATATTTTTCTAATCAATATAATCAACAGTCATTGACATCTCCATTATACATATTGTATAATGAAATATTTTGTTAGTTGCTTCAAAATAAGGAATGAAGTATTTATTTTAGTACAACACTGAGATATTGTCTATGCATCAAGGATTTATATAAGAAAAATGTAATTGCAAATGATAGGTTATATTATTTTTTCCTATGCAGAGATTAATCATGTTATTGAGCTTAATTTTTGGTGACTTAGTGAGTCCTATTTTCTCCCCAAACTAATTAACATGGGCTTAAATTTAATAAAAGAGTTGGTTGAAATCAACCTTTGAAAACTACCAACAAGGATTGATAAATAAATGGTTGTGAAATGTGAAATGCACGAGATTACTAGTTGTTGTTTATTAGATATGAGAGGAAAGTGGATGACTATATTTCTATGAATATAGCCCACATTGGATGAACCACGTTAAATCTATGTATTAATGTGATTTTTTTTTTGTCTTTTATTCTACATTATATAATTAATATTATTTATTTCTTTGGTCTACTTAAACCTTAACAACAGGTATTAAAGACATGTTTTGGTCATTTGGAAAGATATTTCATATTTGAGTGGGAGTAATGATAGACAAAGGAAAGTTTAAGGTTAAAAGGTTCAATGACCAAAACTATTAGCTATCAAAGATGCAAATAAAAGACTCTCTATACCAAAAGGACATTTTCTCATTATTAAGTGGAAACAAAAAGAAGTTGATGAATATGATAGATCTAGAACAAGTGATTCTTGATAGAAAGTCACTAGGAACAATATAGTTGTGTTTGATAGTGTTAATGTCTTTCAATATATCAAAAAGAAATAAAAATGGTGGGTCTAGCATCGATATTGGATTAAACCTTTATTTAATACAAAGATGTTAGCAAGTCAATTTTTTTTAGATCATGTAAATGAGTTTAACATAGTCACTAGTCAATTAAGTTCTATAAAGTTAGTCATTGATGATGAAAGATAGAATATATAGGTCATGGTTTTAAGTAATTAAGTCTCCAATTCAAACACTTCAAATTTTGATAATATTGTTGGTATTATCCTTCATGATGAAATGTGATGGAAAAATATAGGTAATATTTTTACTGTCGAGAGAAGGGAAGACAAAGGGAAAGATGAAAGAGCTCAAAAATCATGGGAAATCTAAGAAGGGTAGGTCCAAATATAGAGTAAGGCTTTAGTGTTAGAATTATAATAATGAACCCTTAAATAAAGATTATTGGTCTTGAAAGGGAAAACAAGGAGGAGAACACCAAAATAATAAGGAAGAAAACATAGTGGATGATGTGTTACAATATTCTCTAATTATTTTTATAGACAATAATATAAATTTTTGGGTGTAAGAGTCAGGAGCCCCATTTCATGCCACAACCCATAGAAAATATTTTCTAGATTATGTTCAAGATGATTTTGGACAAGTTTATTTAGGTGATGATGAACCATGTAATTTTTTTCAAAAGGGCAATATATATATATAAAATTACTATATAGAAACCAATGGTTGCTAAAGGAGGTGTGGCATGGTCCAAATTTAAGAAAACAAAATGTGGGACAACTGAAATGTGTAGGTTACATAGTTACATTCATAAGTGGTTCATGGAAGTTCACTAAAGGATCATTGATAATATAAAAATGAGAAAAGGTGGGTAAATTGTATTTATGTATTGGTAATTTTGATTTTCCTACTTTTTAAGCTTTCGTAGGAATAGATACAATATCATGGTATTGTATGCTTGGACACATGATTGAGAAAGTGATAATGATTCTCCATTCAAGAAATTTATTGCTAGGTTTGAAGAAGGTTGATTTGGATTTCTATGAAAGTTGTGTTTATGAAAAATAAAATAGAGTACTTGATTTCTCAGAGTTGAGAAGGAAAATAAGAGTGAAAATATACACTTGTTGAATTCAAATGTATGAGGAGCATCATTTATTGGCATCTCTTATTATAATATTACTTTTATTGACGATTCAACTAGAAAAAAGTTGATTTTATTTCTTTACCAAAAACTTTGATGTATTTGATAATTTTAAGAAGTGGGAAGACTTGGATGAGAATGAGACATTAAATAAGTTCAAGTTTCTTAGATTAGATAATGGAGGTGGGTACTATAACACATTGTGTTATAGTTATTATTCATACTAGGGAATTCATAGATAAAATACAATTCCAAGAATACCATATGAAAGTTTTGTGCCTAAAAGGATGAATAGAATAATCACAAAAAATGCAAGGAGTATAAATGTTTATGCTTAATGATCTTTGTATTTATTTATTGGTGATTCAACCCAATTAAGATATTATACTTGTGCAATAGGTGTTCATGCTTAATGATCTTTGTATTTTATGATTCATCTTGTGATGTTGAGAAATTGATTTTGTATTACAACAATTTTGTGTATGTTTTCATAGCTTATGGTGTGTGTGTGTGTGTGTGTAAGAATTATCCCCATATAATTAGTGTGAGTGTGTATTTATGAAAGGTCTAACTATCTCCTAGCATGAAAGAAGTAGAACTTAGGGTATCATGAGGTAAGTTAGGCATGGAAACCACCATTGGTGCTTGTGAAAGTTGGTAAGAGCTTTAAGATCATGAACAAATTAAAAAAGATTTTTTATTTAATTTATTTTCTTGTTCCAAATTGTAAAATATAATTTTAAGGGCATTCTAATTTTCTATTTTAATTATAATATGTTAGTGGACCTCCTTAAAAAGATAGATTGTATTGATTTTTTTCATGTGTTTCAATGTTGGAGTTGAACACACTTGTTAGCTTATATGTTCTAAATTTTATTGCAATGTGGGTTTAAAAAACTTAAAGAAGATTTAAATTTAGATTTAGATTTAAGATGAACCTAAAATGATTCAAAATATTTTGTATCTAGCTTGGTTAATGTGTTAGATATCTCCATTATAAATAGGATAGTGTGTTGTTGAGAAATTCCTTTTCGAGGAATCATTTAGGGTTCTTTGAGTGGTCTTGATGGGGTTGGGAGCTGTTGGAATCCTTTCCTCTTCAAAATTTGTATCATTAAGTCCATTTTTTATCCTCTTATAATCTCCACTAGTCTTGGGAGTTATCACATCCATAGGCTCGTATGAGGCATGATTAGGCGTATAGGACCTTCTTAGTTTTTAATCATTTGAGAGATTTATATTTTTGGACCTTATTCCTTGTATTTCCTAAGTGTGTGGAATATTTTGAGGTCCAACCCTATCTTGTAATTTTTTTAAAAGATAGCACTTTAATACTAGAATAAAACTATAATTCTTGGGAGGGACTATAACACTTTATAGGGACTCCAATTCTATAACAATAATTAAACACTAAAGTGTAAGCCCAATGCCATACTTAGACACTTGTTCATCATGCTACTATCCTCTTGGTTGCTAGTGTCCTTTAGGAGAGGTGTGTTAGTTTATAATCATTCCGCCATCCATGTGGGTTTTCATGGGTCTTCTAAGGCCTTGTAACTATTTTTTGGTTTAGATTCAAAGTTGAAGATTACCTCAACCTATCATCATGTTGTTGTGACAAAATGTTATCATGGGTTAGTACTTGATTATCATTCAAGTTTCATTTACCCTTCTTATATGATAGGGTTTTAAGATAGATTGAACCATTAAAAAATATTAAAATATAATGTAGAATAAGAGAGGCAAAATTAAAAAAGCACAATAACATATAGGTTTAACATGGTTCACCCAATATGGGCTACTTCAACCAAAGAAACAATCATCCACTTTTTTTTATTATCTATTGAAGATTAAATTATTATATGTTGCCTTTTACCTTACACAATCACTTATTTATAGTCTTTAAGGAAGTTTACATGCCAAAACAGTAGCCAAATCCTTTTTTGAATAATGGGAAATTTTTTCTTCAGGGATTTGTTTCCTTTATCACTCTGATATGATCTTTGAGTGTATAAGTGGGTCTTGTTTTGTTGGAAAAAATAACACCAACAAAACAAGATCCACTTATACACAAGTACTTGTAAAATTAAAACAACTCCAACTTGATCTAAAACTAGAAATTGTACTTATTGATTTTGAATTAAGTTTCAAGGGAGCTATTTCAAAATTTTTTCCAAATGTCACTATTCGGGGATGCTTTTTTTCCATTTCTCTAAGTGCTTGTGGAGGAACGTTCAAAAAGAAGGTCTACAAACACGTTACAGTGTCGATGAAGTATTTTCATTTGAGATCAAAAAACTTGTTGCATTAGCTTTTGTGCCTCGGATATATGTAATCAATGCATTCGAAACACTTCCAAAATCTCCTTATTATATAGAACATGAGGAGACTTTGCAACCCATAATTGATAAATTTGAAGACACATGGATTGGAAGACTAACTAGAAGAGGCAACATACTGTCACCCAAGTTTCCAATCACAATGTGGAACTGCTATTCAGCTATTCAAGATGATCTTCCCAAAACCAATAATTCTATTGAGGGATGACATAGATGATTTAGTGAATTGCTTCAATCATCACATAGCTCAATCTGGAAATTCATCAAAGCAGTGAAAAAATAATAGGGTCTCCAAGAGAATAAAATAGAGAAATATATGGCTGGACACACTACACAACCAAGCAGGAAAAAATACTGTGAGCTCAAAGAAAGACTAAAAAAACTAGTTGATGGTTATGAAAATAATAACATTTTAGATTATATAAGAGGCATTGCTCATAATTTGACACTTTAATTAAAAATTTGAATAAAAAAGATTTTTAAAAATATACTTGTAATTTATAAATTTTGTTTTCCTTTCTCTATAATCTTATGGGGTTATTTTGACTACGGGTTATTTTGGATTGGATTATTATGACCTTGGGTTATTTTGTCCTCAGGTTATTGTGGCCAGGTTATTTTGTCCAAGTTATTATGTTCTGTAATCATCACTCATAGATGGCTTCTCAAAATAAGATTAGATTTGTATAGTAGAAGAAGCCTAGAACAAAACAATGTTCACAACACCATGGGGCACCTTTTGTTACAATATGATGCCATTTGGGTTAAAAAATGTAGGAGCTACCTATCAGAGAGCCATGACAACCATCTTCCATTATTACAAGACATAATAACTCGGTCAAAATAACCCTATCTTATTCTTTTCCTTCAAATCATTTTGGATAATGCATTGGTTGATGGTATTGCTCCTGCTACTGGTAATGAAATATTAGAACATGTAGTAGAAATGATGTTTCTTGTAGAGTCTTGAGTGAAGGACGCCATGTCTTTCATTTCATTCAACTTCTATTTGACAGTGATCACCTCAATTTTTGGAGCATGATTATGTTCTGTGCTGAATTTTTGGAGCATGATTATGTTCTGTGCTGCTAATCACATCACCAAATTCTGTTTGTGTTGTAGTATAGCACTGACTTGAACATTTATTTGTAAAATATTCCACACAATGCCATATCATTTTATTGACACCTTCTCGATGAAGTAAAAATGTGTAACCATTTAAAATGAGTAATTTATTATTTTTTTGACTTGTTAAAAATTGAAGAGGCATTGTATATATTAAAAATTATAAAGATTTTCTTGATTCCCTAAAAGTATATTTATTTTTGTATACTTTTATAGAAACCCATAGGAAAATTTAATATAATGTTCAAAAAATTATATTTAAAAAAATTATTTTTTATTTTTTATGATTTCTCTTTTTCTTCTCACTCTACACACTCTTAATTCTTCTCCCCTTCTTCCTTCCTTTACTTCTCTTAATTCTACCACTTTATATATCCTCTTAATACCTCTTCATAATGCCTTTTGACTTATATCTTTTCATAATAACTCTTATTTAGCTTATTCCCATGAATTTGTCTTTATTTCTATAATTATTTGCTATTTTATAAGTTATTTAAGCATATTAAAGATGTTTAAGGCTATTTTAGGGGTATATAATGGATATATGGTCTAAAAATGACCTAAATATCCTCTATGGTGCCTCACAATCCCTTTTTTAGCATAATAACTTGATCTAAAATGGCCATGGGTTATTTGGTCCATGGGTTATTTTGACCATGGGTTATTGTGACCCTGAGTTATTGTGTCCTTGGGTTATTATGACGAGTTTATTGTTGGAAACTGAATTGAAACAATTGTTGTATTATCATTGATGTCAAACCTTAATTGGTAAGACTATTGCTACTTAGGAAAGTACTATATATTTTTGAGTGTTGCTAAGGGGCTAATCAAGGTTGGTAACAATAGCACCTAGGGAAAGGTTGAGTTATCTTGATACTACAAAGTGTATTTGACTATGTTGCACTATGATGAGATAATGTATTGTTTATCTTAGTAAGACTGAAGACTAAACTGGTAGGCTTAATCGAGCAAAGAATGGAAAAATCATGTTTAAGCCAAGTGATGTTAGTGTCGACCGAGTTAGTATATGCTGAGAAAAATTATAGTGTTGACCGAGCATCAGTAAATTGCCGAGGAAGATAGTGCAAGCTGAGGAAACCATTTTAGTATTGACTGAGCGTTCTACATGAAGACCGAGTGAACAATCACAGTATTGACCGAGCATCAACAATTTTATATTTGAAGAGAATTTAATCTTGGAGCCGACATTGTTGAATTCTTGGATTATGTAAAATGTGTTGACTTTATTTATTGATTGTTTGGAAGCATTAAATGCATTGTAAAACATTTTATTGTAAATCTTTATGAGATTTGAGATGATTCTAGAAAAGGAGCCGAAGAACATAAAGCGAGTAGATTCAATGAATCTGACCTAACCCTAAGATCTACGAATGAGATTGAGCGGAAAAAGATGAGTTAACCTAACTAAGGAAAATATAAGGGGAACCTGAACATTGTAATATGGATGCACATGGTGAATAGAGAATGCTAGAAGATAAAAGTTTTATTGACTAAATAAGCAGAAAAGGCTAAAGGAGAATGGTGGTGATTGCTTGAAGAAAAGTTCCGAGAAGATCAGAGATGGATATGGCAAAGTTTCAAAGTTAGTAAACTAGCATTAGTGTACGAAATCAGATCTGATATTTGCAAAGTGAGTTGTATATTTTTCAGATAATACTGCTACTACTTTCTAACCATTGTAACAGTCAAAATCCTTTTAACAGAGGTTGACCTAATAGTCATATGTTAAATCCTTTGAACAAGGTTGCATTCTAATGGAGTGTATGTAAGTCCTATGACTAGGTTCACTTTTAAGAGGGTGATTGAAATCCTTTAACCCGGTCACATTTGACAGTGTGTATTGTAACCTTTGATAGGGTTGGCTTTTTACCGAGCTCACTTCAGAAGAGTGAAAATAATAGTAGCATGTTACAAAGTGGTTTTTCCCAAATTGGGTTTCCACTATAAATCCTAGTGTTTATACTTGTGTGTATGTTTAGATCTGAACATTACTATGTTTTGGGTGAACCCACAATACTGGGTTACAATTTTTCGGAGGAAGGAATTCATCCCAAAAAGCATTTTCAGCAAAATATTATTTACCAAATTTTGATAGAAACTCGCTTGCACTTTCGATCGTAAGTACTAAACTTACGATCGAAAGTCCTTAGACATAGGACTTTCGATCGTAAGTTACTTTTGATTGAAAGTGCTTAGTAACTTTCGATTGAAAGATACTAAGGAACTTTCAATCGAAAGTCCCTTAGTAATGACTTTCGATCGAAAGTCATTAGTTAGGGTTGTTTTTTTGGCGGAAATCCCTTAGTAATGACTTGACTTTCAATCGAAACTAGATGACTTTCGATCGAAAGTCCCTTAGTATTGACTAAATTTTGCATTTTTTGCCAAAGTACTTTCGATCGAAAGTTAGTACTTTTGATCAAAAGTACTTTCTATCGAAAGTGCCTAAAATGGGAGATGGTTTCAAGTTTCCAAGAAATTCTGAGAATTTCATGGCTTCGGGCCTCAAGTGCGCTAATCAAATGGATGAATAAATGTCCTTTTGCATACAACAAGTACTCGAAACTAGCTTTCTAACGATTATATATTTGACTATTTTTAAATTTATTATGTGTATGATTTTTGACGTTAAATGAATGTAGGTTTTTTATCAAATATAAACCTCTGAGTTTGACGTTCAACGAAAAATAGTAAAACAAGGAATTTTTTTTTGAAAAATAATAGTGTCCTCCATATTCGAGTCTACTTTCTATTAAAATAATAATAATTGAAATTCGATAAATACACAATAAGTTATAAGCTATGTAGTCAAGGTAGGTCAAAATTTTGGTTTAGTCAACTTCAAACGTTAATAAAATATGCAATAATAGTGATAATGTCATCAAACCAATTGCATGCCCTCCGTATGGATGTTACAAAACTAAATTCAAAAGAATTGCATCCATATCTATTTTACAAAAAAAGTTATGCTCTATGAAAATAATGTTACTATTTGAAAATGACGTTTTCAGCACCATACAAGTTTTTGTGGGAGAAAGAAAAATGTATTCAAATAAATTCAAAAAAAATAAAAAAATATATATTTAGAATCTAGATAGAAAATCCTAAAAGACTCTAATTTACTTCATCCTTTGATTTTGAGTGGTTCAATGGCAATATGCATCCGAATCTGAAATTTTTTCTCAAAATGTAGAGTTCAGTGTCCGTTCAGGCTAAAAAGTGTAACCCATTATTGTGGGTTCACCCTTTTGCAAGATAAGTTACAACTAGGTAGTGAACTACATTGTTAGATGTTTCTATTATTGAATCAGTGATGACCAAGTTTGTTTTGGTTTTGGATCTGATTTAAGGATAAGTTTATGAGATTGTTTTATACATCATGACCTAAGAACAACTGATTCACCCCCCCTCTCTGTTGTTCTAAATCATATTAACAATTATTGTGTCTAGGGTTATTTTCATCGGGTTATTATGTCCAGTTACCCTATTCTCCACATGTAGTACAAGTATAATCAGCATTTAAAATGAGTAAACATGCCGGAAAGAGTTTACTCATACTAGTATTCTCACAGGATAGTACAAGGATTGCCAGAGTTTCAAAAACGGTTGATGGAAATCCTCAAAAAAGGAAGAAAATTGTATGGTGGGTGTCCCACCAGGCATGCTAAAATGTGGATGTGGTGAACCTAACTCATTAGGAGCATGTGTAGACAATCAAACATTAGTTGAAAACATGCATGCAAAAAATGGAACAAAGAGTCACACACACCACTTCTGGTTGAACCAAAATAGGAGCACCCAAGCCCCGTTTGATTTGTTCATTTTAGGAGAATATGGATGTGCTCTCCAAACACAATGTGAGGATCCCCAATGTAAGATAATAAGGTTAAATCCTAAATGAAAGCCAAGGAGGTTCCAAATGATGCAAGAAAATAGTATGAAGAACTAGCTTGCAACAAGGGTTCCAATGATGAAAATGATGAAGATTAAGAGTTAGAAATGATATGAAATACAAGATTGAGATTCTTTAACCTTTAAGCATGATATGAGATTGAAATTGAAAGGAAATTACAATGCAAAATGAAAATAATATTCATTTACCATTTAAAATTATGCTATGTCATCTAGATTTGAAAGCAAGAACAAGAACTAACATGCTAAAATGCTATGGAATTCTAGAGCTAAACTAACATGAAAATAATGCATAAAAATGAAAGAAAAATTGCTCTTGGAAGGGCCTCTATTTATAGAGTTTTGGAAGGAGAGAGAGGGCTTGGATGAGGTGACACCTATGTGGCATCCACAAGGGAGCCACATAGGAGATACATAGGCTAGAGGGGATGACCAATTTGAAAGGTCAAATTGAGACAAGATGTGCACTTAAGGTTTGAGTGGATCAAGGTTTCTCACACATGTGTGAGAAACTTTGGGGAAGATTGTGGGGGAAAAAGATGTAAGAGAGAGTTGGAGAACTTAAGGAGGTTGTGTGGCTTCCTTGGGAAGAGTTTCTCACACATGTGTGAGCAACTCATTAGCTCTAATGAAGTTAGGAATCACTTTTTAAGTGAAATTAAGGGAGTGATTAGGTGGGAGGGTAGCTTTAACAAGTGAGGTGATGGCGGTAGGCTAGTCTTTAGGTGGGGATTTAGATTAATCCAAATTAATCCAAGATTAGAAGAATATTAGGGTGTGGAGGGATTTAAATAAATATAAATTTATTCAAAAAGGGATTTATGAGGGATATGTATTAAATAACTTTGAATACATTAGAGAAGAGAGTATTAAAATTAGTTTTAAATACTTTAGGTAATGAACCCAATTTATAAAATATTTATAATTAAATTGGTAGAGGAATATGACAATAATGATTAATTAATTAAAATTAATTACGACATGTCATAGGGATTATTAATTAAATAAATTTAATTAATAGGAATAATTTCTAGGTGTCTACATATAGGTTGTCACTTGAATATTTCTTGCATCTGAGATAAATTCTTATGTCCTTATAATTAGAGGTCCATATGATGTTCTTGATTGATTTCATTTCAAATTTCTTAAAATGGTATAGATCTATTGATTTGATTTGATTTGGTATTAGTTTAATTAAAGTCCTATTAATGTATTTTGCATACACAGTAAGAAAATTATTGATGACTCTACATAAAACCTACAATTCAAAGAAATATGCAATTGAAAAAAGTCATGATTTGAATTCCTGCACCTTGGATCAACATCTTGGTTCATGGTCTGCTTTTGATATTTCTAAAAAGGATGAGATAAATAAAAAGAGGAAGGAAGAATCATTCAAATGATTTGTCAACTCTAAATATAGAGCTAAAGAAGACACAGATGAAGTTGAAGAAAACTTTGTGAGAAGAATAGTGAGAGGAACCAAAAAATATAAAGGTTAGTTTCCCTTAAATACTTTAATTGTGGTATTATTGGTCATTTTTCTTCTAAGTTTCCTTATTAGGAAGAATTTAAAGGATATTATGATGAAAAGAGGAATAGTTATGATATTCATGATAAGAGAAAGAGGAAAGATAAAAGAGACAAATAAAAGAGAAGATTATGCACTATAGAGGAAGATCTATCCAAGGATGAAGATAATAATGAATCAAATGAAGAATTTTTGTTTCTATCTATAAAGAAAGGTAACAAAGAAATATTCAAAAGAGTGTATATGAAGATGACTTCACTACATGATAAATTGGAACCTACAACATGGATTATTGATCATGAACTCTCAAAACATATGATAAGAGATAAAGAGAATTTTATGAAGCTTACAAAGTATGATTGAGAATTTGTGGGATATGTATGAGAAGTTGTCTCTATATTTAGAATAGGAAGCATCTCAATTAATGGTAAGCAAAAAATTGATGATATATATTTTGCTAAAGGATTTAGACATAACTTGTAAACTATTAGTTAGATGTGTAGTAAAGGCTATGAAGTTACATGCACTAAGTTTGGATGTGAAATCAACAAAGGAAACATTTCCATTGTTAAAGGTGTCAGAATAAATGGAAGTGTTTACTGCATGAGTAATAATGGTCAAAGTAACTATTTGATGGCACAAGTGTGCAATTGTGAAGATGGGATGACAAAAGAAAATAAGAGTTGGGAAAATATGGTTAAATAAGAATATAATCAAACATAGGAAAGACAAATAAGGAAGCATGCACCTGAATTGATAGAAATAGAGATGGAGAATTGTGCCAAGTTTGAACATGAAGTAGATAAGCTAAAGAATGAGTTAAAAGGTGCATAATAACAAATTAACAAGCTCAAAGATGATAGTAGGTTTGGAATTTTAGAATAATAGAAAAATAACAAAGAAAATAATGGCATGGGTGGGAGATCCTAGCTGCTGCGGTCCATGAGGTGTTTGTGCTGGCATGGGACTATTTGTTTTAGGTCCCTTTTTGTGATTTCCTATTTTCTGGTTAAGTTCTTAAAGCACTGGTTTAGCCCGTGTGGCTTGTTATTGTTAATACTTTGTCTACTTACTGGTTATGCTACTTTGGTTCACTTTTTTTTGAAAAGGACCTTCATGTTTTTTTTTGATAGAGGAAGACTAGACAATTTTATTTCTACTAACTTTTTGATGTTAAACTGCTATGCGACTAGTGCTATTAAATGTTGTTAATGTGCTTCTAGTCTTCCTGTACCATAGGCCAACACCCTCTTGCTACTTTTTTCTATCAAAAACAAAGAAAGTAATGGATCTTAAGATGGTCCTATGGTGGAGAGAATTGAAAATAGGAAGAATTTTAGGATTTCCTCTATGCAAATTAGGTATTTCTCAAATTTTGCAGGTAAATGTTTTCATGCAATAAGTATTTTCATAGAGCTAGTGAATGAAAAGGTAGGATCAGAAACCAATAACTAAATATTCGGTGTTTAATTTTTAATAAATATGGACATATGGCAGCACAATATAGAAACAAAAATGTATGCAATGATAAAAATGCTAGAAATTTTAATGGATATTGCTATACCTATAAGATGCATGAACACAAAGTTTTTGAGTGTGGGATAAATAGGAATGTTGGAAGAATTTATAATATATTAAATAGAGGAAGGCCATATGATGGTCCAATATGCTACAATTGCATCAAAATTGGTCACATGACAAAGTTTTGTAGAAGAAAAAATTGAAGAAAATATAGTACCAGTAAAGAAGATAAATGTTAGTAAAGAGAAATAAGAAATGAAAAATTTATGGGTAAAAGAATCAATCAACGTAGACAAAATTTTTGAGGATGAATTTACATCCTCTAGTAGTGCTAACTCTTTCTTATAATTGAAATAAAGTATATGGGTTAAGGGGTAGAACTAAATTGTAAAATATTTTTTCCCCCCTATTTGTTGTGTATCGAGTTTCTCTCAATGTTAGAGATCTAGTTAAATGTTTTTTCTATATATGGAAAATGTCAAAGATCTATTAAAAAAGAAAAAAGTTTTTTTGAAAAGAAGATATGTTAGGTACTTCTTTCCAAGGTGAGACTCAAATCTTTTCCTTCTATCTCTACAAATGATGTGGGTTGTTGTTCTTAGGGGAAGAAATGAGTTTTATATATTCCATGTTATAATTTTTCCTTGATGTCAAAGGGAGAGAAATTTTTATTTAAGTTCACAAGTGTTTTCATCAATGACAAAGGGGGATATTATTGTAAATATCACATATTGATTTTCATTGATGTCAACTTTTGGGAAGGATGAAGTGTTGGTGTCAGAATTTTTAGAAGGATGAAGTGGAAAAATAGAGTATTGATGAGGTATAAGAAACTTGTTGAAACTTTTTTAATGTTATGTTTGGAAGTGTTCAGGTTTGTTAGTTCAATATGGTAAGAAAGAATCATCGTGGAGGTTAATTTTATGGATATGATTAAGAATATATCATATACACTTGTGTTCCCTTGGTCCAAAATATGTTCTTAAAATGATTCATGTTGTATTCTAGATACTGTTATTGTAGTGTTGGATTCTCTATCTATATCTAGTAACAATGTTGCTAAGTTTCTCATTCAATTTTATGAAACATTCTTGTACTATTTTGGTTTGTATGTATTGGTAGTATTGACCTACTTTTAGAATGGATTTACTATTTGTCTAATGATGCTCTTTTTGGTTTGGAAGATGTTAATTGGTTTATTGCATCTATTTTGATGTTGTCTCAAATGTTTCCCTTATGTTTGGTTCATTTATTTCCATCAATATCTTGGATGATAGCATTATGTTTTGAGGTGGAATTAATGCCTACTATCTTGGTGTGTCACTAATGTCTGACTACAATTGACTTGAAGACTAATGTGATGATTCATGAAGCATATTTGAAAGGATATCAATATCTTTCTTGATGATTTGGTATTTCAATTACTTAGAATTCAAATATTGATGAATTGTTTTTTTGATACTATTTGTTGTAAAATGTATATTGCAATTGAAGAAAAGTTTAATGCTTTGGTATTATTGGCATTCTATGATAGCTAAGAAGTTTTGTCAAACTGATCTGAATATCTTTAGTATCCTATGGATATGATGTAATGTTACTGAGTGATGATATCAATTATGTATGGTCATACAATATAGTCCACTTTTCTATAAATATCAAGGGCTTCCATAATTCATATGAATTTCAATGACATGTGATTTGCAGGATACTTTTGATATTCATGCGGAATTTCTAGCCACAATGTAAATTTTCATATGGCATGAAGAAGATTATGCGTCATGCCTGTTGGGGCTCAAAAATTCATTCTTTGTTTTTGAGTCCATGTTCAAAAAATTTGTCTAAGTGTCAGAATTGTGCCTTTGAAATTCATTGAAAAATGCCCAGTTTGAGTGCATTAAAAGTATGGACTTGTTGATTTTCATGATGCGTCTCTTGAATAGGGTGTTCATCACCTATCATTTGACATATGTAATAGGTTTTAGGTCCTGGGTTTTAGTTCCGACATGTTTTTGAAGTGGCAGTTTAAAGGTGTTCCCAAAAATCTGCATTAAGTATATTTCCTGATTTTCACTGAGTAGCCCACTTTGAGGAAGTGCAATTATTGACCTATGATTGGTCATAACATGTGGGTTGTTGAATAATGCTATAGGCATGAGAGAGAGTTTCCATGCCAATTTTCAGCCCCCCATGTGCCCATTTAATGACTTTGCCAGTGCCATTCTGTTTGCAGATTATTAAGTTTCACAGGAGTGCATTGTTCAGTTTCCCGAGTGGCCTACTTTGAAGATTCATAGTTCGCACCCAGTTCAAGGTCAAGTATAATTGAAAGTTTTTCCATACTATAGACCTGGAAGTGTAGTTTCCTAAGGATTTTGAGGTCTCTGCCAATCCATTTGGCTACTTTCCCAGTCCAATTCCAAATCAGATTTATGCTTATTTCACTATTTTATTCCTGAATATGTCTGACAAGTTGACTTTGGTGTTTGATTGTAATTGACCACTTGAACTCTTGGGCATGTTGATTGTGGATCCATATACCTTGTATGGGGGTGAATCAATGGCCAAGTTTTTGGACCTTGAATGTCTCAATGGGTGAGTTTTTGAAGCTAGTTCCGGAGGTGACTTGTGTGATTTTGGCAGGGCAGACAGTTTTAGTTTTCAAGTGGCCATGTTTGACCATTAATAACTTTGGACTAGAATCTTTTGAGGAGTTCTCCTTTGACCAGCATACTTACATGTCGGAGGGGAACTCGTGTTCTCGGTGGCGTGCTCCTGTGAGGCCACTGGGTCAGTTTTTGAGGCCATTTTTGAAGGCTCATTTGTGAGGTTTGGCATTATTGCAAAGGTGTTAAGAAATGCACTGTGTGATTTATTTTCGATGCACATGGTTTTATTTTATCATATGATTGAATTTTGGTATGCCATAGTGGTGTTGTGTGTGCACTTGTTCCAGTGGTATGCACATCAAATGGAGTTGCTAGATGGAGTTAAAAAACAAACTAAGGGATGTACACAAATGAAGAGCACATTGGAGGCGGCGAATCAAGGTGCATGTAAAATGATGCAATCACTGTTTGCAATGTTTGCAAGGAATGCGTAGAAGTGCATTTTTAAAAGGGGTGCCAGTGTCATTACTGGGTTGAATGTAATGAGAATCATCAAGAAACCAACTGCTGCTGCCATTGCATTTGGGTTTGGTAAGAAGGCTACCCTTGTTGGTGAGAAGAATGTTTTGATTTTGATCTTGGTGGTGGAACATTTGAAGTGTCTCTTTTGACTTTTGAAGGGGGTATTTTGAAGTCAAGCCCATTGCAGGAGATACCCATTTGGGGTGAGGACTTTAGTAACCGATTGGTGAACCACTTCACTCAAGATTTCAAGAGGAGATCAATGTGGATCTCTTCCAAAATTGCGTGAAGCTTGTTGAGAAATGATTATAGAATGCCAGGATAGACAAAATTTTTGTTCATGATGTTGTTTTTTTGGGGGTTCCACTCGAATCTCAAAAGTACATAAATTATTTTTGGACTTTTTAAAATGAAATGAAGCAGTGTTTTAACTAAGCAAAGGTAGGCATGTTTTATCCTCTGTGCAAGGCAATGCAAAGGGCCAATGTAAAAATAAAAGGAAGAAGCCACCAAATGAGGAACAGTGCTAGTCACACACAAAGAAGAGGTGCTGCATGAGCAACCAGGCACAAAGGAAGGTGTAAAGTGTGTGAGTGAGAGGAGACCCAACGTAGGAAGCTAGTAAATGAAATGGTATGCATTCAGGGATGAGTGCACACATTAAATGAAAGAAGGGAGGCATGTTTTGGTAAATGAGAAGGTGAAATTCCTTATTAAATAGTTGGGAGATGCTCACCAGCATTGAATAAACAATAGGAAGCTCTTCAGGGTGCTCACGTGGGGGGCTACCAGCCTTAAGATGAACCTGCACACAACAAGAGCTAAAACAAGAAGTGCAATGAGGCTGGTGCATACTAAAATTGTGATACCTACATTAAACAACAAATAGACACCACATTAAGGAAAAGTAATATATAAAAGAGGTGTCCATACCAAACAGTAAGTATGCATGGAAAAGAGGAGCAACACATAGATATTAGGAGTTGCATGAAATGTTTAATGGACACACGTAATTGCAAAGGAGTTTGCGGGAAGCCAACATTAGCCAAAAAAGGATGTGTGTGAGGCTTAGATCAAGATGCGCACTCACAACTTGGAAGGGCTCACGCACCATATTGAGTGCACATATTAAATGAAAAATGGCTACCAAACAAGCCAAGGGTGCGTGAGTGCAGCCTGTTCACACATAAGCATGGGGACTAACACATAAAACAATGAGCACCAAAGGTAAATAACCCATGAAAGTCTGCAATGTGCGTGAGACCATTTGGAGCCAAGGATAAAAGGATATGTAAGTTTTTAAATGTGTGCATACCAGTTTGGAGTTGTGCAACATGTAAAGGTAGCAAGGGGAGGTGTGTGTGCAGTCTAAGGGAACCAGCGTATAAGCCAGGTCATTTTGGGGCTTTTTTTCATTCAACATTATCCCACATTTACCAAAGGTAATGTGTTTATAATGTTTAAAAGAAAAGGCACATCATGGTGGCCTTTGTGATAAAAATGCTAAATCTAAAATGCAGAAAGATTTAAAAGAAGTGCATAGTCTGAACATTAGAAATAAATCCAAAAATTTAAATGATGGCCCTGCTCACGAAAATAAGGCCTATAGATGCATTTTTTATGCGAACATAAGCATGTGACATGTTTTCGAAAATGACAAGAGATAAGGAATATGATGGAAATGATTGTTCTCAGTTTCAAAGTAGTGGGAGAGAGCAGTATGAATTGGCAATTTCAAGATCAGAATCAAGTCTGTTTGAAAAATGATTGCAGGCATGAGAATCAGTTAAAGAAGAATCAGTTGTAGATAAGGTGTAGAGGAATATTGGAGATATTTTGGGCTAAGTGGACAACTGCCAATTCTATGTAATTGACCATCTTTTCCTATATCTCTGGTTTTTCTCTCCATTGAAAGGGATGATGAAAATTTTACTGCAAGGAGAGGCTTTAACTCCATTGTTGATTTTCTTGGGAATGTTTTTCAAATTTGAAATGTAAAGACATAGTAAAATTCTACTTGAATACAATAGAATTCCCTTGCATGTTTTGGATTGTCTTCTTGTTTGAATTTTGTAGCTCTTGTGTATTGAATCTGTAAGGTAGTTTTTAGTGTACCATTTACAAGGTATTTGTGATTTTAATCTCTAGTTCCTTTCAAGGAAAGGGTAAAATCTTAAGGTTAATTTCTAAGAGCTCAGGACTTTTGCAAGAATCCGATGATTGGATGTATTTTAAGAGAGGTGTATTGTAAGGCATTTCATCTAGGTTCTATTTGTGTTTCACTTAGAAGATCACTGTGGATGTATGTTTCTCTTTTTGACTCTCTTCCCTAGAATAAGGCACTGGTCTATCCTCAATTTGCAGGGACTTCATCATCACAAAAACTTAAATGACTATTTACTTTCATGTATGTTGTAGGGCTGATAAGATTAGGTTTGTATCAAGGATACTAACTAATGTTGTAATACTTTGAAGAAGCAGATCTTAATAGGTACACCTGCCTATAGCCAAGAGCTCAAAGTGAAGAAGGACTTGGTCCTAATTGTTAATTAGTCTTTTCTTGTTTGAATCGGGAGCTTAGGAATCATAGAGTTCTATCTTAGCACTCAGGGCTGTGTATTAGGATTCAGCAAGAAAAATCACTAAAAAATTGGTGACTCTACTGGGGAGTGAAATAAGGTTACCATTAAGAGTATCCCAGAGTCTTATTGTATTTAGTTTGGAGAAGAGTCTCATAAGTCTCATAATCTGAAAATTGTTTTCAGATCTGAAAGTATATTACTTGGAATTTGTTGTTGTTAATTTTTTTTGAAAATATATGTGACTTTGTTGTGAGGAATGCCCAGAATCTGGTGATGTTTCAGTAAAAGATCAGTGAGTAAATTTGTGTCCTCTGAAAGGAGGTGGCAACTCTTTGTTAGAATGAACTTGAGATGTAAAGCTTTGTTTTAGATATGAAGTGAACAACAATATGCAACAAGGTTTTTCTAGGTATTCTCCATTCAGTATTTTATGTGTCTACATGGTCCTTATCAAGTGATTTTTTAAATTAAAAGAAAGGACAGATAAGTGAAATTACATACTTCTGGATTGAATTTTGAGTTAAGTCATAGGTGTGAAGTATGTTGGAAAGGTTCAGTGATAATAGAAAGTTATTTACAAGTATAGATTTCTTGTTACTGGTTTTGAATAATTTCAAGTGTGTATGCAAAGGTTGCAGTCGGTAATGGATGTTCATAAGAATTCTTTGGTCAAAGTATATGTGCCATTTTTTTATGATGGCATACCTAGTTTTCCTAGTAATATCCCTGATGGAATCAAAGGATACTTGCCAAAGTTTAATAGGAACTAGTCCCAGTCAGCAAAGAAGCATGTTTAGGTTTTTGCTGACTTGATGTATGACTTTGATGTATGCCATGAAGATCTTTGGATGAGGTTGTTTGTGTAGACTCTGAAAGGAGATGAAAGAGAATGGTTCTCATTCCTGCCTGTAGCTTCAATTTCTTCATGGGATGAGTTTAGTTCATCCTTCATTGAACAATTTGATGGGTGGGTAGATGTCAAATTGTTGTTAGATAGATTGATGGAAATTCAGATTGAAAAAGGTGAGTTGATCCCAAGGTTTAATAACAGATTTGTTAAAACATTAATGGATATCACTAAGAATTGTAGGCCCCATGATCAGACTTGTTTAGTTATTTATTTGGGTGCATTGGGCCAAAATATGGGTTTCCTACTGAGGGATAAACAACCACAAAGTCTGTATCAGGCTTTTGAAGTTGCAATGGATATTGAATGCAATCTAAAATATGGAGTTATAAGAAGACGTATCTCTACTGGTTTATATTCTCAGAATGAACTGAACAATCAGGAAAAAGGTGAACAACATCAATTATTTCATACCCCTACTAATTGCATTGATCTCCTCCATAAAACCCAAAATAAGAATCCATAACAATAACCAAACTCATTCAGTCTCTTAGATTGAACTAACATATGTATCATAATCAACATGGATGTAAGCACCTCATAAACAATAAGATAAAACCAATACCATTTCTAATCACAAGTGAATAAGATCAATAAACCATATCTTAAACTCAATCATCAATGAATGGAATCATAGTAACAACTAAAATATACAAGGAGATAAACAATGTCAAACATCTCTCAAATTAAATCCTCTAGAAATAACAATCTCCAAAGCTCAACATCCATATATATGAAATATAAGCATAAAACATAATACACCTTAAAGGAACAAATATAAATACCTCTCAAGTAATAAATCATTGAGAAGACCAAGAGTGGGGAATGGAAATTCTCATCAATATATCCAAGTCACCATGAATCATACTAAGATCCACTCAATTTTATATCAGGTGAATTAAGCTTGGTCTTCCTACTAAAAATATCAACTATCCCAACATGTATCTCTAATAAAAAGAGAGTACTAAAATTACCTAAGTCTCAAGTATGAAAAAAAGTGCCATCATGAAGTATTAACCAAATGATCATGTCCCAATACAAAGAGAACTACCAAGATCTATGTCAAATCTCCAATCTCAAGAAATAGGAATATAAACATTACAAGATGATCTAACCATCTCCTCCAAGGAAATGACATGCTCCACATGAACATACCAAAAAACTATACCATACCAAAAATATAAGCTACCAATCAAGAGGATACCATGACATAATAGTAACCATGATAACATGTTAAATGAAGGCATAAAACCACACTTCAACCCAAGACTCATTAATTCCTCCAAGATGTCAACATCTCCAAACACCATGAATATAACCATCTTATACCATTGAACTATAAAATGTGAAAGATCCTTCTACAACAACATGATCTAAGGCATCATCCAACATCTGTAAAACTACAGAAGATCATCTTCTATCCAATGGTGAATCTAAATCATTGCCAAAAACTCACACTAAATTGTGATACCAATTCATACATGGCATCATGATAACCAACTCCTAAATGAAGATCCTTAAGTTCTACACACACAACTAATATGTCAACAACATCAAGTGAAACCAAGATGTAAAAAATAAGAAGATATATAAAACTACCTATAAATGCCAACATCCTCAATTAGGAATTAATCATACACTGCCAATACATCATTGTAAAAATATATTATGAAATTATGAAAAATCTCCTACTATAAGAGCCAACACAACTATCCAATTATTTTAAGCATCATCCATTCTCTCATATAAAAAAACATACTAATGTAAAAATGACCATATATAAGGCTAACTAAAAAAGTCTCCATAACTACTAAATCAAACCTTATGGATATAGATAGACCACATCCAAGACATCCTATTGAAATTCAATAGGTGATCATTCCACACAACTGTTAGCATGAATATTAATGAATTTTGTTAACAAGGTAGATTGGATGTTTTTTAGAGATGATTGAGTTCTTGTATGTTACATTCATGACTAGGTTGGTCATTGATGTCAACATAAAAAATGCTTTATGGATAGAGTTAATAGAGTTACATGCATAGATTCATTTGGAGATGTTTTATATTGATGAATTGAGTTTTGTGAGGATTTATTAGAATTCAGGAATGTGTTTTGATGATGTGGTTACATGTGTAGAAAAATTTATGAAGATATGTTTGAGTTATGTGAGGTTTACTGAAGACTGTTCACAGTGAGTTTCTAGGAACTGGTGACGGTTATTCGATATTTATTGTTTCCACAAGGTTAAAGATAGTTCAATGAGGTTGAAATTTTGTTGAAGACATGTTCAGGAGGCTTGGATAAACATGACATAATATACTTTTCATTCTATGAAGACTTGTGGACGATGTGAAGTGTGTTACTTCTTTGGGAGCCAACTACAAATTAATATTCTTATGGAAGTATTTAGATGTAATGTAACATGTATTGTAAATTATTATTGATGTCCAATATTATTAATTGTAAATTAAGAAATCCTTTTGGATGACTCAATAGTCATTAGGACTCGGTATAAAGGAAAGGAAGTTTATTTGGATGTAAAACTGTATCATGCGGTCATGAGATGTTATGCGAGCTTTGAATGAAAAATATTTATGATAAGAGTAGAGGATGATGCTGTTGATATGTTGAGGACTTTAAAGGAACTGTACAGGCAAATAGAGTTGTTGTTCTAGTCACTTCACCCTTGGATGTTTTATCTTGAAGATTGTTTAGTGAAGATAGTCTTGAAGAAATTTGCACAGTGGGTTTAGTTGTCTTTGTTGTGTTTCTCAACAACTTCTCATAGGGTTGGGATCTTTTAGCAAGGATCCAAATTCTCCTCACAAGGACTCATATGTATGGATTGCAATGTAAAAGACTTCTAACAGGGTCTATCCTTTCACAAGGAACTTTTATATTATTATATCATCTTGTGGCCATCATTCTCACTGTGTTTTTACCTCTGATCAAGGGTTTCCCTAATAAAAAATTCTGATGTTATTGTGTATGTTTATTATCTTGTGGTTCTTTTTGTTATTGGTTACTATTTTAAGATTTGATAAAGTTTAATTTAAGTTAATTAAGCTCACAAATGATTCACCCCCCTCTCCCCCCCCTTAGTTGTGTTGGTTGACTTTACTATCTAACAATCAGTATCAGAGCATCAGGTCCTTGAAGGAAAATTTTAATATCTTAAGGAGATCCATGGCTACTACATTTTTTCAGGAAAGAAAGTCTGAAGTTTGATGGAGTTAATTTTGACAATTGGAAGGAAAGAATAAAGACACATTTTCTATGCATGGGAATTGACTATTGGTTGGCTTTCAAGATGAAGAAGATAGTTGTGGAAGAATACAAAATTGATTCATTGATAGATGAAGAATGTTAGGAATAAGGTGTCTCAACCTTGGATAATTCCTATTCTTATTATTTGTTTTGTAAAATGTATTTCTTGCAAATAATGTTGATGTGTCGGCATCTTGAATTGTGTGTAAGGAGATCATGGCTAAAATGGTTATGACAGATTCCTATGACACGTAAGAGCTATGTCAGGAAGATTCAATGACAGGTGAAGACATGTGGCAATTGATAAATTTGAGTACTGTACAGTCTTCCCCAATCGTGGGGTTCGGGTTCCTATTTTCTCAGAGAATGGTAAAACCCTAATACGGTTATCTTTGGGAGTAGCCCTAAAAAGTGAAGCGCATGATATAAGATTTTTTAGGGTTGCGAAGAGAAGTGATGCGAGTGTATGGTTGGAACATTTTTTATGCTGCCGTAATTTGTCTTCAAGTTTTTTGGAAATCTTCTGAAAGAACTTGCATTGCAAGTGTATTGTAAGCTGTAATAGTTTTGATCAATACATTGTGCAGGTTTTGGAGTGCTGGGGTTTTTACCGAAAGGTTTCCCCAGGGTATATCATTGTGTCATTCTCTATTTTTCTGTATGCATGGTATGTGGTTGCAATATCTTTGTTAAAGTAGTTAACAAATTTGAAATTGTAAGGATTTATAAGAATTTGCACAATACTCTCCTATAGAGATTAGCGTAGAAAGCTGTTTCCGCACCTGAGTTTCCTTACAAAGAAATAACCTATACATGTACAATATGCTTTCTAGAGAGGCTATTCTATCAGCTCTTCCGAATATAGAATATACTGAGGTAAAAGATCTAAGACTTTCTATTGAGATTCAGAGTAAATTGGAATTTTGTTTTGAAGGAGATGAAACTTTGAAGAATGCTAAATTACAAAATTATATAAGTATGTTTGAAAGTGCTAAGATGCAAGAGGACAAAGCTATATATAAGAGGTTACTTTAGTAGGATTATTGAGATTGTTGCAAGAATTAAGAATTGTGGTGGAAAGAAAATAGATAATGAAGTCATATGGAAGATAGTGAAATCTTTACCACCGGACTATGAACACAAAACACATATCATTGAAGAAATGATTACACTTGATTTTGCCAAAGATTTTCTACTTGAAAATTTGCAGGCACATGAGAAATGGTTGAAATAGAAGGAAGGATCTCGTAGAGCGGAAACAACTTTTAGTTTACAAAAGGACATTCCTATGTTGAAAAGAAGTGCAAGTACCAGTGGAGATTATGCTAGATATTGGGCAACTAAGAAAGAGGAAGAAAGGAAGTATGATGATTCAATGACACTGATTGCAAGGAGAGAACCTAAAGGTAAGAAATATTTTTCTTGTTGGACATGTAAAGAATTTGATCATTTTTCATCTAAATGTCTTAAGAGAGAAAATAAGATTAGATATAGAAAGCCTTATAAACCTAAGACATTAAATTTATTTTATGTTGATGAAGAAAGAAAAATTGTATTTAAGGATGTAAACGTTTTAGAAAGTGATGATGAAGATGAAGATGAAATAGGATTTGTTTCTATTAAAGATGAAATTTTTGATAAAGAAGAGGTAAAAGAAGAAAAATATTTAGTTTCATATGTGGAGAATAAAACATCTGATTGGATTATTGATAGTGGATGTTATCATCATATGACTGGAGATGTGGATAAATTTGTTGAACTTAATAGATATGACAGAGGAATAGTTAGAGTTGGAAATAATACACCATGTTAGATTGAGGTAAAAAGATCTATTACACTTGATGGAAAGACTAACACTGAAGATGTTTACTTTGTTGATGGATTGAAACATAACCTTTTTTATATTGGACAACTTATGGACAAAGGATACAAGTTACATTTTATGGATAAGAATTGTTATCAAAGAAAGTGATGACAAACTAATTGGAAGAGGAATATAGACAAAAGGTAATGAATTTCAGCTGACACCTACTAAAATGACATATTTGGTTGCTAAAGTGGATGATAGTTGGCTATGGCATAGGAGATTTTGTCATATCAACTTTGATAACATTGTGAAGATCAATTCAACTAATGCAGTTAGAGACTTGTCTAAGATTATGAAGCCTACTAACATGGTTTGCAATGAATGTGTTATGGCTAAACAAAGAAAGAATTCATTTCCTCGCAAAATGTTTACAACATCAGTCAAGTTGGAGATTGTGCATATAGACTTATGTGGACCTATACGGATAAGAGGATTTATTGGTGAAAGGTATTTCATGATTTTTATTGATGATTTTTCAAGGATGATGTGGGTAGAATTTCTTAAAGAAAAATCTGAAGCATTTGAGAAGTTTAAGTTGTTGAAGTGTAGAGTTAAGAATGAATCTGGTTTGAAGATTAAATGTTTGAGATTTGATAAAGGAGGATATTTTACTTCAAATGAGTTTAACATATTTTGTGAAGAAAATGGAATTAAGAGACAACTTTCAACACCTAGGACACTAAAATAGAATGGAATAGCAGAAAGGAGAAACATATCAGTTAATGAGGCAGCTAGAGCTATGATGCTTGAAGGTAATGTTAGGAATAGTCCTAAGAGATAACTGAGAGGGGGGGGGGGGGGGGGGTGAATCATTTATCTACAAGATTCAATTCTTTATCCAATTAAGTATAGAAGAGCATTAAGCATAAATACAATGTAAGAACACTTAACACAACACCACAATTTTGGTTACGAGGAAACCCAAATAGGTAAAAACCCTAGTGGGAATTAGCACCCACTATGAATTGCACTAGAGTATAATGATCCTTATTAGAAGATCTTACAACCTTGTTAGGAGTTGATCTTTATAATGCATTAAGTATAGTGACCTAGTCAAAGGTCAGACCCTGTTAGGAGTCTTTTAGAATTAACCCTGTTAGGGGTGAGGACACACTATCCGGGAGCACACTGCTCAAAGGGGTGAAGGCTAGACCTTCTGTTTAAAAGATACACACTATATCTGGATCTTGGTGAACTGCGAGTTAGAACTTCTATCTTGATTAGTTCCAATGAATAGCATACACTCTCTTCTTTGTCACATAGACCTTCTACTAATGGCTCATTACTTTTCACCTTCTACTCTGCACTTCTATTTCAACTATTTGCCATACTTAATGATCACAACTTGACCGACTATAAGTATCTTTCTCCAAATGATATAATCAAGTCATCCTATTAGAACTTCCTTGAAATAATATTAGAGAAACAATATACCTCTCCAAAAACATCTCCAATGGCTATACTAAGCACGCAACACTAATTAAGACCGTACAACTCCATATGAGTAGACGCGTCGCTTCACACTGTCAGCTCCACTAAATTAACTAATTCTTTCTTCTCATCCTAAAATACGTTATGTGCTCTTAACCAAATATTCTTAACTCTTCTCCAAACACTAATCCATGCACGCATATCCAAATGATGGGTGCAACTGCTACAATAACAAAAACAATGTCGGCTTCATTAGATAAACTCAGGAAACTATAATTATCAACTAGAAACATCATAACTCAATCTGTACTACACAAATGACTCTGCATCCATGAACATAGCTTCACTAACATGTCTGCAACATAAATATAAATGCACAAGGCTTCATCACAACCATATTAAAAATCACATACAAAACTCTTCCTAGGACCTATCAAGAGCACTACTAATACAAACAACTGTATTATTGTCTTCACTTAGAATTAACCTCTGCCTCTATGATATCATGCTGATAGCATATCTAGGAAAAATATACTCAAGGCTCTCTTCATCAGGCTTCCATGCATGCTACTTACCATATGTTGTCATCAATGACAAACATACAGTCAGCACTGGTTTGCTGGAAAATCTCCAACAATCTCCCCCTTTGGCATTGATGGCAACATATGGAATGAAAAACACCACCAATCCAAATGTAGAATTATTTTATAACATTCTCCATTTCCTCAACAAAACTCCCCCAAGGATGAATCCTCTATCTACTGCTAAATTCTCTAAATATCAACTGATTTATCTCCTTACTGTATACTCCCCCTTACTGTTTTGTTTCTTCTTGCTAAATACTTACTCCCCCTTTCTAGAGTAAAACAACTATTTTTTTTTCATGACTATGTAGTCACTCCCCCTTTGACATCAATGGCAAAGAGTACCAAACCAATATAAGCATTGGTACTACTCTTGAAGTAGAGTAGTCAACCATTCATTAGTCACTGAGGAATGATGCACTCCTGCAAAATCTAATCAAATTCAGGGAAGGGAATTACTCCCAACTTCTCCCTGAGATACTCAAATGTATCCTTTGGTAAAGGCTTTGTGAATATGTCTGCTAGCTGATCTTTTGTATTCACATAGTCAAATTTCACTTCTTTATCTACAACTTTCTCTCTTAGGAAGTGATATTTTATCCCAATGTGTTTTGTCTTTGCATGCATCATAGGGTTCTTTGACATATTGATAGTGCTAGTGTTATCACAATGAATAACAATATGATAATCAATCTGAATTCCAAAATCTTTTATCATATGCTTGATCCACATAATTGTAGAGAAATTTAATGCTGCTGCTACATACTCTGCTTCTGCTATTGACTGAGAAATACAATTTTGCTTCTTACTTGTCCAAGTAACAAGTCTATCTCCAAGAAATACTACTCCTCTTGAGGTACTCTTTCTATCATCCATGCATCTTGCCCAATCTACATCTATATACACATGAAGTTCTACATTTTCTGAATTAGGATACCATAAACCATAGTCTATAGTTCCTTTCAAATATCTAAATATCCTCTTTACTACCATAAGATGACTTTGTTTAGGTTCTTCTACAAATCTTCTAACTATACCAACTGCATTAGAAATATCTGGTCTAGATTGAGTAAGATAGATTAATTTACGAATCATAGACTTATACAAGGTCATGTCTACTATTGCTGAATCATCTTCATTTGAAATCTTACATCCTTTTATCATAGGGGTACTTAATGGCTTGCAATTATCCATCTTGAACTTCTTCAATATCTCTTTCACATACTTAGACTAATTAATGAAAATACCTTTGTCTGTCTCCTACACATTCAATCCCAAAAAGTACTTGATAGGTACAATCATGCTCATTTCAAATTTTCTCTACATCTCTTTAGCAAATTCTACACTAAGCTTGTCATTACCACCAAAAATAATGTCATCAACAAAAATAGCAACTAACAATAATCCATCAAGTGTCTCTCTTATGAATAAGTTACAATCTGCTGCTCCTTTATTGAATCCAATCTTAGTCAAGTAACTGTCTAATATTTCATACCATGCTCTAGGGGCTTGCTTAAGTCCATAGAGGGCTTTCTTTAGTTTGCATGCCATACTAGGTTTTCTTGATAAAGTAAATCCTTCAAGCTGCTCTATGTAAACTTCTTCCTTCCACTCTCCATTCAGGAATGTTGACTTGACATCCATTTGATACACTTTAAAGTCTTTGAATATTTCATAGGCTAGAAATAACTTTATGGCTTCCAATATGCTTACAGGGGAAAATGTATCTGAATAATCAATTCCTTCTCTTTTCCCATATCCTTTACATACTAGTCTTGCTTTGTTCCTTACAACTGTACCATCTTCATTCATCTTGTTTATGAATATCCACTTGGTTCCAATCAAATTCTTATCACTAGGTCTAGGGACCAATTCCAATGTGTCATTCTTAATTATCTGATCTAGATCTTCTTTCATTACTTCATGCCAATCTGAATCATTACATGCATCTTCAACACTTAAGGGTTCAATCTGTGAAAGTAAGCATACCTCTTCATTAGCTATTAAACTTTTTTCTTTTGATCTTGTCATGAATTTTCTATTCCGATCTCCAATGATATCTTCCTTTGAGTGGTATCTAGATGTGAATTTAGGAACATTAGGTGTGACTCTCTCATCTATCTTTTGTGATTATTCTTCACTTGTTTCAGGGTCATTGAGTAACACATCAATGCTGTCAAACATTTCATCAACAACTATTTCTCTATTCATAGGACTAGGTTCTTCTTCAATCATAGGTGCATAATCATGATATCTCTCTTGAATCATAAAATTCTCATCAATCTTTACATGTGCACTTTCAATAATCTTCTTCAATTTTAAGTTAAAACATTTATAAGCTTTTCTTTTTGTAGAGTAACTAAGAAAAATACCTTCATCACTTCTTTCATCAAACCTGCCAATAGCTTTATCTCTCTTGATGTAGCACTTGCTTCCAAAGATTCTAAAGTATTTCATAGTAGGTACATTCCAAAACCATAGCTCATAAGGTGTCTTGTCTACACTTGGCCTTAATTGAATTCTATTGATAGTATAGACTACTATATTGACCACATCTCTCCAATAGATGTGTGCGACCTTTCCTTCAATCATGATGGTGTGCGCTATGTCAAGTATGATCCTATTCCTTCTTTCTACAATTCCATTCTACTAAGGGGTTCTAGGTGCACTTATTTCTCTTTATTCCATGTTCTTCACAGTACTCATAAAATCTATCAGAGGTGAATTCTCCTTCTCTATTTGATCTCAGACATTTTATCTTTAATCCAGAATCATTTTCAACTTTAGCTTTGAATATTTTGAACTTCTCAAATGCTTCTGATTTGTCTTTTAAGAATGCAACCCACATCATTCTAGAATAATCATCAACAAACAAAATAAAGTACCTTTCACCATAGTATGATCTTGTTTAAGTTGGTCCACATAGGTCTGTATGCACTAGATCCAATTTGTTCTCTGCCAAATTATTCTTTCTTCTGAATGAATTCCTCACATGCTTTCCCATCACATATTCCCTGCATATTGTATCAGCTAGTTTTGCAATTCTAGGAAGGTCTCTTACTGCCTTTACATTTCTCATCTTTACTATGTTGTCAAAATTGATGTGACATAGCCTTTTATGCCATAACCAACTGTCATCTACTTTATCAACAAAAAACCTTGCTTCTGAATTAAGCTGAAAAACATTACCTTTTGTCTTTGAACCTGATGCAATCATTTCTCCTTCCTTATTATTAATGATGCATTTATTGTCTTTGAATTTCAACTGATATCCTTTGTCAAGCAACTTGATGCAAGGGAGGATAGGGAGAGGGGCCAATGACACACCCTAACCAGATCCACCTTGCAGAACAACACATGTAAGCAACAACACACAAAAGTGATAGAGAGAATACATATACTTCCATATATTTAATTTAATTGATCTAGGACCACATGCTTCCCAATGATAGATACCATCATTAAATCCGTGACCCAAATTAAATGCACAATTCAGCCTCAACAAAAATCCAAAATAAACAAATCGGTAAGCAAGGAAACTGAGCACTAGACAAGCATCACCAAATGCTAGGGAACTTCATCGAGCACCAAAGAGATAACTAACCAACACCGATAAACAAAGGAAATAGAGAAACATTGAATGAATTCAATCAAAGAAGGAACCGAGCAACACAAAAAACTTCAAATATCTTTTTGGTGATACAGGATTGCTAAGGACTCGAGATGTTTCTGCATCAGACACCTGGGGTTATTTGAAATGATTCTTCAAATCATGAAACATGTACGATCTGAGCTGCATCCAAATTAGATTGTGAAACCCATGAACTATCTTTGATTGGTCTATTCTTTCACTTTACCAGATATTCCATATACTATTTTCCTCTTGTACTTCTGCCAATTCTTTGCTCCAAAATCTACTCAACTTCTTCCATCTATTTCTTAGGATAATCCATTGGTACTATCATGTCTTCATGAGGTTCATGATACTCATACATATCAGAAATGTTGAATATAGGTGATATATCCATGTCATCAGGTAATTGAATCTCATATGCATTTCCACTGTCAAATTTCCTTAGTATCTTGCAAGGACCAAACTTCTTCATTTTTAGCTTCCCATATGTTTCAATAGGAAATCGACCTTTCTTCAAATGAACCATAACTTCATCACCGACTATAAAAGTCTTATGTCTTCTTGATCTATCATCTCTATCTTTGTATTTATGATTACTTACTTTCAACTTATGTTTCACATCTTCATGCAATGTCTTCATGTATTCAACAAACTTCACTAGTCCTTCATCACTTCTCTTTCTTTCATTAGTAATATCCCTTAAATCAGATATACCTCTCAGTTGTATGCCATTTATAATCTCAAAAGGTGTTTTTCTAGTACTCCTATTCACTGAATTATTGTATGCAAACTCCGCGTGTGCCAACATAGAATCCCAATTACTTGGTGTGTCTCCAACTAAACATATCAAAATATTTCCCAAACTTCTATTCACCACTTCTATCTGTCCATCAGTTTGTGGGTGAAATGTAGAACTATATTTCAACTCAGTGCCAAAATTTCTCTAAAGGGTCTTCCAAAAGTATCCAACAAATTTACTATCTCAGTCAGAGATAATACTCCTTGGTAATCCATGCAATTTGACAATTTACTTAAAGAAAAGATCTGCTATATATACTGCATCTGATGTCTTTCTACAAGGTATTAAATGTGCCATTTTAGAAAATCTATCTACAACAACAAATATAGAATCGTTACCTCTTACCATCTTTAGTAAGCCAAGAAAAAAATCCATATTGATGTTAATCCAAGGTTTCTCAAGAATAGAAATCGGTGTATACAATCTAATATTCTGACTTACTCCTTTTGCAACTTGACAAATTCCACAACTTTTCACAAATTTTTGAACATCTTTATACAACTGTGGCCAAAAGTATTTCTCCTTAAGGAAATTCAATGTCTTACCAACACCAAAATGTCTAGCCAAACCACTACTACGTTTCTCCTTTATCAAATTAGTTCTCATTGCTCCTCTTAGTATACACAACTGAATGCCTTTAAATAACACACATCCTTGAATAAAATATTCTTCCCATTTAGTACTCAGTTGATCTTGAATAGGTGCTCTGCAATTTCTCCATGGCTTAGAAAAATCAGGATCAAATTCATAAGAATCTCTCATGTCATCAAATCCAAGAACTTCAATTTTCATCTCGGTCTTCAAAGATCTTCTACTCAATGCATTAGCAACTCAGTTAGTGACTCCACTCTTATGTTTTATTACAAATGTATAACTCTGCAAATACTCAACCCATTTCATATGTCTCTGATTCAACTTATTCTAAGTACCCAAATACTGTAAAGCCTTATAATTGGTTTACAACACAAATTCACTCAGTATCAAATAATGTCTCCATTTCTTCAGTGCTTGAACAATAGCATAGAATTCTTGATCATATACAAAATATTTCCTTTTTGTATCATTCAAATTTTCACTAAAGAAAGCAACAGGTTTACCTTCTTGACTCAACATAGCTCCAATTGCACTACCACTTGCATCACATTCCACTTGAAATACCTTATTGAAATTAGGCAATGCCAAAATAGGCAATTTAGCAACCTTTTGCTTCAAAGTCTCAAAACTTTTATCAGCTCCACATGTCCATTTGAATTCTCTTTTATGTCCTCTCATAGTCTCAGTCATAGCATTACATTTTGAACTAAAATTCCTAATGAACTTTCGGTAAAAAATTTCCAAACCATGAAATGATCTTACCTCACTAGCATTCTCAGGTGTAGGCTAATTCAAAATAGCTTCAACCTTTCCAGGATCCATTTTCAAACCACCAGCTGAAATCACAAATCCCAAATACACAATCTCCTCTTTCATGAATGAACACTTTTTCAGATTTATCAGCAACATTTCTTCTTTCAACCTTTGAAATACTTGTTTAATATGCAACAAATTTTCTTCTGTGGTCTTATTGAATATTTGAATATCATCAAGATATACAATCACAAACTTACCCAAGAATTTCTTCAAAACTTCATTCATCAACCTCATAAAAGTACTCGGTGCATTAGTTAAACAAAAAGGCATAACCAACCACTCATACAAACCCTCTTTTGTCTTGAAAGCAGTCTTCCACTGATCACCTTCTTTGATTCTGATATGATGATACCCACTTTTCAAATCAATTTTGGTAAACTACTTTGCTCGAGTCAAACTATCCATTATGTCATCCATTCTCAGTATAGGAAACCTATATTTCACTATTATCTTGTTGATTTCTCTGGAATCAGTACACATTCACCATTCTCCATTCTTCTTAGGTGCCAATACAATGGGTACTGCACAAGGACTCAAACTTTCTCTGATCAAACCTTTCTGCAACATTTCTTGAATATGTTAGTTTAATTCTTGATTCTCGGTAGGTGTCAATTGATGTGGTGCCTTATTCGGTAAACTAGCTCCAAGGATTAGATCCATGCAATGAACAATTCTTCTCTTCAATGGAAAACCATTAGGTACATTATCAGAAATAATTTCATTATACTTGGTGAGTAACTTATCAATCTCCTTACAGTCACTATCCTCTATTTTCTTACTCAGTTTGTTAGGAATCAAAACAAAACATACATAATTCTTCTTCAAATCTTTAACAAACTTTATTCCTTCCATTAAGCAAAATTTCAAAGATGTGCAAACATTACTAATAGGTTCTTCCATCAAAGGTAACAAGATTTTTCTTCTCCCATCAGCCCAAATAGTATATTTATGCAATTTCCCATCATATATAGCATGTCTATCATATTGCCAAGGTCTACCCAATAAAATATGACAAAAATCCATAGGCATGATATCACATAACACTTTATCATAGTACTTTCCAATTTTCAAATTCACATAACATTGTTAACTTACCAAGAGTGTATGCTCATCTTTGATCCATGAAATTTGATAGGGCTTCGGATGTACCAACCTTTCCAACTACAATTTTGTGACCATCTCCTCAGATGCTAGATTCTCCAAGCTACCACTATCAATGATTACCTTCCAAACTTTATCAGAAACTCTACATCTAGTCTTAAATAGACTTTTCCTTACCAGATCTTCCTTATTACTTTCACTCCAAATTTCTCTCCTTAACATCGATTTATTTTCCTTTTGAGGTTCATTCGGTGACTCTTCTTGCACCAAAGTATTTCTACTATTACTGACCTTATTACTTGCATGTGTACACTCAAATGATATATGTCCTTCTCCATAATTGTAACAAGTTCCTTGAAAACCACCTCTGTTATAACCATCTCGGTAGTTACTACCTCTACGTCTAGATGAAATTTCACCTTTCCACTCGGTCTTGCCTTTAACTAGAGTTGTCTTTTCAAGTTCAGATCTACTATTTTCACTATAAGATCTACCTCTTCCTCTAGGGAATCTACCACCTCTACCTCTTTATCTTTGCTCATGTTTCTTGTTCAATTTCTCCTCATCTTTCAATGCAAATTGATATGCCTCTTCTATGTTATCCAATTTGACCAAACTAATGTCCTCTTGGATGGAAACTCTCAAACCATTCAAGTATCTAGAAATTCTTTCCACATCATCTTCATCATGTCCAGATCTGATATCTAATCTATAGAATTCCTCAGTATATTCTTTCACCGAGCTATCTTTCTACCTCAAACTTTGCATTCGCCTAACTAGGTTAATTTGATAATCACAAGGTAAGAACTTTCCTTTCAATTTATTCACCATTTTATTCCATACCTTGATTTTGTCTTTTCCTTTCCTCTTTCTATCCAACTGCAGATTTTCCCACCATAAGGATGCATGGCTTTTCAACTTTGTGCTTGCAATTTTCACCTTCTTTTCCTCAGGCACATTTTCATATTCAAAGTACTTTTCCATCTCAGTGATCCAATCCACCAATTCATCAGAATCCAATTTTCCACTATACTCAGGAGGATTAAACTGTGGTGTAGACTTTAGATTGTCAAAGCTTTCAACAATCTTTCCTCACTTTGATGTATTGCTGGTGTAGGTTCTACATCAACTTGTTCTTCCTCAATTTCATCAGCACTAACATCTTCAAGATGTCTTCCTCTTCTTTGGTCTGTTTCAACAACTTCTAATATAGCAGCAAGTTGTCTCAACATGTTTTCCAATCTTGGATCCACATCTCACCTCCCACAAACCATCTTGAAACCCTCTGCAATTACAGGCCAGATTGCAATTTGCTAACCCCACAAAAATTCAACTAGGGTTTTACAAGAAGGAACCCTCAAAACTAGATTCGCAAACCTAGATCCTGATCTCACCTCGCTTTGATACCACATGATGCAAAGGAGGATGGAGAGAGAGGCCAATGGCACACCCTAACTAGATCCACCTTGCAAAACAACACACGAAAGCAACAACACACACCAGTTAGAGAGAGAGAATGTAGATACTTTCATATATTTACTTCAATTGATTCATACATGCCGAGCTGTAAGGCCTTCCTGATTTAGGCAAGATATTATAATCAAGTACAAAAGTCCTCCAACATGCGAGGATCTACCAACAATCTCTAATTTTCTATCTTCTATCTTCTATCTTCTATCTTCTATCTTCTATCTTCCCTAAAAACCATCTTCAAAAATCTAACTAAACAACTACATTTATACAAGAGGCTATTGAATCAAGTCAGCCTTCATATCCACCATCAAAAGAAGGAAAAAATAGATCTAAATCCACACACTTCCCAATGATAGATACCATCATTAAATTCATGACCCAAATTAAATGCACAAGTCAGCCTCAATATAAATCCAAAATAAACAACTCGGTAAGAAAGGAAACTGAGTGCCAGACAAGCATCACCGAATGCCAGGGAACTTCACCGAGTGCCAGAGAGATAATTGACCAACAATGATAAACAAAGGAAACTAAGCAATACTGAACTAACTCGGTCAAAGAAGGAAGTGAGTAGCGCCGAAAACTTTAAACATCTTTTTGGTGACACAAGATTGCCAAGGACCCAAGATGCTCCTACATCACAACTATCCAACACTTAGTAGGTTATGCTGCAAACCATCAACATAAAGAACATCATCAGTTTTGTTCTTTCCATCCAAGGTGATAGCTCCTCTACCTATGATAGGTGTAGGAGTGTTGTCTCCAAATCTAACCATGCCACCTTTGTACTTATCCAAATGTACAAATCTATCTTTGTCTCCTATCATGTGATGTGAACAACTGCTATCAACGATCCAATTTGTTATGATGTCTTCTTGTGAAATCAATGCTAAATCTTGTGCTTTCTTGTCATCTTCAAGGTCCATTTCATCAAACATTTTCTCCATATCTTCAAGATAAATGAATCCAATTTCATCTTTTGCTGAATCTTCATGTGATACTCCATCTCCAACATAGTAACATTCATTTGTATACTTAGGCTTGTAATTAGTTTTGAACTTATTGACTCTTGTAGGACACTTAGAAGCAAAGTGGCCAATCTTGTTACATGAAAATCATTTGAATGGTAACTGACCTTCATATTTTCCATTTCCTTTCTTTTCTTTCTTAGCAATCATAGCAATGAAATAATCTAGTGCTTTCTCTTCATCATCATCATCAAAATTACCAAAAGTGTTCAAGGATTTCTTACCATGGACTGAAGCTTTGAAGGCTGTCTCACTTTTAGGCTCTGTCTTCAAACTTGATATTTCAAATGCTGAAATCTTGCTTATTAAGGTCTCTCTTTTGTAGTCTTTTGAAAATTGTATAGTCTCATCTAGGATGTTTATCTTGCTCTCATATTCTGGTGTCAATGTAGTCATCAACTTATCCATTATGTCTTCTTCTGAAATTTCTCCACCATTGTTTCTGTTTCCCGCAACAACTTCATTAATCCTTTGATTGTAGGCTCTGATGTTCTTTTTAGGTAGCATCTCCAATGTATTATACTTTTTCTTCCATGTCTTTTTGTGGGCATTCTTGGCTTGGATATCTCCTTCAAACATGTCTTCTAGATACTTCCATATCTTGTAGGCTTTATCTACTTTCTTGATCTCTGAAAACTCACTGTCGGACAAGGCATTGATAAGGTCTTCTTTGGAAATAGCATTTTGAGTGAACATCTCCTTCTACTTAAGAGTTGCATCTTCCTTTGCAAGTTCTGATAAAGAGGGAATTTGAACTTCTTTGGTAGCTACTTCAAAAATCTCAAATGCAATGCACTGCAAATGTGTCATCATTTTGTTCTTCCAATCTAGATAGTTCTCTCCATCAAAATTAGGACTTTATTTTCTAAAGAATGTCATCTGATCAACCTCAAGCTGTTCAAATTTCTCTCCGAGGCACTTGGATCTGATACCAATTTTTTGGAATAGTCCCAAGAGATAAATGAGAGGGTGGAGGGGGGTTGAATCCATTATCTACAAGATTCAATTCTTTATCCAATTAAGTATAGAAGGAAATTCAACATAAACACAATGTAAGAACACTTAACACAACACCATAATTTTGGTTATGGGGAAACCCAAATAGGTAAAAACCCCAGTGGTGGGAATTAGCACCCACTATGAACTACACTAGAGTATAATGATCCTTGTTAGAAGATCTTACAACCCTATTAGGAGTTGATCTTTACAATGCATTAAGTACAGTGACCTAGTCAAAGGTTAGACCTTGTTAAGAGTCTTTTATAATTAATCCTTTTAGGGGTGAGGACACACTGTTTGGGAGTACACTTCTCAAAGGAGTGAAGGCTGCAACCTTTTTTTTAACAGATACACACTATATCTGGATCTTGGTGAACTGCGAGTTAGACTTGTTGTCTCGATTAGTTCCAATGAATAGAATACACTCTCTTCTTTGTCACATAGACCTTCTACTGATGGCTCATTACTTCACACCTTCTGCTCTGCACTTCTATTTCAACTATCTACCATAATTAGTGATCACAACTTGACCAGCTATAAGTATCTTCCTCTAAATGATATAATCAATTCAGCCTATTAGAACTTCCTTGAAATCATATTAGAGAAACAATATACCTCTCCAAAAACATCTCTAATGGCTATACTAAGCACAAAACACTAATTAGGACTGCACAACTCCATATGAGTAGATGCGTCGCTTCACACTCTCAGCTCCACTAAATTAACTGATTCTTTCTTCTCATCCCAAAATACATTATGCACTCTTAACCAAACATTCTTAAATCTTCTCCAAACACTAATCCAAGCATGCATATCGAAATGATGGGTGCAAGTACTAAAACAATAAAAACAATATCGTCTTCATCAGATAAACTCAGGAAACTGTAACTGTCAATTGGAAACATCATAACTCAATCTGTACTACACAAATGACTCTGGATCCATGAACATAGCTTCAATAACATGTCTACAACATAAATATAAATGCACAAGGCTTCATCACAACCATACTGCAAATCACATACAAAACTTTTCCTGAGACCTGTTAGAAACACTACTGATACAAACAAATGTATTATTGTCTTCACTCAGAATTAACCTTTGTGTCTATGATATCATGTTGATAGCATATCTAGGAAACATATACTCAAGGCTCTCTCCATTAGGCTTCCACACATTCTTCTTACCATATGTTGTCATCAATGACAAACATACAGTCAGCATTGGCTTGCTGGGAAATCTCCAAGAGGTAATGTATCACATATCTTTTAGAGAGAAGCAGTGAATACCGCAATTTACACAATGAATAGAGTTTGGATTAGACAAGGTATTGGTAAGACGTCTTATGAAATTTGGTTTGGGCATACACCTACTATGAAATACTATTAGGATTTGGTAACACTGAGATGGTTGGTGAATCAGTGTTACATTACTTAATTGAATTCTCTATCTTCTTGAACTTCTTTATCCAACATATAAAGATATAACATAAAATAAATAGCCATGCAAAAAATAAAAATATAGGAGAACTCATAACACCATATTTGTTTTTGAGGAAACCCTGTTAAGGGAAAAACCCTAGTGGGAATGGTACCCACTAAATTCTGCAATATGAATCTTGAAACCCTGTTATGAGTTATAGCCCTGTTAGGAGCTGATTATTACAATATAGGAAGATCCCTGATAGGAGATGTATAAAATGAGATCCCTATTAAGGAATCAACCCTGTTAAAGGTCCTAGTCATGTTAAAGGAAAAAAAAACCTATTAGGGGTGTACCATAGGTGCAACAACACTTACAACCAATCTGATGTCCTAAATACAAAGAGTTAACAAAGTATTCCTTGAAGAACACCTCTTGTTATCCTTTCTCTTTATCTCTTCTCTGCCTCTTATATTCCTTCACAGTTCACATCCATCTATCCAATTATTATCATCATTCTTTACTTATACGAAAGTGTCTCTATTCTTATACCTTTTTAGAGGTATATTTATAAAAACTAGTCAATATTACTCTAGCTAAACATCATATTAGTTAATGTGAAATTGAAATTGCACGCTTCATTAAAATTCTTAGTTTGCCTTAGATCAAAGATAGCATCCAAAAATAAATTTCCAATCATTCACAAAGTCGACATCAATGATCGCTAACATGTTATGCTTTGTTTACTATCTTTGCATCCAATAAACTGAACATATCTCTTCTATCCTTCATTATTAACATGTGTGACCTCACACATGTATTTATTGGTGTCTTGTAAGCATCCCACTAAGATCGCATGCCTTAATACAACTTCTGTGAAGATCGCTAATATTTTCTGTCAGACTAGGTTATAGGAACAGTATGTGGACATAGGTATTTTTCCTTCATCAACTACATTCAAACATATTTATGATATCTAATATGTACGATCATAAAATTGATAAGTGTTTCCATAAATGACAATATTCCATATATGTGCATGTGCCTACATGAGCATATGTGTGCATGTGTTAACCACTTGCCAACAAATACTTTAGAATCTTTGGAAGTAAATGTTTTATCAAAAGAAATGATGATATTAGAAAGTTTGATGCTAGAAGTGATGAAGGAATTTTTCTTGGTTATTCATTGAAAATTAAAGCATATAGATATTTTGATCAAAGATTGAGGACTATTTTGGAGTGTAATAATGTGAAGGTTGATGAAAAGTTTAGATTTCAAGAGAGGTGATGCAGGGGACCTCCATGAGTGTTTGAACTTTTGTTTGTAAGGTGAAGTGCCTTTAGCGATCAAGAGATCCTAGCAATGTAATAAGTCCTATTTTGTAAGGCCTAGTAACCTAGGATGAGTTATAAATCCTATGGTCTACTATGGTCAGATGGATAGGGGTTGGGTAGATTTGTATAGGAAGGGTTGGATTTATCATTAAAATGTTTATGTGAGGTCAAATTCATCCTTGGTAGGTTCCTAGGGTGTCTAGGAAGCAATTTTTTAAAAATTGTCAAAAAGTTGTTAGCAACAAATGTTGCAACAAAAGTTATTGATTGCAACCTTTTGAATTAGTTGCCCAATGTTTATAACCACCCATAGTTGGTTAGAATTGATGTGAAATCCTTTAAAATTGTGTCAATAATCAAAGCAAGGGTTTTTGAATGATTGTTGATTGAGGAGATTAAAAATTTAACACAAAAGATTGTGTTTTACAATGAAATTGACTAGTTTTTCCTTGTGCAGAATCTTGTACCGATTCAATTGTGAAATCTAACTTGATAGGAAGTTGAAGTTATGTCTTCAATTTTGTTTTGAACAAGTCTGAGGTCTTAAGGTGGAGAAACAAGGGAGAAATTGGGTTACAGACACCTACATGGCAAAATTTTGAAGAAATCTAGGGTTTTAACTTCTAGTCTCTTTATCTCCCAATGTAACTGTTGGAAAATTCTCAAACCTGGTTCAAATGAGAGATAAGGGAATGTTATTTGAATTTAATTTGGTCTTAGAATGAATGGTTTCATTTTTGGAGAGATATGTATAAAACCCTAGTTGGGCATCTCAATGTGAGTGGCAGACAAAGTTGAAAAGAAAATACCAAACCCCATAACTTTTGATGGGCATTAATTCAAAGCCTAAGATTGGAGGAAGAGTGTTATTTCAAGTTCCCCTAGATGTCCCCATGGTTTTTTTTAAGTAAAATAAAGTTTGAGATACACTTCCATCTTTAAGGGCTCCAATTAGGCCTCCAAGGCATAGGAGAAGATTTCCAAGACAAAGGAATTGTTTGAGGATGCAAGACCTGTCCTCTTGGGAATAGTGCTTACCCAAAAATAAAAATAAGGATATGCAATTATATTGGTAGGCCATTTAAGAATTTTGGTCACAAAATTCAAAAAGGTGTCTAGGAAGGGCTAGTAAGGAGACAATGCTAATTATGACAGTAATTGGATCAAAGGAGTGGTTTGGTGGTTTGGAGGTGTGTTAAAGGAATTTTTTTGGCATGTGTGACTAACTCAAAGGCTCAGGAATATATGGGAGTTGTAATACCCCCAAAATGGGCTTCAGTACCATTAACCTCCCACATCAACAAATTGATCGAAATCGACTCTAAAGTCCTAACCTAAGGCACATCTGCACATCAAATCATCAAAACCCTAATCGATCCTATCTTAATTCTACATTGGGGAATATTCCTAAATATTCCTAATTTATCCTAATTATTTCTAATTAAATATTATTTGGCATTAAATGATATTATTTTATTTATCCTAAAGTTAATTAATTGAATATGTTGAATATTTAATTAATTAAAGTTAATTTGTCCACTTAATTATTTAATTAGATTTAATTGAATTTATTCCTAATTATTATTATTTTAATTTGACAATAAATTGAATTTCTTAGAAAAATTGATTAAATCTTTATTTAATTGATTAAATCAAGTTGCCAAATTTAATATTTAATTTTGGGATAAAGTTTGATTAAATTATTGATTAACCCATAAATCAATTATTTTTATTCAAAAATCAATTAAGTTGAGAATAAAACACATGAAAAATTAAATAATTTATGATTATCCATGCACAACTTAGAAAAATAGTTTTAAACTCTAAATCAACTATTAAATTCAATTTGTTATCTTTTTTAACTCAACATGTGATTGTGAGTTGAAAAGTAGATTTGAGTGTGATGCAGACCAAGGCAGGGAGGATCCAATTAAGGACAATCCAGCCTTGCAGCTTCAGAATTACACAGCGAAAAAACTCAACACCCATTCAAATCAATTTTCATTAACATGCTCGAATGTAAGGCCTTTCAGGTTAGGGTCAATTACAAACAGAACAAGTTCTTCAAGATCCACATAGATCCAATATAATCTTAGCTAGTTCAACTTTGAAAACAATCAACAACTGATGGAAACCCTAAGGCAGATCTAAACTTGAGCTCGCAAGCCTCCAAGCAATCTCCTTGTCTCCAAGTGTGCAAACCACTAGCTCTACAACTACAAACTATTAGATAACAATTTGATCTGCAAGATCATGCAAGATCTTTCCCACAACTTCGCCAACTCTAGCTTTCAGAACCTTAGATTTGATTTGCTAAGTCATGCTCCTGGTGATGCCTAAACACCTACCCCAAATATCCTACAAATACTAATCATCAGCCACAAGTCGGCTGGATGAAACCATTAACTCCCCCCAACAATTATCAAATTCAATACAAGTCAGCTTCAAAGTAGCCTTACAAACATTTAATTCAACATGTCGACCTGTAGCAACAGCTACCAACAATAAATTTTTGGAAACTGTAATAAAGCAATTGTTGTATTGTCATTGATGTCAAACCTTAACTGGTAAGACTGTTTCTATTTAATAAATTACTATATCTATTTGAGTGTTGCTAAGGGGAAAGGCAAGGTTGGTAACAATAGCACCTAAGCAAAGTTTGAGTTATCTTGATACTTTAATGAGTACTTGATTATGTGGCTCAATGATAAGATAATGTATTGTTTATCTAAGTAAGAATGAAGATTAAACTGGTAGGCTTAACCGAGCAAAAGTGAATAAATCTAGTTTAAGTCGAGTGATGTTAGTGTTGACTGAGCTAGTATATGCTGAGTAAATTCAGTGTTGACCGAACATCAGTATTAGCTGAGGAAAAAGTTTTTGTGGCGATCGAGCTTTCTAGTGAAGACTAAGGAGTTGAACACAGTATTGACCGAGTGTCAGTATTTTACATTTGAGGGAGAATTCAGATTTCCAGCTGACATTGTTGAAGTCTTGGATTATGTAAAACATGTTGACTTTATTTATTGATTGTATGAAAGCATTTAATGCACTGTAAAACATTTTATTGTAAATCTATTAAGAGATTTGAGATATTTCTAGAAGGATAGCCAAAGAACATAAAATTGGAAGGATTTGATGAATCTGACCTAACTCTAAGATCTACAAAGGAGATTAAGCGGCAAAAGATGTATTGACCTAATTGAGGAAGTATTAAGGAAACCTAAGCTAGAGGTTGAGAAGAGAGGGGATGCTGGAAGTGTTGTTAATGTTACTGACTGTACAAGTAGAGAAGGATGAAGGAGAAGAGTTGTGATTACTTGAAGAGAGTTCCGATCAGATCAATGATGGTGATGGTAAAGGTTCACAATTAGTAAGCTAGCATATGTGTACGGAATTGGATCTGATATTTGCAAAGTGAGTTGTATGTTGTTTAGATCAATATTACTACTACTTTCTAACCATTGTATCAGTCAAAATCCTTTTAACAAAGGTTGACCTAACAATCATAGGTATAAATCCTTTGAACAAGGTTGCATTCTAATGGAGTGTATGTAAGTCCTATAACAAGGCACACTTTTAACATAGTGGTTTAAATCCTTTAACCGGGTCACACCTGTTAGTGTGTTTGTAACATTTGACAGGGTTGGCTTTTCACCAAGCTCACTTTAGAAGAGTGAACATAATAGTAACATGTTACAAAGTGGTTTTTCCCAAATTGGGTTTCCACTATAAATCCTGGTGTTGATACTTGTGTGAATGTTTTGGTTTGAACATTTCTATGTTTTACAAGTTAGATACTATTGGATAAGTGGACTGCACTGTTATATGTTTCTTTTATGCAATCAGTAATGACCGAGTAGCTGTTGGTTATTAGATTTGATTTGTTGAAGAGTTTAAAGTTTGTTTTTATATATCTAAACTTGAGAACAACTGATTCACCCCCCCTCTTTGTTGTTCTAAATCATATTAACATAAATGCACCAAGTCAGCCCAATAAATCACACAGAACTCTAGTCGGTAAACTAGAACTACTAAGCAACAGTGAAATAATCAAGCATGCTAGGCATCACCAAGCACCAGTGTTGATCAAGCACCACAAACATCACCAAGTAACATTTTCACCAAGCGCCAGAGATTAACAAGTTCCTTCAGTTACTGAGCTTCCTTCAATGACCAAGATAGTTGGTTAAGGCTACAATCGAGTAACACTGACCAAACACACACCTCCCATGTAGATTCACCGAGTACCCTCGAATGCCCCTGCATCAGACACCCTAGGTTCAAAAAGATGTTCATATGTGAGAAGAACATCTTCCAGGATTCAACACATAAACCCCAAATTGGTTCTTCATATACAAGTCCTCAGCTTGCATACTCTTCCACTTCATCTTTCTCTATCTCTTCAAGTCTTTCCTCGACAACACATAGGTTTGTCCTCCATACTGATCATTCATTTTATCTAGATCTACCAACTCAACTCGACTAACAATAATCAAGCTTATCCTACCGAGTGTTGTATCCAGTAAAGGCATTAGGGAAAACTTCATGTCATCCTTCTCAATAGTAAACACATTTCTAACACATTCATACATAGCTCTACAATCATATTGCCAAGGCCTACCGAGCAATATATCACAACTATTCATCTTCACAATGTCACATAACACAAGATCCTTATACTAGCCAATCTGAACATCAATAAAGCATTGTTCTCTTACTTCTAGAGCATGAACATCTTGTAACTGACCAATCCTATAAGGACAAGGATGCTTCATTCTATTCAACCCAAGTTTCTAAACCATGTCCTTAGCAACAAGGTTATCAGTACTACCACTATCAACAATAACATCACAAATTTTACCTCCAAACTTGCATTGGGTCCTAAATAAGTTAATCCTTTGACAGGGTTCCTCCTTTGTACCGAGCAATTTTCAGCGAAGCAGCAAGTTCTCAAATTTAGGTTCATTCTCATTCACCACAGTAGTTCATCAGTCACCAAGCTTCTTCTGTGTACACTCAAAAGAATGGTGTCCTTCATCTCCATAGTTATAGAAAGTACCCTTAAAGATAACTCTACCTATCTTCTTCTTTAGTTCCATAGGTTTCTATTCATCTTCTGCATCAGTCGATTTATCCTTCATCGAGTGATCAATATTTTCTTTCCCTCAGGAATTACTATTTTGTTTCCTCTTCAACTTATCTTCTGCCTTTAGAGCATACTAATAAGCATCTTCAACAGAATCAATCTTTAGCATACGAAGCTCATCATGTATATTGAATCTTAAACCATTCACATACCAAGCTACCTTTTCCTTACCAAGCTTTCAGTGTCCAGACTGAATAGTAAGTTTGTAGAACTCCTCGGTATAATCTTCAACAAAAAAATCCTTCTATTTCAGATTCTGCAACTTCTTAAACAAGTCAAGCTCATAGTCAAAAGGTATGAACTTAGCTTTTAGTTTTGTCACCATCAAGCTCCACCGATTGATCTTCATTTCACCTTCATCTTCTCTATCTCTTTATAGTTCTTTCCACCAAAGAGTAGCATGTCCTTTCAACTTTGTCTATGCTAATCTCACCTGAAGAGGATCTTCAATTTCTTCCATCTCAAAGAAATCTTCAAGTTCACCAATCGAATCAATCAAATTCTTGGGCTTCAAAGTACCAGAGAAAGTAGAAACTTCCATTCAACAACCACTACTTAATTGAGCTCTCGATCTAGGCAACCGAGTAGTTTTTTCCTCACTAGATCTATAGCTCCGGTCATCACCAATAGATCTAGTAGGTTCAAAGTCTTCAGTAGCTTCCTCATAACCATCTTCAGTACCAACATTACAAGGTACACCAGTAAAAACTCTCATGATCTCAGAAACCATGTCATTCTTCATCAACTCCATCTCAAATCTGAAATCTAATTTCACCTTCTCTGTAAGCCTAGATTCCATAGTATCACAGAGATTTGCAAGTACTATAGGGTCCAATCTTCTTGAAGGCATCCTTAAAGATAAGAGAAACCCTTTGCAACAAACCCTACACCGACCACCTTGTGGCAATCTCCAAGTTGTATGCAAGTCAGATCTCAACCTCCCACCTTGAACAAATAACTAGGGCAAGATCCACAAATTCAGTGCTATGGATCTACAATCCAAATCATACGATCTCTTCACCAACAAGATCAACTATGCAAGATCAACCTTGCTAGGTCAACCTTCGCTCCACAAGACCAACTCAGCTCTGATACCACTTGACACAGACCAAGGTAGGGAGGATCCAATTAAGGACAATCTAGCCTTGCAGCTTTAGAATTACACAATGGAAAAACTCAACACACAAGATGTTTCAAATCAATTTTCATTAACATGCCTGGCTATTAGGCCTTTCAGGTTAGGGCCAATTACAAATAGAACAAGTTCTTCAAGATCCATATAGATCCAATATAATCTCAGCTAGTTCATCTCTGAAAAAAATCAACAATTGATGGAAACCCTAAGGTAGATCTAAACTTGAGCTCGCAAGCCTCCAAGAAATCTCCTTGTCTCCAAGTGTGCAAACCACTAGCTTTGCAACTACAAACTATCAGATAACAATCTGATCTGTAAGATCATGCAAGATATTTTCCACAACTTTGCCAACTCTATCTTTTAGAACCTCAGATCTGATTTGCTAAGTCTTCCAAGTCATGAACCCTCATTCTCCTCGAGCCTACCCCAAACATCCTATAAATACTAATCATCAACCATAAGTCAGCTAGATGAAACCATTAACTCCCTCCCAATAATTATTAAATTCAATACAAGTCAGCTTCAAAGTAGCCTTACAAACATTTAATTCATTATGTTAGCCTGTAACAATAGCTACCAGCAATAAATGCATCAAGTCAGCCCAACAAATCACACAGAACTCCAATTGGTAAACTAGAACTACCGAGCAATAGTGAAATAACTAAACATGCCGAGCATCACCGAGCACCAGTGTTGACCGAGCACCACAGACATCGCCAAGTAATATTTTCATTGAGCACCAAAGATTGCCGAGTTCCTTTAGTGACCGAGCTTCCTTCAATGGCTGAGACCATTGGTCAAGGCTGCAATCAATTAACACCGGCCAAACACACACCTCCCAAGCAGATTCACCGAGTACCCTAGAATGCCCCTGCATCAGAGTGATCTGAATTCCTAATTTGAGTTAAAAAGTTGATTTTGCATGATTTATGAGATAACTATTTCTAATTTTCTGATAACTCAATAATTAACCTGAGTTGATCAGGGAGAGATTTTTGGCTTTCCATGTGTTCTCAAAAACCCTAGATTTCTATATAAATAGGCCTCAGTCCTTTACAAATGACCGTGAATTAGAGAATCCTTGCACATGCGATCTGGGGAATTGAGAGATTGTGCAATTTTTGAGATTCTTGCTAACATTATTTTCATTTCATAGCATTCATATCATTGCTAGTTTATATTTCAATCCATATTTCATCTAGTTTTAGATCATTTTTACATTGTTTTCATCCATATTGCAAAGAAAAATTCAACAACATAGCTTAAATCTGCATCCATTTTTCATAGCTTTCATCATTTAAATCCTTCGTTTAGGTGTTGCATCATCACTGATCTCAGTTATTTTTGAGAATACCATACTCACATCTACTAGAAGGTAGTAAATCACCCAGTTAATGACATTTATTTTTATTGAAGATTTTCTGATTTATTAACCAATAATGTTTTACTGAAGTGGTGTCCAAAATCAGGTACAATTTCACACACATATTTCTGCCACCCATTGTGGGGCCCAACAATGGGTTTTCATTCTTGTTTTCATCATTTTATGAAATTTTCAATTCAAGCTTCAATTTTTAATTTTTCTTCCTTACAATCTTGTATGACACTTGTAGATTGTCATACCAGAACCCTCTATTTGTCCTACGATAGAAGACATTCTGCATTGTCATATCGATTGTTTGGTATTATCGTATTGGCCTTGAATTGTTGTGTGTGTAGGTACCCAGAGTCGTATCGTGCCTGAATTGTTGTATGCAAATTGGTATATTGTCGTATGAGTTTTGACTCTAATTTTCAATTGTCATATCAGATTTTGATCAATTCTTGAGATATTCGATTTAAGATTTCAACTAACAGCTGACTCTGACATTTGTTGCTTGCTACTGATTGATCATTTTTACAGCCTAACACATCTTTGCAAGATGAAAAGACAAAGACTCAAGCTTAAAAACTAGATCTTTAGCCTCTTCTTATCTTGACTTCTAATCCCATCTTTTGTAGGAAACCCTTTCAAAAAAATCACTTGTCAAAAACGCTCAGTCAACAAGATTTTTGACGAGTGGTTTTGCAAGTTGCCAAAGCTTCATCGAGAAAATATTCTATTTTCTTAGATATCATTTTTCATAGGCATCAAGCTAATTAGATACGTGCACTTATTTCCATTGAGCTAGATATTGAGGAGATTATGTTCTTCTCCTTCTTAGGAGAATCAAAAACCTAGAATGTATCTTCCCTAGTGCCAGTTTGCGCATTGTCTCTAGATTAACTCTACTTGATGTGTTTTGGATAAGGAAAAGGACAAGGTTAGGGGATTATGCTCTTCTCTTTTAGAGAATTAGAAACCCAGATCCTTTGGTCCCCAACCTCACATTTTCTTTAATCCTTTAGAGGGTCTGCCTGAGAGGTAAAAAGCTCCCAGGAATGACCCAAGTGGGGACAAGTCTTATGCCGACTCTTCCACCCCACTATAAAATTTAATGCTTCCTTGAGGTTAAAGCCTCATAAGACATAGTTGCGCTTGTTCCTTGGATTCATTTCAAGAACATGCTTTGATTTTGTGTAGAGTGGAGTCCCTTAAATCTTGCTTGCGAGACTACACTAATCAAACTGCTCATAGGGTTAACAACCTCAATCCTTCTTGTGAGACTATGGGAGATAGTTGTGAATGGATGCCTTGATTAAAATCCTAAGCTAGTTTTCTACCAATACACCCTTGAAGGATTTGTAATTCTTGTGTGAGGTGAATAGTAATCACCCCAAGACATTCGTCATATCAAGCCCTCTTTGATGCTTGAACTCAGCTAATATGGGCTTCAACATCCATTGCATGTTATTGGACCTACATATTCTAGGGAGTCTCTGAGTGTGTTCTTAAGTCAATGAGAAAGTAATACATCTCTTCTCCTAGCTAGGGTAAGGTAGGTGTGATTGATTCATTGAGTTAGTTCCCTTCTATTTTCTGTGATTGTGAGCCTATTGCTATGATAAACAACCTTTGACAATCAAATACATAGATCTTCAAAAATTGGATAGAGAAAATTGCAAAACATTTGAGACCAAAAATACCAAAAAGACTTGAAAAACTTGAAAATCCAAAGCAAATCCTTTTCTGGTGAAAATTGTCATCCTGAGCCTACAATTGTTGTATGACATTTGCTCCAATCTATCAACTGTTGTATGAAAACCCCTAAATAGTCGTATGGGGAGCCTTACTATGTTGTATGAGAATTGTCCAAAAAATGCACCAAAAACCCTGACATCAAGTTTCGTACAAGTTTTTGAAAAATTCATCCTAGACCCCATTGTATGTAGTACGAGCCTAGATACTGTCATACGATAGTTTACCAAAAATTGCCAAAAAGTAAAAATCTTGTCAGAAATTCAATCAAATTGTAGCCATTATCTAGATTCTATTAGAATATTCACTGTGTCAGGAATAGAGTAGAGCAATAGAAAATTTATCTTATTTTCCTAAAGTAATCAATTGAGCTCGATTTTCCATCTGATTGATCAGTTTGAATCCTGTCTCAGCTTGTGTCAAAATCTTGTCAAAGAAAACCCCTATTCCATATCTTCAAATGGCTAAGTGTTGTGAATTGGTGTCCACAATCTTTTGGGCATCTACCCATACATCTCAGACACAACATACCTCATTAACATCCAATCTATCTTTTCAAAAACCAATCTTGACAAGGTTGCCTCACCTGATCTTTCCTAAATCAGACTATCTCTTAATTTTTATATCTGGTTCTAAGTGTTCATCTAAGGTTAATGGTGGAAACTAGGGCTTTCTCACAGAGAAAACCAAGAGAAGAACCAAAAATCTCACCTTCATCATCTTTCATTGTTTAGAACTTTCATCAACCCTATGAGACAAATCTCTATGAAGAAGATGCCCTAGGTAATCTAAATTTCAAACAAGGTTACTCTAATCCTCCTCAATCAATCCTAGGAGATAATCAAAATACCACTATGTATCAAGGTGGGGCTAACCAAGGCTCATAGGGTCACAAATATAATCATGGTGGAGATCAAGAACCCACACCATCAGAAGTTGGATGATTTTGTAATGATGACCTCTTTAAAAGAATGATGAAATACTTCTTACAAGAAGAGAAAGAGGCACACATCCTACAACTGGCTCAACAAGGAGCCAAACTTCATTGAGACTTTAATGTAAAAAACATTTTCACACAAGAGGAAGAAAACCCCATCACAGCTATGATGAAGAAAATGCATGCCATGCAAGTCAAACTTAACAAGTTGGAAAAGGAGAAAGAACTCAAAGAATTCTCTATGGAAGCCCTATGTCCCTTTCCATTTGATCAAGGCTTGTACATGCCACCATTCCCAAAAAGAGTGGAACTACCCAAATATGACAAATATGATGGAAATTTTGATCCTTAAGATCATGTCAGAGAATTTTTTACTCTATCCATGGAGTTTATGCATGAATGAACATACTTAATGCATCTCTTCCCATGATCTCTAGGAGGGGAATCCATCAACTGGTTCTCTAAGATGCCTCTGACTATCAAGACTTTTGAGGAGTTAATCAAACTATTTTATCAATAATACTCCTATAATATCCAACATTTGGTCACCATGATCGACATCTGCAATCTGAAACAAAATTAAGGAGAACCCTTCCTGACCTTCCTCAAATGCTGGAGGAAGAAGGTTTCACTCTATGCCCGACCAATTCTAGAGAATGAGAAACTAGAAATCTTCATTAATAATCTGGTTCTGGAAATCAATTATCATCTTCAAATGCAAAATCATACCTCTTTTGACAAAATGGTGGAAAATTCCATAAAGATAAAAAATGTGCTTGTCCGTAAGGGAGACATATCGCTTCATAAAGAGAACAAGTATGATTCAGGTTCTAGTTCCAACAACAAGGATAAAGGAAATTTTGGAACAAAAAAAAAATATTGTCATAGATGGTGTTGTTGATTATATCAGTGCTCCACCTAAGGCACCATCATTTAATCTCACTATTGGCACCCAAGCCATAAAAGCTTACGAAATGAAGACAACTGAACCTACCAAAAAGTCAATTGACTATAAACCATGGGTTACAAAACCAAAATGTGAGTTCGCTCCTTTGGGTGAGTCCTTGGAATCTTCCATGAAAACTCTATTGGAAAATAATATTATCACATTACCTGAGATCAAACCACATGACCTCGAAGTAAAACCTAAATGGTGGAAAGAGACTAATTTCTATGATTTCCATCAAAGCAAGGGTCATAAAACCAATAACTGCATGTGTCTGAAACATCTCATTCAAGATAAAATTGATGCTAGAGAAATTTTGATTGACAACCATAAATCCAATAATGATCATACAACATTCACATAAACTTTTCTAAAACATATTCGAGGAGATTCATCTTCTAAACCAAACATGGGTGCTAAAGTCAATTACACTTACTCTAGTAACAATGATGTCATCAATATGGTGGAACCATGCTTGTTTGAACACTGCAATGTTATCACCATTGTAAAAAAGGATAGAGATAACAAGACAACTAATTTAGTTACTCAATCTCAAGCTCAGGTAACTCTCCAAGGATAAAACTCGGGTTCATCAAATGTCCCGAAGGTACCATTTAATCTTGCATATGCATCTAAACAAAGGACTACTTCCAAAACTTCAAATTATAAAGAGTCCAAAGCAGTATCATACAACATTATCTAGCAACTACAACACACCAATGCCAAAATATCTATATTTGAGCTATTACGAGTCTCTCTTGCTCCTCGTGCAATTCTGGACAAAGCTCTAATCAACTCTAACATTCCTAAGGATCTTGAGCTTGATAGATTCCAAGCAATGGTGGGTCACTTGATGTCTCCTCAATATATATCCTTTTGAGAAGAAGATGACAACTCAATGAGTCACCCACATACCTTTCATATTGAAGTCCTAATCTAATTTTTTCTTGTCAAACATGTGTTGATAGATGGAGGCGGTGGTCTAAATATCTATTCGTACAAATTGGTTACACAACTGGGATTATAAGAAGATTCTATTGATCCTAAAAAGAAGATAGCCATAAAAGCATATGATGAACAAGAAAGGAATTCTAAAGGAGTCATTGTGCTGCCTATCAGAATAGGGCATGTCATTAGAGATATCACCTGTCAAGTACTAGACATTCCATTGGCCTATAAAATTATTGTAGGAAGGCCTTGGATTCATGAGATGCAAGCTATTCCATCAACATATCACCAATGTCTCAAATTTCCCTATTATGGAGTAGAGGTCACTATACTTGCAGACACGCCAACATCTTGCAATGCTTTGAAGGAAAGTGTAGATAAAATTATTCCACATAACATAGAGTCTTCTAGCAAATGAATAGACATAACATCTACATCTAAAATGGAAGATGTATCAAAAGGAGTCAAGATCAAAGACGTGGGCATGGGAGAATACACAATGGAACCAGTCCTAGCTATCACATCTCTCCCACTTTCACCTAAGTCTTATGGACAACCTTTAGAGAAAGTAAGACCTACAACCAAAGAACCTCAGGTTATCTTCGATGGGAGTTTCATCACCAAACAGGTTTTCAAATAAGAATCAGATGAGGAAGATGCTATATTAGCTTGGCTATACAAAGATGAGTCTCAATCATAAACAGTTAAAAAATGTGACTCTAAAATACCTAAGATTCCTGCAAAATCATATGGACTAGGTCACAAGCTAATGTCTAAAATGGGATACATAGGAAAAGGACCTCTAGGAAAAAGAGGCAAAGGCATCATCAAAACACTATGGGAGAACAAACAAGGATACTAAAGGCATAGGTTATCATAAGAAACCTTTCCATCTCAGTGGAATCTCTACATATGTCCTAGAACATATAGAACCAAAAACATATATTTAGCAATAGAAATAAATACAACACTCAGACAGTGATGATTCAGACACAAATGATGTTTTTCCTTATGAACGTACACCTAAACATATCTTAGATCTTCTTGAAAATGAAAAGGAACCTAAAAGAATTAATGTAGTAGACACACAAGAACCTACTACGAAATGGGAGACAATCGGAACACAAGAACCGGTTGATCCTGGAAACAAACAAGAGGAAGAAGGTGAATCTATCACAATAGATGAACATTTGGGGCACAATAGTGATTCTAAGATAGACTCCCATGAATATGAATTTTGCTCAGATGCTGAAGGTAAGCCTACTTGGGGTATTTGTCTTGATTTTACCATATTGTTGACTTTCCCAGAGATCCAGATGAAGAATCCAATGACTGTGAATAGGGAATTGTTCCAGGAGAAGATGAGATTATCATAGAAAAACACATTGATGTCATTCACCAATACGCATCTACATATGAAATGAGTCTAGAATGAAATGACTAACCTCGTGAGTCTGATTTAGTTATCACTAATGCAAGATCCAATGATGACATTGAGACGCTTAATGAGCTGAACATTTTGAGTAGTAATATCATCGTTGAATTTGAGAGTCGAATCAGAACCAATGATGAAAAAACTATATGCATAAAAACTATTAGCCAATCCTTTCCCACGCTTACTATCCAACATCCTAATCTTATTGACAAAACATTTGATGATCCAAGCCAAGACATCCATACTTTCCGAATAGACTATGCTCTCGCATGCTACCTAAATGTAGTAGAACCCATGAAAACTTCCATTAGCAAAACTAGCATTAGCATGATAGAGTCAGATATCAAATATCTCAGTCAAAAGAATAAAATCAAAAAGAAAAAGATTTCTGAGGGTGAAAACCACTATGTGGTAGTCTCAGAACCTAAAATAGTAAAAATAAAAGATGTATGTGAAGGTGAAAACCTCTTTGAGGCACCTAAGGATGAGATATTTGAGGACCTTCCAAGTCATTTACAAGAAAAATCTATAGTATTGATAGAACCAACTCAGACTATCAATTTGGGCACAATAGAAGAACCTCAGTTGATTCATGTGGCACAATCTCTATCAAAAGAAGAAAAAAAAGCATTCACAAAATTCTTAACAAATAAAAAGATCAACTTTGCATGGAAATATTTAGATATGCCTAGATTAGATCCTAATCTCATCACACATCATCTCTCTATCACTCTAGGAGTTAAAGCAATAAAAAAAAAGTTGTTTAAAATGCATCCTCATATTGCACTCCTTGTCAAAGTTGAGTTAGAGAAACTGGTAAAAGCCAGATTCATTCGAGTAATAGATTGTGTAGAGTGGATCTCAAACATAGTTCCATTATCAAAATCTGATAAATTAATTAGAGTATGCATAGACTTTAGATATGTAAACAAAGTGTGCCCTAAGGATGATTTTACACTACCAAATATAGATATGATAGTGGACATGACTACGGGCTTTGAGATGTACTCTTTAATTGATGGTTTCTCTGGATACAATCAAATCAAGATAGCTCCAGAAGATCAAGAAAAGATGGCTTTTACTTCTACATAGGGTACTTTTTGTTGGAATGTCATGCCATTTGGTCTTAAAAATGTTGGTGCTACATATCAAAGAGCTATGATGTTTATCTTTCAGGATATAATGCATAAAAACATGGAAGACTATGTTGATGACACTTTGGCTAAATCAATGAAAAGACCTACGTACCTAGTTGACTTGGGTATAATACTGGATAGAATGGAGAAATTTAGTCTCAAACTAAATCCTATGAAATGTGCCTTTGGTGTTACTTCTAGAAAACTTCTAGGGTACATTGTTTCAAAGAAAGGTATTGAAGTGGATCCAACAAAAGTCAAAGCAATCATGGAGATGCAACCTCCTAAGATCATTAGTCAAATGAGGACCTTACAAGGAAGCATACAATCAATCGGATGCTTCATATCTTAGCTAGAAGATATATCACAACCTTTCACAAAAACATTACATAAAGGTGTGACCTTCGCATGGAACAAGAAATGTGAAAAGAACTTCAATCATATCAACAATATCTGGAAAATCCACCAATTCTCATGCCTCCTATTCAAGGGAAGCCATTAATATTGTATGTCTCCTCTACAGATACATCACTGGGGCATTATTAGCACAACATGATGAGAATAAGAAGGAAAGAGCTATCTACTACATCAACAAAACATTGGTAGCCTATGAGAAAAACTATTCCACGATAGAAATAATGTGTCTAGCTATCATCTTTGCATCATAGAATCTAAGAAACTACATGTTAGCTCATACTACACAATTAATAGAAAAGATTGATCCACTAAAATACTTATTAAGAAAAGCTGCCCTCATAGGTAGACTAGCAAAATGGGTAATGATACTGAGTGAATTTGACATTGAGTATCTTGAGAGAAAAGATATTAAGGGACAAGTCATTGCAGATCAGTTAGCTGAAGAACTAATGTTTGTTGACCAACCAATGCAAATGGAATTCCCAGATTCCTCTATCATGCACATATCTTCCATAACATGGTGATTATTATTTGATGGATCCTACACACAGAACGGATCTAGATCCGGCATATTTTTCGTGACACCACAAGGTTACTCCATTCCAAAGGCATTTAGGATCAATTTCCCTTGTACCAACAACATAGCAAAATATGAAGCTTTGCTAAATGGAATGAAAATAGCAATCGAATGGAGAGTAACAAAATTACACATTCATGGAGACTCACAACTAGTCATACACCAAGTCAATGATGTGTATAAAACAAAAGATGAGAAACTCATTCCATATAAACGCATCATGAAAAATGTTACCTTATCCGAAATGCATCATGGTATGTCATTATCGATAATGATCTATACAAAAAAAGTATGGATGGTACACTTCTTAGGTGTTTAGAATGTATGTCATTATCGATAATGATCACAGTCCAATGGTTTGACACTTGCTTGAAAAATCATTAGGGAAGGGTAATATTGGCTAGACATAGAAAAAGAGGTAGTAAAATATGCTAAGAATTGTCAGAAATGTCAGGTTCATGGAAACTTGATTCATGCGATAGGGAGAGATTTGATTCCCTTTACAACAAAATGGCCTTTCCAGCGATGGGTGTTTGATCTCATAGGAGCTATTTATCCACATTTGTCAAATGGTTATACCCATATAATAACAGCTACAAATTACTTCACAAAGTGGGTAGAAGTAGTTCCTTTGACACAGGCCACTAGAAAACAAATCTCTATGTTTATTTTGAATTACATCATTTTTCGGTATGGTATACCACACTCCATCATCACAAATAACATAGGCCAATTCAAGAACAAGGACCTAGATTCCTTATGCTCTAAATTCAAGATCACTCAACATTGATCATCCATTTACTATCTACAAGGGAATGGACAAGATGAAGCATCCAACAAGAACTTATTGAAAATTATACACTATACAGTCAACAAAACAAGAATAGACTGGCATCTGATGATAAATCTAGCTCTTTGGGCCTACAAAACAAGTATCATAATGGCCACTAGGGCTACTCCTTTCGCTTTAGTAAATGGGGATGAAGAGGTACTGCCTATTGAGGTTGAAATCTTATCACTAAGAATCAGAATGCATGGTTTGGTAACTGATGATGATTACAGAGTGTCTAGGTTACAAGAGCTTGGACTAATAGATGAGCGTAGGAAAGCTGCGTATGATCATCTTAGAGTATATCAGAAATGAATGTCTAGAGTATATAACAAGAAAGTTAGACATAGAGAATTTCAGGTTGGCAATCTAGTCTTGAGAGGGAATACTAAAAATAAATCCCATCAAGAACGCAAGGGGAAGTTTGAACTCAATTGGCTAGGTCCCTTTGTTATCACTACTACTTTTGGCTCTGGAGCCTATCAACTCTCAATGACTGAAGGAGAACATCTATGAGAACCAATCAACATTCTCCATCTGAAGAAATTCTATGCCTAAGACATTCAATTTGTGAAAATGTCCTAAAAAAGTATAAAAATTAGAAAATGTCCTAAAAAAATGATCATCTTGGTGAAAACCTAGCAATTATAGGCCCCTTGCTGGTTCACAAAAAAATAAAAAATGGAAAAATACAAAAAAATTGAAAAGATGAAAAATACAAAAAAAAAGAAGAAAAAGAAAAAGTGCCTTGGTGAAAACTTGGTAAACAGGCGCCTTGGTAGCAAAATTAGAATCTCTCCCAAGATGGTGAAAACCAGAAAAATGGTTGCAACTTGTATAAAAATGCTCCATCTATCAGCGCCATCTTGGTATTTCCTAGCTTTTAGGACTGCTTTAGTTTGTACATACCTCCTTGTTTGCTTTCGCATCCTATTTTCAATAAATTTGTTCTGTGCACCAAATAACAAAAGTGTCTATGTCCTATCAATGTTTCAAACTTGGGGGCAACCAATGTCTTATCCTATAGTCCTAGTATACCTCAGACAAGTCATATCCAGTCAAGGTCCTTAAAAGCTATATTCGATTCAATTTTTCTGTCTCCCTACCAGAAAATGATTTTGCACTCAACGACAACACATACAAACTACAAAAACAAAAAAAAAAACAATCTTTGTAGCATGCTTTAATATTCTTGTATCCTAACTAATTCACATTAAGATTTTTTATGTTCTCTTGAGCTCATCAATGATGTCCTTTCACATGATTTAGAGAGTGATGACTGGGGGCATACTATTTTCTTTGTCTTCTATTTGTAAGTGAAAATCTAATAACTCTGGAAATTATGGATGGAATTAGTGTCCACTATAAGTGCCTCCATCGCAATTGGATGGCAAGATGTACCTCGACCATTGATACCCAGATACTTTAGGGAAGTCAGATCTAACTTTGTATTTTTGAATGATTTATTATTTCTATTGTGAAACACAACATTACCCAAGGATGTGAATGATAAAGGGTCACTGCGGATAATTCACATTGGAATTAGAATGGTCTCACCACTGCTTGGTGTGTTTGCATGAAAGGCATATTTAGGTCATCACAACATTTATGTTCTAATGCTTATACAAATTGCTAGATCAAAATGGACATGATATTCAGGTTATCGTAGCTTTTGTGCCTTGGTTCTTATATCTAATTCCGACATTTCAAACTAAAAGTCATATTTCATATGTTCATGGTTTCCTAACTAGTGGACATTGTATCGACTATCCGGTGTTACCTAAAAATATTCAGTGATGATAAAAATTGACATATGATCAGTGACTAAGTCCTAAGTCTTGCATTTCATTTGTATTTTGCATTTTACATGCTTACATCTTTCTGATGATATGAATAAAGCATGATGTTTGATATTCCCCAAAACTACACTAAAAAAACACATCACAAGGAATGAGCTTCGTGTGAAGGTCCCTATAAACTAATCAACAAGCAATCATTGTTCTGGGTTAAACATCCATTTTGACAATGACTGAACACTTGAAATCTTCATATACCTGCAAAAATATCATGTGCATTGCTGCATAACATCTCATTTTCATAAACAGTTCACATATCCATTGCATACATACATGTGCATCCATCAAAAACATAAAAAGAGTCATACATTGCATTTACCCATCTACCATCTATCATTTCATTTTACATTGCATATTCATACATTCAAAGTAAACATTCATGGGATATTCGTACATTCAATAGTGAAAGGGAAATATTTCATACATTTGCATCACATGATAAAACATCATAAATTGAAATGACAAGTGCTATAAAGTTAAAACCAATACGAATGATCTCATATATATATAATTGTTGATATAGTAAAAGGGGTGCAATGCACATATACAAAATAATGAGCTTCAATGAGCTATATGGTACAAAAAAGATCAAAATATAAAAAATGAGGAACACTGTGTATCAATTGTCAGCCTGGTCCTCAACACCAGACACTTCTCCTCCTCTGGCAGGTGCATCAGGTGGTGGATTGGCACGTAGCAATCGGGCTCCCTCTAATGCTAACATATACTGAGAGTATGATGTCAATCTTTTCCTAGGTGGCACCACTAAAAAGTATGTAGACACATAATATGCAACATGCCCCATCTGGTGGATCACCTTGGTTAGCAATCGCCAAACCTCAGCATCTCAATCTCTCAATTGTTTGTCTCGCTCTCGTAGCTAAACCTCTAGAGATAAGCTATGTTCCCTCTGATCCCAAAGCTAGTGATGTACCCACCTGATAATATCTTGAGGTGTTTGCCTCAGTGTAGGATCAGCCTCCGCTACCACCTACGCATCCTCCATCACCTCATCGCCATTGACACCTGTGTCAGTCTGTGCCTTACGGTGTTGAACCTCAACTCCTAAATCAAAATTTGGGGCATCTTGTGCCTCCTCCATGAGTGCATCCTGATGTTCTCCTAGTACCTTATTTGCACCTACAATACTACCAATCCCACCTAGTGTACCACCCTCACCTTTGTTGTACTGATGCTACAAAATTGTTGGTCTAGTTGTTGGTGCTGCCCATGGTATAAGAGGAGGTCTCATATGTCCTGCTGAACTCAGGGGAGTCCCTACAACTCTAGGCATTGGTAGTATAGGCTGCACAATTAGGATTTGTACCTCCCCGCATCTCTATCCTTTACCCATAGGGGCACCTGTCACATCCTCAACCTCCTCCATCATGGGAATCAACTCTTTCAGATTGGACAACCGCCTAATGGGATGCTCTGTAATATATGCTATGTAAGCATCAGTGACTCCCACATCAACTACTTGGGCTTGATAATCCTAGTCCCTACTCTGAAGCCCACTATACTCAAGGCTACACACCGCATAAGATAACCAAGAAGACCATCCCAATCCAATCTCTTGCACCTATCGTGCGTATGTCAAGAAATCCTGAGGCTCATCCTAGATGAGTCCATATTGTCTCCAAACCCACGTGATCAAAAATATCTCAAGGAAGGTGGTAGACCACCCTATCAAAATCTGACTCTGACAAAAATATTTGAATTGAGCACAAGCTATAGGCCATACCTCCACCTATAGGTAGGGTCTCCAGATGACCATTATCATGTCATCCAGCACTTGGTGCCAGTACTTTGTGTGCCCCAACCTAACCTATGTCACAAATCTTGAGTACCTATAGACGTGAGGCTCCTTAGCCTACCTCTCATCATCGCAAATGTGCCTACATATGGGAATGTGCTCCCATACCTAGATCTGGAGAACTACAGCTCCTGATGCCAATGTCTTACCCTCATGCTAGACAATCTTGTGCATCTCTACAAAAATATGGGCTAGTAGGTACTACCTATTAGGAATAGTCCCAAGAGATAATTGAGAGGGGGGGGGGGGGGTGAATCAATTATCTACAAGATTCAATTATTTATCCAATTAAGTGTGCTTAAACATAAAGCATAACCACAATGAAAGAACACTTGAACACAACACCAATATTTTGGTTACGGGGAAACCCAAATAGGTAAAAACCCCGGTGGGACTTGATACCCACTAATATTCTATACTAGTGTATAATGATCCTTGTTAGAAGATCCTTTACCCTGTTAGGAGTAGCTTTACAATATATTAAGTACAGTAGACTTGGTCAAGGGTCAGACCCTGTTAGGAGTCTTTTACAATTGTCCCTATTAGGGGAGAGGACACATTGTCTGAGACCTCACTGCTCAAATGGATGAAGGCTACAACCTTCTGAATAATAGATACACACTATATTTGGTTCTTGGTGAATTGTTCTTTGACCTACTATCTGGATCAATTCCAATGAATAGCACAAGTACTTTACTTGGTCACATAGACATTCTTCTGATGACTCAACACTTCACACACTCTACTTTGCTCTGCTTAATCAACCATGAACAATGCTCAAGCAATTGCAAATGACTGCCTATAAATATCTTTCCTCCAAATGATATAATCAAGTCAGCCTATTAAAACCAACTTGAAATCATATTAGAGAAACCATAAAAAACTCCAATAAATATTCTGTTGGCTCTACTATGTACGCAACACATTCTGGGACCTATCTAATAAAATAATTGTAGACGCACGCTACACATTGTTGGCTCTACCAAACAACTGGAACTTTCTCTGTAGGCTGAATTAACTTATGTGCTCTTAAATGAACATCAATAACACTTCTCCAAGCTTAACTCCAAGGGTGCATACCATCAAGATAGGCGCAACTCAAGATAGGTGCAACTCAAGAACCAATAAAATCTCTGTCGGCTCTTCTAAATAAACATAAGAAACTATTGCTGGTGAATAATGACTGCATAAATTTACTTGTGTTCATCATCAGACTATGTGTCCATGAACTTAACATCACTAACATGTATTTAACATATATCCAAGTGTGCAAGGCTCCATGATAAATGTACAGACAACCATACACAGAACATTGTCTGTTACTCTGTCAGGAACACTATTGACACCAGCTTCTATATAACTATCTGTACTAATAGTCAACCTCTATGCCCATGATATCATGCTGACATCATGTCCATGCTACATATACTAAAATCTTATTGCATAAGACTTCCATGCATGCTACTTTCCATTTGTTGTCATCAATGACAAACATACAGTCAGTATTGGCCTGCAGGCAAATCTCCAACAATCTCCCCTTTGGCATTGATGGAAACATGTGGAATGAAAAAATACCACCAACCCAAATGAACATTTCTTTTACAACATTCTAAATTTCCTCTTCAAAACTCCCCCAAAGATGAATCCTCTATCTACTGCAATATTTTCTAATATTCTCCATTTCCTCAACTGAACTGCTGTCATAACTGAATGTTGCTCCCCCTTAGTATATTACTCCTCTTTTTACTTCTATTTTTCATGACTTTATATATACTCCCTTTTTGACATCAATGGAAAAGGGCACCATTCATTTTGAGCACTGGTACTACTCCTGAGGTAGAGTAGTCAACCTTCCATCAGTCCTAGAGGACTAATGCCTTTCCTTCTTTTCTTCTAAGCAGAATCAGGGAAGGGAATGACTCCCAACTTCTCCCTGAGATACTCAAAAGTATCCTTAGGCAAGGGCTTTGTGAATATATCTGCCAACTAATCTTTAGTACTCACATAGTCCAACTTGACTTCTTTCTCTACCACTTTCTCTCTTAGGAAGTGATACTTGATCTCAATGTGCTTTGTCTTTGCATGCATTTTGACATATTGATAGTGCTAGTGTTATCACAGTGAATAACAATAGGATAATCAATCTAAATTCTGAAATCTTTTATCATCTACTTGATCCAAACAATTGTAGAACAATTCAAGGCTATTGCAATATACTCCACTTCTGCTGTTGACTGAGAAATATAATTTTGTTTCTTGCTTGTCCAAGTGACAAGTCTTTCACCAAGAAACAATGCTCCATCTGAAGTACTCTTTCTGTCATCAACACATCCTGCCCAATCTGCATCAGTGTATACATGAAGCTCAACATTTTTTGAATTAGGATACCATAGACCATAATCTATAGTGCCTTGCAAGTATTTGAATATTCTTTTTACTACCATGAGGTGACTTTTTTTTAGGTTTTTCTATGAATCTTCCAACTATGCCAACTACATTGGAAATGTCAGGTCTAGTCTAAGTAAGATATACGAGTTTACCAATCATAGACTTATACAATGTTATATCTACTGCTAGTGAGTCATCTTCTTTTGTAAGCTTGCATCCAGTGATCATAGGAGTTCCTACTAGCTTGCAATCATCCATCTTGAATTTCTTCAGTATCTCTTTCACATACTTTGATTGATTTATGAAAATACCTTTTTCTGTTTGTTGCACATTTAGTCCCAAAAAGTACTTGATAGGACCAATCATACTCATCTCAAACTCATTCTTCATTTCTTTGGCAAATTCAAGACTGACCTTGTCATTACCTCCAAAGATAATGTCATAAAAAAATATAGCTACAAGTAGTAAACCTTCAGATGTCTCTCTAATGAATAGATTACAATCTAATGCTCCTTTCTTGAATCCAATCTTTGTTAAGTATCCATCTAGTCTCTCATACCATGCTCTAGGGGATTTCTTAAGTCCATAGAGGGCCTTCTTCAATCTGCATACCATATCAGGTATGTCTGATAAGGTGAATCCTTCTGGTTGCTCAATGTATACTTCTTCTTTCAAATCTCGATTTAGGAATGCTGACTTGACATCCATTTCATGAAATTTGAAGTTTTTGACTATAGCATAGGCTAGAAACAACTTGATAGCTTCTAATATACTCACAGGTGCAAATGTGTCTAAATAATCAATGCCTTCTCTTTGCACATATCCCTTACATACTAATCTTGCTTTATTTCTTACTACTATAGCATCTTCATTCATCTTGTTTCTGAATATCCACTTTGTTCCAATCACATTCTTATCACTAGGTCTTGGGACCAGTTCCCAAGTGTCATTCTTAATAATCTAATCAAGTTCTTCTTTCATAGCATCATGCCAATTTGAATCATTACAAGCATCTTCAACACTTAAAGGTTCAATCTGAGATAGTAAACATACCGTTTCATTACTAGCTGAGTTGTTTGCTTATGATCTTATTAAGACTTTGCCGCTCTAATCTCCAATGATGTTTGCCTTGGAATGATTTCTTGATGTAAACTTTGGAACTTTAGGTGATGCCGACTCATCAACCTTAGGAGTATTTTCTGTTGGAAATATTCAGGAATTAACCGAGTTACTGAGAGGGGAGGGGTGAATCAGTAACTCCAAATTTTCTTTCAATTATAGATGTATTAACATGTAATTTAATTTAACCTTTGCATATGAAACTTAAGAGCATTCACAATGATGACACATAGATTTGGTTACCCAGAAACCTTCCAAAAAGAAAGTAAAACTGGGGTGGGGATGAAACCCACAAAGCTTTAATACTGCAGAATAAAGTTGGCCGGTTAAGGCTTACAATTTGATCACTTCTGATGATCTGCCCTGTTAGGAGCAATAAGGATTGCTAAATCCACCCTGTTAAAGGATTTACAAACATACAATGAAGTATGCACTCGGTAAAGAGATTTTACAAAAGACTGTTAAGTCTACCCGGTTAAAGGATTTAGTACTGATTCACCTGTTAGGATGAAACAGTAGATCTCTTGCTTTGCAACTGGATTGCTGATTGAGATTCGATGATGTACTGATCACCTTCTGTGATGAATTTGTCTTTGCTATTCCTTAAACTGCTAAAGCCCTTTGTAATTCGCTTATCTCTGCCTTTCTTTCTTTTTCACATATATGCTTCTTTTTTTCTTCTTGACATTTTTACAACATTGTTTATATACAAGTCTTAAACAATTAATTACAATTACAATTACAAAGTCGGCTTGACAAATAAACATAAGTGCTACTAAGTTAGCCCAAGTATGGTTACACGGTTCCTGCAAACTAACTCGGTGACTTTCTGATACTCGGCGTCCACTGCATTACTCGGCATCGTCATGCACTCGGTAGAAGTGAAGGCACGGTTCATACTGACCACTCGGTAGGTTTTGAACTCGGTAAATACTGGTGACTCGGTAGACATGATGTTACTCAGTTTACACTGTCCTGCTCGGTTTGCACTAACTTGCTCGGTTTGCATTGTCTTGCTCGGTTTGCACTGTCTGCTCGGTTTGCACTGTCTGCTCGGTTTGCACTGTCTGCTCGGTTTGCACTCAGAATGCAAATAAGTGTTGTCACTAGTGGCAATTCTGTTTAATGTCAACAATCTCCCCCTTTGGCATTAGTGACAAAAACACTTATTGGCCAAAACTTATATGCATGAATCATGCTGAGTTTTATTTTGATTTTTCAAAAATTTGTCTTTGTTATAGGGCTTTATACATTGTCTCCCCCTTTCAATGTGCTAACTGTTTCTATACAAATCTTCTTCTATACATATCTCCCCCTTTTTGACGATAATGCCAAAGGTGTATATACAAGTTATTTATAGAGAGAATCCAAAATTTGATAGAAAATCAGAATGTACCTTCATTATTAGTGCCAGGGTTCTGTCCCAACTTTCTTGCAGAATCTTACATGTTTGGATTGCAATTTGGACTTCTGCAGAGAGTTCAATCATGTGATCTGCGATAGAGAACTGATTGTCATGAATCAATGTTTTGGAATGTTCAATGTGCTTATACATTGTATTCATGATGGGAAGGATCATGTGTTGGATGTCTAGCAGTGTGGACCGGATCCTTATGTCTTCTTTCAGTAGATCAGACTGCATATTTGATAGGTGTGAGATTTTCATGTGATGAGCAGAGCTTGAACTTGGTTCAAGTTGCAGCTTCTGTATGCTAATCTTCATATCCTCATCCATTTTATTCATTTTATCCTTAACATCCTTTGTGAACTCGGCAATATTGCACAATCTGGCCAAAAGAGAGGTAGCATTCGAATAGATAGATTCAATGTTTGACAAAACTGAAGACAATTCTACTTGGTTAATAGCTATGTGCTGAGCAATGTGCTCAAGCACTTTATTGTTGAATCTCTTCTCGGCTCTTTCAACTAACTTTTCTATCCCAGATGAATCCTCATTGTATTTATTAACTGCTTCTGCTAATTGTAGCAAAACATGTTGGGAGGAGTCTACTTTAATACCTAATACATCAGACAAAATGTCCTTAGCATCCTTGATGATTTGATATTCCTTGTCTCTCTCCTCTTTAAGCTTCTTTTGTTTTTCTTTCATTTGGAGGATCTCACCTATATTTTGCATTTGGTCCGCTGATAGATATGCAAAATCTAATGTTGGAATCTCTATCTCTTCATCTAGGTCTATATCCTCTACTATATTCTTACCCAAAAATTTTATACTCGGTAGAGCCTTAGGCTTATTTGTACTTAATGCTTTAGTAGTAGTGACAATAGATATAGTAGGGCTGGCTATAGAGACTGGCACACTCTCTACTGGAGAGCTTAAAATATTTACACTTGTAGATTCAAAAACTAGAAAACTTACTGCTGGAAAACTTGATGAAATGGGAGACTGCAACTTGGTAGAAGAAATGGTAGTTTCTTCTGTTGTTGCTATAGATGATTGGACAAATGTTGAAGTTGTCACAACCATGCTTGAAGGTGTCTCCGGGCTGGATGTAGAAACTTTTACTGGAGAGGTAGGAAGGGATGCAATGACTTCTGCTGCTATCCTCACAGTATCATCTACCTCAGTGGCTTCTTCTTGTTCATCACTATCATCTTCAATGTCTTTTATTATTACTATTTCAATACTCGGTTGGTGAAGGTGGTATATGTTCTTCCATGTAGCATTTGCAGCCTTCACAACCGATTCAATATTGTTGATCAGAATCAAACAAGTATTGAACTTTAATGTCATCTTACTTTCATTTTCTTTTAATGCCTTCTTTACTTCATCATTTTTCAAGCTCGACATTAACTGTCTCAGGGTTTGATCAAATATGTCTATCACAGTTTTCTTTGCATTGCTCCATCTCATTTTTATTAGATTTAATAGAACTGCTGGAACCTGTAGGGCTAATTCTTCAGGAGAGTATTTCCACTGTCCCATCTTTTCAATAACAGCATCTTCTATTTCCTTCTGTTTTGTTTCTGATCTGGTTTCATATTTAAAAGATTTTATGTTACTTACTCCAGATCCTGATCCGTCTCTAAAGAGTTTGATCTTTTCTTGAAAGTTTAGAGGAGGCCTTTTGAATACTATGTCTTTATCTGCCTTGTCTGCCTTGTCTGCCTTGCCTCTTACATTTCTCCTTGTAAATACAGCAGTGGGAGGCTTAGGTGCCTTAGTGATGAATACCTTTCCTTTCTTCTTTGCAGGTTCTGGTTCCTCTGTTTTCTCATCCTTTTCCTCTTCTTCTTCATCTTTTTCTTCTTTGTCCTCGGTTATCATTTGCATTTTGGCTATCCTCTTCTTTCCTTTGTTTACCACTTGTGGAAGCTTTATGCTTAGTTCAATTCTTACCTTAGCTTCATCATATGTTCCAAAATATGGAGCTTTGGGATTGACAGGCTGATTAAGAAGAGCTTCAATGATATTTTTGGTTTCATCAATATTTACCTCATAAGGAAGAGGTTTTACATATACAGTCCTCGGTTTAGCTGCTTGAATATATACATTATCACAATCCACCATAAAACAAATGTCATCTTTGTAATCTTCCACCAACTTCTGTGGAATCCAGAATCTGTCATTCATTTTCTCTTTGAAAGACTCAAAATAATTATCCATGATGCTTTCAAAATTTTCACCCATTTCTGAGATGTATTCATTTATTTCATAAAGGGCTGGCACATCTTTTCTCCATACAACTTTCCTTTAGAAGGGAAGAATTTCTGAACATAGAAGAATAAACAGACCAATAAGGATCCAAACTTACATGGATTGTTTTTGGAAGTTTGAATGCTTTCCATGTTTTTGTTAAACTGCTTTAACAATAAGTCTGCTAGGTCAAATGTTAAGTTATTCTTGACCACTTTGTATGCTAGGTCAATAGCTTCACAGGAGACACTATTCTGTCAACTAGAACTGTAAATCTTATGGGCAATAATGTGTGTACCAAACTTCAGTTCAACATCGGTAATGCTGCTAACTTTCATGCCTCTACCGTCCCACTCGGCTAGGGTTTTCTTCTCTAGTTCCGTCCGACCTAGGGTTTTGGTAGTTTTTGCTTTGTTCAACATGGGAAGACCGGTGATTTGATGAATCATCTTCTTTGTGATCTCTATGGGTTGCTCAAGCCAAATCTTTCCATCATGTATACGGCTGAGAATGTATCTAACCCATTTATCTCGAAAGTTTCAAGGTAGATGTGCAATGTGAACTAAACCTTTATCTTCCAGATGTTTGTGCTCGGGTTTCAGAATACCATCCACACACAGTTCTTCATGCACAGTATCTAATTCTAGGTTCCCCATTTCATGAATTGAATAGTTGAAATGATTGTGGATATCGTTAATAAGTAGTACCTTAGGAGGAATCTGAGATTGAGCTCCGTTCGGATCTAGGGCTGCTGCAATTGCGGGCACGATCTTGAAATCTGGTGCTTTCCATTCCCCTTGGACTAACATATCAGATCCTTTCTTCACTAAAGTGCTGGATGATGCCATGGTAGCTCACAGAAAATTCCTTTCGCAAAAGTGTTGAATCGCTGGGTTGCTCTTGAAATTTTCTGCTCTCAAAGTGCTAAAGGTTCGCGGTGAAGAATGAGTTCGATTACTTGCTTTTTTATTTATAACTCTGTCATTAATGCTCAATACAAATTAGGGTATGAATTCTGATAGACTGTCACCCACTAAGAATTAATTGCTCGGTAAAGACTTCGCAACTCGGTGAACTTGAGAATTCATATTGCTCCGACCTCGCTCGGTAAAGATGGGTACCGACCTTGCTCGGTGAAGACTGATACCGACCTTGCTCGGTGAAGACTGATACCGACCTCCCTGTGATCTTACTGCATCTTGTATGTTGATTTAGATCTTTCTTTTAATTCAGTTCTGGAACTGCTTGAGATTGGTCTATGAGAATACAGTTCCAGTGCTTTCTTGGAAATTTAGTTTGAGTCGGTAGCGCCATCCATTCCATTACTTGGACTGGATTGCTCAGTAGATTTAGGAATCCATTTTTGTCTTACCTATTTCCTGACCTTAGTTGCTTCATTCTTCTTTCCATCTTCAACTTCACTAGCATTCATGCAGTTTCTGGCTATGTGACCGAGTTTAGTGCATTTGAAGCATCTTACGGTAGTATCTCTTTTCCTTAAATGATGTTTTATGCAATTCATGCTAATGTGTCCATATTCTCCATAGTAATGACATCTACACTAGGTGTTGTAGTCCCATCCAAACATTGCTTTCATAATTTGTTCTGCTGGATTGAATATTTTGGATCTGCACTCGAATGCCTTGTGACCTTGTTTGTTGCATTTGTGACAATTACCTCTGAATCTTGGTTTTTCCCTGCATTCATTTGCTTTGTGACCAGGTTGATTGCAGCTGTAACATTTTCCATTGAATTCTTCTTTTTCATTGTTCCAACATTTATTTGAAGTATGTCCTATTTTACCACAGTGATTACAAGTAGGTTTTTGATTTCTTTGAGTACCTTGCTTAGAGGATTCACCTTCTCCTTTGTATCCAAGTCCTGCTTTTCCTTTTTGCCTATGAAGATTTCGCTCATACAGCTGATTCAGGTCTTCTTGAGTTTTCAGCATTCCTTCATTGATTTGTTTTTCGGCGTTTAGGTCATCCACCAATCTTAGATTGATTTCCTTTTTAGATCTTAGTTCTTCTCTTGTGCTTTCTATTTCTGATCTTAGATTCAGAATTTCCTCATTTGTATGAGAGATTTGATCAATTAGGTTTTCTAGCTGAAGGGTTTTATTTTGGACTTCAATGTTCCTTCCATCTAATTCATCTTTCAACTTGTTTCTTTGTTCCAAGATCTCACAGAATCTTGTAGAGTGTAGCTCTTGTTCTCTTTTTAATTTTCTCACTTCTTCCTGCAGAGACCCATTCTTTTCTAGGAGTTCTTTGACAGCATTGTTTGCTTCATTTGAGTTATTTGAGGGAAAAAGATCTTCAATCTTTTCTTCAATGTAATTCTGATCATTCATCTGATTTGCAAGTTCCTTTCTTCTTCTTAGGGATTGGGAAAGATGTTCTTTTGCTTCTTTGAGTTTAGCTATGGCCATTTCCAGATCTAGCTTTTCATTTTCAATCACCTTGTTCAGTTTGAATACCTCCATTGTCCTAGATCTTTGCTCAAGCTAGTTAAGATTTGTCTTGAGAACCAATGCTGCTCTGATACCAATTGTTGGAAATATTCAGGAATTAACCGAGTTACTGAGAGGGGAGGGGTGAATCAGTAACTCCAAATTTTCTTTCAATTACAGATGTATTAACATGTAATTTACTTTAACCTTTGCATAGGAAACTTAAGAGCATTCACAATGATGACACATAGATTTGGTTACCCAGAAACCTTCCAAAAAGAAAGTAAAACTGGGGTGGGGATGAAACCCACAAAGCTTTAATACTGTAGAATAAAGTTGGCCGATTAAGGCTTACAATTTGATCACTTCTGATGATCTACCCTGTTAGGAGCAATAAGGATTGCTAAATCCACCCTGTTAAAGGATTTACAAACATACAATGAAGTATGCACTCGGTAAAGAGATTTTACAAAAGACTGTTAAGTCTACCCGGTTAAAGGATTTAGTACTGATTCACCTGTTAGGATGAAACAGTAGATCTCTTGCTTTGCAACTGGATTGCTGATTGAGATTCGCTGATGTACTGATCACCTTCTGTGATGAATTTGTCTTTGCTGTTCCTTAAACTGCTGAAGCCCTTTGTAATTCGCTTATCTCTGCCTTTCTTTCTTTTTCACATATATGCTTCTTTTTTTCTTCTTGACATTTTTACAACATTGTTTATATACAAGTCTTAAACAATTAATTACAATTACAATTACAAAGTCGGCTTGACAAATAAACATAAGTGCTACTAAGTTGGCCCAAGTATGGTTACACGGTTCCTGCAAACTAACTCGGTGACTTTCTGATACTCGGCGTCCACTGCATTACTCGGCATCGTCATGCACTCGGTAGAAGTGAAGGCACGGTTCATACTGACCACTCGGTAGGTTTTGAACTCGGTAAATACTGGTGACTCGGTAGACATGATGTTACTCAGTTTACACTGTCCTGCTCGGTTTGCACTAACTTGCTCGGTTTGCATTGTCTTGCTCGGTTTGCACTGTCTGCTCGGTTTGCACTGTCTGTTCGGTTTGCACTCAGAATGCAAATAAGTGTTGTCACTAGTGGCAATTCTGTTTAATGTCAACATTTTCTTCACTTGTCTTAGGGTCATTGAATAACACATCAATATTGTCAAACATTTCTTCAATAACTATCTCACTAGTGGAGGGTCTAGGTTCTTCCTCAATCATGGGTGAGTAATCATGATATCTTTCTTGAATCATAAAATTTTCATCAATCTTTACATGAGATCTTTCAATGATCTTTTTCAATCTTAAATTGAAACATTTATAAGCTTTACTTTCAATAGAGTAACCAAGAAAAATGCCTTCATCACTTCTTGCATCAAACTTGCCTACTGCTTCATCCCTCTTGATGTAGCACTTGCTTCCAAAGATTCTGAAGTATTTTACTGTGGGAACATTACCAAACCATGGCTCATAAGGTGTTTTGTCAACACCTAGCCTCAATTGAATTATATTGATGGTTTAGACTACTATATTGAGTGCATCTCTCCAATAGGTGTGTGCAACTTTTCCTTCTATCATAATGGTGTGCGCTATATCAAGAATGATCCTATTCCTTCTTTCTGCAATTCCATTCTGCTGAGGGGTTCTAGGTGAACTTAAATGTCTCTTTATCCCATGTTGTTCGTAGTACTCATAGAATCTGTCAGAAGTGAATTCTCCTCCTCTATCCGATCTCAAATATTTTATCTTTAGTCTAGATTCATTCTCAACCTAAGCTTTGAATATTTTGAATTTCTCAAATGCTTCTAACTTATCTTTTAAGAATGCAACCCACATCATCCTAGTATAATCATCAACAAACAAAATTAAATACCTTTCACGATAGTATGATCTTGTTTGAGTTGGACCACATAGGTCTGTATGAATCAGATCCAACTTGTTCTCTGCTGAATTCTACTTGCTCCTGAATGAATTTCTCACATGCTTCCCCATCACACATTCCCTGCATATAGTATCCATTAGCTTTGCTATGCTAGGTAGATCTCTTACTATCTTAACATTGATTATCTTTACTATGTTATCAAAATTGATATGACATAGTCTTTTATGCCACAACCAACTATCATCAATTTTAGCAACAAAATAACTTGCTTCTGAATTGAGTTGAAAAAAATTACCTCTTGTCTTTGTGCCTGATGCAATCATAACACCATCCTTGTTGTTAATGATGCATTTGTCATCTTTGAACTCCAACTGATATCCTTTTCCAAGTAACTGTCCAACACTGAGAAGGTTATGTTTCAAACCATCAACATAAAGAACATCATCAATACTGTTCTTTCCATCCAAAGTGATGGCTCCTCTACCAACTATAGGTTTAGGAGTGTTGTCTCTAAATCTGACCATACTACCATTGTATTTGTCCAAATGAAAAAACCTACCTTTATCACCTGTCATGTGATGTGAGCAACCACTATCTATAATCCAGTTTGTCCATATGTCAGCTTGTGAAATCAATGCAAGCTCTTGATTCTCTTTTTTGTCTACATGAATTGTCTTGTTATTCATTTTGTCTACAATAGAAATGAATCCAATTTCTTCTTCACTAGATTCTTCATCTGAAACTCCATCTCCAACTTAGTAGCATTCCTTATAATACTTAGGCTTGTAATCCTTTTTGAATTTTCTAGCTCTAGTGGGACACTTTGATGCAAAGTGACCGATCTTATTACATGAATAGCACTTAAATGGTAATTGACCTTCATATTTTCCTTTTCCTTTCTTTTCTCTTTTGGCAATCATTACAATAAAATCATCTAATGTTTTCTCTTCATCATCATCATCAAAATTACCAAAAGTGTTTGCAGATTTCTTACCATGAACTGTTGCTTTGAAAGCTGTGTCACTCTTTGGTTCTGTCTTCAATCTTGAAATCTCAAAAGCTGAGATTTTGCTGATCAAGGTCTCTCTCTTGAAATTTGATGTAAGCTGCATGGTCTCATCAAGGATGTTGATCTTGCTTTCATATTCTAGAGTAAGAGTAGTCATTAAGTTGTCCATAATGTCCTCTTCTGAAATCTCTCCACCATTGTTCTTGATTCCAGCAACTGCTTCATTAATCCTTTGATTGTAAGCTCTGATATTTTCTTCAGGAAACATCTCTAATGCATTGTATCTTTTCTTCCATGTCTTTCTGTGTGCATCCTTTGCTTGTTTGTCTCCTTCAAATATGTCTTCTAGGTGCTTCCATATTTTGTGGGCTGTATCTATCTTTTTTACTTCTAAAAATTCACCATCAGATAGGGTGCTGATAAGGGCTTCTTTAGCAATAGCATTCTGATGAAACAATTCCTTTTGTGCATTAGTAGCATCATCTTTTGCAAGGTCTTCTAAAGTAGGAATCTTGGCTGCTTTGATGGTTACATTAAAAACTTCAAAAGAAATTCACTACAAATGATTCACCATCTTGTTCTTCCAATCAAGATAATTCTCTCCATCAAACTTAGGACTTTCTTTCCTGAAGTATGCCATCTTATAATCAACCTCAAGATATTAAACTTTCTCTCTAAGGCACTTGGCTCTGATACCAATTGTTAGGAATAGTCCCAAGAGATAACTGATCGGGGGGGGGGGGGGGGGGGGGGGGGTTTGAATCAGTTATCTACAAGATTCAATTCTTTATCCAATTAAGTGTACTTAAACATAAAGCATAGCCCAAATGAAAGAAAACATGAACAAAACACCAATATTTTGGTTACGGGGAAACCCAAAGAGGAAAAAACCCGGTGGGACTTGATACCCACTAATATTCTATACTAGTGTATAATGATCCTTGTTAGAAGATCCTTTACCCTTTTAGGAGTAGCTTTAAAATATATTAAGTACAGTAGACCTGGTCAAGGTTCGGACCCTATTAGGAGTCTTTTACAATTGTCCCTGTTAGGGGAGAGGATGCATTATTCGAGAGCTCACTGCTCAAATGGGCAAAGGCTACAACCTTCTGAATAACAGATACACACTATATCTGGATCTTGGTAAAATGTGCTTTGACCTACTATCTGGATCAGTTCCAATGAATAGCACAAGTACTTTACTTGGTCACATAGACCTTCTTTTGATGGATCAAAACTTCGCACACTCTGCTCTACTCTGCTTAATCAACCATGAACCGCACTCAAGCAATCACAAATGACTGCCTATAAATATCTTTCCTCCAAATGATATAATCAAGTTAGCCTATTAGAACCACCTTGAAATCATATTAGAGAAACCATAACAAACTCCAATAAATTTTTTTTTGGCTCTACTATGCACGCAACACATTCTGGGTCCTGTCTAATAAAATAATTGTAGACGCATGCTACACATTGTTGACTCTACCAAAACAACTAGAACTTTCTTTGTAGGCTAAATTAACTTATGCGCTCTTAACCAAACATCAATAACACTTCTCCAAGATTAACTCAAAGGGTGCATACCCTCAAGATAGGCGCAACTCAAGAACAAATAAAATCTTTGTTGGCTCTTCTAAACAAACACAGGAAACTAATGTTGGCGAATAACGACTACATAACTTTACTTGCATTCATCATCAAACTATGCATCCATGAAATTAACATCACTAACATGTCTTCAACATATATCCAAGTGTACAAGGCTCCATGATAACTGTATGGAGAACCATACACAAAACACTCTCTATTACTCTGTCAGGAACACTACTGACACCAGATGATATATAACTGTCTGTACTAATAGTTAACCTCTACACCCATGATATCATGCTAATATCATGTCCATGCTACATATACTAAAAGCTTATTGCATAAGACTTCCACGCATGCTACTTTCCATATATTGTCATCAATGAAAAACATACAGTTAGTACTGGCCTGCTGGCAAATCTCCAACACTACCCCCATCCATAATTTGTGGGATGTGCCATCAATCACTGAACCATAGGATCCCAGCCCATCAGTAGACCATTCTGCTGATGCTAAGACATGATTATCCAGCCGATCATCCCAATAATAATGCACTGAAGATGATGATTCTACCCATAAAGTTGCATGAGCACCTCTCATGAAATCTTTTGAGCGATCTTCTCATCTACTCCAAAGACTGTCTGAAATGCCTGCAAACCTGTACTACCCACACTAAGATAGTCCGTGTGAGGACCATGAAATGAAATCCTAAGAATCTTGTATACATCCTCTGGAGTCACTGTGATCTCCCTTGTTGGGAGATGGAAGGTCCATGTCTTAGAATGGAATCTCTCCATGAGCATGGTAATCAACCCATGGTTCACTCGAATGTCAGGTAAACTAATCAAGTACTCAAAGCCACAAGCTGCAAGATGCACCCTCATAGGATTAGGTAAGGCCAAACAAAGTCTTTGGGTAGCTGGATGTGATATGTGGACATGAACATCAGTGTACTTAACCTAAAAAGCACAAAAATAGGACAACTATCATAAATTCACTCAAAAATATGGCAATATGCATGCAAAATGAGAAAATGACTGTATTAATAAGTGTATTAAAGGGTATGGAATTCAGCTATAAAATCAAAAATTTTGAAAAATTTGCCTAAGGACCTCAAAAAAGCTCACTGTCTACCATACGACATTTCAGACTGGTGCCAATTGTCATATGACAATATACATCTACTCATATGACATTTGATGGGTATACGACACTCTACATGTACGTTGTACATAGATGGGTGTCTCTCATACAACAATCTACTACAATGGACATGACAAATCAATTGGACTTGAAATGTCATACAACTCCCCACAAGTTGTCGTATGACATCTTGTGAGGCAAAAATTCAAAAATTCAAAAATCATGCTAAAGATCCTAGAAAGCATTAAAATCATGTCAAATTGAATTCACAAAGAGGCATAGAGGTCCACTTACCAGATTACCATACTGGTGGGGTCTCTGATACCACCGGGACCACTTAAAACAATGTGATGACATAGGAACCTTCATTTTTCTCTCAGAGGGCTCCACAAGGTTTCTAAAGTCAAATGTTTGAAATGAATTGAAAGTGACCCTTTTGGGCCTTATATAGGTTTTGACCTAATTTTTCAAAGTGCTTCATTTTGAGTGAAAATTGCACCCTTGGCTAATTTCGACATTCTGAACCCATTTTCAGGATCAAAATCAAAATCTAAGCTCATTTACTTTGTCAAAAATGTGCTTTAAAAATTTTTGGACCTAGGACGGTCGACTGCTTATATAATCGACATTCATAACATCATAGAAATCTTGTATTCAACTTAACTGATTATCTAACATCAAACTCTTCAAATTTCAACTTGGTCAACCATGGTCAACTCATGCTTAAACCTAGTCAAACTAGGTCAAAAGGACCCCTAAATGATGCAGAATGCATCCCTGGACATGTACAATCACTTCTACAATTGATTACATTGCTTCTAATCATTTCAAGCTGGCTTTCTTTCCAGATTTTGATTTTCATCCTATTGGTAAACAAATTGTTCTTTTCAATTTAACTCTCAAATGCCCAAATCTGTGAGAAATAATTTGATACCAACAGTTGGATAATCTATCATCAGGTTGATATATTTCCTCTGAATTGAAAGGTACAGCTCCCTTATGAATGGTATTCAATGAATTTTTTTTATTCTTAAACTAGTCAAGTACATTCTTAACTTGATAACGGAAGAGGAAAACCAAGCCAGCCATAAAAAAAACTAACTTGGGCAGTGAAATCAATCCTAAACCTAGCCAACTTTGAGAATGCACACATCTTATGACTCCTCAGCATTGGTAATGCAAAATGAATGTTAGTTATGCAAAAATGATGCAGAATGAAATCAAAATGAAGATCAACTATTCCAGTTTGTATAATAGAAATGGCTGTAAACAATCCTTATCCACAACACATTTGCTATCTGACTCTAAGATGTAAGATAATGCTCAAAACTGACTACAACAATTCTCTGATTGAAAATAATCAGAAAAATCCTCCTCAAACTCTCTAATTTAAAAGAAGATCTCTCTTTATCATGAAGATAACAAATAATGATGCTCTGATCTTTATTGCTTACACCTTATTGTCAAATCTATTACAAAAAAGTAGAACATAAACCTCCAATGCATAAAATGAAATGTAGAAAATAAAAAATTGTCTTCCCTCTACTCCAACACTTTGACTGTTTGCAGGAAAAGAAGAACCCCTTTTACAAGAAAAAAGTTTACAATAATTAGCTTTTTCCAATAATTCCTCATGACCCTTCAGTTATGTAACTATCCTTTTGGTTCTGTAACCGACTCTTATTTCTTGAACACTTGGCTTTTGATGCCTTTTCATATTCTCTTTTTCAAAAATCATTTCAAAAATTATGCTTTTTCAGTTTTGGCGAGTGATCTGTATATTTTTCAAATCTCTTACATTGTATGGTAATGAGATCTTCCTTTGAGGAGAGATTTTCCATCTGTCCTCTATATCTTCATCTGATTTGAATGTCTCCACCTTCACTCAACTAACCGTTACATGGCTTTAAATACATCATTTGGGCTCAATAACAGTCACTTTAACTTGATTAGTGCCGACACTTTATCTAATGAATTACATGTGTCTACCAGGGCAATCTGCAACTTCTGGGATGACAGGGTGCATGTGTAAAGAAGATTTCCATTTGAAATGGCATGTAGAAATCCATTTGACACCTGTCATAGGGCCCCTCGACACTCATTCTTTATCTTCAACTCTCTTTATTATCAACAAAAATTTGATGACTCATTAGCTTATTCATATCATTCTATATTGATTCATTCAAACTTACACTTTAGTCGTACCACAACATCCTCTTTCCCATACATCATAGGCCCTACATCTATATAATTTTATCCCAAATCCAAACCTAACATCTTTGAATTCTATGTGAGACCACGAAGTAATCAGAAGTCCATTTCTAAACACATCACACCATCATGGGTTTTGAATGGGATTGGCACCTCTCCATGTTTGAGACTGTGGCATTTCTTCATTCTTATGAGCACCCATATCATATCGTCATACTCTGTGTCATATACCAAGCTCAGATCTATTCAATTTAGATTGGGCTTCACCTTTGAGCCATCTCTATGTCATGATCGTGTGTAGCAACATAGCATTTATTTCTAATCAATCCTTTTCATGGTTTGGGTGCATACATCCACTTATGTTTGCAATCATTTCGAATACGGTCATATTTTAAAATCTTACATTGGGTTCATGCCTTTATCGATTGAAACATGAAAAGTAAATCTTCTGTCAATAACATGAATTTCGAATGCCCTCTTCAGATTGCATACTCTATTTCCTCTCCATTGCATTCGAACACTTCATCCACTGCATTCCTCTATCTCGGTCTCTAAATTTCTAAAGTTATTTTCTTTTTTATCACTCATTGTGTGCATAGCCATTTGTATCTTTACATCGATAGTGTTATTAATGTCACTTTTGGCCATCATGATGCTCGTGAGAATTGAGAGTGATTGGGATTTGTGCTTGGAATATGGATTTGAACTTGATTGCATTGTGCATAGTGACCACAATGTACCTATTCATGATAGTTGAACACCCCTCAACTATATGATGACACCCATTGTTTATGTCGATGTAATGCACATTGAATTTCAACCCTACTAAAGTTTTGTCTTTGTTTGAACCATAGCTCAACCTCTACCATTTCACATCGGTCTTAATGAATAAGAGTGTGATTCATTTGTTGAGCGATTGGGAAATGGAGTCTCCTCTCTTTCATTGGGATCGTCTTCATTTGTAGATTACTTCCCCTATTTGGTCTTATGCTTGAGTGGGGAATTTGTCTTCTTCTCCTTGTCAGCCTTGACATCGACATTTGGCATCTCCATATCACACAGACTATGATCCAAAGAAAAAGAGTTCCTTCTCATCAATCTAATGCCTCTTGATGAAAAATCAAAAAGAAAACCATATGGTACATTGCTATGAAACCAAGATCGCATGTGTATATTGCAAAAAATTTTCCATTCGTTTGACATAGAGATTCAATTATCCCCAATTTTCTCTCATTTTATGATAGGAAAAATTTCCTTACGCAAAGCATCTACTGTAGGAGAATGAAAATTTAGAATCACTTAAATGCTTCTCACGAGTCTTCATAATTTCTTGAAGTGGCCGACATTATCGAACACTAGATTGCATTAGTATATAGAGAAAAAATGGTTGACACTGATAGGAGGACTTCATTGAACTTGCAGGGCTCCGATTGGACTTCTTTGTATGTTCTCGATCAATTCATAATTGAATTTTCCTCTATTTAGCATTACTTGAGGCTCATAGAGCTATATCTTCATCTTAGCCGTGGATGTGTCAATGGAGAATTTCTCATTCATATTTTGATCATTTGATATGATACTATAGATGGAAATATATTGGACTTGATGTCGTCTCCATTGCAAGTTGATACTCTTCATCATCAGAACTTTGACAATTTGGCTGTGATAGTGAAAAATCCCAATTTAACTTCTCTAGTAGAATTTTAATTTTTTGGCTTCTCTCGGAGTAGCAGAAATTCCATTTTTTGCTTCTTCATTGTAGAGGTGAATCACACATCTCTTGGACCATTGACATGCTCAAGATTCTTTCTACCCAAAATTATTCAGGATTTTCAATCTCCTCTGTGCAAACATTAAGGTGTGTCGGGATCTTACTTTTTTACTTCTCCATGGCGGAAAATTGGAAATCTACTTCTCCACTGCGGAAAATTGAAAATGGACTTCTAAATTTTAAACCACTGTCAAGATTTAGATTTATATTTTCTTCCATCAAGATTTCCCCTTTTCATGCATTCATTCTTCCATTTGGCAGAAATTTAAACATTGGCTTCTCTGGCGGAAAATGACTATGGGAGGTTATTTTTTGCTTCTTTGTGAAATTTCACATACCGAGTACGAAAGTTGCACCTAAATCTCCATTTTTTGCTTCTTTATTGTGGTTATGATTTCACATTGATTAATTCATGGATTACCTTGAAAAAGCAATCTTGATGTTAAAACTCATGCCTCCTCAATGTGAATTGAGATTTTGTCTTTTCTCCTCTTATGCAGAAAATGAAATTTAGACTTCTCCTTTGGTGGAAAACTCCAACTTCTTCGAAAAGCATAATAGAAAATGAATTTCCCACTTCTTTAAAACTTGGTAGGATTTTCACCATTCTGCTCCCACATCTGCATGTTTTGAGCTTTGAAACAATTTAACCTTCATAGAAATTTTGTTAGTGAAATTTGGGAACATATTAGGGGAATTTCTTTTCATGGGAGGTGACTTTAAAATTTAAAAAATGGTGTGCTGAAAGTGCACCTACAACTGGCTTTGAATGGGGATTATGTGCTGCAAAGTACATAAAGAATCCAACATCTCTAGTAAAAAGCTAGTACCTTACCCATTGGGCTACAGAGTCTAGGAAAAATGATAATGACAAAGAGCTTCTTGGCGGGAGGGCGGAGGGGAGCAAGGCCAAAACCAAAACTGAAAGCAACCGGAAACACAAGACAGGGAAAGGCTAAGCTAAGCACACCAAAACTACAGAAGAAAAAAACTTATTTACAAATAGGTGAGGAAGCCTCACCAAAAGAATAGCAAGCATGAAGAAACTCATACATGACCATTAATCGGCAAGGAGAAGTATGAACCTTTCTGGAAAAGAAACTTGTGCTCCAACAAGCTACAACAAAACCATTTCCTTTTGATGACTCCATCATAAATCTCTGATTTTTCTGCACTTTCCTGCATATCACTTCTCATACATTTGACCATTCTTTTTTGAAGAGAATAATAATCACAAACTCTTGGAAAAGATGCTGCAACATACTCACATTCACAACTTTCAACTTGATCATTTTTTATAGAAACTTTAGAATCTAAATCAAGACTGAAATTGTATGAGTCTTCTCCACACATAGGGTCAATCTGAAATGAAACAACTTTATCATCCTTTGTAGCTATCAAGTACAAAAAATCTTTATCTAAACTCAAAGCTTCAATACTTGGATCAGTTGTAGAAGAAGACTCACACTCAATAGGCATCAAGGTTTGATTCACCTCCGTTTCACGATAGAGAAAAATATAGTCTAGCACCTTTTATTCTTCATGATGCTACAACACTTCATCAACCAAAGGAAGTTCCTGCACAAAATCTGTTCTTGCAACCATTTCTTTAATGACATTTTCAAACATAATATGATATTCACCAAAACATGATCTAGCCTTCCAATCAACACACAGTTCGTCAAGAACACTCAACTTTACATTCTCATCAAAAGAAAATGATTCTAATATAGGATCATCATAAACTTGTGCAGATTGAAAATCATCTTTCTTATCATCTTCTTCAAACTTAAAAGTTTCATATTCCGCTTGTGCATAAATTAAAGGATGATTGTCATCAGAAACTTTATGCAGAGAATCATCTCTATTTTCATCAAATCTAGAACTTTCAATATCAGGAGAAAATGAAAGCATGGGAAAGTCTTCTTTTTCTACTTTTCTTACCATTTCTTTGCCACTGCTAAGAGTGCCTTTGTTCACTAAAAATTATGCCTCTGGAAGCTGGGGTATTTCTTTCTCTCCAAGAACCAAGTAATTGATTGATATGGGTCCTTCACTAACTAATTTTTCTTTAGGCATATTTGTTGAAACAAGTTTATTTCTTCTTTGGTCTTAGACATTAAAATATCTTTGGTGCACACACCTTAACAACATAGTAGATTGATGATCTTCGGAAGAACTTAATCCCTTTCCTTCAGCTTCAGAAATACTTTCTTTAAATGTCATCCAAACGAATTGTAATTTGGGATCACTCTCAACATTTATTTCTTCAAATGTGGGTTTCCTTATTTTTTTTTTCTTGTATGAACTTCTTGTTCACTCAAGACTGAAAAATCATAAGAAAAAAGGTCATGTGGAACTTCTGAAACTTCATCACCATCCACCTTCAATTCTTCACTTAAATGCAACACCCTTTTTTTGCAATGCTGCAACAACTTCCTTTTCACTTCCAGCTCTTTCATCTTGTGATACTTGGCACAAACACTTCTCCATAACATAACTGGTACATGGTCTTCTTCAATGCTCAAATTCATTTTTCTTCCTCGAGTGATGCTTTCTCTAAAAGCGTAAAATAAATCACGCAATACTGGATCGCGAGTTTGATGAAGTTCTATAAAGGAAGGATCCAACCTCTTCCCTTTCACAACTTTAATAGGCATGGTCTTTTAAGTTAGAGTCGCCAATCTCCTGCAAGTAGAGATAATAATAGATCTGAAAATGAAATCACTGGACTCTTCAACCAAAAACTATGAGAATCAAAACAAAGTCACCAATCTCTTGCAGTAGAGATAATAATAAAAACTGAGGAAACAAATTATGCACTAATCTTCTTTTCCACTTCCCCAGTAGAGTCACCAAAAATCTATTGGTAAACAGATTATTCTTTTCACTTTAACTCTCAAATGTCCAAATCTGTGAGAAACAATTTGATACCAACAGTTGGATAATCTATCATCAGGTTGATAGATTTCCTCTGAATTGAAAGGTACAACTCCCTTATGAATGGTATTCAATGTATTTATTTTATCCTTAAACTAATCGGGTACATTCTTAACCTAAGAATGGAAGAGGAAAACCAAGCCATCCCTAGATAGAACTAACTCGGGCAGTGAAATCAATCCTAAACCTAGCCAACTTTGAGAACCCACACATCTTATGACTCCCCGACATTGGTAATGCAAAATGAATGTTAGTTATGCAAAAATGATGCATAATGAAATGAAAATGAAGATCAACTATTCCATTTTCTGAAATAGAAATGGCTGCAAACAATCCTTATCCACAACACATTCGCTATCTGACTCTAAGATGTAAGATAATGCTTGAAATCAACTACAACAATTCTCTGATTGAAAATAATTAGAAAAACCCTCCTCAAACTCTCTGATTTAAAAGAAGATCTCTCTTTATCATGAACATAACAAATAATGATGCTCTAATCTTTATTGCTTACAACTTATTGTCAAATCTATTACAAAAAAGTAGAACATAAACCTCCAATGCATAAAATGAAATGTAGAAAATAAAAAATTGTCTTCCCTCTACTCCAGCGCTCTGACTGTTTGCAAGAAAAGAAGAACCCCTTTTACAAGAAAAAAGTATACAATAAATAGCTTTTTCCAATAATTCCTCATTACCCTTCAGTTATGTAACTGCCCTTTTGGTTCTATAACCAACTCTTATTTCTTGGACACTTGGCTTTTGATGCCTTTTCATATTCTCTTTTTCAAAAATCATTTCAAAAATTATGCTTTTTCGGTCTTGGCGAGTGATCCAAATATTTTTAAATCTCTTACATTGTATGGTAATGAGATCTTCCTTTGAGGAGAGATTTTCCATCTGTCCTCTATATCTTCATCTGATTTGAATGTCTCCACATTCACTCAAGTCACTGCTACATGGCTTTAAATCAATCCATTGGGTTCAATAAGAGTCACTTTAACTTGATTAGTGTTGACACTTTATCTAATGACTTACATGTGTCTACCAGGGAAATCTGCAACTTTTGGGATGACAGGGTGCATGTGTAAAGAAGATTTTCATTTGAAATGGCATGTAGAATTCCATTTGACACCTGTCATAGGGCCCCTCGACACTCAGTCTTTTTCTTCAATTTTGTTTATTATCAATAGAAATTTAATGACTCATTAGCTTATTCATATCATTATATATTGATTCATTCAAACTTACACTTGAATTGTACCACAACATCCTCTTTCCCATACATCACAGGCCTTGCATCTATATAATTTTATCCCACCTCCAAACTTGACATCTCTGTATTCTATGTGAGACTGCGAAGTAATCAAAAGTCCATTTCTAAACGCATCACACCATCATGGGTTTTGAATGGGATTGACGCCTCTCCATATTTGAGACTGTGGCATTTCTTCATTCTTATGAGCATCCATATCATACTGTCATACTCTGTGTCATACACCAAGCTCAACTCTATTCAATTTAGTTCAGGCTTCACCTTTGAGCCATCTATATGTCATGATTGGGTGTAGCAACATAGCATTTGTTTCTAATCAATCCTTTTCATGGTTCGGGATACATCCACTTATGTTTGCAATCATTTCAAATGCGGTGATATTTTGAAATCTTACATTGGGTTCATGCCTTTATCGATTGAAACATGAAAAGTAAATCTTCTGTCAAGAACATGAATGTCGAATGCCCTGTTCGGCTTGCATACTCTGTTTCCTCTCCATTGCATTTGAACACTTCATCCATTGCATTCCTCTATCTCAGTCTCTGAATTTCTAAAGTTCTTTTCTTTTTTATGACTCACTGTGTGCGTAGCCATTTGTATCTTTACAGCCACAATGTTATTAATTTCATTTTCAGCCATCATGATGCTCGTGAGAATTGAGAGTGATCGAGCTTTGTGCTTGGAATATGGATTTGAACTTGATTGCATTGTGCATAGTGACCACAACGTACCTATTCGCGATACTTGAACACCCCTCAACTATATGGTGACACCCATTGTTTAAGTCGATGTAATGCACATTGAATTTCAATCCTACTAAAGTTTTATCTCTGTTTGAACCGAAGCTCGACCTCTACCATTTCACATCAGTTTTAATGAATAAGAGTATGATTCATTTGTTGAGAGATTAGGAAATAGAGTCTCCTCTCTATCATCAGGCTCATCTTCACTTGTAGATTACTTCCTCTATTTGGTCTTATGCTTGAGTGGGGAATTTGTCTTCATCTCCTTGTCGGCCTTGACATCAACATTTGGCATCTCCATATCGCACAGACTATGATCCAAATAAAGAGAGTGCCTTCTCATCAATCTAACACCTCCTGATGAGGAATTAAAAAAAAACCATATGGCACATTGCTATGACACCAAGATCGCATGTGAATATTGCAAAAACTTTTCCATTGATTTGACATAGAGATTCGATTATCCCCAATTCTCTCTCATTTTATGACAGGCAAAATTTCCTTGTGCAAACCATCTACTGTGGGAGAAAAAAAAGTCAGAATCACTTAAATGCTTCTCACGAGTCTTCATAGTTTACTGAAGTGGCCGACATTACCAAACACGAGATTGGATTAGTCTACAGAGAAAAAATGGTTGACACTAATAGGAGGACTTCATTCAACTTGCAGGGCTCGGATTGGACTTGTTTGTATGTTCTCGATCAATTCATAATTGAATTTCCCTCTATTTAGCATTACTCGAGGCTCATAGAGCTATATCTGCATCTTAGATGTGGATGTGTCAATGGTGAATTTCTCATTCATCTTTTGATCATTTGATATGATATTGTGGTTGGAAATATATTGGACTTGTTGCAAGTTGATACTCTTCATCATCAGAACTTTGACAATTTGGCTGTGATAGCGAAAAATCCTGATTTAACTTCTATGGCAGAATTTCAATTTTTTGGCTTCTCTTGGAATAGTGGAAATTCCATTTTTCCCTTCTTCATTGTAGAGGTGAATCACACGTTGCTTGGACCATTGACATGCTCGAGATGCTTTCTACCCAAAATTGTTTAGGATTTTCAATATCCTCTATGCAAACATGAAGGTGTGTCGGGATCTTACTTTTTTACTTCTCCATGGTGGAAAATTGGAAATCTGCTTCTCCATTGCAGAAAACTAAAAATGGACTTCTGAATTTTTAACCAGTCTCAAGATTTAGATTTAGATTTTTTTCCATCAAGATTTCCCCTTATCATGTGCTCATTCTTCCCTTTGGCAGAAATTTAAACATTGGCTTCTTTGGTGGAAAATGACTATGGGAGGTCATTTTCCACTTCTTGGCAGAATTTCACATACCGAGTACGAAAGTCGCACCTAAATCTCCATTTTTTGCTTCTTTATTGTGGTTATGATTTCACATTGATTAATTCATGGATTACCTTGAAAAATCAATCTTGATGTTAAAACTCATGCCTCCTCAATGTGAACCAAGATTTTGTCTTTTCTCCTCTTATGCAGAAAATGAAATTTAGACTTCTCCTTTGGTGGAAAACTCCAGCTTCTTATTTGAAAAGCGTAATAGAAAATGAATTTTCCACTTCTTTAAAACTTGGTAGGATTTTCACCATTCTGCTCCCACATCTGCATGTTTTGAACTTTGAAATATATAATCTTCATAGAAATGTTGCTAGTGAAATCTGGGAACATGTTAGGGGAATTTCTTTTCATGGGAGGTGACTTTAAAATTTCAAAAATGGTGTATTGAAAGTGCACCTACACATCCCAAAGGGGGCATGGCATTACACATCATTAATCAAATCTGTCAATCATATTTCCTTCAGTAGTCAAGACAACAACCACGTCTGATTGTTGATTCATCAAAGTCCTTATCGCTTGGGGCATATCAGATTCATTGAAATTCATATCAATCTGGTATTCTCTTAATCTTGTAAACTATATCAGATCTTCATAACCATTGGTTCATTAGTGTTATTTCCTTGATTCTTCATAACTGAAGGGTTTGGATTTGGCACCCTTTTGATTCCTTTGGACAATCAAGTTTGGAGTCAGGACAGCCACTTCCTCGTAATCATAGGTTCAAAATCAGGCATTGTATCACTTCTTCATAATCATTGGTTCATTGTCGGTACCGTTAACATCATCTCGATTCTTGGTCAATCAGGGACTGGATCAACATCTTCAAAATTTCCAATCAATTTCTGTCTCAGAATTGATTAACCTTTCAGGATCAGTTTCTCTAGCACATAACTGAGTTCGGATCTCATCAAGAATAGATTAATCTTTGAACCACTACGCTTCACACAATAATTCAAAGAGGGGCAAAATGTAATACCCCAAAAATGGGCTTCAGTACCATTGACCTCCAACATAAACAAATGGATCGAAATCGACTCTAAAGTCCTAACCCAAGGCACATCTACACATCAAATCATCAAAACCCTAATTGATCCTATCTTAATTCTGCGTCGGGGAATATTCATAAATATTCCTAATTTATCCTAATTATTTCTAATTAAATATTATTTGGTGATAAATGATATTATTTTGTTTATCCTAAAGTCAATTAACTGAATATGTTAAATATTTAATTAATTAAACTTAATTTGGCCACTTAATTATTTAATTGGATTTAATTGAATTTATTCCTAATTAGTATTGTTTTTATTTGATAATAAATCAAATTTCTAAAAATAATTGATTAAATCAAGTTGTCAAATATAATATTTAATTTTGGGATAAAGTTTGATTAAATAATTGATTAACCAATAAATAAGTTATTTTTATTCAAAAATTAGTTAAGTTGAGAATAAAACACATGGAAAATTAAATAATTCATGATTATCCATGCACAACTCAGAAAAATAGTTAAACTCTAAATCAACTATTAAATTCAATTTGTTAACTTTTTGAACTCAACATGTGATTGTGAGTTGAAAAGCATATTTGAGTGATCTGAACTCCTAATTTGAGTTAAAAAGCTAATTTTACATGATTTATGAGATAACTATTTCTAATTCCCTGATCACTCAATAATCAATATGAGCTGATCAAGGAGAGATTTTTGGCTTTCCATGAGTTCTTGAAAACCCTGGATTTCTATATAAACAGGCCTTGGTCCTTTACAAATGACTGCGAATTGGAGAATCCTTGCACGTACGATCTAGCAAATTGAGAAATTGTGCAATTAATGATTCTTGCTAACATTGTTTTCATTTCACAGTATTCATATCATTGCTAGTTTAGATTTAAATACATATTTCATCTAGTTTTAGATCATTTTTACATTGTTTTTCATCCATATTGCATAGAAAAATTAAAAAACACACCTTAAATTTGTATCCATTTTTCATAGCTTTCATCATTTAAATCCTTCGTTTAGGTGTTGCATCGTCATTGATCTCGGTTATTTATGAGAATACCATGCTCACATCTCCTCGAAGGAAGTAAATAGTCTGGTTAATGACATTTGTTTTCATTGCATATTTTCTGATTTATTAACCAATAATGTTTTACTGAAGTGTTGTGTCTACAAACAGGTACAATTTCACACACACAAGAGTGACCTTGACAAGGAAGGTGTATTAGGGACACTAGGAAAGCAAGGGTGCATCGTCACAAGGAGATGTATGAAATAGAGAGCAACTCAGTAAGGGGTTATGGGTTATATGATTTTATGAGTTGGTGAACAAGGTAAGAGGAACTTAAAGGTGTAGGGATATGGTGTTGGATACTCCAAGTGAAAGGGGTAGAGGTGTGTGTGTGAAAATTGTACCTGATCTGTAGCACAACACTTCAATAAAACATTAGAGGTTAGCAATAATCATGAAAAATTAAAATCTAATCTAACCAAGCGATTTACTGCCTTCTAGTAGGTGTGAGATTAATGTTCTCAGATTGTGTTCGAGATCAGTGACCTAGACGACACCTAAACGAAGGATTTGAATGCAAAAAATGGATATGGAATACGAATGCAATTCATCTATTTTTTTGATATTTTCTATGCAATAATAATGAAAAACCGATATGAATATATGCTAATATATGGAAATTGATCTAACAATGATATGAATATAAGCTAAATGATATACAATGCTCAAAACTAGAAAGATCTCACAATAGCTTGGATTCACAAAGATGATTCTTCAGACTCCAATTCGACAGCGTGAGAATGCAAATTTGTGGATTTGAGAGATATGAATTATGAAGAGCTGAGCCTTGATTTTATAGAAATCCAGGGCTTTGGAGGTGCATGGAAGAAAGCCATAAATCACTTAGATTAACTCAACTTGATTTTTGAGTTATCTGATAATAAAGATAATTTGATTCACAAAAACATGCAAAAGCTAAGTTTTAACTCAAAATAGAGTTTAGCTTTAATTGATAACTGATAGTTGTCTACTTTTATGATTGTGCATGTTTTATTTATGAATTAATTTAATAATAAAGTGATTTATTTCCAACTTAACTGCTTTTTGAAAATAAACCAATTGATTTATGGGTTAATCAATTATTTTTCAAACTTTTATTAAAAACTATATTATTAAATAATGACAACTTGCTTTAATTAATTAAATAAAAATTTAATCAATTATTCATAGGATATTGGATTTATTGTCAAAATTAAATAATACAATTAATAATAGATAGAATTAAATTTAATTACACAATTAAGTGGCAAGATATTAAATCTAATTAATTAAATATGAAAATATTCAATTAATCAAACTTAGGATAAATGTGATTTATTGCCAAATAATCATTAAATTAAAGATAATTAAGATAATTAGGAATATTTCTAGTAATATTCCACGATGCAAAATTTAAGATAATCAATTATGATTCGATGATGTTTAGATGTGCCTTAGATTAGGACTCCGATGTTGATTTCATTCGATTTGATGATATAGAAGATTAATGAACTTATAACCCATTTTTGGGGTATTACATTTTGCCCCTCTTTGAATTACTGTGTGAAGCGTAGTGGTTCAAAGATAGTCTATGTTTGATAAAGATATGAAACTGATGTTTGATATTGATATTGATATGAGATAGAAGCTGATTGATATTGATTTGATATGGAGATAATAGGTCCTGAATGACCAAAGATAATGTTCACTATAGCAGCGATGAATCGAGGATTGCGAAAGAGTGTCAAAACACCTGATTTTGAACCTTAGGATTGCAAAGAAGTGAGTGACCGGTTCTAGACTCGATTGTCTTAGCAGAACTAGTAGGTATCACATCCGAACCCTTTAGTTGCTGAAGAACCAAGGAAAGAACACTATGATCCGATGGTTGCAAAAACTGATACAGTTTACAAGATTAGGAGAATACCAGATTGATATGGATCTTGATGAATCTGATATGCCCCAAGTGATGATAGATTTTCCCCGAGCGATGAGGTCTTTTGATGAATCAATAACTAGACGTGGTTGTTGTCTTGATTACTGAGGAAAGATTGATAGAATTTGATTTACAGACTTTGATCGAGTAACTGTGTTAGCTAAGGAATGATCTCTGTCTCTTCGTACAATTGTGATGACATTGCAACTTTTAGAGAGACATGGTTCAACCATATTAATGACAGTGTTATTTCCAGGGTAGGCATAGTTGACTTTTGCCCCCATATTAGGATGAGAAGTTGAAACTTCTTGACCATGTTTCAGAAATGGTTTTGTGAATGCTGTATGATCGTTATTGCTCTTGGGATTGTCAATTGTGATGTCTCCACTATCGATCAGATCTTGAATGGTATGCTTCAAGTGGTAGCAAGTACTAGTTTTGTGACCTTTACTCCGATGGAAATCACATAATTCATTTTCTCTCCACCATTTCGGTTAGGGGTCCTGATCATTTGGTCGGATTGGTGGTAAAGAGATGATGTTATCAGCCAGTAGAGTTTTCATAGCTGATTCTAAAGACTCTCCTAGAGGAGTAAATTTTTGATGTTTATCCCATTTTTTGTATTCTGGCTTCCTTTGAGATGGTTGAGAAGACTTTTTCTTTGAAGCTTTAATGGCTTGAGTACCAAGAGTGAGGTTGTAGTTTGGTGCCTTTGATGGGGCATGGACAGTGTCAACAACGCCATCTATGATGATGCCTTTGTTCTTGTTCCAATTTTTGTTCTTCTCTTTAGAACTGGATCCAAATTCGTACTTGTCTTTTTGAAGTGTGATTTCTCCTTTTTTTACAAGCACTTTTTTGATTTTGATAGCATTATCCACCATCTTGTCAAAAGATGTATGATCTTGCATTTTTAAAGGATAATTGATTTCTGGAACAAGGTTATTGATGAAGATTTCCAATTTTTCTATTTCTGGAATAGGTTTGGCATATAGAGAGAACTTCTTCCTCCATCTCTTGAGAAATGTTAGGAATGGTTCCCTGGGGTATTGTTTGAGATTATAGATATTGATCATGGTGACTGGGTGCTGAATATATTAGGAGTATTGCTGGTAGAACAATTTGATCAACTCCTCAAAAGTTTTGATAGTAGAAGGCAGTCTAGAGAACTAGTGGATGGCTACTCCCCCTAGAGATCGAGGGAAGAGACACATCAGATAGGTTGGTTCATGCATGAACTCCATTGATTGCGTACAGAATTCTTTGACATGATCTTGAGGATCAGAGTGTCCATCATACTTGTCATACTTTGGCATCTCCACTCTTTTTGGAAATGGTGGCATATACAAGTCTTTGTCAAATGGAAAAGGACATAGAGCCTCCATGGAGAACTCTTTAGGTTCCTTCTCTTTCTTGAGATTGTTAAGTTCAACTTGTATAGCATGCATCTATTTTGTCATAGCTGTGAGTGGATTCTCTTCCTCATGTGTAATGATGTCTTCAACATTGAAGTTGGGAGGAAGTTTAGCTCCTTGATGAGCTAATTGTAAAAATTATGCTTCTCTATCTTCTTTCAAAAAATGCTTCATCATTCGTTTGAAGTTATCATCATTTTGATATTGAGCAATTTCTTCAGGTGTGGGTTCCTGATCTGCACCATGTTGAGATTGAGCTCTTTGAGAGCCAAAATTTGTCCCTGCTTGAGACATGGTAGGAGTTTGTGGACTCCCTAGATTAGATTGATGAGGGGTATGTTGAGTACCTCCATGAGTTGATGGAGGAGGTATGTAACCAGATTTCAATCGATAGTTGCCAAGACCGTCATCCTCGTAAAGACCGGAATTGATGAGTTTCTTAAGAGTTGGAGTTTGGAGTGTGGTGATAGATTTCTTATGAGAGGAAGCTCTAGTCTCCACCATTCACCTCAAGTGAAACAAAAGAATAAGATCCAGATAACCGAAGAATGAATTGAATCAAGATGATCAGATGACACAACCTTGTCAAGGTTTGATTGATTTGAAGATTTGATTAGATGTGGATGAAGGATACTGTGCCCTGGATGTATGGGTAGGTTCCCAAAAGATAGCAGACAAGATATCACAACACTTAGTCATTTTGATGATTGATCGAAGATTGATAGTTATGACAAGGTTTTGACACAGGATGATAAGGACTCAAATCGATTAAACAGAAGGCTGAATCAAATTCAAAAGGCCACTTTAGGAGAATGATTGGACTCTTAATAGCTACTACTCTGTTCCTAACACAGTGATTCATTCGATAGATTCTGAAATTAGGCTGAAAAAAGCTAAATATCTGGCAATTTTGATAATTTTTTGACAACTTTCAAAAATTTCCCAAATGACACTCTGCAGACTCGTACGACAGTGGGTATGCTGTGAAATGATAGTTGCCAAACTCGTACGATAGTTGGGTAGCAATGAAATGACAGTTGAAAATCTCATACGATAGTTGCAAGATTTTGACTTTGAGAATTTGCTGGCATGGAAACTCGTACGACACTGGGTACTCAATCATATGATAGATGGGTTGTAATGAAACTACACCTGGAAATCTCATACAACAGTTGCAAGATTTTGACTTTGAGAATTTGCTGGCATGGAAAATTGTATGAAAATGGGTACTCAATCGTACGATAGATGGGTTGTAATGAAATGACACTTGGAAAAACTCATATGACTTTTGACTTCCTGAAATGATTTTTGACTCCAGAAAGGATTTTATGTCAATTTTTGCAAAATTTAGAGTTTGTAGATTCAAATTGTTTGCAAATTTCAATGTCTAGATTTGAGGATTGTAACAGATTTGTTTGTTTTCAGTAACCAGATACATAAAAAAGCATGCAAAATAGCAAGCACATGATTTCAAGCATGTGTGAAAACAATGAACAAGGGCAAAAGCAACCTTGTGCATGAACAATCAAGTGACTTATTCGTTCTAATCCTCAGAAGCGCTAATTGTGTATGTTCCAAAAATGTTTTGCAATAACACACATATACCCTATAAAATGAAATTTTGGCCTCGCTAGGGTTTTTAGTAATGGTTTGACTCTACAACTTTTATGATCCAAAGGGGTGAACTCCAATCCTGACGCACCAAAGTTTTGACATAGTTTGAGAGCTTAATCTTCAGGAGCTACTAGGGAGATCTGACAACCCAACAATGAACCATACCCATGGAGATTTCTTCCACAAGGATGTTTATATAGCGGCTCTCACTACCATGGAAAAAATGGCTATTACCGCTTGAGGTTTCGTCAACATAGTTTACCCTGTGAAGGGATTGTCTGCTATGATTAACCCTCTCTAAAGTTGACTCGCAGTATGATACCACAAGGGGACTTGGCTCCAGATCCAAGGTTTTGATACCTCTTCACTTTTAACCCAAACAAAGCAAGCAGATTAATCCGACATGCTAAGACAAAGTTTGTCTTACCAAGGTCTATGATATCAACCCCACGTGATCTATCAACCCCTCTGGAGAGAGAATGTATCAATCAATAAGGGAAGATGCACTAACCAATTTTGATTCACCAAAGCTTGTGGTGTCTACCCCACTTGATCTATCAACCTCTCCTGGGAGAGAATGTATCGATCAATAAGAGAAGATGCACTAACCAAGTTGAATGTGAAACGCACTAAGTATCCTCCCTATCTACAAGGATTCTATCGTCAAGAAGGATTTCACTGGGAATCCAATCTCTCAAGAATCATGAATAGTGTTCATAGGGCCTAATTACTATGTGAGCACAAATGTATGTTTCCAAAAGCAAATCTACCAAAAGTATCCAAAAAGAAGAAAGAGGAACACTTAACGCTTAAAGCGAATATGAGATGAGTCCACAAGGTGGAACACTTAACACCTCACACAAGCTGAAAATGAGTCCCCAACTTAGAAAACAAGTGAGTTCCTAAAAGCACAAAAGGGTTGCCAAGTGGAACACTTAACGCTTTTGTCCTGTTGACCCCTCCCCTTTATGGCACTGAGATTGCAACCACGAGGCGGAATGAGGGGCCGGTGGATTAGCGAGTCCAATAACCCAAGATAGCAATCAAGATCAATCACAAGTATCTAAGACTACTTAATGAATCCTTAAGGGGTCACAACCTAGTATCAATTATGCAAGTGTGTAAAACAAAAGCATGAAAAGAATCACCCAAGCTAGACACACGAGAGATTTATTTTAAGCCCCAAATCGAAATATTATCAGCACAAGTGGAATACCTAAGATCCTCGCAACGTGCTTAGTAGATTTTTACCTAATTTTAGCAAACTTTACACTTTTTCCAATCAAAACCAGCAAGAGTCAATAAAAAATAGAGAATTCCAACTGTTAAGATTAGCTGTTAGTCAAAATCTGAAAATCAAATCTGACAAACTGCCTGCAAAAATGAAACGACAGTTGAAATTTGATGTTGAAACTCATACGACAGTGGGTCTATTACCAAATGACAGTCTAAAAACTTGTACGAAAGTGGGTCTGTTACCAGATGACAGTCCAAAAACTCGTACGACACTAGGTGTCTGATGAAATGATGATCCAGGCTCCAAACGACAGTGGGTGCCTGATGAAATGATACTCTGTCAAGTGTCATATGATAGTGGGTTCAAAATCATATGACTTTTGTCAGAGACTCGGACGAAGATTGTACGGACAAAAAATAAAAATCATATTTTTCCATAGAAACTGAGGAGAAAAAGATAAAAATTGATAGAATTGAATTGGAAACCTGTTTCAGGGCCCCACGATGGGTGCCAGAAATGTGTGTGTGAAAATTGTACCTGATCTATAGACACAACACTTCAGTAAAACTTTAGAGGTTAGCAATAATCATGCAAAATTGAAATCTAATCTAACCAAGCAATTTACTGCCTTCTAGTAGGTGCGAGATTAATGTTCTCAGATTGTTATCGAGATTAGTGACCTAGATGACACCTAAATGAAGGATTTGAATGCAAAAGATGGATATGGAATATGAATGCAATTCATCTATTTTTTTGATATTTTCTATGCAATAATAATAAAAAACTGATATGAATATATGCTAATATATGGAAATTGATCTAACAATGATATGAATATAAGCTAAATGATATACAATGCTCAAAACTAGAAAGATCTCACAACAGATTGGATTCACAAAGATGATTCTTCAGACTCCAATTCGACAGCGTGAGAATGCAAATTCATGGATTTGAGAGATATGAATTATGAAGAGCTGAGCCTTGATTTTATAGAAATTCAGGGCTTTGGAGGTGCATGGAAGAAAGCCATAAATCACTCAGATTAACTCAGCTTGATTTTTGAGTTATCTGATAATAAAGATAATTTAATTCACAAAAACATGCAAAAAGCTAAGTTTTAACTCAAAATAGAGTTTAGCTTTAATTGATAATTGATAGTTGTCTGCTTTTATGATTGTGCATGTTTTATTTATGAATTAATTTAATAATAAAGTGATTTATTTCCAACTTAACTGCTTTTTGAAAATAAAACAATTGATTTATGGGTTAATCAATTATTTTTCAAACTTTTATTAAAAAATATATTATTAAATAATGACAACTTGCTTTAATTAATTAAATAAAAATTTAATCAATTATTCATAGGATATTGGATTTATTGTCAAAATTAAATAATACAATTAATAATAGATAGAATTAAATTTAATTACACAATTAAGTGGCAAGATATTAAATCTAATTAATTAAATATGAAAATATTCAATTAATCAAACTTAGGATAAATGTGATTTATCGCCAAATAATCATTAAATTAAAGATAATTAAGATAATTAGGAATATTGCTAGGAATATTCCCCGATGCAGAATTTAAGATAATCAATTATGATTCGATGATGTTTAGATGTGCCTTAGATTAGGACTTCGATGTTGATTTTGTTCGATTTGATGATATAGAAGATTAATGAACTTATAGCCCATTTTTGGGGTATTACAAGAGGGGCTTGTTTTGAGCAAGCAAAGAATTGTAATTTGAATCAAGTTGTTAAAGGATCAGAGCTATACATCAAGAGGATTCTTGATTATGATTATGATAAAGATAAAAGACAAAGGATTAATATTAATCATGATAATGAGCAGGAATTATTTTATGAAATTGACAATGATTTGCAGATTGAAGAAGTTAGAGTGGAACTGATAATGGAACCTGAATCAACACTTAGCGAATAAGTCAAAGCTGAAGAAGGAACACCTAAATATTTTGCAAGGAATCACCCTACAAATCAAATCATTGGAAGTGAAACCAAAGGAATAATGACAAGGAAAAAGGTACATGAAGAACTATGTTCAATATCACAAGTTGAACCAAAGGCTGCAAATGAAGCATGTAAAGATGAACATTGGATAAAGGTAATGAAAGAAGAACTTGAGCTGATTGAAAATAAAAAAGACTTGGGAATTCATCCCTAGACCTAAATAAAAGAATGTTATTGACACAAAATGGGTTTCTAGGAACAAGATGAATGATCAAGGTGAAGTGGTAAGAAGAAAAGCAAGGTTGGTATGTAAAGGTTACTTGTAGAAAGAAGGTATTGACTTTGAAGAAAATTTTGCACCTGTGGCTAGACTTAATGCAGTTAGAAGTTTTTTGGCATATTCTTGTTGTAAGAACTTCAAGGTATATCAGATGGATGTAAAATAAGCTTCTCTTAATGGAGCTTCCTTCTTGGGAGGAAGATTAGTTTCCTGGTTGAGAAAGAAAAATAATTATATATCATAGAGTACAACAGAAGCAAAGTATGTTGCAATAAAAAATAATTGTAATCAAATCACATGGATGAAGAAAATGTTGATTGATATTGGCATTGAATTTACTAAGCCTATTATCATATATTGTGATAATACAAGTATAGTCCACATGTCAAAGAATCTAGTATTACATTCAAAGACCAAACATATTGCAATAAAGTATCATGTTATGAGAGAGAAGGTTTCATAAAAAGAAATCAAATTGGAGTATATTGGCACAAATGAGAAGATAGAAGATATATTCACAAAACCTTTGGCTAAGGATAATTTTGAGTATCTGAGAGGTATTCTTGGGGTCATTCCCCAACCCTCTTCATAGTAATTAATGTAGGAATGCATCATTCCATTATGATCAAAGAAATATACTTATCTGGACTGGATCCTTGATGCTTCTCCTATGGGGTAGTATCTTTGTTTGAGATGAGTCATTAAGGACTCTTAGACATGAGTTTTCTATAGTATCTTTTGATACTTAGGTACTTTTGCAGATAGTATTGGAGATGATTGAACTCTGATAATTGACATATTGGCACTGTTGTCATTGATGTCAATGGGGGAGACATATACATGAAAAAACCTTGAGCACAAAACCTTAAGAGATGATTGAATTGGGGAGACATGAGTATGAGAGTGAGTACATGGAGATGAAGAATAAATATATTGATAAATATCAATGGGGGATCTTACTGAACCATAATGCCAAGATGGGACTAGATGGTTTTTCATCTATGTTGCCATCAATGCCAAAGGGGGAGTTTGTTAGCATGAATGTTAATGAATGTTTTTAGCAGGGTAGATTGGATGTTGTTTAGAGATGATTGAGTTTTTACATGTTACATTCATGACTGGGTTGGTCATTGATGTCAACATATATACTTTCTAGATAGAGTTAACAGAGTTATAGGAAAAGATTCATTTGGCAAGGTTTTATACTGATGAATTGAGTTTTGAGAGGATTTATTACAATTTACGAATGTATTTTGATGATGTGATTAAACATGCAAAAACATTTATGAAGACATGTTCGAGTTATGCGAGGTTTAGTGAAGACTATTCATAGTGAGAGTTTCTAGGAATTGGTTATAGTTATTCAAGATTTATCATCTCTATGAGGTTAAAGATAGTTCAACAAGGTTGGTATGTTATTGAAGACATGTTCAAGATGCTTGGATAAACATGAAAAAAATCTACTTTGCATTCTGTGAAGACTTGTGGATGATGTGAAATGTGTTACTTCTTTGGGAGCCGACTATAGATTAATTTTCTTATGGAAGTTTTTAGATGTAATGTAACATGTATTGTAAATTCTTATTGATGTCCTATATTATTAATTATAAATTGAGAAATAATTTTGGGCAACTCAATAATCATTAGGACTTGGTATAAAGGAAAGGAAGTTTATTTGGATGTAAAAGTGTATCATGCGGTCATGAGATGTTATGTGATCTTTGAATGAGAAATCTTTACGATTAGATCAGAGGATGATGTTGTTGATATGTTGAGGAATTTAAAGGAACTGTACAGGCAAAGAGATTTTTTGTTTTAGTCAATTCACACTTGAATGTGTTATCTTGAAGATTGGTTAGTGAAGATAGTCTTGAAGCAATTTGGACAGTGGGTTCAATTGTTTTCATTGTTTTTCTTGACAATTCCTCATAGGGTTGGGATCTTTTAGCGGGGATCCAAAGTATCCTCATAGGGACTCATTTTTACTTATTGCATTGTAAAAGACTTCTAATAGGGTCTATCCTTTCACAAGGAAATTTTATATTAGTACATCATCTTGTGGGCATCATTCCCATTGGGGTTTTCCCTTTAATCAAGGGTTTCCCTAGTCAACAAATCAGATGTTATTGTGTATGTTTATTATCTTGTGGTTATTTTTGTTATTGGTTACCAATTTAAGATTTGATAAAGTTGAATTAAATTTAATTAAGCTCACAACTTATTCACCCCCCCTCTCAGTTGTTTTGGTGGGCTTTACTTTCTAAAAATAACTGCATATCTTTTAGGTTAAATATTAAAATGTGCAAACTCATCATCACATGAGTAACTTGTAAATTGAGATATCAAAGAGAATAATCCTGTAGATTAAATTATTCAAACACCAAATCAACATCTGATTTGATTTTACAAACATTTCCACAATCATGTAATGAAGTTAAGGAACTAAATAAACATCAAGGAGGTGAGAAAAAACCTCTAAACATCAAACCAAATCACCACTAGTTATCACAAAATCACTATGTTGTATCAATGTAGAACATGTACCATACCTATAAGGGCTAGTAAGGAAACAATGCTAACTAGGCTAGTTTGTGTGTTGGGTGGAATTGGATCAAAGGAGTTATTTGGTTGTTTGGAGGTGTGTCAAAGGAAATTTTTTGGCATGTACGAGTGACTCAGGGGCTCGGGAATAGATGGGAGTGACCTTGACAAGGAATGTGTATTAGGGACAATAGGAAAGAAAGGGTGCATCACCACAAGGAGATGTATGAAATAGAGAGAAACTCAATATGGGATTATGGGGTATATGATTTGATGATTTGGTGAACATGATAAGAGGAAATTCAATGTGTAAGGATCTTATGTTAGATAATCCAAGTGAAAGGGGTAGAGGGGCTTGTTTTGAGCAAGTAAAGATTTGCAATTTGATTCAAGTTGTTAAAGGATTAGAGCTCTACATCAAGTGGTATCAGAGAAAGATATATCATTAGGAGAATGATTTTGAACCATGTCTGGTGAAAATGATGATGGTGATATGACATCAAGGATGAAAAATGAAGAACTTGTATAGTTTGTGAGGGAGAAAAGAGTGAAACATGAGGAATATATGGAAAGAATGGTTGAGGAAATTAAAAGGATTTCAGAGAAGATGGGGAGGAAGAGTGGTGGAGACTCTGATGAATATGAGGAAGGAGTGAGGAAGAACCCCTTGAGAAGGAAGAATAAGTTCCTGTAGATCAGAGACTACTCTTGAAGACCTCAAAGTTCATAGAAAGAAGAGCAATGGATTTCAAACTAGATCTACCATGTACAATGAAATGATGAACCCTAATGCTATGATGGATTAGGTTAATTATCTCACAAGTTTCTTTGACTATGAAGATATCCCTAAAAATTAGAGGGTGAATATTTCCAAGTCAAAATTGAAAGGATCAACACTCACATGGTGGAATTCCACTTAAGATGAAAGGGTGAAGGATGGTAAAAGAAAAATAACCACTTGGAAGAAGATGGTAGCTTTACTTAGAGAGGCATATGTCCTTGAATATTATGAAGTTCAATTTCATAAGAGGAGGATGAGTTTGAGGCAGAAAGAGTTAGATATCTCAAGTTACAGAGAAGAATTTCAGAGGCTAGTCATGAAATCCAAGTTGGAAGAGCCTGAATGTATGAAGATTGCAAGGTACATGAAAGGGTTGAGAGTTGCAATACAAGATGAACTCAATTTAAGAATCCCTACCATAGTAAAAAAATTCTACCAATTAGCATTGAAGGTTGAGGAGAAACTCAAGAGGAAACAAGAACAAGGTGGTAGATGGAGATGACAAAGAGACTTTGGAAGTGTTAGGAATAACAGTCCACAATACAACTGAGAGGGGGGGGGGTGAATTAGTTGTATGATAGAATATCAAACTTTAAACTTTGAATAGCAGCAATATCAGATCCAATGAATACAATGAATGCCAACACAATAACATAGTATTTTGGTCTCGGGGAAACCCTGTTAAAGGTAAAAAACTTGGTGGGAATTAGCACCCACAAATAATGTACTGAGAGTATAGTATCCTTGTTAGAATATTTAGCCTTGTTAGGAGCTTATTGAAACATTACAATACACAGTCCTTGTTAGAGGACATACCCTGTTAGAGTGAAGAAAATAAAGGGGTGCTCTGCCCAAAGAAGGTTAAAACCACCTTCAAAACTCACTATTCGCAACAAGTGTATATGAAGAAATACATAATCTTTTGGACTGTCCGACAACAAATATCCTTGCTTGATTAGTTCCAATGAAGTTTACCAACAATCCTCTACTCTACATCCAGCAGACACAAGCTCGCATCTTTCACAATCTTCTTTACATCACATATATTCTCACCATATCTTTTCCAAAGAAAAGATCTTACATATATACCCCATTACATTCTACATGATTAGGTCAGCCAATTAGGCTTTCCTAATTACATTTAAATAAAATCTTGCTAATATATACATGGTACCTAAAATAATTATAAAATGATTCCATTAGAACAATTAAGGACTGACATCCTTAATTTACATTTTCCAAACAAAATGCACGCTACACCTCTGAAGTCGGCTCCCAAATAAGTCTTCTCTAGATCACATGCCATAAATGACATCATCCAACATTCTATACCTTGTATTGACCAACAAAAATCCTTCAGTACCTTGTCTTTCATCTCTTAATCTTGCATACACCTAATCCATAGCTTCTGTAAGATATAATAGAAACATAGAGACTCACTCTGTCATCTTCCACTATCACTGTCTAGAAACTAGTCTTCACAAAAATATTTGTAACTCATCCAACATGCAACATTACATGATACAATCTTGGATATAAGATCACAACATATTCCTATACTATCATCTATCTTTGCACGTTCTGATACATCCATACACTGTCCGTACACTATCATAATCAGTCTGTACTCTTTATAGAAATATATGTTGACATAAGTGACAAACCAAAAATGACAATAGTTCAAGTGCCCATATAGTAATGTAGTGATTAAACATATAAAATGTATCAATCACCACCCCATACATTAGCAATATCCAATAATCTCCCCCTTTGGCATTGATGTCAACATATGGGAAAATCATCCCAAAGTTATATCAATCCAAAGTTCTGCAACCAAACATTACTCTCATAGTATTCCTTCATACAATCTCCCCATACAATATGGATTTTCTCATAGAAACACTCCCCCTTTGACAACAATAGAAAAGGGTTCCATGAGTCATCAATTGTTCTTCACCTTCCTTCCATGATCACTCTCCCTGAGGAATAGATCCCTACATCTAGTCCAAAATATGATAAGGCTCTGAAAACCTCTGGACTAATGCATCCCTGCATCATTTAATTTTGACTGGGAGGGGCCTAAACCCCAAGAATACCTCTGAGATATTCAAAGGTATCTTTTAGAAATGGTTTTGTAAAGATGTCTACAATCTATTCCTTTGTACTAATATACTCTAACTTTATTTCCTTCTCTACCACCTTGACTCTCAAGAAGTGATATTTGATAGATATATGTTTAGTTTTAGAGTGCATCACCGTACTCTTTGACATATTCATTTTACTAGTGTTATCACAATGGATAACCACAGGCTCATCAAAAGTTATTCCAATGTCTTTCATCATTTTCTTCATTCAAAAAATTTGAGTGCAATTTATAGCAACATCAGCATACTCCAATTCAACAGTAGATTGAGCTATACAATTTTTCTTCTTACTTAGCCATGAAACCAACTTTTTTCCAAGGAAAAATGCACCACCACTAGTAATCTTTCTGTCATAAATGTTTCCTGCCTAATCAACATCAGTATAAGCATGAATTTCAAAGCTATCATTTCTATCATACCATAAGCCATAGTCTATTGTTCTTTTCAGATATCTCAATATCCTTTTCATAGCAACTAGGTTTGTCTCTTTGGGTTATGCTTGATATCTAGCCACAATACCAACAATATTAGCAATATCTAGTCTGGTGTGAGTCATATATTGTAATCCTCCAACCATTGATCTGTACTTGGTCTAAAAAATACACTTTGATTCATCATCAACTGTCAGCTTATTACTAGTCACCATGGGTGTACCAACTAGTTTGCAGTCTTCCATTCCAAACTTTTCAACATTTCTTTAAGATATTTAGTCTGAGAAATAAAAATTCCATCTTTACTCTAATTTATTTGTAGTCCAAGAAAGAATTTCATTTCACCAATCATGGACATTTCAAATTCATTTTCCATCTCTTTAGAAAATTTCTCACATAGATCATCATTACCTTCGAAGATAATATCATCAACAAAGACTTCTATTATCAAAACTCCATCTTCACTAGTTCTTAAATACAAATTATTGTCAGCATTACCTTTTCTGAATCCAAGCTGAAGTAGGTATTTGTCTAACCTTGCCTACCAAGCCCTTGGATCTTGCTTCAGCCCATACAGTGCCTTCATCAACTTGCATATCATGTCTCCATCTTCACATAAAGGAAATCCATCAAGTTGTTCTATATACACTTCTTCAAGATCCTCATTCAAGAATGAAGATTTTACATCCATCTGATACACCTTGAAGTTCTTGTATGTAGGATAAGCCAAGAATAGTATCACAGCTTATATTCTAGCAATAGTAGAAAATGTCTCTTCAAATTCTATGCCTTCTTATTGTGAATAACCTTTACATACCATTCTTTTTTTGTTTCTTACAACAACCCCTTCTTCATTCATTTTGTTTCTGAAAACCCATTTAGTTCCTATTACATTTTTGTTCTTAGGTATAGGAATCAATTCTTGAGTGTTGTTCTTCTTTATCTGATCTAATTCTTCCTTCATAGCATTTATCCAGGATTCATCTCTACAAGCTTCATCTATAGTCTTTGGTTCAAATTGTGAAATCAAATAAATTTCTTCTAGTCATTACTCCTTGATTAGTATTACCAATAATTAGATTTTTAGGATTATTATTCTTTACATACCTTGGAGTTTTAGGAACCTCAATAGCCTCATTTTTGTCATCATCACAAGTCACATTTTTGCATTCAGCTTCAACAATTTATTCTTCTTCTACAGTAGCAGCATCTTTGATCTTTGTATTCTGATTACAGTCATACATTATCTCTTGTATCTAAAACCTTTCATCTATCTTTACATTGTGATTTTCAATCATCTTCCTTAATCTCAGATTGAAACACTTGTAAGACTTTCTCTTAGTAGAGTAACCAAGGAAAATTCCTTCATCACTTCTAGCATCAAACTTCCCTATCTCATCATTTCTCTTGATATAGCACTTACTACCGAATATTCTGAAATACTTTACAATAGGAGGATGATCAAACCATAATTCATAAGGAGTCTTACTTGTACCTTCTTTGATTTGAATTATGTTCAATGTGTACACTGTTGTCCCAATAGCCTCTCTCCAATGCATGTGAGATACATTTCCTTCAAGCAACATTGTCCTAGTAGCATTACGTACAGTCATGTTTCTTCACTTTGCTATCCCATTCTATTGTGGAGTCCTAGGAGAAGATATTTGTCTCTATATTCCATGCTCTTCATAGTATGAATTGAATAGGTTTGAAGTAAACTCTCCACCTCTTTCTGACCTCAAAAATTTTATCTTTAAACTTGATTCATTCTCTAATTTTTCTCTGAATATCTTGAATTTATCAAATGCCTCTGTTTCTCTTTCAAATAAGTAACCCACATCATTCTAGAAAATTCATCAATAAAAAGTATAAAATACCTTTCACCATAGTATGATTTTGTCCTTGTAGGTCCACGTAGGTCTGTATGTACCAGATCCAACTTTCCCTTTGATGTATATTCTTTTCTTTTATAACTCCTTCTAGTCTATTTTCCCATAACACATTCTATGCATACAGTGTTATATGGTTTCACAATCTTCGGTAGATCTCTTACTACAGTAGTCAAACTTGCCTTCACAATGTTATCAAAATTAACATGACAAGATCTTTTGTGCCATAACCAACTATCATCTACCTTCACAAAAAAACAAGAGGCTCCAGATGTATTTAATTCAAATACATTACCTCTAGATTTAGTACCAGTTGCAATCAAATTTCCTTTCTTACTTCTAATAAAACATTTACCATTACTGAATTGTAGTTGAAAGTCTTTTTCCATCAATTGTCCAACACTCGATAAATTATGCTTAAGTCCATCAACAAGTAGTACATTATCAATATTATTCTTTCCATCCAGAGTAATAAAGCCTACTCTTATGATAGGTTTAGGAATATTACCTTCAAACCTTACAACACCACTATCATACCTTACTAACTTAAAAAACTTATTTTTGTCCCCAGTCATATGATGTAAATAACCACTGTCTATAATCCATTTAGTTTTCTTATCACAATGTGACACTTAAGCCTTTTCCTCATGTACTGGTTCATCTATAATAGCAACAAATCCAATCTCCTCATAATCTAAGTCATCATCATCAGAAATACCTTCACTAGCATAATAAAATTCCTTGTCCTTCTTAGGATTGAAAAACTTAAGCTTGTACTTAGGAACTCTTGTAGGACATCTAGATGCAACATGACCAACCTTATTGCATGAAAATCATTTCAAAGGTAATTTTCCTTCAAATTTACCCTTACCTCTTTTTTCTCTTCTAGAGATCAATGCAACAAGTTCATCCATCTTTCTTTCTTCAGCCATTATCTATTCTCATTCCTATGCATATTCTCCAAGCTCTTCTTTTAGGCTCTCAATGCTGGTGCTTGGAGGTGCAGACATTAATTTCTTATGTGCAGATGCCTTAAATGTAGATTCAACTTTAGGTATAGAGTCTCCCATTTTTGTAGCTTCAAAAGTAGTTAGATTTGCAATCAATAGCTCTCTGCTAAAGTTCAGAGTCAAAGGTATAGTCTCTTGAATAGATAGAACCTTAAATTTGTAAGCAAGAGTCAATGATCTAAGTATCTTCACAACGAATTATTCTTCATCATAAGTACCTCCACAGTTTCTAATTCTGACCACAACTTCTATAACCCTTTGAACATAAGCCCTAATGATTTCATCATCATTAATTTGTAGCTTCTCCATCTTTTTTTTCCAATTCTGTAACTTCACTTTATTGGTATACTTGTCTCCTTCATATAGTGCTTCTAATCTTTGCCAAATCCGGTGTGTCGAATACAAGTCTTTAACTTCAGTAAATTCTCCTTCGAAGAGTGCATTGATCAATGCTTCTCTTGTAACCATGTTGTGAGAGAATACCTTCTTCTCATCATCAGAAGCCGATGGAAAGTCATTCTTAGTCTTTATAGTCACCTTATTATTTGTGATCAACCAATAGTCAATACCCAAACATACACAATGAGTTCACATCTCATTCTTCCAACTATTGAAGTTTTCAGGATCAAATTTTGGACCATCCTTCCTAAAGAACACCATCTCCAAGATCACCTCAAGTTGTTAAGCTTTCTCTCTAAGGACCAGTATATCTGATACCAATTGTTAGAAATAACAGTCCACAATACAACTAAGAGGGGGGGGGGGGGGGGGTGAATCATTTGTATGATAGAATTATAGACACCTAAAAATCCTTTAGAAAATAAAGTATTTTTATTTTCTGAAAAATCCCTGATGACATCATCATTTATTAATTAATTAATTAATTTATTTTTATGTCATTAAATCCCTTTATCTTAATTAAAAATATCTAATTAAGAAATCCCTCCCAAAAATGTTTAAAGCTTATTTAAACATTATTCCCCTATTTATTAATTATTTAATTAATAAATTGACCAAAAATCCCAAAATAAATAATTTATTTATTTTTTGCCCAAAACTTGGCCAATTTCCTTAAGACCACTAACCTCTTCCAAAATCTTCTAATCCTTCTTTAATTTCGATTAAAGGCTAATCCCCTCATTTCCTAACCCTAATCCCAACTCAAAATATTTAATTAAGATTAAATATTTATTCTTCATATTTATTAAATTCATTTTTAATAAATATTCTCAAACCTAAACCATGGAAATAAATAAATCTTTATCTATTTCCTAAAATCCATGTTTATCCTAAGGAAATTCTAGACTCTTCTAGAAAGTCTTAATCCTAATCCCCCCCTAAACCTGTCACATTCCCTAACCAAGGTTAACCAACTCCTAAGCTTAACCCAAAGTCAACAAACTTCTAGAAACTTCTCTTACATGCATTAAGTGCATTTAAGGCCTCCTTATCCCTCTTACATGCATTTAAGAAGCCCCTCACCCCTTTCTTACACCCTTTGACCTTAGGCACATTTCCCAAATTGTGCACATTCCTCCCATCTTTCAACCCAATGCCCTTATGACACTTGTCACAAGGAGGTGGCCCTAAACTAGCACAATACATGTGCTCCCCTTTGAATGAATCTTGGCCTCTCTTAAGGATTTTGATCCTGGCCACTCATTCCTCCTTCCCAAATCCTATAAATGCTCCTCATTTCCAAGAGCAAAATACCCATTCACCTTTCATTTCAAGCATTGTTATCATGCCCATTTAGCTCTAGACTTAGCATAATCATCTTAATCTAGCTTACTTTGAAGCATTTTAGCTCATCCTAATTTAGTAATAATGGATTAACATAGTTTATTTCCTCATTTTACATAGCATATCATCATCATCACATCTCTATTTGGTTAAAATCAATCTTAGCATAAGCATTATTATAGCTCAAATCTCCATTTAAAACATTCTTGAGTTCTTGAGGCCTTAGGGGCAATTTTGGGTGTTCTACCCAATATTGTGCCATTTTTGGGGTTTTCGTGAATCTCAATCCATCTTAAAATGCATAAGGAAGATGCTCCAAGTGCTTAGAGAGCACACCCACATCCCCTAAGCAAGAGAAAATCAAACAGTGCTTGGGTGCACCTATTTTAGCTCAATCTAAGGTGGCTTAGTTTAGAGTTTTATTTGTTTTGAATTGATTTCATGCTTAGACTAAAATCTAATCTTTGTTTGGTTTGAGTCTTTCAAAACAGGTATCCTCAAAAGCCTTGTCCACAAGAATATTAAAATTTAAACTTTGAATAGCAGCAATATCATATCCAATGAACATAATTAATGCCAACACAATAATACAGTATTTTGGTCTCATGAAAACCCTATTAAAGGTAAAAACCCTAGTGGGAATTAGCACCCACAAATAATGTATTGAGAGTATAGTATCCTTGTTAAAAGATTTAGCCCTATTAGGATCTTATTGAAACATTACAGTACATAGTCCTTGTTAGAGGACAGACCCGGTTAGTAGTTAAGAAAAGAAAGGAGGGCTCACTGCCCAAAGAAGGTTAAATCCACCTTCAGAATTCACTATTCGCAAAAAGTGTATATGAAGAAATATACAATCTTTTCAATTGTCTGACAACAACTATCCTTGCTTGATCAGTTCCAATGAAGTTCACCAGTAATCCTCTACTCTACATCCAATAGACACAAGGTTGCAACTTTCACAATCTTCATTACATCACATATATTCTCACCATATCTTTTCCAAAGAAAAGATCTTACATATATACCCTATTAAATTCTACATGATCAGTTCAGCCAATTAGGCTTTCCTAATTACATTTACATTAAATCTTACTAAGATACACATGGTACCTAAAACAAGTATACAATGATTCCATTACAACAATTAAGGATCGATATCCTTAATTTATATTTTCCAAACAAAATGCATGCTACACCTCTGAAGTCGGCTCCCAAATAAGTCTTCTTCATATCACATGCCATAGTTGACATCATCCAGCATTCTATACCTTGCACTGACCAACGAACATCCTTTAGTACCTTGTCTTTCATCTCTTAAGCTCACATACACCTAATCCATATCTTTTGTAACATATACCAGAAACATAGAGACTCACTCTGTCAGCTTCCACTGTCACTGTCCAGTAACCAGTCTTCACCAAAACATTTGTAACTCATCACAATGGCTTCCTATACTCTTATATGTCTTCACATGTTCTGAGACATCCGTACAGTGTCTGTACACTATCATAATCAGTTTTAACTCTTCATAAAAACATATGTTGACATCAGTGACAAACAAAAAATGGCAACATCATGAGTGCCCATTCAATAACATAGTGATTAAACATATAAAATGTATCAATCACCACCCCATGCATTAGCAATATCCGACAGGAAGTAGAAGCAGAGGTATGTCTAGTGGAAGAGGGAAAAGTATAAAATACTTCTGGAAATCAAATCATGAACATAACCAAGGAGAGAGTGGTTATAGAGGTTCCTTTAGGGGAACAAGATCAAACTCTAGAGGAATATTTGGGGGAACGGGCACTGATACCATCAAATGCTTTAGGTGTCATCAACCTGGGCACCTAGTGTCCTAAAAAAGGGAGCAAGCAAGGTGAAAGGATAATTTTTTTTTTAAGAGATGACGACTCCCAATGTGTACATTCGCATGAATCCTTTACAGCACCTGAACAAGGAGAGTTGCTCATGATGAGGACTTTGATCAAAGCACCTAGTGCACTAGAGTCACCGCAAAGAAAGACACTTTTCAGAATGACATGTAGATTGGGAAATAAGGTATGTAGAGTGGTTATTGATTTTGGTTCATGTTGTGGTTCCAAAACCACGCTCCCCTTTCTTGGCCCTTATGGCCTCAGGGGCCCCCCTTCTTCTTTTTGCTTGCCTCATTTTGTTGTCTTTAGGGTTGGTGTCCTTAGTTTTTTTAGTTTTTTGGCCTTGTTGGCCTTGTCGGCCTTGTAGGCCTCTAGCACCTTTCAGTGGTCTGAAAGGTGTGAAAGGTCCCAATAGGAGCATTTTGGCCAACAAAGTTTTCAGCCATTTCGGCCTTGTCGGCTTTCTGTTCTTTCAATAGCCAAAATGTGCGAAGGTGACGAGCGATCTCGGGTGACCGTCTTTTTGGACTTCTTGATGGTTGTCAATACCAAAGGTCTGACTCTTGCTGGAGTCGGCCTTTCAGTGTTTTCAGCCTACCGGACCTCCGAGATAGCTAAAAAGGCCGAAAGGCCACCATGCAGGGTGATGATGTCACTAGATCTCACACTGCCTATAAAAGGTGCAAAGGTCATTTCAAATCCTCACTTTGTGCATTTGCTCCTCCGTCATCCGCTCACTCTCTTTTTCATTGCTAGTTTCTTTCACTTAGTTTGGCTCCCATTTCCTCGCTGGTCTTCGTCGGGCTCTTCGCCTTTTGGGAAGGTGGTTTCCTCCCCTTTCTTTTTTCTTTTTCTCATTTGTTTCCTTTTGTTTCTCATTTTCGCGCTTTGTCTTAGGTCTAGGTTGTTAGTGTTTTCTGTCTATTCAGCTTAGGTCTTAGGTGTAGGTTGGTTTTTTTAGGTTGGCCTTCTCGGCCTTAGGGATTGTTGAGGTAGTCACCTTGCATACCTAGGTGAGTTTATGGTCAAACTCACCATGAACTCATTTTTGAGTCCACCTAAAACCCTTGTTTTAGATTTTCGGGGTCTGAAAGTTGCAGAGCACCCACCAGATTGGAAATCATCTAAGTACTCATGATGTTGGTGTTTTGGTGTTTTCGCACACCAAAACATAACATCCCCCGAAACCCCCGAAGGAAGTGCTCTTGCCTTTGTTTTTTCATTCTCTGGGTTTGCGGCCCTTTCAACCTTTTCAAACATTGGGACTTCTCAGGGTTTTGAAGGTTCGATAACGCCGGAAGTACCTTCCTACCAGTTTCCCTTTGGTTCTTTTGCCTCCAAGCCCTATGGTCCTTTTTGACCTTTCAGACTTGTCACATTTCCTATGTCCTATGAGTCCAAAAGGGCAAAAGGTCTGAAATCTCTGGTTTTTGCTTTGAAATCATGATTTCAGTGAATGGTGGTGCTTTCCCAGTTTCTTTTCCCTTAATATATTATTGATTTATGCCTTGTGCTCTTTTTCATATATCACTGAGAATGTACTGGCATCGCCGGTGATGAAATACCAATTCAAAGGATACCACCCACTGTCTAAAGTTACAGACTTGCATGCCGGGATAACCGATACCGATATTAGGAATGTGAGTTGGAATAAATATCTAAACAAGTGTGCTCAACTAGTGGGCCATTTAGAGGACTATAACTCATTCATCCATTGCTCCTTAGTGAATGCAGTGGAACACCCTGTATCGATCCAATTGGCAGAGTTGATTAACACACTGGCCAACCAATATTTCCTAGATGAGTGCATGGTCAGAAATAGCATGGGGGAAGTGGTCCTGGACTTGAGGCCTGACAACATCAAGGATGTTTTCCATCTACCCAAGGGGGTAGATAAGTTCTTCAACTTAAATGTAAACAAGGGGATGGAATTCTATAACAAAGATATGCAGAGGACCCACAACATTGTTAACAATGAGTACCTGATGAAACCCTTGCAAAAGAACAAGCTAGACAGAATTGATATGAGGAGGGGTTATATGAAAGAGGATATCCAGGCCACCATAACAATGATAAGTAGTGTGTATGGCTTGTCCAAGTCCCATCAGCTAGAGCCCTGGATGATTTTCCTCATCCAAAAAATAAAAGAAAGACAAGCAAGGTTCTATTGGGCCTCTATTCTAAGCGACCAGTTGGATGAACAACTGACTCAGGTAAAAACTGACCCCCACTTTTACATGACATCTTATGTTGTGTACTTGCTAGCCACTAGGGTAGTATATCTGGGGTTGACTAAAGTTGGGAACATCGGGGAACAAAGCACATGGCCTTTCACTTTGTATCCTCAGTTGGTGCGAAAGGACTTCCTCCCACACAATAGCCCAGAATTCAGGATAGTTAATGATGCCTTCATCTTTGCAATCATCCGCTCCATCGAGGGTGATTTTTCCAAAAGGATATCAACAAAAGTAGCTGCCAAAGTAAAGGCCATTGGGGCATTTTACATTCAATTCAAAACATTCACATATATTCAGATTGCTGGAAGCACCTTAGCACCCAAGAAGCTCCCAAGGTACCCCCCCTGATAGGGTTGTTCTACTGGAGATATCAAGGCAATTGTCTGATGCTCATGAGCATATCAAACACAAGAAGAAACATTGCTAGAGCTTCCCTATTTTAGTCGGTCTTCATTGTGTTCTAGACATGAAAGTTTGCAAATCATTCGTCGGAGAATGGGATGAATTCCCACTGGCAACTTACAGTTTGGTGAGGCCACATTTTGACCCCATTTGTACTTATAGCCACATAATGGGAAGACACTATATCCATGAGCCACATATTGAAGACCATTGGGCTAATTGCATGGATGATTATGAAGTAAGAATATGTGACTATTGCCGGATGAGCCTAGAGTTGGCACAGGGTGCCCTTTCCTTGAAGATTCTACAAAAGGTGTTGGATGATGGCATGCTATTTGTAAATGAGTTATAGGAGTTCTTTGAGGGGTTAGATTTAGATCTGTTTGATGATGATGATGATAAGAATATACAGTCAGTGAATGATATTCTCAATCAATACTTGAATATAGTCCGATGGGTAAAGTCAAAGGAGGATCTTTAGAAAATGTTTTATCAAAGGGAGGAGATTCAAAAAATGTTGCCTCGTGAAGAAGAAATAAAGGCTTTTGCCAAGGGATTGAAAGATTACAGAGATAGATAGAAGGAGATTCTCCAAGGCATTAAGATGTCAAACTTCAATGAGGTGTTGGAGGTGGTGGATAGATTCAAGAAAGCACATCCAGAAGTGGTTTCTAGCTAGTGGACCTCCAGCTTAAGATCTGTCAACTCCCATGTATAGAAAAAGCAGTTTTGGTACTTAGTCATTTTTTCAGTGCAAGATTTTTGGCCATTTCAACCATGGGGAGTTTTCAGCCACCTAGAAGTCCAACAACTCCAACAACTCCATAGTAGTAGAGATAAGGTTAGCACTTAGCCAATTTTGGGTGTTGCATTTTCAGACCAAGTGTCGGGTTTTGGGCATTTTTTGGGCACGTCCGGGAGTTGACTCTAGTTTTCTTAGAGATCACTTCTCAGTCATCTGGGCTTCTTTCTTGGGATCATTTGGGCATGATTGTGGGATCTCTTTTAGTTAGGACTACGTAGAGAAACTAAAGTCAATGATCCAGGGGACAAACATGAAGATCACCACACGCATGAACCAGTTCTAGCCTATTTTTGAGATGTCTAATGCTTGTTTTGTTCAAATCTTTGTAATGCACAAGGTCTAACTCCCTGCTAGGATAGTTTAGCTAAGCTTTAGAAGTAGTTTATTTAATGCAAAGATTTAGTTTAGTTTTACTTTGAAGCTTAGTTGCAGCAAAACTCTAGCTGCGAAAATAAGAGCAGAGTTCTATAAATTGTAATAAAATGATGTAATGAAGGTCAACTTGATCATTAATACAAGATATACAATTGGTGCTTCATTCATGGTGTGATTCTTCTACTGTCTATGTGAAATTTGTGAATGTGTGATTTGCTCATTCTTTGTTTCAAAGAGCCAATTGGTTGTTTAGTGATTTTAAGTCTGCGATCTTTTAGTTCAGTGTTTGCTGGTATTACATTGCTGTGTTGTGACAAATTTTTGAGAAGATTATTCTTTGGTGCCTAAAGATTAACTTGTCTCACATGTGTGTGCATCTGGAGTGGCTTCGTGTTCTGATGAGTTTTGACTTATCATACGTCTGCATTTGTTCAACTTCCGTCGATGATTGCATCCGTTCAGCTAAAGATTGTGACATGATCTGATCTCTGTTGTGTGGGTTTTCTTATCTTATTGGTTATTTAATTCACATGGTGGTGTTATGCTATCATATGTCCAATAGGTTTCTTTCAAAAATTTCATTCAAATCTCTTGTTACCTTACATCTTCTAACCCTCCTTGCAAGTTATTTCAGTAGATCAATTAAATTAGCATTGCTTTCGTTCTTAAATCTGAAAATCATATAAAAAAAGAGATATCTTGGTTTCCTAAAGTTTTTTTTATAGTTTCCCTTCAGAGAAGAACTAGCAAAGGCCTACTTGTTAAACAGATTCATATTTTTCTTTCGTTGAGCTATCCAGACTGTTGAGACCCAGCCAGAAGGAACCTTGACATTGATTCCGTCAGTCTTCCAAGCGGGGAAGTTGCTTGCACAAATTCCTAGTCATTGTCCTCATGTAAAAATGATGCTCAATAGAAGTGGCACTAGAAGGAGGGCCCTCAAAAGGGAAACCTTGGAATATTGGATCGTTCTCGCCTGAGAGATTCCAACGAGTCCTTAGATCTTCACCCAACAAAGGGGAGTTCCTTGAACTTACAGAGCTTCACAGACCTCACATTAGCAAAACAAAGCATGGAGAGGACACCTTAGATCATTCAGATCTTCCTCCAATTCCAACCATTGCTGGCCCACCTGCTGCTCCACCACCACCAGCTCTAATGGCATTTTTTGCAAATGCCCAAAGTTCACCACTAGACTTGCAGGGACAGATCCATCAGCTACCCAAAAATCTTGAAAAGTTCTACCCATGATTTATCTATGGAGAATCCAGGACCATGGAAGAACACGTCCATGCATTCAAAGAATTGTGCAACCAGAAAGAGATTTCTCATGAAGACATTGTGTGACGCCTCTTCCCATACACACTGGGAGAGTTCACATATAACTGGTATCTGAACTTACCATGAGGATCCATTACTACCTTACAAGAGTTTGAAACAAAATTCCTAAATCAATTCAAACTATATGTGGATCCAGCAACTCTCCATCACTAGTTCATTTTGGTAAGAAAAGACCTCAACGAATCTATCACCATGTTCAACCACCATTTTCACAAGATGTATTAGAAGCTTGAGGCTCCATACACAGTGCCGGTCAGCGCCACCATACAAGTATACTTACGTGCCTTGGACCCACTAACATCCATATTCTTGAAGAGATTGCCTCCAGGAGACATCGACACTCTGGAGAAAGTGTGTAATGAAGCTATCTTGTTCACTCAACAAATGGACCCACAAGCAGGAGGAAGGTATGGTGTCCCACCTACGTTGACAAATGTGGTCACAAATGGTCCTTTCAAAGAAAACAATCAAGTACCAATGCACCAAACAATGAAGATCAAGCTGGTGCCAACTCCATACATTGCTACCCCACCACTGACCATCAAATACCTGGGGTATGACACACATAGGACTGCCTTGTGGAAGCAAAAGGTTGATGTCCCAAACGAACCAGACCAAGCCCTAGTCAATGAGTTGGATGCCATGAAGAAGACACTATCCCCATTAACTGGTGAGATCACATGGATGAAGCTCAACCCAACTCCAAATCAAGGAAATCCCCCATGGCTAGCTACTGCCCCAAATAATTACTCTCAGAATCAAAATCGTAGCTATGACAATTATAACAACAACAATAACAATAGTGGGGGAGGTTATGGGAATAACTCTCAAGAAAAACAATTTGGACAACAAAGGATGAATAAGACTTGGAATACACACCCGAACAATGGTAGTATCCCTGTGGATAATGTCAATTTCTTCAGTTCATCAGAAACCAGCTACACCCAAGGTCCCAGTATGCATCAGTGAGATTTCAAGTATAGGGGGGAGTATGATAATCAAACCCAGGATCCTGAGAGCTCCCAGGCTCATTTCAGCACCATGGCATTCAAGTCATATGATCCAAGTTCAGATGGAACTCTGGTCAATAGCACTTCAGAGGAAGAGTTCATTTTCCCATTCAACCAAGAGAGCCAACCAGAATATTCCGACGCCCATGATTTCCAAAATGACAATAAAAATACCCACAATTTGAGAAGAAGAAGGGAGCCCCTAACAGATGGCATTCCTCCAAGTATGCAGCCCATTCCACCTGACCTAAGGGCCAGCAATAACCATATACCACCGAGGGGACCTAATACCACTATTGTCCAGACAACATCATATCAACCGGTCGCATCAAAAGGCCCAGTCGGGGCCAATGAAAGGTATAGTGTGGTAGAGGAACTAAAAAGGGTTAGAACGAACATGTCAATGTATGATATGTTGTAGAGTTGTCCCGCTCAAAGCGAAGCCCTCCTAAAGACCTTGGATCATTTTAAGCCAGCTTCCCCAAGCAATAATGCCAATAGTGTGTCTAATGTGAATGCAACAGAGGCAATGCCGACCATGTTCAAAGATAGGGTCAAAGTGCCTCCATTCTTGCTCAGCCTCAAAATATTCAGAAAAAACCTACACAACTATTTGATCGAATCAGGTGCTTCATGTAATGTGATGCCATTATCTATATGCCAGAGATTAGGAATGAATCCTCAGCCACCTAATCGCATGGTGATCCAGCTGGATAAAATGAAAGTCAAAGTCATTGGGGTTTTGAAGGACACACAGATTCAACTAACGGCTGACCCTAGGATCCAGGATTGCATCGATGTTCATGTGGTGGACATCCTAGAAACCTATGGCATGTTGCTCAGTTGGGAATGGACACAATCTTTGAGGGGTTGGTTCTCTACTAATTTTACCCAACTTTGGCTGCCATGGAAGGGGCTCAACAATCAAATTAAGATTGATGCAGAACCTAAACTCAAGCAAATGATAACTGTGTACAACACCCTGAATGAAGTTTTGTTCTCATAGGCTAATTTAGGAGTATATCATTTTGACAAAGCCTTCACATTTAGCCTCAAAGGTGAAGAGGATTCTGATAATAGCCTAGTGCAAGGATTGATAGATGCCCAAATTTCAGATGAAGTCTTCGTGGAATTTATTATAGGCATGACAAAGAACATGAGACACCTTGGTAGAGATGCTAACCCAAATATACTTATGTTACCGGGTTACTATCACCTCCATCATACCAATCATTCAGAATTTACCTGCCGAGACTGTCAGCAGGCGGTTATTCAAGTAGTCAGCCAGATTTCAGATGCACCCCATCTTATTGTAGACACAATGAAGGGCTCAAAAGAGGAGGGTCTCCCACTTCAAAAACAACTTGAGGTACCTATAGCAAAGGGTTTTTTGCAGGAAGAATGGAGTTCCTCTGATTATGGATGCCTACCCCCGTGTGATGAAATATGGCGCGAGGCCCAGGCAAAGAAAAAAATGAAATGGGTCCCTCTATCAAGAAGGGAAAACCCTGACGAAGAGACATTGGGGACCCCAGAACCAAAAGACCTATCTCCCCCCCAGCTTTTGGTGAACCCCAAGATAAGATACCTCCATCAGAAGTGATTCCAGAACCCCAAATCAAGAGATCCTTCAATAAGAATCACTTGATCTAGAAACTTCATTTTGACAGATCCAAGTGTAAGCTAGGAGCAAGAGCAGGGATTGAGTTAATCAACCTTTGTGGGGGCTCATATTACGCCACCTACTAGTTGTAGTTCCTTTTCACTAATAATGTTGCCGAGTACGAGGCTCTAGTTCGGGGTCTCCTCCTCGCACATGAGAGGAAGGTAAAAGCAATTGTTGTGGAAGGTGATTCACAATTGATCGTCCAGCAGATCAAAAGCTAGTACTCCTGTATGGATAAATTATTAATCTCATACTGCAACCATGTTTGGGATTTAATCGAAGACTTTGAAGCTTTTAGCATTTGAAGTGTCCCAAGGAGAAGGAATATTGTTGCCGATGCTTTGGCAGTGTCTGCAAGTTCCTTGCAACCGCTAGAGAAGTCCAAGTTGAAAAAGTTCTCCATAGAACTCATGGTTGTGCTTGTTATCCCTGATAACATAAAAAATTTCCAAGTATTTCATGATGATCAACAAATCCTAGAATTCATTATGAACGTTGGGATCTTTGAAAAATAGAGCATTGACGAAGAAGAAGGTGAAACAGAGGAGCCCGATGACTTGGGGATTTTGAACTTGAAAAAAAATTCCATTCCAAAGGGCATGGTAGCTTTAGAGAGGATCTTTGATAAAGATGAGCACGCTCAAGAAAGAGGGAAAACCCCAGTAGTAAATGGAGATGATTGTGAGCTCTACAACTTGGGCACACAACTCAAACCCAGGGAGGTCTGTATAGGCAAGGTTGGCACACTAGAGGAGACGAAATAGATAGTCAAGCTACTCACTAAGTACAAAGATGTCATAGCATGGTGCTACAAAGATCTGAAGACCTATGACCCTAGCATCATAGCCCACAACATCCTATTGAACCCAGATGCTAAACCCTTCCGCCAAAGGCAAAGACCGGTCAACCCAGTGATCAAACCAGTGATCCAAAAAGAGGTACAAAAATTGCTTGATGCTAAGATAATTTTTCCCATCAGGCATTCAACTTGGGTAGTCAACCTAGTCCTCGTAAGGAAGAAAAGTGGAGAGGTTCGGCTCTACATGGATTTCAAAAATCTAAACAGATCTTCTTAGAAGGACAACTATCCTTTGCCTTCTCTGGACAAAGTGTTACAAGTGGTCAATAGTTCTCAAATGATGTCCTTTCTGGATGGCTACTCAGGGTACAACCAAGTCATGGTGAAGGAAGAAGATCACTTGAAGATGGCCTTCACTATGAAATGGGGAACATTTGCATACCGCCGCATGCCATTCGGTCTAATCAATGTAGGAGCTACTTTCCAATGGGCTATGGATGAGGCATTCAAGGGTCTGGTCAACAAGTGCATCATTATATACATGGATGACCTCACAGTTTTCTCTAGGAAATAGGTGGACCACATTGGAGATTTGTGAAAAGTTTTGAAGAGGTGTCGACGCTATGGGATTTCCTTGAACCCTAAGAAGTGCATTTTTGGGGTGACACAAGGTAAAATCCTCGGACACATTATATCTGAGACAGGTATCTCAATTGACCCTGAAAGAGTTGAGGCTATCCTTAAATTGGTCTCACCAAACAACAGGAAGGAATTGAAGTCTTTTTTCAAAAAAATCAACTTTGTCCATAAATTTATCATTGGTTTTGCAGAGATAGTGCACCCCTTGAATGATATGTTAAAAAAGGATGCTAAAATTGAATGGAATGCTCTAGCTAAAGGGGTGTTCAAGGAAATCAAGATGTCCATTGCCATGGCTCCAGTCTTGGTCAATCCTGATTATCTACTACCATTTAAAGTCTACTCCTTTGCTTCAAAACATTCATGTGCGGGGATCCTCACGTAGAAGAAAGAAGGCGAAGATGAAAGGCCAATTGCTTTCATGAGCTGCCCACTCAAGAATGCAGAGCTAAAATATCCTAGTTTGGACAAACAATCTTTTGCCTTGGTCAAGGCTATCAAAAAATTCAGACATTACATACTACGAAGTAAGGTCATTGCTATTGTTCCAGACCCAGTAGTCAAATTTTTATTAATGCAAAATGAACTTAGGGAACGAAGAGGCAAATGGATGGCAATATTGCAGGAGTTCCACATTGAGATACAACCGATGAAATTGGTGAGGGGTCAAGGTCTCACTAAGATGATGGCCAAAACAAAACAAGGTTTGGTGTGCCAGGTGTACACCAATGACAGAATAGTCACTAATGTATGGTATCAAGACGTAGTCTACTAGTTGCTGCAAAACTATTGTCCAGATGGACTGAACGGTTCACAACAGAGAGGACTAAAGAATAAGAGAAGTTCATACATGCTGAAAAATCGAAAGCTCTACAAACACAATTACGATGGATTATATCTATGATGTTTGGACTGAACAAAAGCGAAGCTAGTTCTCATAGAATTTCATGACAAGTATGGTACGGGACATGGATCAATAGAAGCCATAGCTCATTAGATACTAAGATCTAGCTATTACTAGCCAACTTTGTTCAAAGATGCCCATGAACATGTGCGCTCTTGCCATGTTTGCCAAACTAGCACCATTCGAGAGAGACACCCAATGATGCCCTTACAACTAGTATATGAGGTGTGCCCATTCACCAAATGGGGGCTAGATTTCATGGGGATGATCAATCCCCCATACTCAATAGGCCACTGATACATCTTAACTACAACTGATTACTGTACACACTGGATGGAGGCACAGGTTATGAAAAATTGTACCACAGAAGTGATCACCAAGTTCCTAGAAGAGTTCATCATCACAAGGTTCGACATGCCCTTTTTCCTGGTATGCGATAATGCTCCCTACTTTTCATCGGCAAGTCTCATTCAATGGGCTTTTGAGAACCAGGTAATTCTTAAATTCTCATCTAATTACTACCTGCAAGGGAACGGAGTCGTCGACTCCACCAACAAGAACTTGACAATGGTAATCAAACATCTGTTAGATGATAATCTGAGAGATTGGCACACCCAGTTGAAATATGCTCTGTGGACAGATCGGGTTAGAATCAAGAATGCCCTGGGGACTTCTCCCTACCAATTAGTGTATGGTCTGCAACCCATCTTTCCGATGAACCTAAAAATACCAATCTTGAGATTCATGGATCAATATGTCAAGGGTGAGGATCGGGTGTAGATTCATCTTATGAATTTGTTGAACCTCGAAGAAAAATGAACCATGGCCCTAGAACACATAGCCAAACACCAGGCTATCGTCAAGCAATGGTTTGATAAAAGAGCAATTGTGAAAGCTTTCCAAATTTCTAATCTAGTCCTAATGTGGGACAAAGAAAAAGAAAAACCAGGCAGCCACACAAAATTCCAATGTCTGTGGATAGGCCCATTCCAAATCATTGAGATCCTGGGAGAAAATACCTTTCAGATTAGTTCTCTCGATGGAGAATTAGTCCCATTACCAATCAATGGCCAGTTTCTGAAGCACTATTTTGGAACTTGATTGGTCCCTTGTACTTTATTGTATATTCTTGTATTATATTATTTTCATTTGTTTCATTGGGTTGGAGTCAGTCTTGTCATCCGTGTCTTTTCTTTGTTCATAGGGGGGTCTGCATTTTCCTTTTTAAGCGGTCCTTTTAGGTAGCCCAAGCTTGAAGTTAAGCTTCCCACGGCTTGAACTACGGAGATAGTTCTATCTTGTAGTGAGCCAAGGATAGGGATAGGAGGAAAGATGGCTCATTTTTGGAATCCTTGGGAGTGTAGGCCTGATTGAAGCATCCTCAACACTAAAACACATTTTAAAACAAAAATTCTGAGCCACGAGCTTCTCTAGGTGAGATTCCAATTTGCACCAGGAAGTGCCCACAGTCACGAAAAAAGCTTGAAAGTCAAAACCCTTCTTAGACTGGAATACAAAAAAAAAAAAAGACAGCAAGAAAATGAAAAGGAGGAACACATAAAGATGAGATAAACAAAGAGATGCTCGAAACCAGGACAACACAGTCTAAGCATTGCCCCAGTTTTCCAAAAAGGAAAGAAAGAACTACAAAAGGCATTTTGTAAAGCCACAAGGAGCATTGAAGCAGTTCACACGAAATAAAATTTGCTGATAGATGGGTTCTCTCATAGGAATTTGCCTAAAGCTTAAATTAAATCGAGTCTAAGAGCCCTCCTATGAAGTTTAAGCACTTCTACTAAAGCTCATCTGCAGTCAGAAAAGGGTGACTTTGACAACCTCTATCGGGGCTATCAACACCTGCCTGGTAATAGAGCAAGGTCAAATTGACTTATGGTCATTTTTTGATTGATGGGAACTAACCTGGCAATAAGAGGTGGATCATCAAGGGGAGCTCATGGCGAGAGTTTCCTAGGGAAATTAAACTCACACTCACACACACTAGATGCAGACATCATGGTTTTCTCAACCTTGGTGACGTTAAAAGGCACACTCTATCTGATAATCTTCATACTTGGCTCATTGCACATCGAGACTATCTTCGAATCAACTAGCTATAGGGAATTTTCATCATTTTCCTTTCTTTGTTTGGTCTATTTGTTGCGGTCCCACAACCACACTCCCCTTTCTTGGCCATTATGGCCTTAGGGGCCCCCCTTCTACTTTCTACTTGCCTCATTTTATCATCTTTAGGGTTGGTGTCCTTAGTTTTTTTAGTTTTTTGGCCTTGTCAGCTTGGTCAGCCTTGTAGGCCTCTAGCACCTTTCGGTGGTCCGAAAGGTGCGAAAGGCCCCAACAGGAGCATTTTTGCTAACGAAGTTGTTGGCCATTTTGACCTTGTAGACTTTCCATTCTTTCGGTGGCTAAAATGTGCGAAAGTGATGAGTGATCTCGGGTGGCTGTCTTTTCAGACTTCTTGATGGTCATCAATACCAAAGGTCTGACTCTCGCCGGAGTTGGCCTTTCGGTGTTTTCAGCCTATCAGACATCCAAGATAGCCGAAAAGGCTGAAAGGATGCCATGCAGGGTGATGACATCACTAGATCTCGCACTACCTATATAAGGTGCAAAGGTCATTTCAAACCCTCACTTTGCGCATTTGCTCCTCTATCATCCGCTCGCTCTCTTTTTTACCGCTAGTTGCTTTTGCTTCATTTGGCTCCCATTTCCTCACTGGTCTTCATCGGGCTCTTCGCCTTTTGGGTAGGTGGTCTCCTCCCCTTTCTTTTTTCTTTTTTTGGTTTGTTTCCTTTTTTTCTCATTTTCACGCTTCGTCTTAGGTCTAGGTTGTTAGTATTTTCTATTTGTTCAGCTTAGGTCTTAGGCATAAGTTGTTTTTTTTTAGGTTGGCCTTCTCAGCCTTAGGGATTGTCGAGGTAGTCACCTCGCATCCCTAGGTGAGTTTATGGTCAAACTCGCAGCGGACTCATTTTTGAGTCTACCTAAAACCCTAGTTTTAGACTTTCAGGGACCAAAAGTCACAGAGCACCCACCAGATTGGAAATCATCTAAGTACTCATGCTATCAGTGTTTCGGTGTGTTTCGCACATTGAAACATAACATCCCCCAAAACCTCTGAAGGAAGCGCTCTTGCCTTTATTTTTTCATTCTCTGGGTTTGCGGCCCTTTCGACCTTTTTGAACGTCAGGACTTCTCGGGGTTTCGGAGGTCCGATAATGCCAAAAGTCTCTTCCCGCCAGTTTCCCTTTGGTTCTTTTGCCTCCAAGCCCTGTGGTCCTTTCAGCCTTTTCAGCCCTTTCGGACCTATTGCATTTCCTATGTCCTCTAAGTCCGAAAGGGTGAAAGGTCTGAAATCTCTAGTTTTTGCTTTGAAATAATGATTTCAGTGAATGGTGGTGCTTTCCCAATTTCTTTTCCCTCATTATGTTATTGATTCAGGTCCTGTGCTCTTTTGCAAATATGGTCAAGAAGGTACTGGCATCACCAGTGATGAAATACCAATTCAAAGGATACCACCCGCCGTCTAAAGTTACAGACTTGCATGTCGGGATAACTGATACCGATATTGGGAATGTGAGTTGGAATGAATATCTAAACAAGTGTTCTCAACTAGTGGGCCATTCAGAGGATTGTACCTCATTGTTCCATTGCTCCTTAGTGACTGCAATGGCACACTCTATATCAATCCAATGAACAAAGTTGATTAACACATTGGCCAACCACTATGTGCCAGATGAGCGCATGGTCAGAAATAGCATGGGGGAACTGGTCCTGGACTTGAGGCCTGACAACATCAAGGATGTTTTCCATCTACCCAAGGGGGTAGATAAGTTCTTCAACTTCAATGTAAACAAGGGATGGAATTCTATAACAAAGATACGTAGAAGGCCCACAACATTGTTTACAATAAGTACCTGATGCAACCCTTGCCCAAGAATAGGCTAGACAGAATTGATATGAGGAGGGGTTATATGAAAGAGGATATCTAGGCCACCATAAAAATGATATGTAGGGTGTATGGCCTATCCAAGTCCCATCAGCTGGAGCCCTAGATGATTTTCCTCATCCAAAAAATAAAAGAAAGACATGCAAGGTTCTATTGGGCCTTTATTCTAAGTGACCAGTTGGATGAACAGCTAACTTGGGTAAAAACTGACCCCCACTTTTACATGACATCTTATGTTGTGTACTTGCTAGCCGCTAGGGTAGTATATCTAGGGTTGACTAAAGTTGGGAACATCGAGGAACAAAGCACATGGCCTTTCACTTTGTATCCTTGGTTGGTGCGAAAGGACTTCCTCCCACACAATAGCCCATAATTCAAGATAGTTAATGATGCCTTCATCTTTGCAATCATCCGCTCCATCGAGGGTGATTTTTCCAAAAGGATATCAACAGAAGCAGCCACCAAAGTAAATGCCATTGGGGAATTTTACATTCAATTCAGAACATTCACATATATTCGGATTGTGGGAAGCACCTTAGCACCCAAGAAGCTCCCAAGGTACCCCCCTGATAGGGTAGTTCTACTGGAGATAGCAAGGTAGAAGATATCCTGGAAGAAGAAGATGAAGATGCATTGAATGAAATTCCCCTCAATAGGAGGACATGATCAACATGATTCTTGAAGAAAAGGAGAATAATGGAAGATGACCCTAAGGATGATGAGGGGGCTTCTCAGGTACAGCCAATGAATTTGGATGCCCTAGGTGACGATGAATTCAACATCTCTAATTTTGTAGGTTTGCATGGGTTCAAAGAAGCTAAACAACAGGCTCCTATGTAGTTCACTAGCCTTTTTAGTGGCATAGGAGAAGAGTTACCATAGGAACCTCAAGGGCAGAGGGATGCTGAAATAGCCAAGGACCAGGAGGGAATTACAGAGCCCGAGAGGGATTCTTCTATTAAGATTACCTTATAGGAGGAAACAAGTACAAAAATACCTTTGGATGTGTCTATTCCACCTCCGCCCCCATCTCACCCTTCCACACTTCCCACCATTCCACTTCAAGAGCTTCCTACTACCTCGCTTTCCACTCCCATGTAGGATGCTCCGCTGTCTCAGCAACCTTCTTCTTCCCATGTTCCTTTCCCAACTCCAACTCCACCAGCCCATTCTACCACTCCCCTCACATCTTCTACACCTCCCCCACTCAACATTCCTCCCCAAGTTCATATGGAGTCAGTACCCAAAAGCTCACAGGAAATAGAGAAAGAAGTTGAAGTCATCGGCAGAGAAGGGGGAGAAGAGATTCATATTTGATCTGAGGAAGAAGGTGATAAGGGAGAATCATAGATAGAAGAAGAGCTACATATAGAAGAAGATAGGCCTCAAATGGATACTGAGGAGCAAATAGCTGATGAGAAAGAGACAACTGTTGAGGGAGAGCCGGAACAAGGTATTGGGAATGAGAAGGAGACAGAAGAAGAAGAAGTTCTAGAGGAGATAAGGATAGAACACATGGGGACTTCTACTACATTGGCTGCTCCCTATGAGCCATTTAATGTGTTCTCAAAGCCCACTTGGTTTACTAAAGAAGTGAAACCAATGGTTAGGGTATATACTGATGAAGAGGTTGATATGACCGCGCTAGGGCACGCCTTCCACCAAATGGCACCAGCTCCCCAAGCAAGGAGAATGTCCTATGTAACGCAAGATCATGTGGGGAGGTGGAAGGCATAGGTGGCTATCCCCACAATGGATATTAGCATGAAGGAGATCACTCCGGAGGACTATGTGTTAGAAGAAGTGGACTTGGGAGAACCAACCAGAGAAGGTAGAAAAACCTTGGCTACTTTGGGTCTGAAGCATGCTTTGGGTTTCATGAGTAAAGATGAGGAAAGAATAAAAGCATTGGAAGAATAGAATGAAGCAATGAAGAAATTCATTTTGAAGATGGTGGGTCCAATTAACCCAAATGACCCCAAAGCCTCATTACAGGCAATTTTGGAAAAGAAGGGGGATATAGACACTGACATTCCACATTCTTTTGTACAGGCTTGTGCTGATTGGAAGCTAGATTTTGAGCAATTCGCTAGCTTATCTCTTAGGTGGATTTTAAGGCCCTTTCAAGGTGTTTTGATAGGGATGGCTTCTTTGGTAGAGATCATGAGTGAGGAGAATGGGGTAGAAGAAACCATCCTAAATTGGCAAAAGGTATTAGATGAGTTGACAATGATAAGGAGGCAATGCTTCCGGGTGCTAATGAAGATTTATGAAGGGGTAGAATTAGATAACTTTCAAGAATGGATCCAAGAGATAACATTGGCATTGGCCATACTTGAGAAGGTGCTCAAAAGGTTGGATAAGAAAAGGGATGATGGCATGCTATTTGTAAATGAGTTATAGGAGTTCTTTGAGGGGTTAGATTTAGATTTGTTCGATGATGATGATGATGATAAGACTATACACTTGGTGAATGATATTGTCAATCAGTACTTGAATATAGTCCAATGAATAAAGTCAAAGGAGGATCTTAAGAAAATGTTTTATCAAAGGGAGGAGATTCAAAAAATGTTTCCTCGTGAAGAAGAAATAAAGGCTTTTGCCAAGGGATTGAAAGATTACGGAGACAGATAGAAGGAGATTCTCCAAGGCATTAATATGCTGAACTTCAATGAGGTGTTGGAGGTGGTGGATAGATTCAAGAAAGCACATCCAGAAGTGCCTTCTAGCTAGTGGACCTCCAGCTTAAGATCTGTCAGCTCCCATGTACAGAAAATGCAGTTTTGGTACTTAGTCATTTTTTCAGTGCAAGATTTTCAGCCATTTTAGCCATGGGGAGTTTTTAGCCACCTAGAAGTCTGACAACTCTAACAACTCTAGAGTAGTAGAGATAAGGTTAGCACTTAGCCAATTTTAGGTGCTGCATTTTCGGACCAAGTGTCAGGTTTTGGGTGCTTTTTGGGCACGTCCAGGAGTTTACTCCAATTTTCTCAGAGATCACTTCTTAGTCATTTGGGCTTCTTTCATGGGATCATTTGGGCATGATTGTGGGATCTCTTTCAGTCAGGACTATGTAGAGAAACTAAAGCCAATGATCCAGGGGACAAACATGAAGATCACCACATGCATGAACCAGTTGTAGCCCATTTTTGAGATGTCTAATGCTTGTTTTGTTCAAATCTTTGTAATTCATGAGGTCTAACTCCATGCTAGGATAGTTTAGCTAAGCTTTAGAAGTAGTTTATTTAATGCAAAGATTTAGTTTAGTTTTACTTTGAAGCTTAGTTGCAGCAAAACCCTAGCTGCAATAATAAGAGTAGAGCTCTATAAATTGTAATAAAATGATGTAATGAAGGTTGACTTGATCATTAATACAATATATACAATTGGTGATTCATTCATGGTGTGATTCTTCTGTTGTCTATGCGAAATTTGTGAATGTGTGATTTGCTCATTCTTTGTTTCAAAGAGCCAATTAGTTGTTTAGTGATTTTAAGTCTGCGATCTTTTAGTTCGGTGTTTGCTGGAATTACATTGCTGTGTTGTGACAAATTTTTGAGAAGATTATTCTTTGGTTCCTAAAGATTAACTTGTCTCACCTGTGTGCACATCTGGAGTGGCTTCATGATCTAATGAGTTTTGACTTATCATACGTCTGCATTTGTTCAACTTCCATCGATGATTGCATCCGTTCAGCTAAAGATTGTGACATGATTTGATCTCTGTTGTGTGGGTTTTCTCATCTTATTGGTTATTTAATTCACATGGTGGTGTTATACTATCATATGTCCAATAGGTTTCTTTTAGCAATTTCATTCAAATCTCTTGTTACCTTACATCTTCTAACCCTCCTTGTAAGTTATTTTAGTAGATCAATTAAATTAGCATTTCTTTCGTTCTTAAATCTGAAAATCATATCAAAAAAGAGATATCTTGGTTTCCTAAAGTTTTTTTTACAGTTTCCCTTGAGAGAAGAACCAGCAAAGGCCTCCTTGTTAAACAGATTCATATTTGTCTTCTATTGAGCTATCCAAGCGGTTGAGACCCAGCCAAAAGGAACCTTGAGATTGATTCCGTCAGTCTTCCAAGAGGGGAAGTTGTTTGCTCAAATTCCTAGCCATTTTACTCATGTAAAAATGACGCTCAATAGTTCCAATGATAACTTGGTGTCCCTTGAGGCTGTTGAAAATCTAAAGTTGAAGAGGATCACACACCCCACACCCTACAAGGTGTCATGGCTCACAAAAGGGTAGAAAATAGTCATTGAAGAGAAAGAATGGATAGAGTTTTAGATTGTGAAGTATAAGGACAAGGTACTTTGTGACATAGTACCCATTGATGCATGCCACTTACTCTTGGGGAGACCCTAGAAGTATGACTTGGAGGCACACAATGATGGAAGGAAGAACACATACTCCATCCAACACCAAGGTAAGAAGGTAACTTTACTACCCCTATCGGATAATGTTGAAGAGTAAAAAGATTCTAAGTTTTTGTTTGTAGGAGAAAAAGAGTTTTTAAAAGTGTTGAAGGAGGAAGATACTCCTTGTTATGCCTTGGTAGTGTTGCCAAAACAAGACGAAGGAAAGCTGTTGAAACTGAAAGAGGAGTCTAGGAGGGTAGAACCTAAGGAGGTAGCATATTTGATAGAGAGGTATAAGGAGGTTGTAACCAAGAAGTTACCAAACACATTACCCCCAATCATAGAGATTAGCCATAATATTGATATAATTCCTAGAGCCACACTTCCAAACAAAGCAGCGTACAAACTAACCCCCCAACAAAATGAAGAGATGTCCAAGAAAATCCAAGAACTCTTGAAGAAGGGTTTGATAACCAAGAGGTTGAGCCCTTGTGTAGTACTAGACCTATTAGCACCTAAGAAAGAGGGGACTTTGAGGTTATGTACTAATTCTAGAGCCATTAATAGAATTCATATTAGGTATATATTTCCTATGCCTAGGATTGAAGACCTATTGGGCCATCTAGGGGTGCATAGTACTACTCAAAGGTGGACTTGAAGAGTGTATACCACCAAACATAATAAGAGTTGGAGATGAGCGGAAAATAACCTTTAAAACTAAAGAAGGACTCTATGAATGGAGAGTGATGCCTTTTGGTTTGTCCAATGCTCCTAGCATGTTCATGAGGCTCATAAATGAAGTTTTGAAACCATTCCTTAGCAAGTTTGTGATTATATATTTAGATGATATCCTTATTTTTAGAAAGACTAAGGATGAACATTTGAAACATTTGAATTTGGTCCTCAAAAGATTGCAAGAGTAAAAGTTCCTAATAAATTTGGATAAATGTCTCTTCATGCAAGAAGAATTGGTCTACCTTGGATTTTTGATTTCAGGTGGAAGATAAAGATGGATCCATAAAAGGTGGAAATAATCTTGAATTGGCCCTCTCCAAGGACCATGACAGAGGTTAGAAACTTCCATGGATTGGCTTCTTTTTATAGGAAGTTCATCAGAGATTTCAGTCAGATTTGTGCACCAATTTTGGAGACAATCAAAGGGGGGTAGAAGTGAAAGTTGGTGTGGATCAAGAAGGATGAGAAGAATTTTCAAAGTCTCAAACAAAAGTTAGAAAAGTAGACTATATTGGCCTTCCCATATTTTTAGAAATTTTTTACTATTGAATGTGATGCTTCTAATGTGGCAATAGGGATTGTTTTAAGCTAAGAGGGGAGACCCATTGCATTTTTTAGTGAAAAGTTGAATGAGGTCAAGAGGAATTATTCCTCTTATGATTTAGAAATTTATGCCTTAGTACAAGCCTTGACAAAATGGAGAAACTATCTCCTTCCAAAGGAGTTTATTGTTTTCACTGATAATCAAGCCCTTAGTTTCTTGAATAGTCAGAAGAAATTAAGTCACAACCACATGGAGTGGGTTAAATCAATTCAACCATACAATTTTTGAATCAAACACAAGAAAGTAGTTACCAAAAAAGTGGCAGATGCTTTGAGCAGGAGGGCCATGAAAGTGGAAGATGTAAGGTTGCAGAGTGTGGGTATTGACTCCTTTAAAGGTATGTATGAAAATGATGAAGATTTTCATGAGATCTATAAAATTTTTTTTGATTTTTTAGAAGCATATCATGTTGATTATTCTGATTATTTTCTCCAAGATGATTTATTGTTCAAAGGACATCAACTATGCATTCCTAGGTGCTCCATGAGGGAGAACATTGTGAAGGAGAAGCATTGTGGAAGCATGAGTGGGAACTTTGGTTTGGATAAGAGCCTAGAACAAGTAAGAAGACATTACTATTGGCCCAAGATGCAAGGAGATGTTAGAAAGTTTGTGGAAACATGTGCTATTTTTCAAAAGGCTAAAGGTACTTCAACCAATGCTAGATTGTACCAACCGTTGCCCATACCTACAAGACCTTGGGAGAGTTGTAGTATGGACTTTGTGATGGGTCTACCTAGGACTCAAAAAGGGTTTGATAGTATCTTTGTTATTGTTGATAGGTTTAGAAAAATGGCACACTTCTTTCTATGTAAGAGCATAAGTGATGTAACCTATGTAGTCAATTTTTTTTTTCAAATAGATTGTAAGGATACATGGACTTCCTCAAACTATTGTGTTTGAAAAGGATGTGAAATTCATTGGTCATTTTTAATGGAGAACCTTATGGAAAATGTTGGGGACAAACTTGAACTTTAGTTTAGCCTATCATCCTCAAACAGATGGGAAAAATGAAGTTGTCAATAGGTCATTGGAAAACCTATTGATATGTTTTAAAAAATAGTATGGAGAGAAGTGGGATAACATCCTCCCACAAGATAAATTTTCCTTTAATGATTCTATGAATAGGAGTACATGGAGGAGTCCTTTTCAGATTGTCTATGGGTAGAATCCAAGGGGCATACTTGAATTGAGAAATCTTCCCAAAGATGGGTAGGTTAGTGCTCATGGAGAGCAATTTTCTAAAAACATAAAGGAGATCCATGACCAAGTCAGATTGGCACTACAAAAAAAGTTCATAAAAATACAAAGAAAAAGATGATAAGAGAAGGAGGGATGTGCAATTTCAAATTGGTGACTTGGTGTGGGTATATCTGAGGAAGTAGAGGTTTCCCAAGGGAAAGCATACCAAGTTGCTCATGAAGAAAGTGGGTCCTTGCGCAATCTTGTAGAAGCATGGCATGAATGCCTATGAGATAGAACTTCCTTCTACTCTAGGTATATCCCCTATTTTCAACATTTCTAATCTAACACCATATAAAGATTGTCATGATGTAGGAACAAAGATCCATATGGAATATTTGTAGGAAGATCTTGCAACTATACCCTCTCATGAGCCCAAGAATCTTGAGAGGATCCTTTACACAAAGTTCATCAAGAATACCAGACATAATGTGTACAAGAAGTACCTTGTAAAGTGGGTTGGACACTTTGCAGAAGAGGTAGTATGGATGGATGAAGTAGAGATGAGGAAGCATGGCACTTACATGGAAGAACTTATCTCAAAAATACTTGAGGTCACTCCACCTAGGGAGTATGGTGTAGGGGCACATCTTGATGAAGAAAATGAGGTTGCAAGGCATCCATGACTGTTTGAACTTGTGTTTGTAAGGGCAAGTGCCTTTGGCGATCAAGAGATCCTAGCAATGTAATAAGTCCTATTTTGTAAGGCCTAGTAACCTAGGATGAGTTATAAATCCTATGGTCTACTATGGTCATATGGATAGGGGCTGGGTATATTTTTATAGAAAGGGTTTTATTGATCATTAACATGTTCATGTGAGGTCAAATTCACCCTTGGTAGGTTCCTAGGGTGTCTAGGAAGCAATTTTTCAAAAATTGTCAAAAAGTTGTTGATTGCAACTTTTTGAATTAGTTTCCCAACATTCATAACCACCCAAAGCTGGTTAGAATTGATTGGAAATCCTTTAAAATCATGTCAAAAATCAAAGAAATGGTTTTTGAATGATTGTTGATTGAGGAGATTAAAAATTTAACACAGAGGACTGCATTTTACAATGAAATTGACTAATTTTTCCTTGTGCAGAATCTTGTATGGATTCAAATGTGAAATCTAAATAGGTAGGAAGTTGAAGTTATGTCTTCACTTTTGTTTTCAACAAGTTTGAGGTCTTAAGGTGGATAAAAAAGGGAGAATCAAGTTACAAACACCTACAGGGAGAAATTTTGAAGAAATCCACTGTTTTGACTTCTAGTCTCTTTATTTCCCAATGTAACCATTGGAAAATTATCAAACCTAGTTCAAATGAGAGATAAGGAAATTTAATTTTCATTACATTTGGTATTAGAATGAATGGTTGCAATTTTGGAGAGATATGTGTAAAACCCTAGTCAGGCATCTCAATGTGATTGGCAAAGTAAGTTGAAAAGAAAATAGAAGACCCCATAAATTTTGATGGGCATAGATTCAAAGCTTAGGATTAGAGGAAGGGTGTTATTTCAAGTGCCCCTAGATGTCCCCACGGTTTTTTTTAAATAAAGATAAAGTTAGAGATACACTTCCTTCTTTAAGGACTCCAATTAGGCCTCCAAGGAATAGGAGAAGATTTCCAAGACAAAGAATTTGTTTGAGGATCCAAGACCCATCCTCTTGGGAATAGAACTACCCAAAAAATCCAAATAAGGATATTCAATTGCATTGGTAGGTCCTTTTTTAATTTTGGTCATAAAATTGAAAAAGGTGTCTATGAAAGGCTAATAAGGAGACAGTACTAACTAGGACATATTGTGTGTTGGCTGGAATAGGATCAAAGGAGTGGTTTGGTTGTTTGGAGGTGTGTCAAAGGAATTTTTTTGGCATGTGTGACTAATTCAGAGGCTCAGGAATAGATGGGACTGACCTTGACAAGGAAGGTTTATTAGGGACACTAGGAAAGAAACGGTGCATCACCACAAGGAGATGTATGAAATAGAGAGAAAATCAGTAAGGGGTTATGGGTATATGATTTGATGAGTTGGTGAAAAAGGTAAGATGCACTTAAATGTGTAGGGATATGGTGTTGGATACTCCAAGTGAAAGGGGTAGAGGGACTTGTTTTGAGCAAGAAAATACTTGCAATTTGATTCAAGTTGTTAAGGGATTAGAGCTCTGCATCAAGAGGATTCTTGATTATGATTATGATGAAGATTAAGAAAAAGGAATAACATTAATGAGGATAATGAGAAGGAATTATTTTATGAAACTGACAATGATTTGTAGATTGAAGAAGTTAGAGTGGAACCAAGACTTGAACCTAAATCAACACCTAGAGAAGAAGTCAGAGTTGAACAAGGAACACCTAAATATGTTGCAAGGAATCATCCTACAAATCAAATCATTGGAATTTAAAACAAAGGAATCATGACAAGGAACAAGTTACATGAATAACTATGTTTAATATCAAAATTTGAACCAAAGATTGTAGATGAAGCATTTAAAGATGACTATTGGATAAAGGAAATGAAAGAATAACTTGAGCCAATTGAAAATAAAAAGAATTGGGAATTGGTCCCTAGACCTAAAGAAAAGAATGTTATTGGCACAAAATGGGTTTCTAGGAACAAGATGAATGAGAAAGGTGAAGTGGTAAGAAACAAAGCAAGGTTGGTATGTAAAGGTTACTCACAGAAAGAAGGTATTGACTTTGAAGAAAATTTTGCACCTATGGCTAGACTTAGTTCAGTTCAAATTTTCTTGGCATATTATTGTAGAAATAAATTCAAGGTATATCATATGGATGTAAAATCAGCTTCTCTTAATGGAGCTTTATTCTTGGGAGGAAGATTAGTTTCCTAGTTGAGAAAGACACATAATTATATATCACATAGTACAACAGAAGAAACATATGTTGCAATAGAAAATAATTATAATCAAATCACTTGGATGAAGAAAATGTTGATGGATATTGACATTGAATTTATTGAGCCTATTATCATATATTGTGATAATAAAATTATAGTCATCATGTCAAAGAATCTAGTATTGCATTCAAAGACCAAACATATTGAAATAAATTATCATGTTGTGAGAGAGAAGGTTGTAGAAAAAGAAATTAGATTGAAGTATATTAGCACAAAGGAGAAGATAGAAGATATATTCACAAAACCTTTGGCTAAGGATACTTTTGAGTATCTAAGAGGTATGCTTGGAGTCATTCCCCAACCCTCTTCATAGTAATCCATGCAGGAATGCATCAGCCCATCATGATCAAATAAATATACTTATCTGGACTAGATGCTTGATGCTTCTCCTATGGGGGAGTATCTTTGTTTGAGATGGGTCATTAAGGACTCTCGGACATGAGTCTTATATAGTATCTTTTGATACTTAGGTACTTTTGCAGATAGTATTGGAGATGATTGAACTTTGAGAATTGACATATTGGCACCTTTGTCATTGATGTCAATGGGGGAGAGATATACATGAAAAACCTTGAGAAAAATACCTTAAGAGAAGATTGAATGGGGGAGACATGAGTATGAGAGTGAGTACAGGTAGATGAGGAAGAAATATATTGATAAATATCAATGGGGGATCTTACTGAACCATAATGCCAAGATGGGACTAGATGGTTTTTCATCTATGTTTCCATCAATGCCAAAGGGGGAGATTGTTACCATGAATGTTAATGAATATTGTTAGTAGGGTAGATTAGATGTTATTTAGAGATGATTGAGTTTTTATATGTTACATTCATGACTGGGTTGGTCATTGATGTCAACATATATGCTTTTTGGACAGAGTTAACATTGTTATAGGAAAAGATTCGTTTGGAAAGGTTTAATACTGATGAATTGAGTTTTGCGAGGATTTATTAGAATTCATGAACATTTTTTGATGATTTGGTTAAATGTGTAGAAAAATTTATGAATATATGTTTGAGTTATGTGAGGTTTACTGAAGACTCTTCACAGTGAGAATTTCCAAGAGTCGGTGATAGTTATTCAAGATTTATTGTTTATATGAGGTTAAAGCTAGTTCAATGAGGATGGTATCTTGTTGAAGACGTGTTAACAATGCCTGGATAAACACAACAAAATCTATGTTTCATTGTGTGAAGACTTGTGGATGATGTGAAATGTGTTACTTCTTTGGGAGCCAACTACAGATTAATATTCTTATGGAAGTATTTAGATTTAATTTAACATGTATTTTAAATTCTTATTGATGTCCTATATTATTAATTGTAAATTGAGAAATCCTTTTGGCCAAGTCAATAATCATTAGGACTTGGTATAAAGGAATGAAATTTTATTTGGATGTAAAAGTGTATCATGCAGTCATGAGATGTTATGTGAGCTTTGAATGCGAAATCTTTACAATCAGATCAGAGGATGATGTTGTTGATATATTGAGGAATTCAAAGGAGCTGTACAAGAAAAGAGAGTTTTTGTTTTATTCAATTCACCCTTGGATGTTTTAACTTGAATAATTTTTAGTGAAGATAGTCTTGAAGCAATTTGGACAGTGGGTTCAATCATCTTCATTGCATTTCTTGACAATTTCTCATAGGGTTGGGATCTTTTAGAAAGGATCCAAAGTCTCCTCACAGGGACTCATTTGTACTTATTTCATTGTAAAAGACTTCTAACAATGTCTATCCTTTCACAAGGAACTTTTATATTAGTACAACATGTTGTGGGCATCATTCCCACTGGGGTTTTCCCTCTAATCAAGGGTTTCCCTAGTCAAAAAATCTGATGTTATTGTGTATGTTTATTATCTCATGGTTATTGTTGTTATTGGTTACTAGTTTAAGATTTGATAAAGTTTAATTAAAGTTAATTAAGCTCACAAATTATTCACCCCCCCCCCCCTTTCAGTTGTTTTGGTGGACTTTTCTTTCTAACAACAACTGCATAACTCTTAGGTCAAATATTAAAATGTGCAAACTCATCATCACATTAGTAACTTTTAAACTGACATATCAAAGAGAATAATCATGTAGATTAAATTATTCAAACACCGAATCAACATCTAATTTGATTTTACAAACATGTCCACAATCATGTAATGTAGTTAAGAAACTAAATAAACATCAAGGAGATGAGAAACAACCTCCAAACATCAAACCAAATCACCACTAATTATTACAAAAATGACTATGTTGTATCAATGCAGAACATGTACCATACCCATGACACTGTAATAATAACCAATGTTGTATTTAGACTCAAATATTATCCACATGAAACTCCAAGTTTAATACTATGTCCAACTATGTCGTCAAACCAAAGACAACCTTTATACTTTTCACCATCAAGCCCAAAGTTTGAGAATAATAGTAAACATGAACCGAGAAGCACCAAATCTAATAATAAGTTGTATCATCATAAATATCTCATAAAAATATGCACTCCCTCAAGGCTTCACCTCTCAACTTCTCCAAATGGACTTACACTCACACTCGGAATCTTGGGCATCAACAAGTGAACAAATAATTAAACAACACTCCATACTCATTAAACTAATAAAATAATAGAACCAAATAAAAGTACACAAAATACACTCTCTAACGCTTGTTGAAGGTAAAAAAATTGACTTTCTACCAAAATTCTATAAAAGAGAATATCTAGCTTCTAGGCCCCATAACATGATAAAATGTCAAAATCATGGAACCAAATCTATACCATCCTCTAGTGCTTGGAATCATCTTTCCAAAGAGTATAAGTTCAAAATCCAACATTATGGTTGAAATTTATGTTTCGTTGAAGTAAAACAATCTATTAGCTCATGTAGATAACTCCAAGTTGAACCCCACATATAAAAATATAATAGTTTTCAAAACAAATTAAAAATTGTTCATCCCTCAAATGAGTCAACACCCTTTTAAAAGAACCATTTAATTTTTTATTTCAAAACATTTAATTTGGGTAGCAGGGTGTGGACTAAAAATTTAATGTCTTGATAAAAATATATAATAAAATTGCATTGATTTTTTCAAATTTTCATATGACAATTAAAATATATTTATTGGGCTACATGTGTCAAAATATTAAATTATATATATATATATATATATAGTTTAAATTTACAATCCTATGTTGGGTCATTCTTTATTTTATTATTATTTTTAATTTTCACTCCACGGATTAAAATACATTTTTTATTTTCATTTTTTTCTAGTTCAACTTTGACCAAAATCCCTTAACTTTAAAATTTTAATGTATTAATTGTATTTCCCCAATAATAAATAATTACAATAATTATTAAAGTGTGACAATACAACATCAAGTGGCTCCGAGAATATTCCAAAGGAATCCCTACATGTTGCATATTCGTCTAGGTGCTCCTAGGTGCAACATACATGATAAAATCAAATATTATAATTATAAACATTATTATGCAAGGTGTTGTAAACACCTATTTTCCGAAAAACATGTGTTGCAACTGACATTCATGAATCTGCATTTTGTAGTCCTTGACTTGTTTATGCATCCTAGATAGAAATATCATAGAGACTATCAATTGGTCTCATTGATCTTCACTTTTATTTTCCATAATCTAAATATTTTCATCATTTTATATCATAAAATTATCTTATTCATTCTTATTTTTCATCTAGTTAGTTAGTTAGTTTCTCTTATCTTAAAAAATCTTCCTAGCTCACCTGAGCATTACTAAAGTGAGGGTGGTGAATCTCCTTATCTACAGGTTTTTCCTTCCATTCTGATAGATATTCCTTGTTATGGATGTTGTGTCTAGCCCAACTATCCAAGAAATACTCAATCAACTCTAGTTATAATTGTGGTAGTTCTTTTGTGGTAAGGCTTATGTGTCATCCCTTAGTGTAGCTTGAAATTTTTAGACATATGCAATGTTGAAGCTTGGTGAAATATCCACACCCTTAGATGAATCTAATTCATAGTTATTTCTAGAATCTAATTTCCAAATGATTTTTCAAAATTCAAACTTCATCTTTACCTTATTCAACATGTCTACCAAAAATATCTCCTTCTAGAGAAACCTCATTTCCAATTACAAATTTCTTCCATGTTTACTTCGGGACCACTTGCTCCTTGTATGGGTTATTCATTATTTTCAAGTGTCACTTGACCTCCTCATACATAATATTCATGTACTATACAAATTCCTCTACCTCTGCACTCTTCTTATCTTGTGGGCTATTATTTTAGATTTTACTCACTTCTCTAGGTTACATTGTGGTAATGATTTCAAATGGTGTCTTTCTAGTGCTCTAGCTCTCTAAGTTGTTGAATAAAAATGTTTCTTTTGGAAATCAAGACCTAATTCCCTATTTTATCTCCTACCATGCATTTAAGAAAGTTACCCAAACTTCTATTTATTGTCTCAATCTTCCCATCAGCTTGTGGGTGAAATGTCAAGTTTAACTTTAGGTCTATATATATCTTCTTCCATATTGTTCTCCAAAAATATATGGTAGACTTATTTTCCTTATTTGAAATTGTGTTCTTTGGTACTTTATGAAACCTCGCCACTTTTTAAGAAGATTAAATCAGGAACATGGATAACATCATGAGTTTGTTGGCATAAATAATGTAGAGATAAGTTGAGAATGTTATGGTATATTTTTTATGCAAATCTGATGATAGGTTGATCAGTTATGATGTTGTCATTAATGTCAACTTAGTATTTTTTTGGCTGATAGTAAGTCTATTATGCTAATGTATGTTCAAGAAGTTAGATCTATAACTGTGGTAAGAGTTTGAATGTGCAATTGTATGGAAGCCTCAATGATGTCTCTAGATGCTATATCTATGACCGAAAAGGTTTAGCATATGTATGTTGTGAATTATGGTCAATTGAATTAGGTTGATAGGTCAATACAAAAAAAAGGATGAAGCTAAGGAGGAATTATTTGATGATTGTGTCAAATAGGTTTGGACTCGGGTGTTGCAATTCAAGATATGTTATCTTGACTATGTTATGGGGTCGATGTTTCAACTGCATCATGATTGGTGACCGAAAGAAAATTTTTCAATGGACAGAAGATCACTCACTGAAAAGAAACAAAGTTCTTAGAAAAATTAGTCAGATCCTTAACTAGTGATATTTCACCGTGTTGTGATAAGTGGTTATGTGTTGAAAGGATCATAGTGATGTGGTAGATCAATAAGGAATGATGACTTGGAATTTTCATGATTGTGATTGATAATGGGTAACACGTTTTAGGGTTCAAAGATTAAGAGGGAATGAATTGTAAAGATGAAATTCAAATGTAATCAGGTCATGGATGACCTAGTTAGTGAAAACATATTTATATTATTTTGATGTATATGAAGTTAGTGTGGGAGATAAAGATCATGAATGCAGATGTGTGATTATAGGGTGTGGATTTTTTGCATGTGAAGCAAAGATTGAGCTTGCACTGGATCTGTACTAGCATAGGAGGAGTGTTATTTTCTCAAATCATTGTATTTGTTGATTCCTAACAATTTCTTTAATAAAATCCCTTAACAGGGATACTCCTAACAAGGCTAGAGGTAAATCCCTTAACTAGGTGGCTCCTAGTAGGGTATTTCTCTTAATTGAGCTTTTTAAAGCTTTTAACAGGGCTAATCTCTTAACTGGGTATACTTCAAAAGAGTGTAGAGTTATTTGTGGGTTCCATCCCCATATGTGGTTTTTACCAGTTGGTTTTCCACAAGAAAAATATTGGTGTTATTGTGTTTCATGGTTGTGTATGTTTATCTTTAATGGTTTGTTTATTCATGCAATGGATGATAATTAATGCAAGATGTTGAATGGAGTATAAAAAGTTTAATTGTTAGAATATTGATTCACCCCCCCCCCCGTTTCTTAGTAATCTTGGACCTAATAATACTAAAAATTGGTATCAGAGATTTGGTCCTCTTTGTGGTAAGACTAACAACTTGAGAAAAATATCACAATGATGAGGAAGGAACCTCGCAAGTTCACTATTTTGCCTCAAAGGCCTCAAGAACACACAAATATGCAAAGCTAAATGAAAGAACTAAGATTAAAATAAGAAATGAATCTATGTTAATCCATTTAAGCTAATTTAGATGTGATTTAAGCTTGGAAATGATCTAAAATGATGAGTTTATGCTTATGCTAGAATGAAAATGGCATTATAACTTTGCTATTGAGTTTGAAAGTTGAAAGATGATTTGCCTTAGGAAGTGAGGGTATTTATAGGATTTCTAAAGGCTTGGGGTAGGAGGAATGAATGGCTAGGATTGAAATCCTTAAGAGAGGCCAAGATTCACTCAAAGGGAAGCACATGGATTGTGCTAGTTCTCAGCCAATCAGGAGGTGACACATGTCACAAGGTGAGTGGATGAAGGGAAGGGCAAAGAGGAGTCAACAAAGGGGGCTCCAAGCTCATAACTCTCCAAATAAATGCTTGTAAGAGCAATGAATGGGCTTTAAGAGGCTTTGAAGACTTTGGGGAAGCAATAAATGCTTTGTGGTTGAGATATTTGGAAGGAAAGACTTTGCTTTGGTTTAGGAAAGTCTTAAGCTTGGTTAGGATTGCACAAAGGTTTAAGGGTAGGATTAGGATTAGATTAGGACAAAAAAAGGATTAGGATGGGTGAAGAGGGTGGATTTGAGAAGATTCTAGAAGAGTCTAGATTTCTCCTTAGTTTCATGGAATAAAAGTTATTTATTCCAAAAGCTTAAGTTTTAGGAATATTTATTAAAATATTTTCAATAAATATGAAAATTAAATATTTAACCTTAATTAAATATTTAACCTTGGGATTAGGGTTAGAAAAGATGGGATTAGCCTTTTAATCGAAATTAAGAAGGGATTAGAAGATTTTGGAAGAGGTTAGTGGTCTTAAGGAAATTGGCCAAGTTTGGGATAAAAAATAAATTAAAAATAAATTAATTTATTTTTGAAGTTTTTTGGTCAATTTATTAATTAAAATAATTAATAAATTAGGGATAATGTCCAAATGACATTTTTAGGCTAGATTCCTTAATTAAAGATTTTTAATTAAAAGAGAGGGATTTAATGCCATAAAAATAAATTAATTAATTAAATAATTAATTAATTAATAAATGATGATGTCATCAAGGATTTTCAGAAAATAAAAATAATTTATTTTCTAAAGGATTTTTCGGTGTCTACATTTTGCCCCTCTTTGATGCAATGCCGCAAGTGGCATGGCGTCAAAGACAAGAAAATAAGATGCCAAGGCTAGAATCAGAAGAAGAGGGTAACGCCCGGGTGGACTAGAAGAAAGAGGAACATGCCCCGGTGGGACAAAATCATGGAAGATGCGCCCAGTGGGACAAGGAGAAAGAGGGATTACGCCCTGGGACAGAGTGTGCCCGGCGGGACGAGGAAGGAAGAGCCTAGGAAGAAAGGGGAGATAAATAACCTCACTTCTAAGAACAAATATGGATGATATGCAAAATGAGATGGAAATGCAAGATGCAAGATGCAGCTATATGCAAAGATGCAAGATTAATCTATATGATAAATGCAAGGGACCAGATAGCTCCAAGTGCAAACGGGAGTGCACAACCTAGATTTAATATAGCTATGTTAGAGACCTGCCAAAGATACTGGGATCATGAGGCCTGCCAACAACGTCACAGAGGACTAACGAGGACTGACGCTAAACAAACACACAGGGTTGCCCCAACATCACACATGAAGCACAGAGGTGACATGGCGGAACCGATGCTGAAGGAACCACAAACACACAACTGACTCACAGGAAGAAGCGAAAGATCAAAAGACCTTGCCCCAGATTATCCGCACACGCAGCACACCGTGATATAAAGAATCGTGGTGACCCTGGTGGGATAAAGAGAAGCCAAAAAGATTAACAAGACCCAATGGACAAAAATCCAAGATCAAAATGATAACTCCAAAAAGACATCCTTTGCCAAGGAGAGAGATTAAGTTTGATTGATGGTGGGAAGATTGGTCAGACGGGAGGAACGATATATCCTCAAGGACCCATGGGTTGGTGAGAGAATAAGTGTAGTTGTTCGCTGGCAAAAGCTGAAGTTCAAGGAATAATCAGGATGAGCAAGGATAAGTCGACAATTGATGTTGCTGAAGCACAAGGCCCGAGTGGGGCTAAAAGTTTCTTGAGGCTGGGGATGGGACAAGATATTTGATCAAATGCTGCTGCAGGATGGACAAAGGTTATGTACAACAAGGAGGAACGATATGCACAAGGGATATGTATAGAAGCTCAGGATTGGGGATAGGAAGATCACACTCGGCGAGACTCTCACTAGGATGGAGACGAGAAGGATAAATACAGGGAGGATTGCGCTATACAGGAAAGGGATAAGGATATGGTACAAGATATGGTACAAAGCTTTTGGAATAGGATATGGATTGCAGATGGGTTGGAGGAAGATGGAAGCTGAATGCTTGGAGGATAGGGGAGATGGAACTGCTGGGAGATCTGTTAAGAGATTATGGATGGAGGAAGAGGACGGTAGCTGAAAGGACAACTGAATAGATAAATAGCTCAGTTTACTATGTTGGCTCCTGTTTGCCAAGTTTTCACCAACATACTTGTCCAAGGCGCTTGAATTGCCAAGTTTTCACCGTTGGACGATTATTTTCTCTTTCTCTTTTCTTTTTTTTTCTACTTTTTTGCTTTTTTGCTTTTTTTTTTGAATGTTTTTTCTTTTTCGAATGTTTTTTGGATTTTCTGATATATGCAGGATCAGGTTCAGGCATAGAACCTCTTCAGATGGATGATGTTGATAGGATCATTCAAGGGCTTGCCTTCTGGTGTTGATAGCTGATAGGCTCCCGAGCCGAAGGATGCGGTGACAACATAGGGGCCCAACCAAGTAGGCTCAAACTTGCCTTTCTTTTCTCTATTTGCTAGGACCTTCTGATTTTCTTTAAGAACCATGTCACCGACTTGGAATTGTCTAGGATGGACCTTTTTGTTATAACTCCTTTTGAGTTGATTCTAGTATGCAACCAGGTGATCATAGGCTTGTTGTCTCTTTTCATCTAACAGATCTAGCTATGTGAGCCGGGCCACACGATAGTCTTCATCAGTTGTATAGTTCTTCATGGAGACGCGCAAGGATGGGAGCTCAACCTCGATCGGTAGAATAGCTTCAGCACCATATACAAGGGAGTATGGGGTGGTGCCTGTGGGAGTGCGGTAAGAAGTGCGGTAGGCCCAAAGGGCAGGATTGATTTGGAGGTGCCTGTCACGACCAGAATCATTGACAACCTTCTTGAGGATTTTCAAGATAGTTTTGTTAGTTGCCTCAGCTTGGCCATTTCCTTGAGGGAAATATGGACTGGAGAAACGGTGATGGATGTGGAGTCTGGCACATAGATCATCCACATGCTGGTTTTCAAAAGGTGTGCCATGGTCTGTGAAAATGGTAGATGGTATGCCGAAGCGGCAGATGATATGGTAGAGGATGAACTTGGATATTTGGATGCCAGTAGTAAGGGTGAGCGGAATCGCTTCAACCCATTTGGTAAAGTACTCTGTGGTTGTTATGATATACTTGTGTCCATCCGAAGAGAGGGGGGTGATCAAGCCAACGAGGTCGAGGCCCCAACATGAAAAAGGCCACGGTGGTGCAATAGGCTGTAGATCCTGTGCTGGTGCATGTATCAAATTGGCATGCTGTTGACATGGAAGCCATTTCTTGACAAATTCACACGCATCATGTTCCATTGTTGGCCAATAATATCCAACTCTAAGCAGCTGCTTTGCTAGAACCATGCCACTCGTGTGGGCACCGCAAATTCTAGCGTGAACTTCTTGTAAGGCCAGGACGGCCTCGTTTGAATCTAAACATCTAGATAGGACATTGTGATACCCGCGATGATATAGGGTGTTGGCTACAAAAGTGTAGCGGGAAGCTCTGTGAATAAGGTTTTGGCGTTGGTTATTGGTGAGATGGGGAGATATGATACCATTTTTTAGATATGCATGGATGTCGTGGTACCATGGGGATTGGGGACCAACCAAGACACACACCATGTCTGCATCGGCGTTCTCATAAGCTGGTGAATGTAGCTGCTCGACTAGAAATTCATACTGTGATGCATCTCATGGTATTTCTAATAAGGATCCGATGGTTGCCATTGCATCTGCTGCTTTGTTCTAAAGCCTTGGGATCTGATTGAATTGTAGATGTAGGAAATGCTCTTTCAGTTTATCCACCAGTTGCTTGTAGGGTAGCAATTTGTCGTCCTTTGTCTGATACTCATCAAGGACTTGCTTGATAATGAGCTGTGAATCTCCAAAGACTTGTAGTTCTATGATGTTCCATTGAATGGCTGTTCTGAGACCTAAGATGAGTGCCTCATATTCTGCAATGTTGTTGGTATAGGGGAATCCCAACTTGAATGATTTTGGAATATAGTCACCTTGAGGTGTGATGAATAGGATTCCTGCCCCAGAGCTATGGGATGTGTTGGAACCATCAAAGTATAGTTTCCACATGGGCTGCTCTTCAATCATGCATAAATGTTCATCGGGGAATTCCATGATTAGTGGATAGGCATCCACCAGTGGTGCTTCTGCTAGTTGATCGGCAATGACTTGCCCTTTGATTGCTTTGCGATCTACATACTGAATGTCCAATTCGCTGAGTAACATGACCCATTTTGCCATACGGCCTGTGAGGGTTGTCCTTGATAACAGATACTTAAGAGGGTCCACCTTTGATATGAGCTTGATTGTGTGGCTAAGCATGTAATGTCTAAGTTTTTGAGTGGCAAAGACCACTGCTAAGCATGCTTTCTCCATGGGTGAATAGTTAAGCTCATAGCCCACAAGAGTGCGACTGATGTAGTAGATAGCTCATTCTCTATTTTCATTATCATGCTGTGCTAGGAGTGCCCCTAGTGCTGTAGCTGTTGTTGAGATGTAAAGGATGAGTGGGCATCCTGAAACCGGTGGTACTAGGATTGGAGCATTAGCTAGATACTCCTTGAGCTTATCAAAGCTTCTTTGACATATGGGATCCCACTTGAAGTTGGTGTCTTTGCATAAGAGATGTGAGAATGGTTGGCACTTGTCCGCTAGTTGCGAGATGAACCGCCGTACTGATTGAAGCTTGCCCTGTAGGCTTCTGAGCTGTTTGAGATTTCTTGGTGGAGGCATCTCTGTTATTGCTTTTACCTTTTTAGGATTGATCTCTATGCCTCGTCTAGAGACGATGAAGCCTAGAAGCTTGCCAGATGTAACACCAAAGACACATTTCTTAGGATTAAGCTTTAAGCCATAATGATTTAGATGATCAAACACACGTTCTAGGATGTTGAGGTGTTCATCCCTTGTTTTGGATTTTGCAAGGATATCATCCACATAGTCTTCAAGGATCTTGTGGATCATGTCATGGAAGATCGCTATCATTGCTCTTTGATATGTGGCCCCTGCATTCTTTAGCCCAAATGGCATCATGTTGTAGCAGAAGGTACCCCATGGGGTTGTGAATGCTATTTTATGTTGATCTGCTTCTGCTATATGAATTTGGTTGTAGCCTGAAAAGCCATCCATGAGTGATAGCATTTCATGACCCGCTGTGAGGTCTACAAGCATGTCTATGTTTGGCAATGGGAAGTCATCCTTAGGGCATGCCTTGTTCAAGTCCCTGAAATCAGTACAGATTCTGATGTCGCCAGAAGGCTTTGTGACTGGCACCATGTTAGAGATCCACTCTGAATAATCTATTGCTCTGATGATCTTAGCTTGGAGGAGCTTCTCAAGCTCTGCTTTGACGAGCAATGCTACCTTTGGATGCATTTTCCTTAGCTTCTGCTTCACTGGCTTGACATTTGGATCTACTGATAGATGATGAACAACAAGGTTTGGATCAAGCCCAGGCATGTGGGCATATGACCATGCAAAGTTGATGATGGATTCCTTGAGCAAGGCACTGAGAGAGATTTCTTCTCCTTCTGTTAGGTTGACTGCAATGTAGGTGATCCTTGGACAATCTTCTATTCCCAAGTTGATTGGCTTGGTTTCCTCTATGATGATCGGCGATTGCTCTGGTCTATAATCTTGGATAGGGGGAAGAGGCAAGGCTTCATCTTCTAGCACCTGAATTGCCAGGTTTTCACTAGAAGATACGCCCTTTATTTTTACTATTTTGAAATCAGAATGTGCCCCAAGGGGGTTTTCACATAAAGACTCATGATGTTCTCTTGCTATTTCATTTTTGTGACTAAAGCTTGCCTCTTCCCCAAAATATCCTTCTAGGTGAAGCTGATAGACAGAGGTTGATGTTGGATCCTGTTTGCTTGCTGGATCTGATGCCCCCATGAATTCTAGGAGTGCTTGTGCGCTTTGGAACTCATCGATGTGTGCGATGCTTGGTTGGTCCCAATCTATGAGGTCGGGGTTTGTGAGGGGAAGATCTATGAGGTTAATGGAGAGTTGTTGGAGAACAGAAGTCCCCAGGAGGGTGTCGTCGGCAAAGATATCATCGTAGGATCGGATGTCTTTCTCTTCGGGGATGTCTTCGATTTCCACAAGGTCATCCTGGCTATTCGAAAAGTTCACGTTGGTCATGTTAGTGTCTGCAGTTGTGGTATTGGGCTCTTGTTCAAGCAGGCGAGAGGTATTAAAGCCAAGTCCTTACTGTTCTGGATTCTGGGATGGTATGATAGGAAACAAATTTCCGTCCTCTTGTGGTCCTAGACCACCACCTTGATAGTTATAGTGTTCTGTGACATTTTTGTAGGGGATTGGATATTTCTCTTTGAAGTACTCAAGAAGTTGTGTGTCACGTGATGGGGGATCTTTGTATAACCATTTGTTAATAGCTGGATCCATTTCTTTGCTGTTGATGGTACCATGAGACTCAAAAGTCATGTTTCTGATTTTCTTGAGCTTATAATGTTCTTCAACAGGCTTGTTTTGACAACTTGGGCACCCTTGAGTATGTGGATCACGTGGAAGAGCCCCTACAGCAAATGCATCACTGAGGCTGTATTCGCCACAACCCTGGTTGTTGATTTTGACGGATGATAAGGTGGAAGAGAGGATGGTCTCTGGATCGCGATGGGATCGGGATGAGCTAGCAATAGAAGTACCAATATCGGTTCCATGACAATGAGTAGAATGAGGGAAAGATGCTTCCATCGCAAGGCAGTATGCGAAGGGGTTAGGATCAGCGTGGATGGTAACCTCAGTGCCTTGATGTGGAAACTTGATGCACTGATGGTAAGTAGATGGTACATCCTTAATGGAATGGATCCATGGATGACCGAGGAGGATATTAAATGGTAGGTCAAGATCAACAACGTGGCAGAGAGTATCTTGCATTGCTGGACCTAGCTGGATAGGCAAAGTTATAGTACCTTCAGAGGTACGCTCCAAGTTATCATATGCTTTGATAGTGATTTGCTCATGTTGTATGTCAGCCTCCGTGAACCCGATCTTCTTGATGAATTTTAATGTGCACAAGTTGAGGGCTGAGCCATTATCCACTAGAACTCGTTTGATGGCAAAATCTCTGACCATGACAGTAATGCGGAGAGGGAGAGTATGGTCAGGAGCGACATCTGGTATATCAGATTCTTTGAAGGACAAGGCACATGCTACTGATAGGTGTCCCACAAGAGTTTCAAACTGAGTTGTGTTAATGTCTGTGGGGACATGGCCTTCTTTTAGAGCTTTGTCCAGGATCTCCTAATGGACGGGTGATGTGCGGAGCAAATCCAAGATAGATATTTGGGCTGGCATGTTCCCAAGATGCTCTATGATATTGTATTGTGCACTTGGTACATTATGCTGTGTTGTGCGTGCATTTGATGCTGGCCTGGTGTTAGACTGTGCTATGGATACAGTAGATGTTGGCCTTGGAGGAGCAGCTGATCTCGGAGGAGCACCGGCAACAGTTATCCTACCACTGCGGGTAGTTGCAGCACATTGTCGATCCGGCCCTCTGACGTGGATGGTATTGATGGTGGGCTCATCTTGGATGGGCTCAACTTGAGTTATGCATCTGACATACTTGTCATAGTTGATGTAGGCCGCTGTGTGATCTTCCTGCTTGCCTTTGCCATGATTTTGGGGCTGATTAGCGTTGGCTTGATTCTTCCCGGTATCGTGTTGAGGGAACACATTTTGATATATTTGCAAACCGGTGTTGGGTGAAGCTTGAGCTGGTGCATCGACCTGGATCTCCTTGCGATCAATGAGATCCTGGATGTAGTTCTTAAGCCGCATGCACTTCAATGTTGTGTGCCCCTTCACACGATGGTAATCACAGTATTCATGTTCTTTATACCAATCAGACTTTGGTGCGTTGTCATCCTTCTGTGGGATGGGCGGATATGTGATCATATTTGCCTTGGCTAGCCGATAAAAGATCTGATCTAGAGGCTCACCCAAAGGTGTGAAAGTCCTTTTTGGATTGTTCTGATTGTTGGGTTTGTTCTGCCTTGGGGCAACGTTAACTGCATTAACAGGATTGCCTTGACGTGCTTGCTACTGCTGTTGGTATTGCTGCTGATACTGTTGCACAGGTGGTTGATGAGCTTGAGGAGGCTGCTAATAAATAGGTTCTTGATATGCGGGAGCTGGGGGTTGCTGATAGATGGGCGCTTGTGGCGGTTGGTATGTTTGAGCTGGTGTAGGACTAGCCACAATGAATTGTACATTTTTAGTGTCAGTGGCTCCATCTGTAACAACATTCTTGTTACGATTCTAGTAACGAGATTTATCATTGTTGGGTTTGTTCTTGGAATCATCCTTGAAGTGACGAATAGTGCCTTCATCTAGGAGAGCTTTCTCGATGCCTATGCCTTTGCTCTTGATGTCTTGGTATGTCTGGAGAAAGTTCATTTGCATGTGATGGGATAGCTTTGGATGCAGGTTATCAATGAAGATCTTTGTTAGATGCTTCTCTGGCGGCTGATATGATAACCTGGTTGTAAGATTCTGCCATCTTTGCAAGTATTCTGCAAGGCTTTCTCCGTCTTTCTGCTTTGAGTTGCATAGGTCTAGCAAGGACAACTCATTCTCCACATTATGGGCATAGTGTGTGATGAACTTCTCAGAGAGTTCAGCAAAGGTTTTTATTGTCCCATGTGGTATTTTGTAAAACCACTCAACAGCAGTTCCCCCCAAGCTTTTGGGAAACAGGCACAGGAGATAGTTATCACTGTAAGCCACTTCTTGACACGCCATGTAGAACTCTTTGATATGATTTACTGGATCTCCTTTCCCCCGATACTTGTCAAACTTGGGCATCTCAAAATGCTTGGGAAAAGGGATAGTTGCTATGGACCGATCGAAGGGATATGAGCACACCTCTTCGAACTTGTATGTTTTATTCTTTGTTCCACTTTGTAGCTCCTTTAGAGCATTTTTCATTGCTTCCCACTCAGCATTGAGTGGCGAGGGAACTGGGACTTCTGCTTGTGATGGAAGCTGTGGAACTGGGTATGGCGCTTGTTGTGGATAAATAGGTTGGAACTAATTTTGGGGCAATGGTTGCTGGGGATATTGTTGGTGTGGCATAGGGGGATATTGTGGTAAATGATATGGAACCGCTTGATGTTGTTGGGCTGCTTGCTGTTGTTGAACTGGTGGTTGTTGTGGGACTGCTTGCTGATATTGGACATTTGGAACTTGCTGTTGTAACTGATGGGTGGGAACTTGTTGTTGCTGGGGGATGATAGGGATTTGTTGTTGGGGCTGATAGCAAGGGACTTGCTGTTATTGAGGAATGATGGGTGTTTGCTGAAAGGGGACATGTGGTTGCTGTGGGGGAGGATGTTGGAATGATGCTGCTTGTGGGTATGATGGTGGTAGTTGCTGAGGTTGGCTTTGGGTTTGACCGATATAAGCTGGGTGCATGCCTGCGTTACTTAAAGGTGGAACAGATGTGGGGAAGCTAGAAACAAAAGGTGATGGGGTAAGATAGCTGGGGAAAGTTGGCTGTTGAGGTGGTGGAACTTGCTGGAAGGTATTTGGGATTTGGGACGAATAGCTCAAAGCCGACGGTGGTTGGGGTAGTTGCTGCTGTGTTGCTTGGACGAAGGCGGTTTGTTGACTTGCAACCATAGATGTAGGAGATTGAGATGGGATCCCCCATGCCTTCATTTTTTCTTGTGTAAGGCCCCACTGAGAGCTTGTGTTAGGGTGCACTGCAGCGGATGATGGAATGGTAGGAGCAACAGGATCTTGGGACACGAATGATGGTTGAGAGAAAGGAGCTTGTTGAGGTTGTGGTTGAGCGGATGCTTGTGAGGAGGAAAATGAAGGAAACACCCAAGAGAAAGATGAGGTTGGAATGGGAAGCGATTGCGCTAACCCCAAAAAAGAAGGTACGGGTGCTTGGGGGGTGAAGGGTGATGGTGCTCCTTTGATGGTGAAAGGCGTTGCTTGACTTGCGGATGGTGGCGAAGCTTTTGGTGTAAAAGCTTGCGTGAGAGGTGGAAGCTGACTTTGGGTTAAGTGTTGGATTTGAGCTTGGGCAGCCATAGCAGATGATGAAGCAAAAGGGGTATGAGATGGAGCGGATGGTGCTGCAGCTTGTGTTGCGGGACTGGCGAGGCTTCCTTGCAAGAAAAGGGGAATGGTGGAAAACTCTTGGGGTGTTTGCATGGTAGGATCGGGGAATGATTGGACAAACGGAGAATATGCTTGTGCTGGAACTTGGATTGTTTTGATGGGGATGCGTGGATAGAGAGATGGTGGGATGGAGGAACTTTCTGGTAGATAGTGGGCAAACGTGCTTTGCTGATGTTGCGGTACAAGGGCATTGGTCGCTGGTGGGCTTTCTGGAGGATTTGCAAATGCTTGGATTGCCAACGGGAAGGAAGGGATGTTTGGATCTTCACATGGGTTACTGGCTTGGATCTGGGGATTGTAGGTCATCATGGCATTGGTGAAAAGGTTGGGATCGGATGAGGTTGTTGGTGGATAAGGATTCATGCTTCTTCTTTTCCGAGATCTGGTCTCAACAGGCATGGAGATGCAAGTGCTAAATGGATGCAAGATGTTTGGTTAAAAGATGTTGATGGATGCAAAAGTTGATGAACTTCTAAAGATGATGACTTCTAAGATGCAATGCAAAGATGGATCAAGATGGCGATGATGGAAGCTGGATGGAATGGATATGGATCAAGACGGTGGAGGAAAGATAGGCTGTTGGTGGAAAGCTGGTGAAAGATTACTGAGTGGTCAACAAATGAGCTGCTATTTTTCCCAAATGGAGGATCAAAGATATGATGGGGTCAACCTAAGATAGACTGATGATCTTTGGTCAACAAGTTTCTTATCAATACACTCCAATCTCTTGCTCGAGATGATGGCTATGCAAGGACAAGGTTTGATTTCTTTATGACAACACGTTGTGCCAAAAAAGAAGATGATGGTCTCTGATCTTGGATATGGGATAGGAACAAGTCAAAAAGGTAGAACACTAAGTGTTGGTGGGTCTCTGGGTTTGGAGCAAAAGATGATGGATCTACTGGAAAGATATGGAAAGCTGATGGGGGGATGCTGGTGGAAAAGGTATTGAAGGGTGAAGGGACAATGCTTTATGTAAAGGGATAATGCAAATGACAAGGATTGATTCTAGAATGCTGGTAGGAAGATGAATGCAAATGCAACTTTATGATATTTTTGAAATGCAACTAAGGTTTTGATGCTGATGCAAAGGGTGAAACTAGGATGAAACCAAGATGCAAGGCTGTTTGAGACAAGATTTCAAGATCTGAAGATGGAACAAGACATGAACAAGGATTTGGCTAATCTTCTGGCTCAAGGTTGACAAAGTGATGGTTAACTCGGAAACGGAAGGCGAATTGTTTGATGCGGGCGTTATGGGCAATGTTCTCAAGTCTGGTTTGGAACTTTTTTCAGCTTTGGTTGCTTGGATAGTGGATTGATAGGTCTTGGTGTTCTTCTTGGTAACTTTTCGCTCTTGATAGGCTTGGGATTTGGGTAACTTTGCTTTAGGATGTTTGTTTTTGCTGGGCATCACTTGGAAAAGAGGCTTCTGATTTTGAGGCAAAGGTTTCCAATGGCAAAAGTTAAAGTCAAAGAAATCTCCGCAAGGGACAAAGCAACCCTACGGGATACAAACAAAGGCAACTGACTCTGACAAAGCTTTGAAAGTGTATGTTTCAACAAGTGTTTTCACAGAGTCTTTGACTGTCAAGCACTTCAAACAGATCTACCTAAGGAAGGTGAGTATCAAAATCACTTGCCCACAGCTTGGTATCCCCTAGAAGGGAATACAAATGGTGAGTAATCTTGAGGCGACCTGGTAAACCCCTTGGAATCGGTCCTTGCACAAGGATTTTGATACTTTCGGATGTAGATAGGGTAGCCTCTATTTTATCAGGTTGCTAATGATTCTGTGGTGTCTCCATACCCAATTTTGCTTATCATCCGTGACTCACTTAAGAGCTTTGCCAATTATGCTGGGGGAGAGGAATGTTTACCATCCCCAGACACGTGTTTGGCACGAACACCCGGCGATTAGGAGATGTAAGCGATTCTTTTGGTATTCGCTTATTTATATACCGGCCGGAGGGGATACCGGTTTGAGGTCATTCTCCGAGGAGGAAGCGCTTCTCCTTGGACAGGCCTCACTAAAAGCAAAACAGGTGAACTTGTCCAAGTTCAAATGTTCCACGTTGCTTACTCTAACAAGGATTATGCAAGAATTGAAAAACTCCTACATGCATATCAAGCAGATTTTGTTCATTTTCCCAAATTTGATTAAGTGATGTTTGAACTTTGAAATGAAGACACTCGTGATTAGATTTTGATTTGTTCTTTTCCTCAAAATGTAAATGAATTGAATGTTTGCAAGTTCTTTCCTTTTGTGCATTCAAGATTTGATTAGCGAGTTGATTTAAGAACTTTGAAAAAGCTTTGTTTTATCCCTTAGATCACTCAAGATTGAATTTGTTTGCTTGCTTTGAAATCTGAAATAGATGAGGGAATAGAGTTGTTCATTCCTTTTAGTGCATTCAAGATTTGGTTTGATTTTCAAATTGACAATGACACTTAGGACCTAAGTTCATTCTTTTAGTTTCATTCAAGATTGAGTTTGACCTTTGCTGTGAAAGAAATGAAAAACCAGTCCTAAGCAACTCAAGACAAAAAACCAAAAAGCGACACTGTCCAGCTTATAGGCAATGCTGGAAAGTTCAGAGGTGACACTTCATTTTTACAGGCGACATTCTGTACCTCAAAAGGCGACAGATAAATATGCAGACGCGTGATTTCTTTCGTTACAAGCGTGATTTCTTTACATGCAGGCGACAGAAGAGAATTCTGGGATAGAACAGAAGTTGTCGATCACAGGAAAATCTTAGTTATGCAGGCGTGAAAACAGAGCTCATAGGCATCATTTCTTTCCTCAAAGGCGTGATTTAATTGCATGAAGGCGTGACTGGATTTTTTGTAGGCGACATTTCTTTTGATGAAGGCGACATTTCTTTGTTTGAAGGCGACATTTAATTGCTATAGGCGTCATTTCTTTTCATGAAGGCGACATTTCTTTTATTTCCTAAAAAATACAAGCATATAAAGTATAATTTCATCAAAATGATTATGATTTTTGGTCCCACCGGGCGTGCCAGAATGTAGACTAGGATTTGAGCGTGCACCTAAACCTATTTTGAAGGCCAAAGACAAACAAACGTCATAGCATATAATCAAATCAAATTTAAAGGTAAACAAACTAAAATCAAAGCCACCTCAGTTTAAGCCTAAAACGGATGCGCCCCTGCACCGTTTGATATGCTTGGATATAGATGGATGTGGGTGTGCAAACTCAAGCACTTGGAGCATGCAAGATAAATGATTTGAGGATCAAGAAGACCCAAAATGACACAAAATAGGTATGAGGAACCTATTTTGCCTCAAAGGCCTCAAGAACACACAAATATGCAAAGCTAAATGAAAGAACTAAGATTAAAACAAGAAATGAATCTATGTTAATCCATTTAAGCTAATTTAGATGTGATTTAAGCTTGGAAATGATCTAAAATGATGAGTTTATGCTTATGCTAGAATGAAAATGGCATTATAACTTTGCTATTGAGTTTGAGAGTTGAAAGATGATTTACCTTAGGAAGTGAGGGTATTTATAAGATTTCTAAAGGCTTGGGGTAGGAGGAATGAATGGCCAGGATTGAAATCCTTAAGAGAGGCCAAGATTCACTCAAAGGGAAGCACATGGATTGTGCTAGTTCTCAGCCAATTAGGAGGTGACACATGTCACAAGGTGAGTGGATGAAGGGAAGGGCAAAGAGGAGTCAACAAAGGGGGCTCCAAGCTCATAACTCTCCAAATAAATGCTTGTAAGAGCAATGAATGGGCTTTAAGAGGCTTTGAAGACTTTGGGGAAGCAATAAATGCTTTGTGGTTGAGATATTTGGAAGGAAAGACTTTGCTTTGGTTTAGGAAAGTCTTAAGCTTGGTTAGGATTGCACAAAGGTTTAAGGGTAGGATTAGGATTAGATTAGGACAAAAAAAGGATTAGGATGGGTGAAGAGGGGGGATTTGAGAAGATTCTAGAAGAGTCTAGATTTCTCCTTAGTTTCATGGAATAATAGTTATTTATTCCAAAAGTTAAGTTTTAGGAATATTTATTAAAATATTTTCAATAAATATGAAAATTAAATATTTAACCTTAATTAAATATTTAACCTTGGGATTAGGGTTAGAAAAGATGGGATTAGCCTTTTAATCGAAATTAAGAAGGGATTAGAAGATTTTGGAAGAGGTTAGTGGTCTTAAGGAAATTGGCCAAGTTTGGGATAAAAAATAAATTAAAAATAAATTATTTTATTTTTGAAGTTTTTTGGTCAATTTATTAATTAAAATAATTAATAAATTAGGGATAATGTCCAAATGACATTTTTAGGCTAGATTCCTTAATTAAAGATTTTTAATTAAGAGAGAGGGATTTAATGCCATAAAAATAAATAAATTAATTAAATAATTAATTAATTAATAAATGATGATGTCATCAAGGATTTTCAGAAAACAAAAATAATTTATTTTCTGAAGGATTTTTCGGTGTCTACAGGCGCAAAAGAGCTTCGACGAAGACAAATTTTAAGCGCTTTGATCCCCGAGTGATGCTTTAGGATATCTTATGGTGATAAAACTATCAGAAGCAAAAGGAGATTAGTAGGGAAAAATTTTGTGTTTCCCGATTGCCGATGAGGTTATTGGAAAGGCTTGTGGTGATATTTTTCATCATGGTTGGTGGGACCGAAGTCAGAGCTTTGGGTGAAGAGATAAAGGATGATTAGATCAAAGCTAATCCAACGGTGATCGTAATACCATTATCTAAAGATGCACGATGGTTACTCTTCACTGCATTACGACCGGGTGACACATGTCCATGATGATGACTATTTAATGCTTGTCACCAACTCATGGATGTTTGGTGTAGTTAAAGAAAGTGTTGGTGATCTAGTGAATAAAAAATATTAAGGGTTAGTCTCCAACTCACTAGATGAAGTAGTGGTTAAGTGAACTAGTCCACGAGTAGGTGATAGAAGGAAAATGTTAAAGAAAGGAGGTAAGTCGCTGGATCATTGATGAAGAAGTAGTTAGAAGTAAATGCTAGCAAGATGGAGATAAAAGAAAAAATGGTAATAAAAATTATTGCTCGCTAAGTCACGGATAAGAAGGCAGTTAAAGAGAAAATGTTGGCGACTTGGAAAAAATGGTAAAATATGGTAGTCATGGACTTGCTATGGTTAAGAAGGCAAGTTAAAGGTAGTGTGGATTTAAAATGATCATGTGGCGGGCATAATGTCTCAAAGGAAAGGTGCTCGATGGTTAGTGATCACGGGATCACGCCTACTGTCTCATCTTCCAATTAGTGAAAAAGTAAAGTGGTGAGTCCTCAGTGCTAGGTGTTGTTTATTTTTTTTCTTCTGATTGGTCACTGAAGGAGGTGATGTGGCTGGTTATTTTCAAAGTCAAAATTAACCATTTTGTCAATTTTTGTGAGCCACATGATCTACCGAGAGGAATTTTCATCAATGACCATGTTTTAAACTTGATCAATTATCCTTTGTCGGTCAATTTTTAAAATATTTGAATTTTTGCAAGGGTTTGTAGTAGGGTTGGTGAGGCCGAAGCAGGTGGAAATTTATTGAACCATGCAAATTGGATTCTTGGCTTAATCTGATCTAATCTAACAAATTATAAAGGAAAAACTAAAGTAAAGAACTAATGAATAAATGCAAAGGGTAGCCGATCTACCAGTTTTGATCCTGTTAGCCACCAAATGAAGATTTTAAGGTGACACTTGTTTGGAAAAGGTGTCCATGTCATGGAGAAGTGGGTAAAATAGTCCTACTTTTTATTATGCAGCCAAAGGCACAGAGGGTTTCAATGATAAATTCCATGTCCCCGTGGCTTGTCAAATAGGGTTTTGCCTAAACTGAAGATCATATTTGATCTGATAGCTCTGAGTTTTAAGGCATGTCATTTATGCAGTTATTTCTTGATTGTATCTGGTAGTTGAGGTTGTGGTATTTCCCTAAATTTTCCCTAAATGGATCAGAAGCTTTTTACAATCCTTTTCCTATAAAAGGATTTCCACGATCATTTAGAAAGGGTTGTTGTTTTGTGATCTATTTCTATTGATGTAAAGAAACTTTGTTCCTCTTGAATGCATGGAATCTTGCTATGTTAATGAAAGTTTTGTTCTGTACCCCTTTTGATATCTGATTGTCTTTGTGAATTGTTTTAAATTCCTTATAAACTAGGATTGTAAGGCACTACTTGTTCATCAATCTATAAGGTATATTGTGAAATAGTTACATGTTGCTTTCAAGGAAAGTATAGGTCCCAGGGATTATTTCTAAGGGTTTGGCGAGGGTTTATGCATTTGATGACCTTGTATTAGATTGTTGAAATCTCTATGTAAGGCATAGATCACTTTCATGGTTTGGAATTACTTTCATTGGCATATTTTAATGGATGTATGTTCTTCTAGACTCCATGCCCTTGGATTATAGCACTGGTCAAGGCAGAAAGTCATTTAAAAATCAAATCAGATCATTAATTTATATGTTTTGTATGGAGATGGTGAAATATGTGTTTTAAGACACCATCCACTGTTTGGTTTAGTGAAAGTCAGTAAATCAAGAAGGTACACCCACCTGAGTCTGTGGAGCTCAAAGTCAAAGGAGGATCGTTGTCCTCAATAATGTTGTTCTTTTCCTGGTAGATCTGGAATTGGGTAGAGAGAGTCAAAGGCATTAATTTCCAAATAGTGATCTACAAGAAAAATTGATAACAACACTAGGGAACTTGAAGCTATCTTAGACAAAGAGGAGACAAGGAGATCTTAAAGCACTATTAGAAAATAGATTGCCTAGTAGGACTGGTAAGTACAAAGGCAAGCTACCACTGATTTTTTTTCATGTAATAAGATTGGGAATATTACAACTAGATATCCTAATGGTGAACAAAAGGATAAGTTTAGAAAGTTTAAAGGAAAAGGGAAGAAATAATTCTATGTTGTAGTTGAAGGAGTTGTCAATGAAGAATCAAAAGATAATAACGAAGAGGAGACTGTATTTTTTCCAGTCAAAGAAGATCCATCTGAAGGCAAAAAGGAATTAGTTTCTCACATGGGACACAATAATGAGTGGAATATAGATACTGTGTGCTCACATCATATGACCGATGATAGGAGTAAGCTCATTAAGTTTGAAGAGTTTGATGGTGGTGTGATAAGGTTTGGAAACAATACACCATTTTTGGTTAAAGGAAAAGGCACTATTACTTTGAATGGAAAGAGTAATATAGATGTTGTTTATCTTGTGGATGGTCTAACATATAATTTTTTGAGTGTTGGTCAGCTAGATGAAAATGGTTACAAATTGGAATTAAAAGGAGCTATGCGTAGAATAATTGGAATATCAGGTGATGAGATTTCTACTGGAAGGAAAACCAAAGGTAATTTATTCCATATAAATAATACTGTGAACAATCATTTGGTTGAAAAGGTTGAAGATACTTGGCTATGGCATAGAAGGTGCTATCATGTAAATTTTGACATTTTGATCAAGTTGAGTAAGATAAATGTAGTTTGGGGATTGCTGCAATTAGTCAAGCCAGACAACATGATGTGTAAAGAATGTCAATTGGGTAAGTTAATTGGTTCTACTTTTCAAAGAAATTCTTTTTCATCTACGGGCATACTTGATTTGGTGCATACTCATCATTGTTGGCCTATGAAGCAGAGAAGTTATCAAGGTGATATATATTTCATATTGTTTACAGTTGACTATTCTAGAATTATGTGAGTAACTTTATTGAAGGATAAATCTAATGCATTCCAAAAATTTAAGGTATTCAAGGCACTGTTTGAGAAAGAATCAGGTAAAAATTTGAAGTGTTTAAGGTTTGATAGAGCAGGTTAGTTTACTTCTACAAAATATATTAAGTATTGTGAAGATAATGGAATAAAGAGACAAATTTCTACTCCAAGGACTCCACAACAAAATGGTGTTTCTGAGAGAAAGAATAGAACTATAGTGGATGTTGCAAGGATAATATTGATTCAAGGTGATGTATTGAAAGTGCATTGGAAATAAGCAATTAGTATTAATGTTTACACAATGAACCAAGTGCAAGTAAATAAAGGAACCAATAAGACACCCTATGAGCTATGGTATGGTCACCAAACTAATGTTAAATATTTCAAATTATTTGGCATTAGATGTTAATTTAAGAGGGATGATTATACAGTAAAGTTTGATTTAAAAAGTGAAGGTTTTCTCTTGGGTTATTTCACTAAAAGTAAAGAACATAAATATTTCAATAAGAGAGCTAACAAGATGATTGAGAGTGCTAATTTAAAGGTTGATGACTACCATGAGAAATCAGATGATTCAAGTAAGAAAGTGACTAAGGATGATTAGGAGATCATGTATATTGAGTTGGAATCACATGAACTAGTAGAACAAAATGATGCACGGAAGAAGTGATTCAACTAGTAGAAGAAGAAGATCCTAGACCTGAACTGATAATACCTGGGTATGTGAAGTCAAATCATTTTTTTGATCATATTATAGGTGATAAGAATGCAAGTCTTCTAACTAGAAAAAATCTCAAAGAAAGTAATTGTTTGGTTTCCAAATATGAGCCTAAGACAGTGAAGGAAGCAATCAAGGATGAAGATTGGGTACAATCTATGGAGGAAGAACTTGGTCAAATTGAGAAAAATGATACGTGGGCACTTGTTCCTAGACCCACAGATAAAAATATGACTAGTACCAAATGGGGTTTCAAGATAAAACTAAATGAAGATGAAGATGCGATCAGAAATAAGGCAAGTCTTGTGTGTAAGGGCTATACACAAGAAGAATGACTAGACTATGGAGAGACTTTTTCTCCATTGGAAAGATTAGAAGGGGTAATATTTCTACTTGCTTATGTTTCTTATAAAAGATTCAAAGTTTTTCAAATGGATGTAAAGTCATCTTTCTAAAATGGAATTCTTGAAGAAGGAGTCTACATAGAACAACCTGATGGTTTTGCATTGACAAAGGACAAGGACATTGTATGCAAGCTATAAAAGGCACTATATGGACTAAAACAAGCACTAATGGCATGGTATGAAAGGTTACACTCTTATCTTATTCAGATTGGTTTTAATATAACAAGTGATGATACTAATGTGTACCTAAAAGTTGAAGGAGATAATTTTTTGATACTTGAAGTGTTTGTTGATGATATAATATTTGGAGGAAATGATGAGATGAGTTTGACATTTAATAAATAAATGAAGAAGTTTTAAATGCCAATGATTGGGGAGATCAAATTATTTATTGGATTGCATGTTTCACAATAGAAGAATGGTATATATATCAATCAATCCAAATATATGAAATAAGTACTCAAGACTTCTGGTATGGATGACTCCAAAATGGTTGGAGCCCCCATACTAATAGAATGTAAATTGTCTAAGGATGATTAATTTGATGCAGTGGATGCTACCTTGTATAGGTCTATGATCGGTAAGTTACAATATGATGTTCATAGAAGATTGAATATTGCTCAAAATGTTGGAATAGTGGAGATATTTCAAGAAAATCCCAAATAATCTCATATGGTTTTGTAATACCCCAAAAATGGGCTATAGGTTCATTAACCTCTATATCGACACATCGAACGAAATCGCCATCAAAGTCCTAACCAAAGACACATTTGCACATCATCGAATTCTAATTGATTATCTTAAATTCTGCATCAGGGAATATTCCTAGTAATATTCCTAATTATCATAATTATCTTTAATTTAATGATTATTTGGCGATAAATCTTATTTATCCTAAAGTTTGATTAATTGAATATTCTAAATATTTAATTAATTAGATTTAATTCTGCCACTTAATTATTTAATTATATTTAATTATATTTATTCCTAAGTATTATTATTTAAATTTGACAATAAATCAAAATTCCTATAATTAATTGATTAAATTTTTATTTAATTAATTAAAGCAAGTTGTCATATTTAATAATATTATTTTTGGAATAAAAGTTTGAAAAAATAATTGATTAACCCATAAATCAATTGTTTTATTTTTAAAAATCAGTTAAGTTGGAAATAAATCACTTTATTATTAAATTAATTTATAAATAAAACATGCACAATCATAAAAGAAGACAACTATCAATTATCAATTAAAGCTAAACTCTATTTTGAGTTAAAACTTAGCTTTTGCATGTTTTTGTGAATTAACTATCTTTTATTTAAAAATAACCCAAAAATCAACCTGAGTTATTTGAGTGATTCATCTCTTCACAAAAATAGCTCTTCACAAATCATCTCTCAAATCCACAAGATCTCATATTTTTGCACAATCATGTTGGAGAATTAGAATTTGGAGAATCAAAGCTTATTGCGAATCAAGGCTATTGTGAGATCAATTTGTTTTTTTTTACATTTATTTAGATTCATTTTCATATCATTGTTAGATCATTTAGCATATAATAGCATATCAGTTTTTACATATCCTAGATTCGTATCATTTTTCATCTTATTGCATAGAAAATACCAAAAAAATAGATTAATTGCATTCATATTTCATATCAATTTTGCATTCATCCTTCATTTAGGTGTTGTCTAGGTCATTGATCTTGATAACAATCTGAGAACATCAATCTCGCACCTATTAGAAGTCAGTAAATCACTTGGTTAGATTAGATTTTAATTTTGCACGATTTTGATTATAGCTAACCTCTAATGTTTTACTGAAGTGTTGTGTCTACAGATTAGGTACAATTTTCACACACACATTTCTGGCACCCACCATGGGGCAACCCACCTTTACATGCTAGTTTTGATTTTTTTGGGGAGCTAAAACCTTAAAGTTTCAAAGATTTAATTTTATCTCCTAAACGGCTTGGATTTTTGCTCTAAAATTTTTTTTTCAAGTTGGAAACATATCAAAGAAGCTACAGTAAAAAATTTAGAATTTTCTAAGATGTTTTGAATTTTTAATAATTTTTTCTTGAAATTATGGAAAAAATTAATATCTAACGCAAATCAGCATATTTTTCAAAAAAAATTATATTTTCAGAAATCTCTTTAAATTATACAAGGGGTCCATTCTTTGTGTTTTAAATTTGGATGTAATATAATAGCTCAAATAGTCAATTTACAAAAACTAGTCTGTTTGATAAACGGGTCTCTAGGGCACAAATGAAGAGATTTTTCTAAAATTTTTACATTTTTGGAAAGCTCTCTATTTTTTAGTAGGGGTCTCTATTTTGAATTTCTATTTTTGTGGCCAAAATCATAAAAAAAAATTAGATCTTATTGACTAGGTCAAATGCAGCAAAAAAAATAAAGTTTTGTGATGCGTATGCACTTATTTTTTTTACATGGTTCAATGAATGATATGAGTTGTCATTTGGGTTAATTGCTGGTTATTATTGCTGATAATAATTGATTTTTAGAGCTAACCCTATGGTTTTCATAAGTTGAATATATGTTGCATATCTTGTTTGCTTGTTTGCTTGTTGGAGAGTTCGTCACTTGCTTGCATGGAAAAGCTCAACAAGAATTGCTAAAAATCAGGTAAAATCTACTAAGCACGTTGCAAGGATCCTAGGTATTCTCCTTCATCTAATAGCATTTCGATTTGGACTTAAAATAAATCTCTTATGTGTCTGGCTTGTGTGCATCTTTTCATGCTTTTGTCTATTTCTACACACTTGCATAATTGATACTAGGTTGTGACCCCTTAGGGATTCATTAAGTAGTCTTAGATACTTGTGATTGATCTTGATTGCTATCTTGGGTTATTGGACTCGCTAATCCACCAACCCCTCGTTCCACCCTGTGGTTGCAAGGTCAACGCCACATTAAAAGGGAGGGGTCAACATGACAGAAGTGTTAAGTGTTCCACTTGGCAACCCATTTATGCTTTTAAGAACTCACTTGTTTTCTAAGTTGGGGACTCATTTTCAGCTTGTGTGAGGTGTTAAGTGTTCCACCTTGTGGACTCATCTCATATTCACTTTAAGAGTTAAGTGTTTCTCTTTCTGCTTTTTGGGTACTTTTGGTAGATTTGCTTTTTGGAAACATACATCTGTGCTCACATAGTAATTAGGCCCTATGAACACCATTCATGATTCTTGAGAGATTGGATTCCCAACAAAATCCTTCTTGACGACAGAATCCTTGTAGGTAGAGAGGATACTTAGTGCGTTTCACATTCAACTTGGTTAGTGCGTCTTCTCTTATTGATCGATACATTCTCTCCCAAGAGAGGTTGATAGATTACGTGGGGTTGACATCATGAGCTTTGGTGAATCAAAATTGGTTAGTGCACCTTCTCTTATTGATCGATACATTCTCTCCTCGGAAAGGTTGATAGATCACATGGAGTTGACATCATAGACCTTGGTGAAACAAAAATTTGTCTTAGTGTGTCAAATTAATCCGCTTGCTTTGTTTGGGTTAAAAGTGAAGAGGCGTAAGAACCTTGAATCTGGAGCCAAGTCCCCTTATGGTATAAATCTGTGAATCACCTTTAGAGAGGGTTAACCGTAGCGGACATTCCCTTCACAGGGAAAACTGCATTGACAGAACCTCAAGCGATAATAGCCATTTTTGTCGTGCTAGTGATAGCTGCTATATAAATGTCCTTGTGGAAGAAATCTCCACGGGTATGGTTCATTGTTGGGTTGTCAGATCTCCCTAGCAGCTCCTAAAGATTAAGTTCTTAGACTGTGTCAAAACCCTGGTGTGCTAGGATTGGAGTTCACCCCTTTGGATCATAAAAGTTGTAGAGTCAAACCATTACTAAAAACCCTAGCGAGGCCAAATTTTTATTTTCTAGGGTATATGTGCGTCATTGCAAAACATTTTGGAACATACACAATTAGCACTTCTGAGGATTAGAACAAATAAGTCACTTGATTGTTCATGCGCAAGGTTGCTTTTTCCCTTGTTCATTGTTTTTAGACATACTTGAAATCACTTGCTTGCTATTTTGCATGCTTGTTTATCTATCTGGTTACTAAAAATGAACAAATCTATTACAATCCTCAAATTTGGACAGTACAATTTGCAAACAATGTAAATCTAAAAACTTAAAATTTGCAAAATCTGAAGTGAAATTCCTTTCTGGAGTCAAAAGTCATCTCAGGAGGTCAGAAAGTCATACAAGTTTCTATCAAGTGTCATTTCATTACTGCCCAACTGTTGTATGGTAAGGAACCTAGTGTTGTATGAGCCTTTCTGCCAGTCAAATTCAAAAAGTCAAATCCTGCTAGCAACTGTCATACGAGATTTTCAACTGTTGTTTCATAGCATACCCACTGTCATACAAGTCTGAAGAGTGTCGTTTGGGAAAATTTTTGAGAGTTGTCAGAAAATTGTCAGAATTGCCAGATACTTCAGCTTTTACAACTTATTTCCAGAATCTGTGATACAAATCACTGTGTCAAGAACAGAGCAGTAGCTATTGAGAATTAGTACACATGTCTCAAAGAATCAGTACACATGAGGAAGAAACTTTGATGAGGGCCATGATGAAATAGATGCACGCTATGCAAGTCAAGATTAACAAACTTGAGGAAGAGAAGGAACCTAAAGAGTTCTCCATGGAAGCTCTATGCCCTTTTCCATTTGATAAAGACTTGTACATGTCACCATGCCTCTGAATAGAATTTGAGCAATGTGATAACCCTTATGATACCTCTTCCATGGAGAGTGACACATCCAGCTTTGGAGACTATGATGACTATGATGATAGACAATGTAATGATACTTATGACACCTCTGTTCCTAAAAGTCCTCCTCATCGTGTGTTCCTACTTACTACAAATGGGCCGTCACATTGGATAGATCGTGATGGTGATCCATATGATTTTGATTTTGAAAGAGATTTTGATGGCTTTTATGGACAATATCTAGATGATACATCTACTTCTATTGAGGAATATAAAATGTACCGTGCTGATTTGAAACATCAATACTATAAGGATCTCTCCTCTAAGAACTCTCTGGCTGAAAATAAAGATTACACTCTCAAGCAAGATCATGTTAATGTTGAACCTTTGTCTAGCAATGGTTCCCTTCCATCCCCTACTTCCTCCAATACCCATACATTTCCTAAAGCTTCCGAGTCTTTCAAATCTTTCACAGAACCTTCATCCGACATAAGCCTTGATACTTTTCATACAGTTCCCTATAGTTATCCTCTAGGGCTACCTCTTCAAAAAATTCAAGCTAACCTTTACTTGGCTGCTAATACTTTCAATAATGCTAAACCTAAAGAGCCTAAAACTTCATATGCTATAATCCCTACTTCAACTAGTCCTCCACCATCTCTTCCAAAGTCATCCATACAATCCCAACATGCTTTCGAATCCTTAGAAGTGGCTCCATGTCAAGAGGACTCTAAAAATGATGAAGAAAAGAACATAAAGAAAGATCAAGATCAAGAACCCTCCATGTCATCCAATCCTTTTCATGATGTCTCTTATCTGCTTCAGGGTTCTTTTGATCCTACACATCCTTTTTCATGCATTCCACCATGTCTTAAGTCTTCTTCTAAGCAAGATCAAGCTACTACTTACACTGTTGAGCTTATTGACAATCAAAATAACCTTACTACACTTTCTCTTTCCAAAGATGATACTTCCATTAAGGTTGGTAAAAATGGTGTTGTTCCTTCCAATGTTAAGCCTATTGAAAATCAAGAGAAAAATTATGAGCTTATGCTATCCAAAGATCCTTGTCAAGATCAAAGTCTTCCATATTCTTATTCTACCACTCCATGTTCACTTCCACTTTCTACTCTTCCTAAGTCTTTGCAAGCTTTGAACAATCCTATCAAATAAGGTTCTCATATTCAAGATGTCCACGATTCTATTGAAAATTCTAATGCTCACTCTAAAGATGCTGATATCCTTGGTTGTCATATAGATGCTGATGAACTTATTGATTATCCTTTTGCGTCTTCCACTTCCATCCTTGGACCTCTTCCACCACTACTAAAGGCTTCACGTCTACCTTCCATCTTGGGTCCTTATGTCCCTTCACTTTCCCCTCCTAACTTTCCTAATTTTCCATCCATCTTGGGTCCTTACATACCTCCATCTCCTATCTTTCCTCAAGATCAACATAGATGCATACCCTTGAATATTTTTCATCCACCCACCCATCTAAACCAGTCATATCCTCCTTTTTCTTTCACAAGTCCCAAGTCTTTTGGAAGTAACTTGAATGTTCAATACAAGAAAAAGAAGTAATACAAGAATCCATCAAAAAAAGAAGATCACCATGCCTCCTCTAATAGACATGGAAATATAAAGTCAAAAGAGATATATAAGAAAAAAACTACAAGACAAGTATGGGTTCCAAAATCCATCATTGAAGATATTCTCTCTAGATCATCAAAAGGAAATAAAAAGCTTGCAGCTATATGGATTCCAAAGTCTCTCTTGAAAGAGTCTGGTGTTGAGCAAAAAGTGAAATTGACATTCAAGCTTCCAAAGGCTTCCACTTCATTTTCCTCCAAAAATATTCTTCCATTCCATGCGCCTAATCCACAACCTCTGCTATCCATTCACCATATTCCTTCACGTATTCCTTCATTCATATTTCCTCCATCCTCTCACCACCCTTCAAGGTGTGTGTTGACATTGATCTTGTGTTCCTTTCCACCTACCCTTTCACAATCCTTCCATTCATTATCCTTCTACCTTCTATCCTTTTTCCTCATTTTCCTATTCTTCCTTTCTTCCAACCTCACTCGCTTTACATAAAACCTCATCCTCCATTTTCTCTTCCATCTCCCTTTTCCTATCAGCATCTTTGAGCGTATCATTTTGAATCCTTGGCATATCATGGTTTATCCTTTCAAGGAGCATTATCTAAAGAGCTTGTCTTCTTCCAAAAAAGAATAAAAAAAATTTAAAAAATTGAAAATGTGCCTTGGTGGAAATCTAGAAACAGGCACCTTGGTAGAAAAAGTAAAGAGAAATAAATTTGTCCTATGGTGAAAACCACTCCCTTGTGGCACCTTGGATAAGTACCATGATGAAAACCTGGCAATCAGGCATCATGTGTAGTTCTTCTACATATTTCATCCATTTCATCTTCTCTCTTTGATCTTGACAATGTTGATCTATACATGAACATTTGGCTATTTTGTGAGCTATCTTATGATGATCTTGCTTTCATTCCTTCCATGTTTAGCCTTCATATCCATCTTCCTCCATTCATTTTTGCCTATCGCTATCCTTTTCCCCTTTGGTCTTGATCTAATAAAAAAAGAAAGAAAGAGTAAAACATGGTGCTATGATGCCTCTTGACATGTCTACTCTAGATTGCATCCTTTCCTGCTCTTGCATTATGATTTTGTGACTTATCCTATGCTAGCCTTTCATTGCTTGTCCAAATGCGCTTTACATGACAATTTTTCCCTAGCTTGGGTATTCTTGAGGAGTTTTCCCTTGAGGATTTCTTCCCTTCATTATCTTGTATTCTCTTGTCTTCCATCTCTTCCACCAGCTTGTCAATCCCTCTTGTTCTCCACCTTGCTAGACATTGAGACTATATGATATGATCTTATTTGGGAGTTTGCAAATGGAAAAAGATGCTATCAAATATACCAAGTATCAGAACAAGTATCAGAACCAGTATCAGAACAAGTCTCAGAACCAGTATCAGAACCAGTATCAAAACTAGTATCAGAACAAGTATCAGAACCAATATCAGAACAAGTATCAGAACCAGTGTTAGAACAAGTATCAGAACACCTACTGGGGCTACACCTTTCACTTTAGTTTATGGGTCTGAAGAGGTACTACCTATTGAGGTTTAAATCCCATCACTCAGAATTAGAATGCATGGTCTAGTAACTGATGATGACTACAGAGTGTCTAGGTTGCAAGAACTTGAACTACTAGATGAGCGTAGACAAGCAGCGTATGATCATCTTAGAGTATATCAGAAGAGAATGTCTAGAGGTTACAACAAGAAATTCAAACACAGAGAATTTCAGGTTGGTGATCCAGTCTTGAGAGAGAATCCTAAAAATCAATCCCATCGAGAACGCAAGGGGAAGTTTGAACCCAATTGGTTGGGTCCCTTTGTAATCACTGCTACTTTTGGCTCTGGTGCCTATCAACTCTCAACGACTAAAGGAGAACATCTCTGAGAACCAATCAACATTCTCCATCTAAAGAAATTCTACGCCTAAGGCATTCAGTCTATGGTAAAATGTCTTGAAAAAATGAACATCTTGGTGAAAACCTAGCAATAGGCGCCTTGATGATTCACAAAAAAAATAAAATTGAAAAAATGAAAAATAAAAAAAAAAAGAAAAAAAAAAAGAAAAAGTGCCTTGGTGAAAACCTAGAAACAGGCGCCTTGGTAGCAAAAATAGAATCTCTGCCAAGATGGTGAAAACCCAGCAAACAGGTGCCACTTGTTTCAAAATGCTCCATCTATCAGCGCAATCTTGGTCTTTCCTAGCTTTCAGTCTTCCTTTTGTTTGTACATATCTCCTAGTTTGTTTCTGCATTTCCAATTTTCAATAAGTCGATCTGTACACCACTTAGCTTAAGCGTCTGTATCCTATCAATGCTTAACACTTGGGGGAAATCAATGTTATATCCTATGGCCTCCAGTATATCTTAGACGTATCATATCCATTCAGAGTCCTTTGAAGCTTCATTTGAGTCAGTCAAGTTTGTCTCGTCTCCAGAAAGGATTTTGCATCTACAACAACAATCAAACACAAACTGAAAACAATCTGTGCTTTTCATACTTTTATCTCCTTGTATGCTTACTGATTTGCATTACGATTTTTTGCATATTCTATCCCTTCGAGCTCTTCAATGATGTCCTTTATGGGATTTAGAGAGTGATGAATAGGGGCATAATCTTTTCTTTGTCTTCTGTTTGTATGTTACAATCTAATAACTTTGGAAATTCTGGATTGAAATGGTGTCCGACTATAAGAGCCTCTATCTCGAATTGGATGGCCATGCGTACCTCGACCATTGACACCTAGAAAATTCAAGGAAGTTTGATCTCACTATTGTCTTTTCGAGTAAGTTCTTTCTCCTACTATGAAACACGATCTTACCTAAGGATGTGAACGATAAAGGGTCACTATGGGTAATTCACACTGGATTTAGAATGATCTCTTGACTGTTTGATGTGTATGTTAAATACAAATTTCTATATCAAAATGGACATGATATTCAGGTCATCCTGGTGTTTATGCCTTGGTGCTTATATCTAATCCGACATTCCAAAAATAAAATCTATATTCATATATCCATGGTTGTTGACTAGTGGGTGTTGTATTGATTCTTGTGCATACAAATCGATATTCATATGTCTATGGTTTCATAGCTAGTGGGCATTGTATTGATTTATCTAGTTACCTAAAAGTTCAATGATGATAACAAATCGACACATGATCAGTGACTAGGTCCTAGGTCTTAGGTTGCATTTCATTTTGCATGTATCTTTGCATTTTGCATGTTGCATGATCTCACAATGGCTAAACAAACTTCAATGCTTAAACAATTCTCCACTCGCATCTTCAAATCTAACAAGAGCTGAATCTCACACAAAGGTTCCTCCAATGAAACAGCAAGTAGAATCCTTTTTCGGGATCAAAATCAAAATTTGAGATTGTTTATATTATTAACTACTTGCATAATCAACCTTCAATCATCACAGAAATCCTGTATTCAACTTAACTGATTATCTTACATCAAACTATCAAAATTTCAACTTGGTCAACCATGGTCAACTCATGGTCAAACCTAGTCAAACTTGGTCTTTTGGACCTCCAAATGATGCAGAATGCATTCTCGGATGTGTTTAATCACTTCTCAAATCAATTAACATGCTTTTGAACTATCAACGCTGACTTTTCTTGTCAAATTTCAATTTTAATCCCGAAGGGGGCATGGTATTGCACATCATTCAAAATCTGTAATCAAATTTGAAATCATATCTTCCTCAGTAATCAAGACAACAACCACGTCTAGTTACTGATTCATCAAAAAAAAACCTCATTGCTTGGGGCAAATCTATCATCACTTGGGGCATATCAGATTCATCAAGATCCATATCAATCTGGTATTCTCCTAATCTTGTAAATTGTATCAGTTTTTGCAACCATCGGATCATAGTGTTCTTTCCTTGGTTCTTTGGCAACTGAAGGGTTCAGATGTGATACCTGCTAGTTCTGCTAAGACAATCAAATCTAGAATCAGTCACTCACTTCTTCGCAATCATAAGGTTCAGAATCAGGCATTTTGACACTTTTTTTTTCAATCCTCGGTTCATCATTGCTATAGTGAACATTATCTTTGGTCATTTAGGACCTATTATCTTCATATCAAATCTTTCAATCAGCTTCTGTCTCATATCAATTATCAATTTTGAATCAGTTTCATATCTCTATCAAACACAGACTGTCTTTGAACCACTGCACTTCGCACAACAATTCAAAGAGGGGCAAAATGTAATACCCCAAAAATGGGCTATAGGTTCATTCACCTCTATATCGACACATCAAATGAAATCACCATCAAAGTCCTAACCAAAGGCACATATGCACATCATCGAATCCTAATTGATTATCTTAAATTCTGCATCGGAGAACATTCCTAATTATCATAATTATCTTTAATTTAATGATTATTTGGTGATAAATCTTATTTATCCTAAAGTTTGATTAATTGAATATTCTAAATATTTAATTAATTAGATTTAATTATGCCACTTAATTATTTAATTGAATTTAATTATATTTATTCCTAAGTATTATTATTTAAATTTGACAATAAATCAAAATTCCTATAATTAATTGATTAAATTCTTATTTAATTAATTAAAGCAAGTTGTCATATTTAATAATATTATTTTTGGAATAAAAGTTTGAAAAAATAATTGATTAACCCATAAATCAATTGTTTTATTTTTAAAAATCAGTTAAGTTGGAAATAAATCACTTTATTATTAAATTAATTTATAAATAAAACATGCAAAATCATAAAAGCAGACAACTATCAATTATCAATTAAAGCTAAACTCTATTTTGAGTTAAAAATTAGCTTTTGCATGTTTTTGTGAGTTAACTATCTTTTATTTAAAAATAACCCAAAAATCAACCTGAGTTATTTGAGTGATTTATGGCTTTTTTTCCATGCACCTCCAAAGCCCTGGATTTCTATAAATTAAGGCTTTAGCTCTTCACAAATCATCTCTCAAATCCACAGGATCTCATATTTTTGCACAATCACGTTGGAGAATTAGAATTTGGAGAATCAAAGCTTATTGCGAATCAAGGCTATTGTGAGATCAATTTGTTTTTTTTTTTACATTCATTTAGATTCATTTTCATATCATTGTTAGATCATTTAGCATATAATAGCATATCAATTTTTACATATCATAGATTCATATCATTTTTCATCTTATTGCATAGAAAATACCAAAAAAATAGATTAATTGCATTCATATTTCATATCAGTTTTGCATTCAAATCCTTCATTTAGGTGTCATCTAGGTCACTGATCTCGATAACAATCTGAGAACATCAATCTCGCACCTATTAGAAGGCAGTAAATCACTTGGTTGGATTAGATTTCAATTTTGCACGATTTTGATTATAGCTAACCTCTAATGTTTTACTAAAGTGTTATGTCTACAGATCAGGTACAATTTTCACACACAAGTTTTAGTCAAAAGGATATTTGGGTATTTGAAAGGGACAGTTGAATATGGTCAGTGGTATGCTCATGATGGTAATTTTTTTTTAGTTTGTTTATTGATGCAGATTGGTCAGGAAATGTTGATGATAGAAAGAGCACAAGTGGTGGTGTATTCTTTTTAGGTAAAAGGATTGTATCTTGGACAAGCAAGAAGAAGAATTGTATCTCACAATCTACATAAGAAGAAGAGTATGTATTAATGCCTATAAACTATACACAAATCGCATGGATGAAGCAGATTCTTGAAGGTATCAAAGAAAAGGTGACTGAACTCGTAACTATTTTTTGGGATAATATAAGTGCAATAAATATTTCTAAGAATTATGTAATGCATTATAAGACTAAGTACATTACAATTAAGTATCACTTTTTAAGAGAGAAAGTGTAGGAGAAGGAGGTGAAGTTGGAAGATGTGTCAATAAACGAGTAAATAGAATAAATATTTACAAATCCACTGCCTAAGGATACTTTTGAGTACATTATAATTCAGCTAGGGGTTGTGCCCCTACTTAAGAAAAATTGAGATGTTGTTGATGCATCAATCCAGTGGGTTTATTTCCATATCTCTCACTATAGATTGATGTTCAGGGGACTAGTCCATAGGGGGAGAAGTCAAAAAGAGATGAAGATAGTTGTAGTAGATGAAGACTTAGGCATGTTGCATCTTTGGCATTATTATCAAAGGCGAGGAAGAAATAGTAATCAGAAAGGGGGGGAGACTTAGTAAAGGAAATAATAATCAATAAGGAGGATAAGAACAAGAAAAAAGAACTACAAGTATGTATATGCTAAGAGGGACTATTTTTTTCTTCGTATTGTTGGTGTTTCCATCAATGCCAAAGGGGGAGATTGTTGTCATAATTAATGCAGACATAAGTTGATCTATTTTCAAATATTATGGTATGTGTTTGATGTAGATCTAATGATAGGTTGATTAGTTAAAATGTTTTCATTGATGTAAACTTAGTACTTTGTTGGTTGACAGTAAGCTTGTTATGCTAATGTATGTTTAAGAGGTTGGATCTAGAGTTGTGGTAAGAGTTTGAGTGTGTGATCATAATGGAATCCTCAGTGATATCTATAGATGCTATATCTTTGATCGTATAGGTTTAGCATTTGTATATTTTGACTTATATTTGATTTAAGGATGATAGGTCAACAATATAAAAAAGATAATGCCAAGGAGGAATGATTTGATGATTTTTTCAAATAGGTTTAGACTCAGGTGTTGTGATTCAGGATACATTATCTTGACTATGTTATGGGGTTTTTTTTGTGACTACATCATGATTGGTGACCGGAAGACAAAGTTTCAATGGATAGAAGATCACTAAGCGAAGAGGAAATGAAGTTCTTAGAACAACTGATCAGATCCTTAACCATTGATGTTGCACCATGTTGTGATAAGTGGTTATGTGTTGTAAGGATCGTAGTGATGTAGCAGATCGACAAGGAATGATGAGTTTGCATTTTCATAATCGTGATGATCAAATTTATTGGAGTTGTGCAAGAACATTGGGGAGTGTGATGTGGTTTGAATTTTCTTTGTCAAAACAATAGTGCGAAGGATTTAGAGGCAGACATGAACTTGAAATTTTAATTGATAATGGGTAACACATTTTATGGTTTAAAGATTGAGCATGAATGAATTGTAATGATGAAATTAAAATGTAATTAGGTCATGGATGACCTAGTTAGTGAAGACATATTTATATCATTTTGATGTATTATGAAGTTAGTGTGGGAGAGAAACATCATTAATGTAGATGTGTGATTGTAGGGTTTTGATGTTCTACATGTGAAGCAGAGATTGAGCCTGAACTTGATATATACTAGTAAAGGAGGAGTTCTATTTTCTCAAATCATTATAATTTTTTATTCTTAACATTTTCTACAAGAAAATCCCTTAACCGGGTAGACTCTATTAGGTCTAATTTGTAAATCCTTTACCCAGGTGACTCTTTGACTAGGGTTTTAAATCCCTTAATAGGGTTACTCCTAATAGGGTTAAGATCCTAGCAGGGCTAGAGGTAAATCCCTTAACCAATGCCTCTAAAAGGGTCTTTCCCTTAACTGGGTATTTGTAAGCTTTTAATAGGGCTAAGCTCTTAACTGGGCATACTTCAAAAGAGTGCAAAATTATTTATGGGTGTCAACCCCACACATGGTTTTTATCAGTTGGGTTTCCATGAGAAAAATATTGGTTTTATTGTGTTGCATGGTTGTGGATGTTTATCTTTAATGGTTTTTTATTCATGCAATGGATGATAATTGATGGAAGATTTTGAATGGTGTATGAAAAGTTTAATTGTTAGATTAATAATTCACCTCCACTCTCTGTAATCTTAGACCTGATAATACTAACAGAGTCTTCTTGAAGGAATAAAGTGTTCCATCTTAGAGAATAGATCCACCACCATAAACATGGATGCATGTCACTTATGAGTGCTTAGAAATACCAATACAAAGTCCATACTAACATCCTCCTAGGGTCTTTATAAACTTGGAATAGGTTTATACAATCTAGTATTTTAGCTAAATCCCTTAGCTTCTTAGTATATCTTGCATTATTAAACATATTTTTAGACATCCTTGTATATTTTTGTCCAAAATAAGCCATTTTTAACAAGAGTCACTATCTTGTCAATGCTAAAATATCCAAATAGCCATCCAAAATGTTTCTTCTTGTTCAAATTATCCCTTATTGAACTCCTAGGAATACACAATTGATTTCCTTTGAATAATATGTTATCTTGGATTAAATACTTTGAATGTCTATCCCTACCTACTTACTACTTTATTTATATATACATTATCCTTGTAAAAGTGTTTCAACTCATCAAATCCCACTATAGTCACACTCATCCACATCATTAGGTTTCTCCTCCTTCTTAGTGTATTTGCAACTTGATTTGGCTATGCATTATAGTATTTGAGGATAAAATTTTAACTTCACATGAATTCTACCCATTTCATGTGTCTCTAATTCAACTTGTCTTGACTATTAAAGGAATGTAGTGCTTATTTATTAGCGTACAATATAAACTCCTTTGACAACATATAGTATCTTAATTTCTTTATTGCTTAAATTAAGGCTTTGAGATCATGATCATACACTGAGGAGTTTCTCCAACATCCTTCAACTTCTCACTGACATAGGCAATTAATCTCCCTTAACGGCATAGGATTTCTCTAATTGGACTTTCACTGACATCCCAGTCTACTTGGAAAATCTTATTGAAATTCATTAAGGTTAGTATTGGTTGCCTCATCATTTTTTGTTTTAACAATTCAAATCTTCTATGTCAATAAATTCTCATTTGTACTCCCTCTGGTCTCCTCTCATTGTTTCTATAATGGGTGCACATATAGTACTAAAATTCTTGATGAACTTATAGTAAAAACTAGCCAAAACATGAAAAGATATTACTTCATATTGTCTAATAGCATGGGTCATTCTACAATTTCTCTCACCTTATCTAGATCCATCTTAAATCCTTCTAAAAATATTATATACCTAAGTAAAATAAATTATTCTTCATAAGACTACAATTTTTAATGTCGATTAATTCTCTTCCCTAAACCATTGGAATACTCATCTGAGGTATCGTATGTGTTCTTAAATTATCTTTCTATAGACTAAAATATCATCCAAATAAAATTGACCAAAAATTCCTTTAGTACCTCATTCATTAGCCACATAATGTGCTCAGTTCATTTGTAACCCCAAAAGGCCTAACCAACCACTCATACAATTCCTCATTATTCTTGAATGTAGTCTTCCACTCATCTCCCTCTTAGATCCTAATTTGATGTTATTCACTATTGAGATATATCTTGGTGAAGTATGTTTCACCTCTCAAACAATCTATTATATCATCCTGTAGACACCGAAAAATCCTTCAGAAAATAAATTATTTTTGTTTTCTGAAAATCCTTGATGACATCATCATTTATTAATTAATTAATTATTTAATTAATTAATTAATTTTTATGGCATTAAATCCCTCTCTCTTAATTAAAAATCTTTAATTAAGGAATCTAGCCTAAAAATGTCATTTGGACATTATCCCTAATTTATTAATTATTTAATTAATAAATTGACCAAAAAACCTTCAAAAATAAATTAATTTATTATTAATTTATTTTTTATCCCAAACTTGGCAAATTTCCTTAAGACCACTAACCTCTTCCAAAATCTTCTAATCCCTTCTTAATTTCGATTAAAAGGCTAATCCCATCTTTTCTAACCCTAATCCCAAGGTTAAATATTTAATTAAGGTTAAATATTTAATTTTCATATTTATTGAAAATATTTTAATAAATATTCCTAAGACTTAAGCTTTTGGAATGAATAACCTTTTATTCCATGAAACTAAGGAGAAATCTAGACTCTTCTAGAATCTTCTCAAATCCACCCTCTTCACCCATCCTAATCCTTTTTTTGTCCTAATCTAATCCTAATCCTACCCTTAAACCTTTGTGCAATCCTAACCAAGCTTAAGACTTTCCTAAACCAAAGCAAAGTCTTTCCTTCCAAATATCTCAACCACAAAGCATTTATTGCTTCCCCAAAGTCTTCAAAGCCTCTTAAAGCCCATTCATTGCTCTTACAAGCATTTATTTGGAGAGTTATGAGCTTGGAGCCCCCTTTGTTGACTCCTCTTTGCCCTTCCCTTCATCCACTCACCTTGTGACATGTGTCACCTCCTGATTGGCTGAGAACTAGCACAATCCATGTGCTTCCCTTTGAGTGAATCTTGGCCTCTCTTAAGGATTTCAATCCTGGCCATTCATTCCTCCTACCCCAAGCCTTTAGAAATCCTATAAATACCCTCACTTCCTAAGGCAAATCATCTCTCAACTTTCAAACTCAATAGCAAAGTTATAATGCCATTTTCATTCTAGCATAAGCATAAACTCATCATTTTAGATCATTTTCAAGCTTAAATCACATCTAAATTAGCTTAAATGGATTAACATAGATTCATTTCTTGTTTTAATCTTAGTTCTTTCTTTAAGCTTTGCATATTTGTGTGTTCTTGAGGCCTTTGAGGCAAAATAGGTTCCTCATACCTATTTTGTGTCATTTTGGGTCTTCTTGATCCTCAAATCATCCATCTTGCATGCTCCAAGTGCTTGAGTTTGCACACCCACATCCCTCTATATCTAAGCATATCAAACGGTGCATGGGCGCATCCGTTTTAAGCTTAAACTGAGGTGGCTTTGATTTTAGTTTGTTTACCTTTAAATTTGATTTGATAATATGCTATGACGTTTGTTTGTCTTTGGCCTTCAAAACAGGTTTAGGTGCACTCACAAATCCTAGTCTACACATCCATCCTCACTAAAGATAATCAATACTTCTTTCTTTATCTTGTTAATGGATCTCTAGTTTTTAAACATCCTCCATTTCCCATCTATTTGGTGCTAAGACAATAGGCACTACATATGGGCTCAATTTTTCCCAGATCAACCCTTTACCTAATATTTCTTGGACTTTTCTACTCAACTCAACATTCTTTGCTAGCATCATTCAATTTTTTTCTTTGTTAGACAAACTTTCTCTGAGTATCAAATCTATGTAATGGCTAGTACTTTAGACTGGTGTTAGTCCTTTTGGAACATTTTCTAACACAATGTATTGGATCTCTTCAAGAAAATTTACAACCTCTCTTTGTACTTCATTTGTACCAATAATTCTAGCATCCTTACTATTACACTTGCTCGTAATTAGTGCAAAACAATTTTTTTCATGCTTCAACCCATCTATTGACTTCCTCCCATCCACCAAAAAAAATCCTTACACCTTTGCATACCACCTCCTTTTTTTTCCTCCACAAGATTCATGATATTATTTTTTCCATATTTGATTATGGTTTAAGTATTGTTCCTCCTATCATGTGTTTCTCTCTAATCACATGGCTAAGGTATTCCCAACATGAGGTGAAACACATCTATCAACATGATGCACCATAATACTTCATCCTTATACAAAATAATTTTAAAATTAAAAAAGAACTATTCACTTACTAAATTTTTGTGATCATCTTATATCCTAGAAATCCAATAAGGATTCATCTTTTCAATCCTCTTTAGGTTCAGAATTTGTACCACTCTTTGGAGACCAAATTGTCTACACTATCATTACCAATGTTAACCTTACAACACTTGTCTCCTAACTTTCACTTGGTCTAGAATAGGCTCCTCCCTTATGAAGGTTCATGTCTAGATTCCCTTTTCAATAAGGCTCTCCTCATGACCATTAATTCATGTTTTATTGATTTTCCATGGACTTAGATGATATATCCCTCTCTTCTTTATGATGGAAATTTCTAGTTCTAGAATCTTTCAACTTTTGGGCACTCACTTGTTAGTATTCAAAGGCATAATTAAATCTCTCTACACTTGAAACATGTTCCCTAGAATGATCATTGATTAAATCTCATTTTAGTCCTTAGAAATTCATTGTCCCAATGATATTATTCCTCTCCCTTTGATCAATTAACATATCCTTATTGGGCCTTTAGTTTTTCATCCAAATAAGCCTCCTTCCCTTGGTTTTCTTTGTGTATGACTTACTCTCAGTATTTTGTTTCCATCTCTCTAATTCTATTTGATTTTCATTACCTAGCATCCATTCTACCTTTTTTTCTATCTTTTCCTTAACCCTTAGTGTCAATTGATAGGCTTCCTTTGTAGTGGTCATCTAGACTAGGCTTAATTCCTCTTGAATGTTGGTTCCAAGGCCATTAATTTATCATGTCATTTTTTCTCTTCTGACTTCACTATGTTAATTTTTGATGATCATATTTGTAACTCTTCAATATTTTTCTTGACTATATTTTCTCACTTCATGAATTTTGAAGCTTCTTAAACATTTCTTACTCATATCCCAAGGGTAGGAATTGGCCCTTAAATTTCATTACTATCCTATCCCACTTCATGATTTTCTCCTTCCATCCCTCCAATTTCTTTCCAATTGCATCTTCTACCAAATGGTGGCATGTCCCTTCAACTTAGTTTAGGAAAACCTCATTTTATTTGGATCTCTAATATATTCAAATCAAAGTACTCTTTGATATTAACACAGTCAAGGTTGGGGAATCCAATGAAGGACTGTTCGACCTTGCAGTCAAACCAATACATAGTGGAAATACACAACAACAACAATAGAACTGATATAGAACAAAAATCTATATTCATTAAATCACCGATTACATGCAATGTGTCACGCTGTAAGGCCTTCCTGGTTACAGCCAGATACAAAGCAAGTAACAGTCTACAAGATCTCACGGGATCTAAATCTTTTCCACAACATTAGTATTCAGCTAGCCCAGGTCTGCAACATGCATCACACTAGTAGGCATCCAGGAAAGATCTAAACTTGTACTCAAACTTCCAAGAAATCTTCCTGTTCCTAAGCTTGCAGGCTACTAACTTCCACTACCAAACATCTGATCCCCCTAAAAATCTACCCAAACATCCACTTAAATACTAAATCCTAGCCAGAAGTTGGCTCTATAGGATATACAAATATTAAATGCCAAAACATCAGTCTTCTCTCAATAGCCTAACAAATAAATAAAATCTCCAAGATGGCCCCAAATGGTCATTAGATCTGCATAGAAGAATGAAACATGCTAGATCTAGGTCCACACACATCCAATGATCAATCCATAACTCAAGGAGCACAACCCAAATCAACGGAACCAGTTGGCCAAGCTAAACCATCCAAACAAACCAAGTTGGTAAGCAAGAACACCGAGCAGCAGAGAAATAATTGAGCACCAGAAACTGACCATGCCAAGCATGACCAAGCAATGTAGTTATCACCAAGTGCCAAGAAGAACCAACACCTTCAGTTACTGAGCATTCTTCAGAGATCGAGCACCTCGGTAACCACATAAATTGAGCAACCAGTCTTGTTAGGATTAACAAGGCAAAAATAACAATTACATGCAAATATAACCAATATCAAAAAACAATAAACCACACAGAAGAGAACACAAGACACAAAGATTTAATGTGGTTCACCCAATCCCTGGGCTATGTCAACCAACAACGAGTCCAATATTTTATTATCCAGTGATTACAACCTGATTACAATCTATAATCCCCTTACAACTCAATTCTACCGCAAGTACTAAAAATAATACATAATGAAATCCCTAACCCTAAGCCATATTATATAATATTTTTCCTCTTTAGGGTAAGAATGAGTTACAATCATGTTGGCCCAAAAATAGCGAAAAAAATGGCTGAACCCCGGTGAGGATGGGAGGAAAAGTGTACAGTGCTTTCCTGATTAGTCACCACAAGCTAACAATCTCCCACTTGGTGACTAATCAGTATCCACACTAAAAAACCTCCCACTTGGAGACTGATCTTGTAGCAATAATGCTACCATATGAGGCTCCCACTAGATCAAACCACTCTGGACTCAGCTGTTCCTTTATTCTTTTCAGTCTAGAAGACCAGCTGAAGCTGAACATGAGTTTAACTTCTCCCTTGTTACTACCTTTGTAAACATATATGCTTGATTATCATCTGTAAGAATCTTTTCCAACTTTAACTTCCCATCATCCAAAACTGATCGAATGAAATGGTACTGCAACTATATGTGTTTTGTTTTTTAGTACAAAGCAAAATTCTTCACAAGATGAATGGCACTTTGGCTATCTGTATGCACAAAATTACCTATCTGTGGATGTCCCAATTCTTCCATGAAGAATTGAAGCCATATCATCTCCTTGGCTGCCTCTGTAGCAGCAACATACTCTACCTCTTTAGTGGATAAAGAAACCACCTTTTGTACTCAAGAAATCCAACTCACTGTTGTCCCACCAATAGTAAATACATAGCCTATAGTACTCCACCTTCTATCTATATCTCCTACCACATCTGAGTCAACATAGCCTTGTACAGTGGTAGTAGATCCCCCTAAGTGTAAATACTTAATTGGATGTACCTCTCAAATATTTGAGAATCCATTTGATTACATTCCAATGATCAATACCAGGGTGACTCATATATCGGCTAACAACTCCCACTGCGTGTGCAATATCTAGCCTAGTACATACCATAGCATACATTAAGCTCCCTACAACTAAAGCATAAGGTACCTTGGACATTTTAGCCTCTTCTTCTGATGTCTTAGGACACATCTCCTTAGTCAATTTCAAATGACCAAGCAAAGGTGTGCTGATAGCTTTGGCATTCTCCATAGAGAAATGTTGCAACACCTCAATATAATCAGCCTGAGATAGAGACAACTTCCTATTTTTCCTATCTTTGCAAATTTTCATACCAAGGATTTTTTTTTCTGCCCCCAAATCCTTCATAGAAAATGAATGTGCTAACTGTTGTTTCAACCCCTTAATGTGATCCATGTTAGACCCAGCTACAAGCATATCATCAACATATAAACATAAAATAATGTAGCTATCATCATCCAACCTCTTAAAATAAACACAATGGTCAGAATGACACCGACTGTATCCATGCTCATTCATAAAAGTGTCAAATTTAATATACCATTGTCGAGGTCTTGCTTCAAGCCATATAAACTCTTCTACAATTTGCACACCAAATTATCCTTACCCTTGACCTCAAATCCTTGTGGTTGTACCATATATATTTCTTCATCCAAATCACCATGATTAAAAGTTGTTTTAACATCAAGCTACTCTAAATGCAAATCTTCAGTAGCCACAATACTTAAAATAGTATAGATAAAAGTCATTTTAACAACTGGAGAAAATATCTCATCAAAATCAAACCCTTTTTCTATGCAAATCCTTTTACAACTAACCTGGCTTTAAATCTTTTCTTACCTACATCCTCTTCTTTTATCTTGTAAACCCATTTATTCTGTAAAGCCCTTTTACCTACAGGTAACTTACATAAATCCCATGTTTGATTTTGCAGCAAGGTGTCCATTTCATCTGTCATTGCAAACTCCCACTGAAGCTTTGTATCCACCTACACAGCTTCATTATAACATTCAGGCTCACCAGCATCTGTTAATAAAATAGAATACAAAGAGGGAGAGAATCTGTCTGGAGGTCTACTTAGCCTTGTTGACCATCTAACATTCACTGGGGTGTGTGGTATTTGTTGTTGTTGTTGTGGAGCATAAGGAACTACTAGAACATCATCTTTTGGACTATCATCCAACACTACATAATCATTTTCTTTCTTCTCATGCTGCTGCAATAGATCTTTGTACAACACCTTCTCATTGAATATGACATCCCTGCTTCTTACAATTTTATGATTTTCAAAATCCCAAATCCTATAACCAAATTCATCAATGCAATATCCAAAAAATACACATTTCTTTGACTTAGCTTCCAGCTTGGTTCTATTTTTAGAATCTATATGTGCAAAAGCTTCACAACCAAAGGTTTTGAGAAAAGAATAACTCACCTTCTTACCACTCAATGCTTCCTCTAGAATACCAAAATCCAAAGGAGTAGAGGGGCCTCTATTGATTAAATAAACAGTAGTGTTCACAGCCTCTGCCCACATGTTTTTAGGCAGCCTAGCATGCAACCTCATACTCCTTGCATGCTCCATTATTTTCCTGTCCATGCGTTCAACCACTCCATTTTCTTGTGGAGTCCTTGGTATAGTTTTATGCCTATGAATACCATTAGAGGAACAATAATCTTCAAATTCTATGCTACAATACTCACCACCATTATCAGATCTGAGACATTTTAACCTTTTACCAGTCTCATTCTCAACCAAGCATATCCATTTCTTAAAAGTTTGAAATACATCAGATTTCTATCTAAGGAAGTAAATCCATACTTTTCTTTTTGCATCATCTATAAATGTAACATAATAGAGAGAACCACCAAGGGAAGATACCTGAGCTGGTCTCCATACATTTGTATGCACAAGCTTTAATCTCTCATTTTTCTTTACCTTCCCACTCTTTACAAAACTAACTCTCTTTTGTTTTCCATGAACACAACTTTCACAGAAATCCATAATGACACATTTTAGACCAGGTAAAACTTTCTTTGAATGGAGTAATTTCATACCTTTTTCACTCATGTGCCCAAGTTTGTTGTGCTAGAGTGTTGTGTTAGAATCTACAACAACGGTTTGATGTTCTTCCTGCTCAACTATAGCCACTGTTCCTAAACATTCATTATCTATTGAAATAATTAAAGTAGAAGGAACAGTATGACCTATACAAAGATATAAGGTGCCTACTTTCACACTTTTTTCTACTACTAAGGAACCTTTTGAAACCTTCCAATTTCTATCATTAAAAGTAACTTTGCAACCCTCATCACCCAGTTGCCCTACTGAAATTAAATTCCTACTCAACCTTGGAACATGTCTTACCTCTTGTAGTAGCCAATGATTCCCATTCTGCAACTTAATCTTATTTTTTTCCTTTCCAACTATCTGACAGGGTTCATTATCACCCAAATAAACTTACCTAAAATCCCCTTGGACATAATCAAGAAAGTAACCTCTATGGGGTGTAGCATGAAATGAAGCCCCAGAATCTAAAACCCATGAATCATCAATACTTTTTAAAGAAATAAGCAAGGCATCCTCTTCAGGTTTATTACTTACCACATTTGCCTCCTTGTTACCTTCTTGTTTTTCTCCTTCTTTATTCTTTGAGACCAGGAATCTTTCTTCTTATGACCTAGTTTTCCACAGTACCAGCAATCATTTGGCCCTTTGGATTCAGACATCTTTCCCTTTGATTTTCCTCTTGATTTCCCATGATTTCCATAGTTGTTTCCTCTCTCATTGGTTCTACCTCTACTTTGAGTGTTTAAGACACTACCTGATGTGGATCCACCTGAGCTTTTCCTACGAATTTCCTCACTCAGAATAACACCAATAACATCATCAAATTTTAGGGTATTAGAACCAAAAATAGAGTTACTAATAGCCATTACTAAGCCATTCCAACTTTTAGGAAAAGAACACAAAATCAAGAGAGCCCTGGCTTCTTCATCAAAAATAACATTGACAGAAGTTAATTGACTGGTAATTGTATTAAACTCATTTAAATGATCAAAAACTGACTCACCTTCTGCCATTTTCATATTAAATAAACGCTTCATCAGAAATACCTTGTTTGAATTAGAGGGCTTTTCATACAACTTCGCTAGGGTTTTCATGAAATCTTTAGTCATCGTTGCTTGTGTAATATTGAATGCCACTGATTGTGCCAGGCATAATCGAATACTACCAAGAGCCTTTCTATCAAGAATTGTCCAGTCCTCATCAGAAATACTTGTCGATTTGTTGGCAATTCCTTCCAACGGCCTCCATAGATCCTTCTAATAGAAATAGTCCTCCATTTGCATTTTCCATAACTAAAATTTCTGCCCATTAAAATTGTCAACCTTTAGCCTACCCTCATCTACCATTGCTCCCACTCAACCATGAGACTCCCACTAAACCGTGAGATCTTCCTGCAGAGGATAACTGAAAAAACAACCTCCCTCTGATACCACTTGTTAGGATTAACAAGGTAGAAATAACAATTACATGCAAATATAACCAATGTCAGAAAACAATAAACTACACAAAAGAGAACACAAGACACAAATATTTAACGTGGTTCACCCAATCCCTGGGCTACGTCCACCAACAATGAGTCCAATATTTTATTATCCAATGATTACAACTTGATTACAATATGTAATCCCCTTATAGCTCAATTCTGCCACAAGTACTAAAAATCATGTCAGCCCAAAAATAGCCAAAAAAATGACCGAACCCCAGTGAGGATGGGAGGAAGAGTGTACAGTACTTTCCTGATCAGTCACCACAAGCTAACAAGTCTCTCAAACTGAGAAATTACTCTGCCAAAAAAAGATCAAAATTAACAATCTACCTTCAAAGACACATATTTTTGGTTGATACAAGATTTCTAAGAATCCTAGGATGCTCCTGCATCAGACACCTAGGTATGCCAAAAAAATAGGTATGCCAAATCTGTTCTTAACCCATATCTTCTCTTTCCTTTCATTCCAAGTAGTCTTCACTTCATTCATTTCTCCCTGCAGCAACTTTTCCTTCTTCCCAGTTCTCTTATCTTTTCTGTCTGTAACTAATAACAACTGATTCTGACCATTCCCTTCACTATTGACCACCTCAATACCTCGGTAAACACCATCTTCTCTGGATTCCTCAATCAAATCAACATCATCCTCATCTCTCTATGTCACAAATGTCATCACCTACTGTACTATCTTTGTCAAAAAGACCATCTTCCTCTTAATCTCAACAAACTCTTTAGATATATCATTCTCCTTCTCTTTAAAACCAAGCTTTGTAGGAATATATTCACTAATCCTCTACTCCTAAGGTTTGTCACAAGGACAACACCTAATAACTCAACATCCCTTAACCCATGTCTCCTATAAAGGTAAAAACTTATGTCTAGATCCTTCATGTCTAACCACATAGGTGTTAGCACGACCATCAAACAAAACATTTATGTCAAATTGCCAAGGCCTACTGAGCAACAGATGACAAGCATCCATAGGAAATACATCACACAATATCTCATCATGATAAGATCCAATCTAAAAATTAACCAAGCATTGTTCTTCAATCCTAACCTTAGACACATCTTATATCCAACTAATCTGATAAGGACTAGGATGCTTCTTTCTTTCCAAATTCAACTTACTAACCATCTCTTTTGAAACAAAGTTCTCAAAACTACCACCATCAACTATGACATTACATACCTTATTATTGCACTTACATATGGTTCTAAATAGATTTCTTCTTTGTACTAGTTCCTAGACACATGCAGCTAATCTCCTAGTGATAAGTGTGTCACCTTTTTCTACAACATTCACAATATCTTCTTCAACAGTCAGTGCCACCCTCTTCTTAGGACAATGAAAACTTATGTGACCATCTTCACTACAATTATAACAAGTACCGGTGAACTCATTCTTCCACCTTCCTCTTTGTCCATTATTGAATTTCTTAGTACCTTGAACACTACTAGATCCCACGTCAGACTTAGGATTCTTTGTAACATTACTTTCAGCAATTATCTCACCAGTCTTACCACATCGGTTCCTATTATTTTATCTTCCTTCAAACTTCTTGTTCAACTTCTCTTCAATCTTTAATGCCATCTGATAAGCATCTCCTATTGTTGTCATCTGAATAGTAAGTAACTCTTCTTGAATACTAGGTATCAAACCATAGACATACCTAGCAACCTTCTCTTTATCAGCTTCAGAATGACCAGTCCTAATTAGGATTCTGTAAAACTCCTCGGTATACTCCTACATCAATTTGTTAGTCTACTTCAAGGCATGCATCTTCTTAAACATGTCTAATTCATAATCCACTGAAATGAATTGGTTCTTCAACTTGTCAACCATTCGGTTCCATTTAATGATCTTTTCCTTTCCTCTCCTACTTCTTTCCAACTGAACTTCCCTCCACCAAATATTTTCATGACCCTTCAACTTAGTCTTTGCAAATCTAACCCTATCAAGATCTTCTATTTCTTCATACTCAAAGTATTCATCCATCTCATTAATCCAATCAATCAACTCTTCTGGCCTAAGGCTTCCAACAAATGCAAAAAATTCAATCTTAGGTCTTTTCCCAATTTCAGACATAGCTTTCAGGATTCTATTCTCTTCTGGATCTCTAGCTTCTTCTACAGCTTCTTCAAAATGATCTTCTTCATCAGATTCATCATCACTACCTACCTTTGGTGTAGTCTTCTTCTTTCTCAATTCCTCTTGCAGATCTTGCACTTATTTTTGCAAAGCCCTAAAATCATCAAGACCGAATTCTCTAGTAGCTTCTTCCTCTGAGATCTCATGATTTCTCCTCAGAGTCATCTTCAAATCAAGATCCAGATGCAAACATACAAGATCAACTCAGTTCCAACAGCAACAAACTTCACTTCCACAAGATCTACTCTCAATCAAATAGGAACAAACTTTGCTCTGATACCACCTAACGTAGTCAAGGTTAGGGAATCCAATGAAGGACTATTCGACCTTGTAGCCAAACCAATATGTAGTGGAAATACACAAAAACAACAACAACAACAACAAATTTGATATAGAATAGAAATCTTTATTCATCAAATCACCGATTACATGCAATGTGTCAGGCTATAAGGCCTTCCCAATTATGACCAGATACAAAGAAAGTAATAGTCTACAAGATCTCGCAGGATCCAAATCTTTTCCACAACATCAGTATTCATCTAGCCTAGGTCTACAACATGCATCACACTGGTAGGCATCTAGGAAAGATCTAAACTTGTACTCAAACTTCCAAGAAATCTTCGTCTTCCTAAGCTCACAGGCTACTAACTTCCACTACCAAACATCTGATCCCCCTAAATATCTACCCAAAAATCTACTTAAATAGTAAATCCCAGCCACAAGTTGGCTCTATAGGATATACAAATGTTAAATGCCAAAAAATCAATTGACTCTCAAATAGCCTTACAAATAAATAAACTCTCCAAGATGGCCCCAAATGGTCATCAGATCTACATAGAAGAATGCAACATGCCAGATCTAGGTCCCCACATGTCCAATGGTCAATCCATAACTCAAGGAGTGTGACCCAAATCAATGGAACCAATTAGCCAACCCGAATCATCCAAACAAACCAAGTCGGTAAGCAAGAACACCGATCAATAGAGAAATAATTGAGCACTAGAAATCGACCACGCCAAGCTTGAACGAGCAATGTAGTTATCACCGAGTGCCAAGAGGAACCGACACCTTTAGTTACCAAGTGTTCTTCGGAGACCGAGCACCCCAATAACCATAGAAATCGAGCAACCAGTCTCTCAAACCGAGCAAGTACTCCACCAAACAAAGATCAAAACTAACAATCTACCTTCAAAGACAAACATATTTTGGTTGATACAGGATTGCTAAGAATCCTAGGATGCTCCTGCATCATATATTATTGATCTAATCAACTAGTTCCTCTAGGTTTAGGCTTTCAATATAACTAGGGATCTCAATCATAAACCTCTTTCTAATATTCTTGATTACTTTCATCATCTTTATATGATTTGACTCTTTTTCCTCCAAGTCCTCCTCACCTTGTTTGTTCATCCTTGGCTCCTCACCATCACTTTCCTCATTTGGTTTATGGTTTATGCCTTTCCTCTAGTTTTCCTCAATTGTTTCTAATCAATTCTTTATTTTTCTCATCATGCCCATAATTTTATCCACCCTTCTAGTGATATTGGACATGGTTGGTATCCTTTTTGGTGACATATTTTGTTTTTAACTATGTGCAATTGCCTCAATTTGACAATTTAGTTTAGGGTTATAACTCCCTCACTTTGGCAATCAGTTAACAACATGCATAACATACCTCTAATCAATGACTTGTTCATATCAAATATCTTCCAAAACTCCCACCTCTATAGGTTCAAATCTCACTTTGATACCACTTGATGTAGACAAGGTTAGCGGGTCTAAAATAGACTATCAAACCTTATAGACAAACATGAAAAAACCAATAGATAATTGAATGCAAAAATAATATGAACTTTTGTTAATAAAATGAGAATGTCAAACATGACCAAAAAACTTCACATGTTCTTACATTTAACCCATCGGACTCATATGCAAGCATGCTTTTTCCATGGGATTATTACAAATAATTATAAAATTAAAGTCTTCTAGATCTATCTTCCTCTAAGTACTTCTCCCCTAACTACTCCCTAGCTACCAATGATGCTCTCATAGGCCTCTTTATGTACTTATATATCAAATCAAATAATTGGAAGTGAGTCTTTTTCCTAGGTCCCAAAGTTGATTTAGCATGTGTATAAGTCATGATTCCTTGAAGAGGGTCTAGATCTTGGTGCATAATCTTTTGGATTTCATTTGACCCCATTTCCCTCCCATGACAAGACAAATAACTTAGCAAGGCTAAAAAATATTCCACAAACTTTGAACATTAGGTATGACTTGAGTTTTCCTGGGATGCTCTTGCATCATGTTCCTTTTAAAATATCTACTGTGTTTTCCTCATTTTTTCATTCTCATTTTTTAGAAACCTAGATATGGCTTAATTTCCTCAGTATTTAGTTCTTCCCCCTTAAATCAATTTATAAGTAACGCATTCCCTCAATCACCCTTTTATACTATCTTAATGTTGAATGGAACTAGAAGTTTAATTGGCATGTGTGGAATATACTCAATCTTCAAATTCAAGAATCCAAATTTTATTTATCCTAATTTGTTATCACTTTTGTGCCAAAGTAAAATCTATCTTGCATAACTTCTACCTCGAATCCCATATTTGTAACTTTTGGTTATGCAATTCCCCTAACTTATTACAAGAATGTCAATAGAAAAATGATTTTTCTTGGTGTTCTCACAATATCCTCAATCCATGCCTACAAATAAGTGATATGATTATTTTGCTAGCAATTTTATTGCTTACATATATCTTTTTAGGCTACCAACTTCTCTACTATGACTCAATCCATTTAATTACAAAAACTAAGCTAGAAAGAAACCATTTATAATCTTCAAATATATGTTCATATTGTTGAAGGGAATTAAATTTTTGTTATATTAAGAATTCCAATTTTGTTAGTAGAATTAATAGTTCAAAGCTAATGACTTAAAAATAGATACAATATCTTGGTTTTCTTTTTCATGGACTATGTTGACTTTGATCCCAACTTTCATAATTGTGTTGTAAGCATAAAAGGTATGGATTTCAAGGGTCTTGACATAACCCAACACATATTCTTTAGATATTTTGGCATCAAAGGGTTGAAAGTAAAAATTTCCATTGGATGGACTACTGTCCTTGTTTAGCTTAGGCTCTTTCTCATTCTTAATGTATATTTATGGATATTGAGCATTTATATGTTGTGGCACTTGAGTACTATTCTCTATGTGTTTGAATGGAGTTCTTGATTTTGAAATATATATTTAGTAGTTATTTGTTTCTAAATATCTTCACTTAATTGATCTTCAATTTTTATTTCATTGACTCCACACTATTCCTTTTAGTAACTTGGTGTATGTTGGTTATGGAAGGAAATTTTAATTTTAAATTTATGGTTGTTTTATTTTAATTATTTTAGATCTATAATTACTTTATTTTCAATTCCATTTTATAGTACAATTACAATTCTTATGCAAAAGTAATTGCAATTTTATAATATTACTTATACATATATGTGAAGGGAAATGAGGGCATCCCAAAAATCCATCTAAGATCAGTATGCGCATCTAGTATCTAATAATTTATTCAATAGATTACAAAAAAACTCATACAAGAACATGCTACTATGTCATAAAAGAAGAAATAGACATAGTTAATTTCCCACGATTAAAACCTTAAAGGAAAGTGATTTCAGTTTATAGATCTAATAAATTTTAGCAACATTACAACATATAGATTTAATACTCTAGAATCATAAAACTAGAAGAATGAGACATAATAGAAACACACAAATATATGTGGGGAAAACCCTTTCAGGTAGAAAAACCCACACTCCAAAATATCGAGCCAATATATTATTCAGCAATAAGTTACAATACATTTTTTAGGCTCCAAGCCTTTACATGGAGATTTACATCTTGTTCCATCCTAGATAATATCTGAAAACATAACCCTGTGAAATTAACTCATCTTCTCTCTCTCACATTTTGTAAATCAGAAAAGGCACCAACATATAGAGCTCAACACAAGAGGTAGGTGCCTATGGTTTCCAAAACCATCTTCAACACATAAGAGTTAAGTTGTGTCATAATGTAAGAAACTTGCTAATTCCATGACACATTGCTCATAGAAACTTCTAAGGAAACAACACCTATCTCATCCATACCATTCATATTTCCAAATACAATGCAAGTACAACATAGAAATTACCATGACCACGAATAGGAACCTTCCTTACCTCACACTACTTATCAAAAATGAAATTTATCATAAATGCCAATTTCTAAGATACAACTCCAATGCACAATAGAAATTGCCAACCAAGACTCTTTAGTAAACATAGGAAATTGCCAAATTAGTTTCCACACCAAATGGAAATATATGACAATATCTTTCCAAAACTCAGCATCTTCCAAGTAAATGCCAACTTTATAGAAAATAATAAATGTGTCATCTCATCACCTACCATGTAGGATTCCACCTCACCAAGAGGTCCCACAAAGTGAATGACAAATTAGGAAGTTAATAACTTAAAATAAATAAATTAATTAAATAATTTAACATGTTAGGATTCTAAGGTTGACACACCTTAATCCAAACATTCTCCCACTTGTCAAAAACTTGTCAAGAGTCTACAACATCAACTTATAAGGAGTCAAACCAATAAAACCATATTGTCACAGTCATCCATGAAACCACACAAATCTTAAACATTCTCTCATGATCCATCCGGCCACTAGACCAAACAAAATAAGCATAAGATTGTAGTGATAATAAAGGATATAGGATATTTACACCACTCCACTATACTCATGAGATATACAAAATAATCAACACTATAAACTTCAAAGCCCAACAAAATTGTGAAGTAATCCTCTAGAAAGAAAGATAAAACATCAGCAAGAATAAAAACCAAATCAATTTCTCCAATCTAACTGATAAGCCCACAAGATTGAAAATAGCATCTACAACAAATGCTAATCCATCAAATCACCCATACATCAAAGCTATCCAACATCAGTGAGCTCGTGCCACCAACATAACCAACCCATAAACTGAAAATCTCAAGTTCCACTTGCAAACCAGTCAATGAAGACCAAACACATACAAAAACTCTCATTGCTTGGGTAATATAAAATCCAAAATAGCAAAGGCATACTGAGTCTACTAATCACAAAACATATAAAGTGTAACCATGTAGTACAAAGGACCATCCACAAATATATACAATTCCTATAACAAAATTGTTGCAAGAAACATGTCTCTCAACCAGTCTCCATAACTTTCCCATGTTCTCTACATCCATAAAAGGAAAGAGATAAGGGAGCCACCATTTCTGTTAGGAATAAGGTGTCTAAACCTTGGATAATTCCTATTCTTATTATTTTTTTTGTCAAATGTATTTCTTGCAAATAATGTAATTAAGTGTGAGTGTACATGTCCAGTTGGCATGTTGATGTGTCACTCCACTTGATGTGTCAACATCTTGAATTATATGTAAGGAGATCATGGTTGAAACAGTTATGACAGATTCCTATGACACGTAAGAGCTATGTCTGGAAGAATCAATGACGGGTGAAGACATGTGGCAACTGATAAAGTTGAGTACTGTACACTCTTCCCCAATCATTGATAAAATTTTCGGGTTCCTATTTTCTTGAAGAATGGTAAAACCCTAATATAGCTATCTTTGGAAGTTGCCCTAAAAAGGGAAGCGCATGATATAAGCATTTTTTAGGGTTGTGAAGATAGGAAAAGTTAGTGTATTGTTGGAACATTTTATGCTGCCGTGATTTGTCTTCAAGAGTTGTAAAAATCTTCTGAAAGAACTTGCATTGCAAGTGTATTGTAAACTGTAATAGTTTTGATTAATACACTGTGTAGGTTTTGGAGTGCTGGGGTTTTTACTGAAAGGTTTCCCCAGGGTAAATCATTGTGTCATTCTCTATTTTCTATATGCATGGTATATGGCTGTAATATCATTGTTAAAGTAGTTAGTGAATCTGAAATTGTAAGGATTTAAAAGAATTTGCACAATACTTTCCTTTAGAGATTAGTGTAGGAAGCTGTTTCCGCACCTGAGTTTCCTTACAATGTCATCACCAAAAAATAATAAAGTAAAATTGACAAAAAATGAACAAAAGAGTGATCACAATAGCTCCACCTAAGATCTGAAAAAATAATGTTATGTGAACCCAAACATCCGAGAAGATAACCAAGACCAAAGAGAGAACCTGCAAATCATAAGCATATAGCATGTCCTAAAAACACCTCTAAATGTTAGTTGTGCCAAGTATGATCTCCTTCACAACCCCAAGATAAAAGACACAACAACATCCAAAACCGTTCAACCTCAAGAGATCAAACATTATAAATATCATGAATCTACGTGGATGTAAGCCTCTCAAAGAAGATCATACTACTCCATTTCTTATTTTAGGAAATCAGACCACTTCCATCTCCTACTATCATCATAAATGAAAATATAGGTCTAGGGAGATAACCATGCTATCCATCTCTCGCAATGAATCCTCCAAAACCATTTGACCACAGCTCCAGATCCATAAATATGAAAGAAAAGCATAAATCACCTATGAGAAATAATGGGCAATACCTCTCAAGTGATAAAATGTCAATTAGACCAAGAGTGTGGAATGAGAATGCTTCTCCAAGATATGAAATTCATCATGACTCATCCAAGAAAAATCTCTTGATAGGTCTCTATTGAACTCACGTCCAACCATGGTGTAGGATACTTTCACTTCCTATTGAAATCTCATAAAGAGTAACCTTCTCAAAAACATGTCTCTTATCTCAAGAGAACTCTAGCCTCACCCAAGTCTCTATGATCCATGAGTACTAGCTAAAGATCAACCCATTCTAAGCTCCAATGCATCATTGCACCCTCATGAAGTTTCTTAAGCATATGATCAATGGGATAGACTACAATTGATTGAACATCTTCAAGGAGAAATTAATAAACTACAACTGATTGGATACTTAAAAGACAATGATTGATGATCACCTAGCTACAAAGGTATATATGACACATTAAATCACTAATTATATTGTCATTATTTTCAACTAGTTTTGACTATACTTATCATGATAGTTAAAAATATCTAAAGAAGGAAATAATGATGAAGGAATGAAATATTTACATGAAGATGAGATGTATGAGAAAGATATGGATATGGTACTCATTGGGTAACTTATTGATTAGTCTATGACATTATGTTAATGATTTGATTGTATTACATAATTTTGTTGTGGATTGAAGATCAAGAATGAACAAGTTTATGTGGTTGGTAAATGAAGAACTTAGTATACACTGAGAAGGTGTAGTGTATACAAATATAGTATTAACCAAGTTAGACGTCACTAAAACATCACGATATTGACCGAGTGAAAGAAATAAATGGAACATATGACTGTCGACTAAAGATGATAAGTTGGACAATTATGGATGATTCTGAGGTTAAAGATAAAGTTCATTATGATGATCAAATGAATGACAAAATTCAAGCATGATCAGATGATGGAGAATGAAACGTGTTACAGACACAAGTTTCAAGGAAGGTTAAAGCAAAAAAATCAACGATGAAGATTAAGAGGAAAAATCTATGGTTGGGAATAAAATGGTTTATTATGTCTATAAAAGGAGACAAGAGATTCATGATTAATTATGGAATGTGCATGAGAAGTGATTAAAAGGCCCTAGGTGGACTTTCAATCAATCATAACAAGAGGAACCTTCTTAGTGTTATAGCAACACCAAACTAGCTTCTCATTAGGATCATTCTCCTTGATCCAAGCCACACTATCACTATCAGAGTGCACACATAATACCTTGTGCCACCATAGGCTCTACATCTTTGAAATCATCCCAATGTCCCTCAAATGCATCAATGGTTACATCTAAACAATCAAATCTCTAAACTATTCCTTACCAATTACTCACTAGGCCTATTTTCGTAGTATCCCTACCAGACTGATTTTTCAAGGATAAATATAAACTTCTCCAAAACACTCTCAAATATAAAGGTATATCTAGATACCCTTTTCCAATTTGTTTAACATATCACAAAATCACATATTACTCTTTTAGACCAAATATCCAAAGAATTGTTGGTGCTCTGTAATTAGCCCTCCATTTACAAAGAAAGTACCAACTACACTTATCCCCAAACCACACAACCTTTAGAAAAGTTGTATCATGATCAAAATGAATGGATTTTCACACTTTCAGGAGGTGACACCAAGATCTTCTACCTAAACCACAAAACCCTCATTCCTAGGTGCATAAGACAAGGGCTTTACCAAAATAACCTCTCCACTCACTTGTAGATCCTATCAATGGATCCAAAACCATCTAATGGTCATATATTGATCTTCTATGCAATAAAATGTGGCCCTCCTTGGGGTAGAACCTCTAGACCTTGACTGGTCCAAGTGCCTTGTGACCTCAATCAACACATCTCTTCAATCAGAGATCTCTTTCACCATTCTATTGCCATCCCTACATACAAAAACATATGGGAACATATAGTACATTTATTGTCTCCTCCTGCAAGTTACATTCACCATAGAAAGTGGGAGGGCCTATGTCTTCATTTGAACTTCAAGACAAAGTATTGATTGCACACAAAAATCTATTTATGAATAGTCAACAAATGACTGAGATTCCTTCCTTGAAAATTTACAAAACAATCTAACAAAGCATGGAATGAATAAAAAAACTAAAATTCCATCAATCTAAGATATTTCCACTTAGGATTTCATCCAAATGGGAAGTTCAACAACTACAAAACAAGGGATTGTTCCCTCACGATAGCAAGTATCAAGTTTGCAAAGAATTAAATCTTTATTAAATGAAACTCCATTACAAACGTTCCTTCACACATAAAATTCACTACTAAAATCCTAAGACTCCTCTCTCCTCAAATCCATGCTCAAACAACATAAATAACCCTCCAATAGTTTGTTGACTATTCAACTTCCTCAACAAACCGTGTATAGTAAGTTATGACTATTTGCATTCTAATTTATTGTTGTCAAATGACAACAAAGTTATCATTTCAAAAAATCTCTACCTTTTATCATTTACATTAATGGTCAAATGCCTTTTAGGCTTCCATCCTAATTCTAAAGCCCTTAAACCCTTCTTAACTCTCTCATTAGCCTTCATGGGCTTATTTTGGCATATTGGGCGATATTACATTTTTGGCACTTTGAGTGCATTACATAGCATATAGTGGCACTATTAGCCCTAATGAAATCAATATGGACCGTATAGGTCATTTAAACAACTTTATCCACCTAGGATCCTCAAGTGACCCCTAGGTGAACTCTAACCTTCAAAGATGACATCATGGCTTACAAATTTGATCTTAATACAAAAATGATCAAAGCATTATCAAAACATCATCAAAGGACCATTATATGGTCCTATTACATCAAATGAACCAACATGTTCATGTTTATCCTTTTCTCCCCCTAGGATCTATTCAGTGACCCTAGCTCCTTCTAGGCCTTCATGCTTGGTCCTGGTGCTCCTACACCATACTCCACATCTTTAAAACTTTTCCAAGTCCTCTTGGAAACCTGCAAGTAAAAAAATGTCAGTAAGAATAATCAGGCCTTCATCTTGACCTTTGGAAAATATAGATCCTCATGGACCCATGCAACTCTATGCATCTTCATTTTGCATCTTGGTTTTCTCTCCTTCAACAAAGCTTGCTCATGCTGCATCCTCTTCTCACTCATCAAGATACCTAGTTGTACCTCTAATTCATCTTATCTTGTCTCCATGCTAGGAGAAAAAATTATCAAATTTTGAGCCTCCTCATGGCCCATCTCTGCAAATATAGTCTCTTCATTGAAGGATTCTCCCTCGTGTGCCTCCAAAACTCCTCCTTTACTCTTCTATTCCTCTACTATTGCAGCAAACTGATCCCACAAATACAACTCTTCATTAATACTCCTTGGCCTTCCTTTATGTTGTCTCCTCTAGCATTCACTAAGACTTTCTCTCAAGTCCTTACACCCCTCATCATAGGTGCATTCTTCCTTGCTGCTACAACTAGTTTCTGAATAGGCCATCTTATCTTCTTCTTCAACTTCAAGTGCCAAATCTTGGCTCTTCTCCTTTCCCTCTCCATTCTTTCTTCTTTTTCTTCATCTTCCTTTCTTCTCTACTCTTGAATTCTCTTCCACTTTTCTTCACTCTCTTCCAAATCTTTCCTCAAGCTTCTCACCTCCTCTTGTCTCCTTGTTTCTTCTTCTTGTTTCTTTGATTCTTGTTCTCTTTTATTTTCTTCATCTATTTTTCTTCCTTCATCCAAGTATTCTCTCAAGAACTTGGCTAACTCTCCTTCAATTTTGGTCATTTCCATCTTCTCACCTCGATCTAGGATTCATTAGATATCCAGCCACCACTTTGGAACACTCAAGGAGGATAGTTCAACTCCAAGCATCAACAAAGGGCTTTAAATCTTCCAAATCTTGGACATTTCTCTTACTCTAATACCACCTGATGCAGAGGCCCTAGGTGGACTTATAATCATTCATAACAAGAGGGAGCTTCTTAGTGTTATAGCAACACCAACCTAGCTTCTCATTAAGATCATTCTCCTTGATCCAAGCCACACTATCACTATCAGAGTGCACACATAATTTCTTGTGCCACCATATGATCTAAATCTTTGAAATCATCCCAATGTCCCTCAAATGCATCAACGGTTACATCTAAATAATCAAATCTCTAAACTATTCCTTACTGGTTGCTCACTAGGCCTATTTTTGCAGTAGCCCTACTTGACCGATTTTTCAAGGATAAATCTAAAATTCTTGAAAAAACTCTAAAATATAAAGGTATATCTAGATACCCTTTTCAAATTTGTTTAACATATCACAGAATCACATATTACTCTTTTTGACCAAATATCCAAACAATTGTTGGTGCTCTATAATTAGCCCTCCATTTACAAAGAAAGTACCAACTACACATATCCCCAAACCACACAACCTTCAATAGAGTTTTATCATGATCCAAATCAATGGATTTTCACACTTTCAGGAGGTGAGATCAAGATCTTCTACCCAAACCACAAAACCCTCATTCCTAGGTGCATAAGCCAAGGGCTTTACCAAAATAACCTCTCCACTCACTTACAAATCCTATCAATGGATCCAAAATCATCTAATGGTCATATATTGACATTCTATACAATAAAATGTGGCCCTCCTTTGGATAGAACCTCCAGACCTTGATTGGTCCATGTACCTTGCGACCCCAATCAACATATCTCTTTAATCAGAGATCTGTTTCACCATTCTCTTGCCATCCATGCATACAAACACCTATGGTAAAATATAGTACATTTATTGTCTCCTCCCACAAATCAAATTCACCATAGAAAGTGGGAGGGCCTATGTCTTCTTTTGAACTTCAAGACAAAGTGTTGATTGCACACAAGAATTTGTTTATGAATAGTCAAAAAATGACTGAGATTCCTTCCTTTAAACTTCACAAAACAATCTAACAAAGAATGGAATGAATAAAAAACTAAAATTACATCAACCTAAGACATTTCTACTCAAGATTGAATCCAAATGGGAAGTTCAACAACTACAAAACAAGGGATTGTTCCCTCACGACAGCAAGTATCAAGTTTGTAGAGAATTAAATCTTTATTGAATGAAAATCCATTACAAATGTTCCTTCACACTTAAAATTGACTACTAAAACCCCTAATACTCCTCTCTCCTCAAATCCACACTCAAACAACATAAATAACCCTCCAATAGTTAGTTAATTGTTCAACTTCCTCAACAAACTGTGCATAGTCAGTTATGATTGTTTGCATTCTAATTTATTATTGTCAATCTGACAAAAAAGTTGTCATTTCAAAAAATCTCTACCTTTTATCATTTAAATTAACTTTAAAATGCCTTTTAGGCTTCCATCCTAATTATAAAGCCCTTAAACCCTTCTTAACTCTCTCATGAGCCTTCATGGGCTTGTTTTGCCATATTGGGCAATATAACATTTTTGGCACTTTGAGTACATTACATAGCATATAATGGCACTATTGGCCCTTATACAATCAATATGGACCTTATAGGTCATTTAAAAAAATTTACCCACCTATGATCCTCAAGTGACCCCTAGGTGCACTCTAACCTTCAAAGATGCCATCATGGCTTACAAATTTGATCTTAATACAAAAATGATCAAAGCATTATCAAAGTATCATCAAAGGACCATTATATGGTCTTATTACATCAAATAACCCAACATGGTCATGTTTATCCTTTTCTCCCCCTAGGATCTATTCAGTGACCGTAGTTCCTTCTAGGTATTCATGTTGTTTCTTGGTGCTCCTACACCAAGAAGATTACATTCATGTGAAGCTGGTCAAATAGGTTGAAGAAAGAACCGAGCAATTCTGCAGAAAACACCAAGCATTAGAGAAAGGAATTAACCAATTAGAATAGAGTGGGAGGATGAAAAGGAATTGAATTGAGTTTATTGCACAAAGGTATTTTGAGCTTAGCATAGATCTGAAAATCTACAAAATAAAGTTGTATTTGAATCAAATCATTACTATTTCAGTCTAACCATTTCTAAAAATAAATATCTTAACAGCCTGAGTTGGCCTAGTGGTGGAGAACTTGTACTCTTGAAAGAGAGATCACAAGTTCAAATCCCACAAGGTGGTAGGGTATGTATGCCTTATTTGTAGCACAGTTAGGTGCCTCCCACAAGGAGTATGAGGTAGTCCCATATCACTATCACCATATGTAGACCCAAAACTATATGGCTGGTGTTGTGGACTATAAAAGGACCTTTCCTTTCCTTTCCCAACCAAGTGAAACTTAACAGTCTTTATATTTCAATATGACATTCAATGAATGTTGATTGTTTTCATGTTGACACCATAGTGAATGTTTGGTCATAGAGAACTATTAGTGATAAACCCTCTAACCAGGTTACACCTTACATTGTGTTGTTGTAACATTTAACAGGGTTGGCTCTTAACCAAGCTCACTTTAGAAGAGTTAAATTATTTTTGGGTTGCCGTTCCTAGGTGGTTTTTCCCCTAACAAGGTTTCCATGTTAAAAATCAAAGTGTTATGTGTATGGATGTGGTGAATTTTTATTTTACTTTACACATTACATTTATTGGTTTGATCGGTATATACACTAGATAATTTATTGGTATTCGGTAATTGAACAGAAAGGAACAGTCAAAGTTTTACCGAGCTGATTAAATTGTTTGAAATATTTGTTTTATACATTAGGGAGTGTTTGGGACTATAGGATAACTGGACTTATCTGATTCACCCCCCTCTCATTTATCTAACAATTGGTATCAGAGAAAGAGTACTTGAAGGAAACATTTGAAGGACTTAAGTAAAAGATCACAAGATATATAAGAGAGAGGTGCCAAAGCTAAACAAAGACAACTTCTCAACATGGAAAAGCAGGATGAAGTTATACCTATCATGGATTAGAGATTCTACATTATATTACTTGAAAAATGAATTTATCAAGTACCCAATGGTCCTTTGACTATCGATCAGATGAAAGAAAGACATGAACACAATGCTATGATGATTGAGATTGCTTGTTCCTTATCAGATGTTGAATTTGAAGAGATTAAGACATGTACAACTGCAAAAAAGATGTGGGAAAAGCTTGCAATATTTCATAGAGGATATGTGAATGTGCTAAGGGATAAAAATGAAAGTCTAAGAGGTAAGTTTGATGACATGAAGATGAAAGAAGGTGAGAACATCACGTAGTTCAATAACTGAGTCAAGGAGGTTGTGAATGTTATCCGAGGAGTAGGTGGAATTATTGATGAAGACACTATGGTAAGTAAAATTCTCAGAACCTTGTTACCTGCCTATGCTATTAGAGTTACTACAATTGATGAAATGAGAGAAGCTCTTGGAAATAACATTTCACTTGATAGTATAATCGGTAGATTTAATGCATTTGAGCTTAACAACTATAACAAAACTATTGCACCTATAGTTGAATTTTCATTTATGTCATCTCTGAAAATTGGAAAATCAAGAAGCAAACATAAGATAAGAAATGAAAGTGATAGTGAAGGTGAAGAGGATGAACTTGATGAACTTGAAGCATTAATGGCTAGAAGATTACAAAAGGTTAAAGGAAGGTATAGAGGTAAATTAAATTTGGTATGTTTTAAATGCAAAGAGATTGGTCATATTGTTGCTAGATGTCCTAACAGGAAAGAAGATGAGAAAACAAATGAAATATCTAATGAAAGGAAGAATGAAAAAAGAGATAACCAAGACTACAGAGATAAAGGAAAGAAGGCATGCTACCTAGTTGAAGATGATGATGATGACACCGACACTGATGTAGATAGAAGTGGTATTTGTGGCTTTAAAAGAAGGTTTCGAAGAAGAAGAAATGTATGTTGGAACAACACTTATTTATAAAGTTAGAAAGAATGATACTTGGATTATTGATAGTGGTTGTACACATCATATGACTGGTGATGAAGAGAAATCTGAATATCTTGAACATTATAATGGTGGATCTGTGAAAATGGGAAATGATACACCTTGTCTAGTGAAAGGAAAAGGGTCTATATTGTTGAACAATAAGATCAAACGTGAGAATGAATATTGGGTCAAAGGGCTTAATTATAATTTTTTGAATGTAGGACAACTGAATAATATAGGTCACTGAGTTGCATTTGAGAATAGAAAGGTGAAAATTGATGATGAGATTGGAAAGTTGGTCAGTACGGGTGAACAATAAAAAGGTAACTTATTCTATCTTGACAATGTTGAAACTTCTTGTTTATTGGCTAAAAATGAAGATGTATGGTTATGGCACAAGAGGTTATGTCATCTGAACTTTGACAACATGGTTGTATCGTCTTAAAATGGAAGCACTTCCATGTTAAGAGCATTTAGCCCTCCAAGTAAGTGGTTTGGGGTCATATCAAATGCCTTGAATTGATCTTTTCTTTGATCTGGCTTTCTCCCCGCTTTCCACTTCTTTTCTACACTTGATTCCTTCATTCTAGGTGAAATTAGGGTTAGGATCCCGAGGATTCTCCTTAATTTCCCTCTTCCATGGCTCTATTTTCTAGGTATGACTTAGAAATAGGTCCTCCTAGCCTTCATCACAATCATCATAGGATTTTATGCCTATCCCTGGCATTCTGTCCCATTCTGATATCATTTCTAGGTCTCCAGGCATCCCCAAGACCTCCTGTCCTGATTTTGACTGGATCTGGGCCCAGGGTCAAATTCGAGGTTGATCCTAACTAGGTCAAGATCGAGCTCAAACCTGACTAGGTCAGTCCCAACCTTGATTTTTCCCCCCTCTTTCAAAATTCCAAATTCCTTGATTTTCAGGTATTGGGTTTCAAGGATATTTGTTTTCCTGCCTCTGGGTTGGCCATTTCGGGTTTTGAAATGGTAAATCCTCTAATTTCATTTAATCTAGGTATAATTTCTAAAGGTTAGGACCTAATTGGGATTTAATTCCCCAAGGTGGCCCCTCTAGAGGATTGTGCCCTAGATCACTATAAAAGAAAGCCTTCCTCTCTCATTTTCTCCATCAAGTTTTGTGAGAACATCTCATAGAAATCAAGTTTCCAAGCAATCTCATGATCAAGGCATCAATTTTGCAATCTCCTCTCTCAAGCTCTCAAGGTGATTAAGAAAGCATCCATTCAAGCATTCAACTCCTCTTCTCCATCCAAGTTCTCCATTGAAGATCAAGGATTCAAGCATTCAAGCCATTGAAGGGATTTGGTTCAAGCATTAAAGATTCATCATTCAAACCCTAGATCTAGCCATCATGATGGTGTGATCTTCCTTCAAGATCCTTTTATTCATCTTCAAGATCCATTCATTCTTCCCTCAAGGTGGATTTCAAGAATCCAATCATGGAGGTTTGATTTACATTTATTGATGTTATGTTCAAGCTTTCATATTAACATACTTGATTACATTTCAAATACAATTGCATAACTATTGAATGTCATAGCTTCATTCTCAGATCTACTTCTACTACTTGCTAGCATTCTCCATTTCAATTTCAATATTAAGGTTGATTCCAAACCGGGGTTTGACCAAGGCAAACCCCCTCAAACAAACAATAAAAACCCTCTTTTTCTTCTAGGTGCAGGTGCGGAACTTCGAATCTGAGATCAGATTTGGATACCCTTTTCGGTGAACTTCCTGGATCTGTGAACAAAGTTAGAATTGACCTTTAGAATAAAATTGTAGCCTTTGACCTTTTATGAGGGTCAAAGATGAACTCCCTTAGAATTGAAAAATATTTCTAGGTTTTGTAGATCTCGCAGTTTTGGTTCAAGATCGTGAAAATCAACAGTTTCTGAGATTGTTTGACAAGGCTTTCAGTAGGTTCTTTTTCGGAGGTAAGTACCTTTATCTCTTCATTTCAACATTAGTCATTTACATTTACTTTCCATATCAATACAATTCAAATGTAAGTGTAAAATATTGGTTTTGGGGTCTCTTTTATGTGCAAACCATTATTCTAGGACCCCATCACCATTTTATCCTTTACAATGGTTAAGATCAGTAAGAAAAGGAAAGTTAGAGGTTTATTGAGCATATCTAAATCTGACGATGTAATGTGCAAACAATGTCAAATGGGCAAGATGTCAAAGTCTAGTTTTAAGAGAAAACACTATTCATCTAATGTTATTTTGGAGTTAGTTCATACTGACTTGTGTGCTTCTATGAGAACTTAGAGCTATTATGGAGACAGATATTTTATCTTGTTTGTTGATGACTTCTCTAGAATGATGTCTGTCATGTTCTTAAAAGAAAAATCTAAATCTTTTAAAATGTTTAAATGGTATAAAGAAAAAGTGGAAAAAGAAAGTGGTAAGGAACTGAAATGCTTAAGATCAGATAGAGGTGGTGAATTTATTACTGATGAGTTCACTAATTTTTGTAATGAGCATGTAATTAAGAGACATGTATCTTCACCGAGAACACCCCAGCAAAATAGGATTGTTGAAAGGAGAAATAGATCAATTGTTGATTGTGCTAGGATACTGATGATTGAAAAGGATGTTGCACATATGTACTAGAGAAATTTTTTTAGTATTGTTGTTTACACACTAAACCGAGTTCAAGTAAAGAAAGAATCAAACAAGACATCTTATGAATTGTGGTATGGTTACACACCTAATGTGAGTTATTTTAGAATATTTGGAAGTAGATGTTACATTCTGAAAGATGATAGAAATGGAAAATTTGATTCAAAAGGTGATGAAGGAATATTTTTAGGATATTCTACTAAAAGAAAGGCTTATAAATGTTTGAACAAGGCTATTAACAAGATGATTGAAAGTGCAAATGTGAGAGTTGATGAGTTTGCATAAAAGAATTAATGAAGAAATAAAAGACTATGGTAGATTTTTTTTACATTGAGGAACTTGACACTCTACCCGAGAAATAGTCTGGCATTACCAAGAAACATGTTAATGCTTCTGAGAAACAGTCTTTACAAACTAGGAATCAATAAATTGTTACCGATGAAGATAATGATCATGCATCGAGTAGAGAACACATTGAAGAACAAAGATCTAAACCTGTACTTGCAAGATATGTGAGGAGACACCATCCATAAGATCAGATAATTGTTGATAGAAGAGCAGGAACGATGACATGAAGTAAGTTAAGAAACAACACATGCTTAGTTTGTGAATTTGAGCCTAAAACTATTAGAGATGCATTGGAAAATGATGAATGGATTAAGGCAATGAATGAAGAGATTGATCAAATACAGAAAAACAAGACATGGACATTGGTACTGAGACTGAAAGACAAGAATGTGATTGGAACCAAATGGATATTCAGAAATAAATTGAATGCTAATAGAGATGTCACAAGGAACAAAGCAAGACTAGTATGCAAAGGTTATGCACAAGAAGAAGGAATTGACTATGGAGAGACTTTTGCACCCGTTACTAGACTTGAAGGAGTAAGAATATTTCTTGCATATGTTGGTTACAAAGGTTTTAAAGTTTATTAGATGGATGTTAAATCTACATTTTTTAATGGGATACTTGAGGAAGAGGTATACATTGAACAACCTGAAGGTTTTTTTCATCCTCATCAGAGGAACATGGTATGTAAGTTGCACAAAACATTATATGGACTGAAACAAGCACTAAGAGCATGGTATGAAAGACAACATTCTTATCTAATAAGTATTGGATTTGTTAGAACAAGTGAGAACAACAATTTGTATTTAAAAAGTGAAAATAATGACAAGATTCTTATTGCTGAAATATTTGTTGATGATATCATATTTGGAGGACATGATAACTTATGTAAATCATTTGTTGATGAAATGAGGAAAGAATTTGAAATGTCAATGTTTGGTGAGATCAAATTTTTTCTTGGCTTGCAAATATTACAATAGAAGGAAGGCATATACATCACACAATCAAAGTACATCAAAGAAGTATTGAAGACATTTGATATGTAAGATTCAAAACTAGTCAGTTCACCAATGGTCACCGGATGCAAACTGACAAAGGATGACAAGTCCACCGAGGGAAATCAAACCTTGTATAGATCAATGATTGACAAATTGATGTATGTTGAGCATTGTAGACTAGATATTACACATGCAGTTGGAATTATAGCAAGATTCTCTGCTAATCCTAAAGAATCATGCATGACTACTGTGAAAAGAATTTTAAGATACTTGAAGAATACTGAAAACTATGGTTTATGGTACAAGAAAGAAGACAATTTTGAACTGAAAGTTTATACTAATGTGGATTGGGCTAGAAATATTGATGATAGAAAAAAAACTACTGGTGGAGCATTATTTTTGGGAGAAAGATTGATTACTTGGATATGTAAGAAACAAGGATGCATTTATCAGTCCACTGCAGAAGCAGACTATGTTACTGTTGTTGCTAATTGTTCAAATATTGCATGGATAAAACAACTATAGGAAGGTATGAATGAGTACATCACTAATCCAATGATAATATATTGTGATAACACAAGTGCAATTAATATTTCTAAGAATCCAGTGATGCATCCAAAGACAAAGAATATTTATATTAAGTATCACTACTTGAGGGGACAAGTTCAAGAAAATCAAGTCAAATTGGAGTATGTGAAATCACAAGAGCAACTTGCTGATATATTCACTAAACATTTACCAAAGGACACATTTGAATACTTGAGGAGTAGATTAGGGGTCCATCCCCTGTCTAATAGTCACTAAGGTGATATGAGGTTGCATCAACCTATACTTTATCAGAATATCTAATGATGTTGATGCATGATGTTCACACTTTTGGATTCCTAAGGTTGTGAAAGATGGAAGATAAGCTGAAATTGAATATTAGTACATGCAAGCTACTAGAGTCTAAAACGAACAACAGAGATATTGATTTGGCTATTGAAGAGCTAATTATTTTATTTTTAGCATTGATGTCAAAGGGAGAGAAATGTACATAAAATATTTAGAGAATGGTTAAAAGGGAGAGAAGGTTAATGAAATATCTATCTACAAGGAGAGAGAAAATGAAAGAGAGGGTATTGATGTTGTGTGGTGATTAAACATATTAAATGTTTAAGCTAGGGAGAGCTTACTGAGTCACAAAATATTGAATAGGGTTATAGACAGATGTTTATTATTCTATTCATATTTCATATTATGTTGCCATCAATGCCAAAGGGAGAGATTGATAGACTACAACTAATTGAATATTTAAAAGGAGAGATTGATAGACTACAACTAATTGGATACTTCAAAGATAGTGATTGATGACATTGATCTACAAAGGTATATGTGACACATTAAATCAATAATTATATTGTTATTGATGTCAACTAGTTTTGACTATACTTATCATGATAGTTACAAACATCTAAAGAAGGAAATAATGATGAAGGAATGAGATATTTACATGAAGATGAGATGTCTATGCCATTATGTTAATAATTTGATTGTATTACATAATCCTGTTATGTATTGAAGATCAAGAATGAAAAAAATTATGTGGTCGATAAATGAAGAACTTAGTATACACCGAGAAAGTGTAGTGTATACCGAGTACAATGTTAACTGAGTTATAAGTCACTGACACATCACAGTATTGACCGAGTGAAATAAATAAATGGAACATATGATTACCGACTAAAGATGATGAGTTGGACAATTATGGATGATTTCGAGGTTAAAGATAAATTTTGTTATGATGATCAAATGTCTGACAAAATTCAAGGATGATCAAATGATGGAGAATGAAATGTGTTACACACACAAGTTCCAAGGAAGGTTAAAGTGGAAAAATCAACGGTGAAGATTAAGAGGCAAAATCTATGGCTGGGAATAAAATGATTTATCATGTCTATAAAAGGAGACAAGAGATTCAAGATTAATTATGGAATGCACATGAGAAGATTGCATTCATGTGAAGCTAGTCAAATAGGTTGAAGACAAAACCGAGCAATTCTGCATACAACACCAAGCGTCAGAGAAAGGAATTAACCGAGTAGAACAAAGTGGGAGGATGCAAAGGAATTGAATTGAGTTTATTGGACAGAGGTATTTTGAGCTTAGCATAGATCTAAAAATCTACAAAAGAAAGTTGTATTTGAATCAGATCATTATTGTTGTATTATAACCATTGCTACAGATAAATCTCTTAACCAAGTGAGACTTAAGAGTCTTTATATTTTAATATGACATTCAATGAATGTTGATTGTTTTCATGTTGACCCCATAGTGAATGTTTGGTCACAGGGAACTATTACTGATAAACCCTCTAACTAGGTCACACCTTACAATGTGTAATTGTAACCTTTTAACAGAGTTGGCTCTTAACCGAGCTTACTTTAGAAGAGTGAAATTATTTTTGGGTTACCAGTCCCAAATGGTTTTTCCCCTAATAGGGTTTCCATGTTAAAAATCAAAGTGTTATATGTGTATGGATGTGGTGAATTTTTATTTTACTTTACACATTACATTTACTAGTTTGATTGGTATATACACTAGATAATTTACTGGTATTTGGTAATTGAACAGAAAGGCATAGTTAAAGTTTTACCGAGTTGATTAAATTGTTTGAAATACTTGTTTTATACATCAGGGAGTGTTTGGGACTGTAGGATAACTGGACTTAATTGATTCACCCCCCAGTTATCTAACACAATGCATCCAATACAAAGAGAACTCACCAGAACACTATCAATCCTCTAATTAGTTGAATCAAGAACCCATCATAACATCATGATCTAACCATCTCCTCCTAGGATATCACACACTCCAAGTGAGTATACCATGGTCTCAAGAATCATGTATCATTCCAAAACTCTAAACCAACATAACTTGTCAAGAACCACCAACACATCAACCAAAGTCCTCCATGGCTCTAAGGTGTTAGATTTCCTCAAATAGTGTACATGAAAAGTTGAAAGAACCCTTCTAAAATAATAGGATCTAATAATCCCTCCAAAAACATCAGCATCACTAAAGAAGATCATCCATCAACATGTGATGAGTATACAATCACTTTTAATGCTCTCACTGAATTGTGATACTGATCTCTCCAAGCATATGACACACCATCCCCCAAATTTGATAATCATCTAAGTCCACGCATCACACCAAGTGAAACCAAGATTTCCAAACTAAGGAAATTCACCAAGCTATAAGACACCATAATCGACTATCCAAGTACTTACTTATCATCCATCCTCTCATCCCAAAGCAACCACACCAATACACAAGTGACCGTAGACAAGGTTAGCTAACAAGTTTGCATCAACATTGAATCAAATCTAATAGATATAGATAGTCCACATCCAAGTTATCCTACTGCAATTAAATTGGAGCCCAACCCACCTGACTACATAACTTGTAGATCTAATCATTGCAACATAAAACCTCATTATTACAACAATGACATGCAAAAATGAGATCTCAAAGAGAACAATCATGTAGACAACATTACTCAAGCACCAAATCAAGCACAAATTTGACTTGCCAATTATGTCCACATCAAGAACCATAGTCCAAGAATCCAAAAAGCATCACCACAAAAATGTTGAGTGACTGATCACATACCAACATCCCCATGTAGAGAAAGAAGAACACCTCCTCTCACCATGCACAAAGTATGCATGTAGAACTCCAACTATCTCATCCAATAACACCCCGAAGGAACCAGGGTCTAAAAAATAGCTCTTCAATAGATCCACAAAACCACAAGTTTTTTTCTTGACCATCCAAAACCTACAAAATCATTATTTTCAAGAACACCCATGCACATCCACACCTACTTCTCATCTAGAAGACTCAAAAGTATGAAAACACTAAACAATTGAACTCATAACAATGGGTTTTCATAGATGAGCATAACCATAGATTTTTAAGGAAAATCTATAAACCCCTCATATCCAAAGAAAATGAATCTAATCCATGCAAGTACAATCACCCAAGAGAAAAAATAAATACAAGAACTCTAGGCCTGCATGTAGACCAACTCAATACCCACCACTAGTACACGCATTTGAGAGCAATAGGCTATTTCAGAAGCTTCCAAATCATCCAATGATCAAATCCATAACTTCTATGCATTCAAAGTAATAAATGAAACACCTTTTGATACGCATGCATCAAGAATTATTTTGTTGTCAAATAGGAGCTCCAAATCAATATCATTTCAATATGACCAACTCCATTTTCTCTATTTTCACCATCCTTCAAAAAATGTCTGCTATCTCCTAAAAAACTAAATTAATTGGAAGACTTCCACTCAACAAAGGATTAATCACTAACCAATTCCTTCGGGCTTTCGAAGCTAAGAAATATTAATAGAAGAGATACCCAGAACTTGAAACATTGTGAAACTTACATACAAGAAGCATGCAAATCACATAACTGAGCTCTAATACCAATTGAAGGGAAATGAGGGCATCCCATAAATCCATCTAAGATCAGTATGCACATCCAGTATCTAATAATTTCTTTAATATCTTCCAACAAACTCATACAAGCACATACTACAATGTCATAAAAATGAAAATAGACATAGTTGATTTCCCATGATTAAAAACTTAAAGGAAAGTGATTACAATTTACAAATCTAATAAATTTTAATTACAACATATAGACTTAATACTCTAAAATCTTAAAACTAGAAGAATGAAACATAATATAGAAACACTCAAATATACATGGGGAAAACCCTTTTAGGTAGAAAACCCCATACTCCAAAATATCGAGCCAATATATTATTCACTAACACGTTACAATACTTTTTCAGTCTCTAAGTCTTTACATAGAGATTTGCATCGTGTTCCATCCTAGAGAATATCCGACAACACAACCCTGTGAAATGAACTCCTCTTCTCACTCACACACTTTGTAAACCAGCAAAGGCACCAACATATATAGAGCTCAACGCAAGAGGTAGGTGCCCATGGTTTCCAAAACCATCTTCAACACATAAGAGGTAAGTTGTGTCGTAATGTAAGAACCATGTTAATTCCATGACACATTGCTCATAGCAACTTCCAAGGCAACATTACCTATCTCATCTATAACGGTCATATTTCCAAATACAATGCAAGTACAACATAGAAATTGCCATGACCAGTAATAGGCACCTTACTTACCTCACACCACTTATCAAAAGTGAACTCCATCATAAATGCCAATTGCTAAGATACAAGTCCAATGCACAATAGAAATTGTCAACCAAGACTCTTTAGTCGACATAGGAAATTGCCAAATCAATTTCCACACCAAATGGAAATATATGACAATGTCTTTCCAAAACTTAGCATCTTCCAAGTGGGTGCCAACTTTCTAGAAAATAATAAATGTGTCGTCTCATCACCTGCCATGTAGGATGTCACCTCACCAAGAGGTCCCACAAAGTAAATGACAACTTAGAAAGATAATAACTTAACATGTTAAGACTCTAAGGTTGAGACACCTTAACCCTAACAATATTTAATACTTCTTATACCCTTATCTAATACAATTATCGTTACAATTCAATCATTATTTATTTATTTATCATATTATAATCTATAATTTAGTATGTTGAACATACTTTCACAATTACAAATATTCATATTTGATATTCTTCTCAAAAAGTTTAATCCTATAATATATTCTTTTGTATTCATTTTATAATACCTACTAAAGCAATTCTCTTTAGCCATTATGTTTGTGTTCAAGCATGATTGAAAACAGGGAGAAATGAAGTAGAATCATTAGGAATAAGACAAAGAGCCATCTCATCACTGATCATCTATTTTAGCAACGCATGAAAAGTAATTTTATTGGTGGAAAGTGAATATCCCATTAATCACTAATTTTAAAAAAGTAAACCGTTGTACTAGTAGAAGGCATGATCCTCTACTTAAAAAAGCTAATATGCATTCAATGATGACAAATTTAACTTATTTCCACCGCAATCATGCATACAAAAATAGTGACTTCTTTAAAAAAAAAATTTCAAGAAATGTCTTGTCAAGAAAAGAATAATTGTTGCACATGGTTTGAAAAAGTTCCGTGTACTACTATCAGGGGATCTCCACATGTGAGAGTGGTGGACAGTGAAGGATATATACATAAAAAATGATGTAAAGAAGCATATCTTAATGTATACACACTTAATATACCCCCAAATCCTTTCAAAACAACCCATCCTCCGTACAACGCGTAAATTCCTCGTATTGAGTTTAACGTTATACAGGGAAAAAGTTGTTGAATGTTTTCCCTAGGCACGAGTTCCTAACAACTACTAATGTGGTCCTCTCATTGTACAGGCCAATGTCAAACTTGTAATATGGGTGTTTTGCAACAAGAAACACTATCTATTTTAGTTATAATATGTCACTTATTGTCTATAGATATAAAATTAGTGGAGACATGAGCATGTGTCATTTACACCTTTCAAATTGTCAACATTCCTAAACTTTTGTCAAAAGTTGGATCTAAAATTAATTTTACAAGTTTAATTTATATGAAAGAGATTTTAAGTATGAAATTTATGTGACTTAAAAGTTTGGTTAATTTTTATTTGTACAAACATGTTGCTTACATATGTCAACATTTTAATTTTATATTTTCATATTGTACTATTGAAATATTAATTGTCAATGTTTTTATGTGGTGTCTATGCCAAATTCAATTTCAATGCATTCATTATATACATTTGACTTTTATTTTACTAATAACAAGAAACTACAAATTAATTAAGTCATATAAGATTTTGGATATTGTTTTTATGGATTTGATTGTGTGAATTTTTTGTGTCCAACATTTTGAATCACAATCTTGATCTATCATTAGGGAATATAAGATTCATCATATGAAAATCAAATACAATATATAATGGATGGAACATAATCAATGAATATTTTCATATACAATTCAAATTTGATTAATAAGATTGTATAAAGTTGAACACAATCAACATCATCCTCTTTATTTCAGCTAAATAAATTTAAATAATATGAAGAAAAATAAATCCTTGGGGTAATGGTTATTTTAAAAAATCTATCAAGGTTTATTTTCGTCTCACTTTTATAAATTTTGTTGTCACATAAATTTGTTTTGTAGAATTGTACAAAAATATAAAAGTAATTTATGTAATAATAATGATCAATTTATGGTCCACCATAACTAACCTAACATGTATAATGCACAAATTATTCAATATGTGGGGTTATATTTTAGGGAGCGTAGTGTAATGGTTAGTTATAATGATTAAATAAGAAGAGAGATGGATAAAAATGATATAATTAAAAATGTCAACTTATATAAGGATGTTTCACAATGAGTTAAATTATACTCTGGTTAAAATATGTCATTTATTGTCTATACATAAATAATTATTAGGGACATGAGTATGTGTCATTAAAACTTTTCAAATGGTTAGTAAAACTAAAATTTGGTCAAATATTGGTTCTCAAAATAACATTAAAAGTATAATCTATATCAATAAGATTTTTAAAATTAAATCTATGTGACATAAAAAGTATGTCTTCAATTTATTTGTACAAGCATGTGGCTTACACATGTCAACATTTTACTTTAATACTTTTGACTAAATTTATTTGTGGTTAACATATGGTACTATTGCAATACTAATTGTCAATGTATTATGTGTTGTCTTTGTAGTTCAACTTCAATGCACTCATTGTCTACATTTGACCATTATTCCATTATTAACAAGAACCTACAAATAAATCAATCCATATAAGATTTACCATATGAAAATCAAATATAATATATGGTGGATTGAACATAATCTATGAATATTTTCATGTAGAATTCAAATTTGATTAATAAGATTATACAAAATTGAACACAATCAACATCATCCTCTTTCTTCCAACTAAATGAAGAAAAATGAATCATAAAGGGAAAAGGTCAATAAATTGATAGTGAGGGTTATATCAAAAATTCTATCAAAAAATCTATCAAAGTTTATTAGTGTTTCATTCAAAAAAAATGTCAAATTAATAAGTTTTGTAGGATTGCACAAAATTTCAAAAGTAAATTGGATAATTAATTTAAAAATAATATTTAGAATCACAATAAATGGTCCACCATAACTAACCATACAAATGACCCAATATGTGGGGTTATATTTTATTGAGTATGATGTAATGGTTAGTTATAATAATTGAATGAGAAGAGAAAGGGTGAAGGGTATGAGCCCATGATGCAATGGTAGTTATGAACCCCTGTGAAGAGGGGCGATCTAGGTTCAATTCACTTGGATGATAGAAACGATCAAGGAAAGACTTGGCACACACAAAGGAACACATGCATCATGGTTGAGGTTGTTCATGGGTGTTAATGCTAGTGTGGATGAACAACAATGACACTATGGGTCCTGGTGGAAGGAGGCTTACGTAGCGAGGAAGGATGGGCATGACAGAGAAAGGCATAAGGTGATCCATTATTGACAATACTTGAAGGGAGATATAAGGAGGATTTAATAGGGGACATAAAGGTTAGGTGACTGTCAGTGGGGATTTATAAGGACCTTGAGAGATATACGGATAATTTGGAGCAATAAGGAGGGGGAGGCATAAAATTGCATACCTTATGTTCAAATCTCTTGAGAGTGCATTTGAAGTAAATAATACAGGCAGAACCCTTGCTCTAAAGAGATAAATGAATAATATAAGTATGAACAAGGGATAATATATCAATGCATATTTCATGAGAATTATTGATATAGGTACAATGTGATCCCTAACTGCATCCACTATGAGTTTCATGGCTCTCTCATTTCTCTCCCTCCCTTTGATCAACAATCTCATACTGAATAAATTAGTACATTATAATCTACATATTGTAAGAATTGCATCAGTTTGAAATAAATTTAATATACTTTAACAGCAGTGTTGATCTTGTTAAACTGGTTCTATTTTCTAAGCTATTTATACCTCTCAAAGGATGTCTTCCTCAACAACCACTCATTACTCTAGTCAAGGGTTGTCCTCAAAATAATGAGCCTCTTATAGTTCTTAAAGGAAAGCATGATTATACTTTGGTTGTGTATGCCTATTGGACACAAAATAATCCCCAACCCAATATTCTAGTTGTTCCTACTTCTCGTCCACCTCCTCAATCGGTGCTTCCCCAAGCACCTCATTTGCCTGGTTCCTTAGGAAGGGAGTATTATCTTGTTGAGCAGTTACGTTCTACTGCCGCTAAGATCTCCCTGTGGAAACTTCTTCAAACTTCTCCCACTTATCACGAGGCTTTAAAAAGGCCTTGTCTACTCTTCCTGTCCAGTCACCTAATTAAGACAATATCAATTCCTTTTTGGAGCGTATCCATGCCATATCCACTCCTCCTCAAATTATTTTCACTCAAGAAGATTTGCCTCCAAAGGAAGTACAAAACCAATATGATGCTCTTATGGTTGATGTTCTCATTAATGTGAATCTCATTCGTATAACTTTGATTGATAATGGATCGGGTTTGAATTTGTATAGTTTAGACATGTTGAAGGTTGTTAAGGATGATATGTCCACTGTTAAACCTCATAAAATTCATATTCATGGCTTTGATAACATTGCTAAGAAGACTTTGGGAATCATAACTTTACCTATCAAAGTTGGTCTGGTCATCCTAGATACCCTAATTCATGTGATTCCTGGACCCCTCATTACAACCTTCTTTTGGGAAGACCATGGTTGCAAAACATGCATGCTATTCCCTCCATGCTTCATCACAAAGTTAAATTCATTCTCAACAATGTGGTGTACACTCTTCATGTGGATGATAAACCAAATAGTTGTTTAAGCACTAAATCAACTAAAGACTTGGAACCTAGTGAGGAAAAACAAGAAACTAAAGTTGAAGATGAAACTCAATCGAATGAAGGACCCTCATCTTCTACTTTGTCTAAGGATGATTGGGGCACTTTAGATTTTACTCCTACCTTCATTGGAGAGTATTGGGTTTTTTATCTTTCTTTCATGAAACCTCAAGAAAAAACTAAAAGTGAAAAAGTTATTTCCACTCCTCTTTCAAGAGAGTTGAGTAATAAATTTGTTGTTCTATCAGATATGAGACCATTGAAACTATTAAAAATAATTTTTATGACATAGTGACCAACGAGGCTCCCTTAAATCTTTTAGATATGGCTTCTCATTATGGTCCCGGTTATCATTTTCTCACTAAACATGATTTTAATGGTCAAGGCTATGGAAAGTTTGAACAAGGAATACATGTTCCCCTAACAAATGATGGTTGTGAACACACCTATGGGTTAAAATTTAATCCTTACAAGAAGCCTTCTTTCTTTCCAAATATTAATCACATTTTTAGTGGTCCTCTAAAATTAACCAACCTACATCTTCTCACATTTGATTAGAAGCCATCTTTGGACATCTTTTCCTCTGATGACGCTATCGCAAAATTCTTAGGAGTGTATGAGGATTTACCTTCTTTTCATCATAATAAAATAAAACCATATTTCTTAAACACTAATAGATATTTTGGGGAAGAGAGTGAATCTAAAAAATATCTTGATCCTCTCCCACCTATCAAAGATACTAAGAAAAGAAATCTCATAATCACAGATATAGTGGATGTGCAAATTGATTCTAATGATCCTGAGAAGGTTATCAAGATTGGAAAATGTCTAGATAAGAGTGAACATAAACAACTTACTGATCTTCTCTTTGAATTATTGGATATTTTTTCTTGGGTGTATTCAGACATGCATGGCCGTGATCCTAAGATTGTCACTCATAATATTTTTTTTTGTGCCTAACGCTAAGATAGTGAAGCAAAATATTCACAAAATGAATCCTAGTATTGCTCTTCTTGTTAAGGCTAAAATAGAGAAACTCTTGGATGTTGGTTTCATATGTCCTATAGATTATTCCCCTTGGATTTTGAATATCATGGTTGTCTCAAATGGTGAAAATAAGATAAGGATGTGCATTTATTTTCAGGATTTAAATGAGGCTTCTTCGAAAGATGATTTCCCCCTTCCTAACATTGATATGATCATGGATTCTATAGTGGGCCATGCATTATTATCTTTCATGGATAGATTTTCAGGATATAATTAGATTTGTATTCCTTCTTATGGTCAATATAAGACTACCTTCATTACTCCTTAGGGAACCTTTTGTTGGGTTATCATTCCTTTTGGGTTAAAAAATGTGGGCACTACTTATCAATGCTCTATGACTTTGATCTTCCATGATTACATTCATAAGATCCTTAAAGATTATGTGGATGATATTCTAGCTAAATATATGCAAAGAAATGAACATGTTCCTATACTTCGATAAATCTTTGAAAGGATATGTAAATAAAAAATATGTTTGAATCCACGAAAGTGTTCCTTTGGGATTGATAGTGGAAATCTCCTCAAATTCATTATCTCTAGTGGAGGCATCGAAGTCGATACTAAGAAGATTGACGATATCGTTAATATGCCTCCTTCTCGAAACATTTCATAACTTCATATCTTACAAGGGAATATACATACTATTCATAGATTTGTTTCTCATTTAGGAGATCGTACTATCCCTTTTACTCCCTTTCTTAAGAAGGATACCACCTTCTCTTGGAATGAGGATTGTAAGAATTCATTTGATCAATTCAAGACTTATCTTGCTAATCCTCCTATTATACAATTGGCTCAACTAAATAAGTTGTTCTTTCTTTACACCTTTGCTTCTTCAAAAGCATTGAGTTTCATCTTGGTTCAACATGATAAAGATGGTAAGGAATGTCATGTGTATTATATAAGTCATACCTTGATTGATTATGAGACATGTTATACCACAATTGAAACAAAATGTCTTTCTTTAGATTTTTTCTTATCAAAAACTCAGACATTATCTCCTTAATGCAGAGGTTAATGTTTATGTGAAATTTAATCCTTTGAAACATCTCTTTTCAAAAAATGACTTATCAGGATGTCTTGCTAAATGGGTCATGCTCATAATAGAATTTGATTTATAATTTATCTCTCACAAATCTATTAAAGGGAAAGCCTTAACTAGCCACCTAGCTGAGGCTCCTTCAACCCTTTCTACATCAGAACTGATATAATTCCCTGATGAGTTTGTCTTACTTATTGAAGTACTAGATGATACTTGGTAATTATACCTTGACGAATCTAGATGTCAAACTCGGTATGGCGCAGGTGTTATACTACTACCTCAATCTAAGAAACCTATCCCTTTGTCTTATAAGATCAATTTTTCTTATACTAATAAAATATTTGAGTATGAAGCCTTAATCACATGATTTAGGTAGCTTTGTCTCTATAAATTAAACATGTTAAAATCTTGGGTGATTCACAATTAATTGTGCGATAAATTAATGGTACCTATCAAGAAAAGAATGATAAATTAACCAAGTATCGCAATCTTTCTATAGGATTTCTTGGAAAGTTTTCTTCTTCCTCCATTTAGACATTACGTCATAAAGATAATAGGAATGGAGATGCTATATCTAGTGTGGCATCTTTAATCTCTCTAGATGATGGAGTAGCAAATTTCCAATTTACTATCCAAATTTTTTCTAGTCGCTCTATCTATGAGGATCCTCCATTAGATATAGTTTGTCTCAATATGCATCTTGATGAATGGCATTCTCATATCTACCATTACTTATAATATGGTTCATTGCACGGGTTGATAACTAGGAATTATAGAAATCGAGTCTGAAAGGTCACACCCCATTATATGATTCTTGAAGATGTTCTCTATAAGTGTTCCTATGATGGCCTATTTCTTAGATGCCCTGTTCAAAGTGAAATCCTTGTGGCTTTACAAGAAGCTCATGTTGGATCCTGTGGAGGACATTTCAGTGGAAAGTCATTAGTTAAAAAAATCCTTTGCATGGGGTACTATTGGAAAACTATAGAACATGACTCATTTTTTTTTGTCAAAAAGTGCCCTCAGTGTCAACATCATAAAAATCTGATTCGTGCTCTTGCTTATGTATTATGTTCACAAGTGCCTCCCTGGCCCTTTAGTGTTTGTAGATCTCATTGGAAATATCTCTTCCCCTTCTTCTCAATGACACACACATATTCTTACAAACATGGACTATTTTACTAAGTGGGTTGAAGTTGTCCCTCTTTTTTCAACTATTGCGGAAGTTATTTGTGATTTCATTCCTCAAAATATCATTTCTCAATTTGGTATTCCCATGGAAATCATCTCTAATAATGGAACTCATTTTAAGAGAAAATAAGTAAAATCTTTCCTAGATAAATACTGCATACATCAACATTTATCTAATCCTTATTTTCCCCAATCAAATGGTCAAGTTGAAGCTTCTAATAAGGTCATTGAACAAATCCTTGAAAAGACTGTTGATAAGAACGCTAAGGATTAGCATACACAATTAACCTATGCTTTATGGGCTTATAGAAAAAGTGTCTTTATTGCGACTGGAACATCACCTTATAATATGGTCTATGGAATTGACGCAGTTATGCCTTTAGAGCTAGAGATTTCTTCTTTAAGAGTTTCGTTCAAGGGCATAATTAATAAAGATACTTTTAGAGAGAAATGATTATAAGAGCTTGAGATGTTATTGTGATAGATTTGAACCAAACCTATCAGGAGCACACTGAAACACTCAAACATTAGTCTAAGTTAAACATGCATCAACATATAGAAAACCTATTCACAGGACACCTCAAATTGAGCTGAAACGGGAGCACCCTATCACCGTTTGATTTTCTCCTATGGGAGGTATGTGGGTGTGCTCTTGAAACACAATGAGTATGTCCCTAATGCTTTTAGGAAGGATTAGGATCATTTGAAAGCCATAGATACCCCATAATGGCACAAAATCAGGTATGGTGAGCTTGTTTTGCCCCTAGGATTTCAAGGGTCCAAATGAAGCAAATGTAGTTTCTAAGCTAATGAATGCTATGTGATGTTAATTTTAACTTATAAATAGATGTGATATGGATGAAAATGATTAGTATTTCTTGAAATAAACTAGGTTAATCCAATTTATCTAAGCTAGGATGAGTTATAAAGAATAAAAATGAAGTAAATCTAACAATACTAGATACTATGCTAAGTCTAGATTAAAATGCACATGATAACAATGCTATGAAAATGAGATGTGAGTTGGTAAATTGATCTTGGAAGGGAGGCTATTTATAGATTTTGAGGATAGGATTGGGTTAGGAAGGGTAGTCAAGGTTTAGGACCAAGGGTTGGGGTTTAGGACCAAGGGTTAAGCCTTAGGGTCAAAGGGATAAGGATAAAGGGTTTCTCACACGTGTGAGCAACACTAGGGAAGAGTGCTAGGGGAAAAGGGTGAAAGAAGAGACATAGGATCTCATTAAGAGGCTGTAATAGCCATTAATGAGGGTGTAAGGGTTCATTAATGAGTCTGTAAGGCTCATTAATGAGGGTGTTGACCCAAAGTCAAAGGATGAGGGTTTAGGCTAAGAGGGTTAGGAATCACCCTTTAAGAAGGGTTAGGGAGTGATTAGGGAAGTGAGGATAGGTTTAGGTTTTTCTATAATATACCTAGGTTTTTGGGAATTAAATAAATAATGTATTTATTTAAAGGGTTTTGGGTTATAATTTATTGAACAATTAATAAATTGGAGGAATAAACATTCAAATTATATTTAAATATTTTTGGCTAAGGTATCTTAATTAAATGTCTTTAATTAAAATAGAGGAAGGGATAATAACAGTAAAAAATAATTAATTAATTAATTAATTAATGATGATGTCATCAGGTCTTGTATCAACTAAAATATTTTTAATTGACAAATGGATTTTTAGGTGTCTACATTTTGTCCCTCTTTGATGTGATATTGCAAGTGTCATAGCATCAAAGACAAGAAAATAAGATGCCCTAGGCTAGGATAGAAGATAAGGGGTTGTGCCCCCTTGAGAAAATAACATAAAGAAGAAACTTTGGGGAATTTTCTTGAAAAGGACGCAAGCGGGAAGGAAGAGGATGAAGAAAGATGGAAAAGGGGGGATAAATAGACATCCTTCCAAGAGAAAAGATGCATAAATGAAATATAACACAAAATGATGTAGGATGAATGATTAATCTATATGTAGGGATGGGGATTTGGGGAGCTCATTATGTTGGATATTTTTGAGAGCACAACCTAGTTTGATATAGCAATACTAGAGACCTAACAAGGTTACTAGGAACACAAGGCCTTTTCATGAGCGTTACATAGGACTGACACAAAAAAAAGCATGTAAAGGGTTTCCCCAACATCACAAGTGAAACCCAGAGGTGTCATGGTGGAAATGATGATGGAGAAACCAAAAATAGATGACTAATGCTCAAGCATAATAATGATAAAAAAGACATGCCTTAGAGTGTCCTCATTCATAGCTCACCATGATATAAAGGATCATGGCGACTTTGAGGGGAGGAAAAACAAGAAGCCATAAAAGATGAACAACATCCAAAGGATAAAATCCAAGATCATAGTGATAACTCCAAAAGACATCCTTTTTCAAGGTGAGAGATTGGTTTGATTGATGGGGGGAAGATTATGTCAGAACATGAGGAAGGATACATCCTACACAGACCCATTGATTGATGATGGAATATTAAGTCAGGCATTAGGAAGGATACATCCTATAAGGACCTGTTTGATGAGGATAATGTTGTGTTGTTGTTGGCAAATGATGAATCAAGGATAATCATGTGATCAAGGATAGTCGACAAAAGATGTTGCTGAAGTACAAGGCTGGGTGAGACAAGTTATCTGATCAAATTTTTTGCAGGACTAATGAGGATATGTACAAGGAGACAATACGATATATACAATGGAGAGGGAGATAATTACAATGGAGCTTAAAAGATAAGCAAAGATCCAAAGGAACAAAATGAAATAACAAGTATGTCACACACCTTTTTCCATAGGTAGGATGATGGAGGATGATTAATTTGATGAGAATTGATTTGATTTGGTTTGATATGAGGAAGGATACATCCTACAAAGACCGGTGATGGATTACTAAACTAGGATTCCTATGCTAAGAGATAGGTAAGACACGTGAACCTTAAAGGGACCAAGGAATGATCATTGAAGATCTTAGTTGGATAGGTCATAAAAACTCAAGGGTTAACTGACACAGAGGATGAGACCTAAAGATGCATATATAAAAATGAGCTTAGGTGGAAACACGACTGATGCTATGGTACAATACTCAAGATAGGATGTACAAGGGACTGGGGGTGAAGCTGATGTTGCAAAGATTTGCAAGATGATGCCCCAATTGTGCTGGAAAGCCAAGATGGACTGATGGTGGATAGGGTGATGATGGATGGTGTGTCCTAAACTGACACAAGGATTTGGGAAGGAAGCATCCCAACGATGATGATTGGATTGAGATCAAGGCTTTCCATAAGACTAGGAACACGACTAAGGATTTGATTGGATTGGTTGGCTTGATGTTGGAAGTGTAATACCCCAAAAATGGGCTATAAGGTCATTAATCTCCTACATCTTCAATTCGAATGAAATCGACATCAAAGTCCTAATCTAAGGCACATCTAAACATCATCGAATCATAATTGATTATCTTAAATTCTACATCAGGGAATATTCCTAGTAATATTCCTAATCATCATAATTATCTTTAATTTTATAATTATTTGGCAATAAATCACATTTATCCTAAAGTTTGATTAATTGAATATTTTCATATTTAATTAATTAGATTTAATATTTGCCACTTAATTGTGTAATTAAATTTAATTATATCTATTATTAATTGTATTATTTAATTTTGACAATAAATCTAATATCATATGAATAATTGATTAAATTCTTATTTAATTAATTAAAGCAAGTTGTCATTATTTAATAATATAGTTTTTAATAAAATTTTGATTAAATAATTGATTAACCCATAAATCAATTGTTTTATTTTTAAAAAGCAGTTAAGTTGGAAATAAATCACTTTATTATTAAATTAATTCATAAATAAAACATGCACAATCATAAAAGCAAACAACTATCAATTATCAATTAAAGCTAAACTCTATTTTGAGTTAAAACTTAGCTTTTGCATGTTTTTGTGAGTTAATTATCTTTTATTTAAAAATAACTCAAAAATCAAGTTGAGTTATTTGAGTGATTTATGGCTTTTTCCCATGCACCTCCAAAGCCCTGGATTTCTATAAATTAAGGCTTTAGCTCTTCACAAATCATCTCATATTTTGCACAATCACGCTGGAGAATTGGAATTGAAGAATCAAAGCTCTTGCGAATCGACATCTTTGTGAGATCAATCTTATTTTTGCATTCATATTACATATCATTGTTAGATTCATAGCATATCAGTTTTCAATAGCATTCATATCATATCAGTTTTTATCATTCTTATTGCATAGAAAAATCCAAAAAAATATAGATTAATTGCATTCAATTTCATATCCATCTTTTGCATTCAAATCCTTCATTTAGGTGTCGTCTAGGTCACTGATCTTGATTACAATCTGAGAACATTAATCTCGCACCTATTAGAAGGCAGTAAATCGCTTGGTTAGATAGCTTTCAATTTTGCACGATTTTGATTATAGCTAACCTCTAATGTTTCACTGAGTGTTGTGTTTACAGATCAGGTATAATTTTCACACACACATTTCTGGCGCCCACCGTGGGGCAACCCACCTTTGCATGCTGGTTTTGATTTTTTTTGGGAGCTAAAACCTCAAAGTTTCAAAGATTTAATTTTATCTCCCAAACGGCTTAGAATTTTGGTCTGAAATTTTTTTGGCAGATTGGTGACATGTCATGGAAGCTACAGTAAAAAATTTAGAATTTTCTGAAATGTTTTGAATTTTTAATAAGTTTTTCTTGAAATTCCAGAAAAAATTAATATCTGACGCAAATCAGCATATTTTTCAAAAAATTTTATATTTTCGGAAAGCTCTTTAAATTCTACGGGGGATCCATTCTTTGTATTTTAAATTTGGACATGATATCATAGCTCAAATAGTCAATTTACAAAAACTATTCTGTATTGATAAAATGGGTCTCTAGGGCACAAATGAAGAGGTTTTTCTAAAATTTTTGCATTTTTGGAAAGCTCTCTATTTTTTAGCAGGGGTCTCTATTCTAAATTTCTATTTTTGTGGCCAAAATCATATCAAAAAAATTAGATCTTGTTGACTAGGTCAAATGCAAAAAAAAAAAAAAAAGTTTTGTCATGGGTATGCACTTATTTTTTTTACATGGTTCAATGAATGATATGAGTTGTCATTTGGGTTGATTGCTGGTTATTATTACTGATAATAATTGATTTTTAGAGCTAACCCTATGGTTTTCATAAGTTGAATATATTTTGCATATCTTGTTTGCTTGTTTGCTTGTTGGAGAGTTCGTCACTTGCTTGCATGGAAAAGCTCAACAAAAATTGCTAAAAATCAAGTAAAATCTACTAAGCGCGTTGCAAGGATCCTAGGTATTCTCCTTCATCTAATAATATTTTGATTTGGGACTTAAAATAAATCTCTTATGTGTCAAGCTTGTGTGCATCTTTTCATGCTTTTGATCTATTTCTACACACTTGCATAATTGATACTAGGTTGTGAACCCTTAAGGATTCATTAAGTAGTCTTAGAATACTTGTGATTGATCTTGATTGCTATCTTGGGTTATTGGACTCGCTAATCCACCGGCCCCTCATTTCCACCCCGTGGTTGCAATCTCAGCGCCATAAAGGGGAGGGGTCAACAGGACAGAAGCGTTAAATGTTCCACTTGGCAACCCTTTTGTGCTTTTAGGAACTCCCTTGTTTTCTAAGTTGTGGACTCATTTTTAGCTTGTGTGAGGTGTTAAGTGTTCCACCTTGTGGACTCATCTCATATTCGCTTTAAACGTTAAGTGTTCCTCTTTCTACTTTTTGGATGCTTTTGGTAGATTTGCTTTCGGAACATACATCTGTGCTCACATAGTAATTAGGCCCTATGAACACTATTTGTGATTCTTGAGAGATTGGATTCCTAGCGAAATCCTTCTTGACGATAGAATCCTTGTAGGTAGGGAGGATACTTAGTGCGTTTCACATTCAACTTAGTTAGTGAGTCTTCTCTTATTGATTGACACATTCTCTCTCCGGAGAGGTTGATAGATCACGTGGGGTTGATATCACGAGCTTTGGTGAATCAAAATTGGTTAGTGCGTCTTCTCTTATTGATTGATACATTCTCTCCCCGGAGAGGTTGATAGATCATGTGGAGTTGATATCACAGACCTTGGTGGAACAAAACTTTGTCTTAGCGTGTCGGATTAATCTGCTTGCTTTGTTTGGGTTAAAAGTGAAGAGGTGTCAAAACCTTGAATCTGGAGCCAAGTCCCCTTGTGGTATACTATTGTGAGTCATCTTTAGAGAGGGTTAACCGTAGCGGACAATCCCTTCACAGGGCAAACTGCATTGACGGAACCTCAAGCGGTAATAGCCATTTTCGCCATGGTAGTGACAGCCGCTATATAAATGTCCTTGTGGAAGAAATCTCCACAGGTATGGTTCATTGTTGGGTTTTCAGATCTCCCTAGCAGCTCTTGAAGATTAAGTTCTCGGACTGTGTCAAAACCCTGGTGCGCCAGGATTGGAGTTCACCCCTTTGAATCATAAAAGTTGCAGAGTCAAACCATTACTAAAAACCCTAGAGAGGCCAATTTTTCACTTTCAGGTATATGTGCGTTATTGCAAAACTTTTTCAGAACATACACAATTAGTACTCTCAGGGATTAGCACAATTTGGTCACTTGATTGTTCATGCGCAAGGTTGCTTTTGCCCTTGTTCATTGTTTTCAGACGTGCTTGGAATCACTTGCTTGCTATTCTGCGTGCTTATTTATCTACTTGGCTATTAAAAATGATCAAATCTGGTATAACGTTCAAAATCTAGATAGTACAATTTGCAAACAATCCAAAACTGAAAACCTTAAATTTTGCAAAAATTGACGTAAAGTTCTTTCTGGAGTCAAAAGTCATTTCAAGAAGTCAAAAGTCATACGAGTTTTGTCAAGTGTCATTTCAGTATTACCCAACTATCGTATGAGTTTAGCAACTATCATTTCATAGACTACCCACTGTCGTATGAGTCTGCAGAGTGTCGTTTGGAAAAATTTGAGAGAGTTGTCAAAAATTGTCAAATTGCAAGATATCCAATGTTTCCAGCCTAGTTCCAGAATCTGTCAAAAATATCATTGTGTCAAGAATAGAGCAGTAGCTATTGAAAATCAGTACACATGTCTCAAAGAATCAGTACACATGAGGAAGAAATTCTGATCGCCGCTATAATGAAACAGATACATGCTATGCAAGTCCAGCTTGACAAACTTGAGAAAGAGAAGGAATCTAAAAAGTTCTCCATGGAATCTTTATACTCTTTTCCATTTGATAAAGACTTGTACATGTCACCATGCCCTCGGAAAAAAATTGAGCAATATGATACCTCTTCCATGGAGAGTGACACATCTAGCTTTGAAGACTATGATGACTATGATGACAGACAATGTAATGATACCTATGACACCTCTGTTCCTAAGAGTCCTCCTCGTCGTTCGTTCCTACTTACTACAAATGGGCCATCACATTGGATAGATCGTGATGGTGATCCATATGATTCTGATTTTGAAAGAGACTTTGATGGCTTTTGTGGACAATACCTTGATGATGATCAATCTACTACTGCTGAGGACTATAAAATACATCGTGCTAGCTTGAAACGTCAATACTATAAGGATCTCTCCTCTAAGAACTCTCAGGCTGAAAATAAAGATTACACTCTCAAGCAAGATCATGTTAATGTTGGACCTTTGTCTTGTGATGGTTCCCTTCCATCCCCTACTTCCTCCAATACCCATACATTTCCTAAAGCTTCCGAGTCTTTCAAATCTTTCACAGAACCTTCATCTGACACAAGCCCTGATACTTTTCATGTGGTTCCCTATAGTTATCCCCCAGGGCTACCTCTTAAAGAAACTCAAGCTAACCTTCACTTGGCTGCAAAGACTTTCAATAATGATAAATCTAAAGAGCCTAAGCCTTCATATGCTATAATCCCTACTTCAGCTAGTCCTTCACCATCTCTTCCAAAATCATCCATACAATCCCAACATGCTTCTTTGTCCTTAGAAGTGGCTCCATGTCAAGAGGACTCTAAAAATGATAAAGAAAAGAACATAAAGAAAGATCAAGATCAAGAACCCTCCATGTCATCCACTCCTTTTTCTGATGTCTCTTATCCACCTCAGGGTTCTTTTGATCCTGTACCCCCTTTTTCATGCATTCCACCATGTCTTAAGTCTTCGCCTAAGCAAGATCAAGCTACTACTTACACTGTTGAGCTTATTGACAATCAAAATAACCTTACTACGCTTGCGCTTTCCAAAGATGATACTTCCATTAAGGTTGGTAAAAATGGTGTTCCTTCCAATGTCAAGCCTATTGAAAATCAAGAGAAAAATTATGCGCTTATGCTATCCGAAGATCCTTGTCAAGATCAAAGTCTTTCATCTTCTTGTTCTACCACTCCATGTTCACTTCCACTTTCTACTCTTCCTAAGTCTTTGCAAGCTTTGAACAATCCTATCAAAGAAGGTGCTCATATTCAAGATGTCCATGATTCTATTGAAGATCCTAATGCTCACTCTAAAGATGCTGATATCCTTGGTTGTCATATAGATGCTGATGAACTTATTGATTATCCTTTTGCATCTTCCACTTCCATCCTTGGACCTCTTCCACCACTACAAAGATCTTCACACCTTCCTTCCATCTTGGGTCCTTATGTCCCTTCACTTTCCCCTCCTAACTCTCCTAATTTGTCATCCATCTTGGGTCCTTACATACCTCCATCTCCCATCTTTCCTCAAGATCAACATAGATGCATACCCTTGAATCTTTTTCATCCACCCACCCATCTAGACCAGTCATATCCTCCCTCTTCCACAAATCCCAAGTCTTTTGGAAGTAACTTGAATGTTCAATACAAGAAAAAGAAGCAATACAAGAATCCATCAAAAAAAGAATATCACCATGTCTCCTCTCATAGACATGGAAGCATAAAGTCAAAAGAAATATCTAAGAAAAAAACTACAAGACAAGTATGGGTTCCAAAATCCATCATTCAAGATATTCTCTCTAGATCATCAAAAGGAAATAAAAATCCTAAGGCTATATGAATTCCAAAGTCTCTCTTGAAAGAGTCTGGTGTTGAGCAAAAAGTGAAGTTGACATTCAAGCTTCCAAAGGCTTCCACTTCATCTCCCTCCAAAAATATTCTTCCATTCCATGTGCCTAAACCACAACCTCTGCTATCCATTCGCCATATTCCTTCACGTATTCCTTCATTCAAGATTCCTCCATCCTCTCACCACCCTTCAAGGTATGTGTTGACATTGATCTTGCCTTCCTTTCCATCTACCCTTTCACAATCCTTCCATTCATTATCCTTTTACCTTCTATCATTTTTCTTCATTTTCCTATTCCTCCTATCTTCCAACCTCACTCGCTTTACATAAAACCTTATCCTCCATTTTTCTCTTCCATCTCCCTTTCCCTATCAGCATCTTTGAGCATATCATTTTGAATCTTTGGCATATCATGGTTTATCCTTTCAAGGAGCATTACATAAAAAGCTTGCCTTCTTCCAAAAAAAAATAAAATAAAATAAAATAAAATAAATTGAAAATGTGCCTTGGTGAAAACCTGGAAACAGGCACCTTGGTAGCAAAAGTAAAGAGAAATAAATTCATCCTATGGTGAAAACCACTCCCTTGTGGCACCTTGGATAAGTACCATGATGAAAACCTGGCAATCAGGCATCATGCGTAATTCTTCTACATATTTGATCCATTTCATCTTCTCCCTTTGATCTTGACAATGTTGATCTATACACGAACATTTGGCTATTTTGTGAGTTGTCTGATGATGATCTTGCTTGCAATCCCTTCCTATTTAGCCTTCATATTTATTTTCCTTCATTCATTTTCACCTGTCGCTATCCTTTTCCCCTTTGGTCTTGATCTAAGAAAGAAAGAGTAAAACACGGTGCTATGAAGCCTCTTGACATGTCTACTCCTTTGGATTGCATCCTTTCCTGCTCTTGCATCACGCTTTTGTGACTTATCCTATGCTAGCCTTTCATTACTTGTCTAAATGCGCTTTACATGATGATTTTTCCCTAGCTTGAGTATTCTTGAGGAGTTTTCCCTTGAGGATTTCTTCCATTCATTCTCCTTCATTCTCCTTCATTCTCTTGTCTTCCATCTCTTTCACCAGCTTGCTAATCCCTCTTGTTCTCCACATTGCTAGACATTGGGACTGCACGATATGATCTTGCTTGGGAGTTTGCAAATGGAAAAAGATGCTATCAAGTATACCAAGTATCAGAACAATTATCAGAATCATTATCAGAATCAGTATTAGAACTAGTATCAGAACTAGTATCATAACAATTATCAGAATCATTATCAGAATCAGTATTAGAACTAGTATCAGAATAATTATCATAATCAGTATCAGAACAATTATCAGAACAAGTATCAGAACCAGTATCAGAACAATTATCAGAACAAGCATCAGAACCAGTATCAGAACAATTATCAGAATCACTATCAGAATCAATATTAGAACCAGTATCAAAACAATTATCAGCATCAGTATCAGAATCACTATCAGAATGAGTATCAGAACAAGTATCTGAACAAGTATCAGAATACCTACAGGGGCTACACCTTTCACTTTAGTTTATGGGTCTGAAGCGGTACTGCCTATTGAGGTTGAAATCCCATCACTTAGAATCAGAATGCATGGACTTGTCACTGATGAAGACTACAGAGTGTCGAGGTTACAAGAACTGGAACTACTAGATGAGCGCAGACAAGTAGCGTATGATCATCTCAGAGTGTATCAAAAAAGAATGACTAGAGGCTACAACAAGAAAGTTAGACATAGAGAATTTCAGGTTGGTGATCTAGTGTTGAGAGAAAATCCTAGAAATCAATCCCATCGAGAATGCAAGGGAAAGTTTGAACCCAACTGGCTGGGTCCCTTTGTTATCACTGCTACTTTTGGCTCTGGTGCTTATCAACTCTCAATGACTGAAGGAGAACAGCTCCGAGAACCAATCAACATTCTCCATCTGAAAAAATTTTATGCCTAAGGCATTCAGTGCTTGGTAAATGTCTTGAAAAAAATCTTAAAAATCAGAAAAAGTCCTGAAAAAATGAACATCTTGGTGAAAACCTAGCAATAGGTGCCTTGATGATTCACAAAAAAATCAAAAAAATTGAAAAAATTCAAAAAAATTGAAAAAATGAAAAAAATGAAAAAATGAAAAAGAAGAAAAAGTGCCTTGTTGAAAACCTGGAAACAGGCGCCTTGGTAGCAAAAATAGAATCTCTACCAAGATGGTGAAAACCTGGCAAACATGCACCACTTGTTCCAAAATGCTCCATCTATCAGCACAATCTTGGTCTTTCCCAGCTTTCAGTCTTGCTTTAGTTTGTACATATCTCCCGGTTTGTTCCTACATTTGCAGTTTTAAATAAGTCGGCCTGTACACCAACCAGCTCAAGCGTTTGCATCCTATCAATGTTCACACTTGGGGGCAATCAATGTCATATCCTATGGTCTCCCATGTATCTTAGATGTGTCATATCCACTCAGAGTCCTTTGAAGCTTCAAGTTGAGTCAGTCAGTCAGTCTCGTCTCCAGAAAGGATTTTGCATCAACAACAATCAAACATCAAAACTCAACTGAAAACAATCTGTGCTTTTCATGCTTTTATCTCCTTGTATGCTTACTGATTCGCATTGAGATTTTTGCATATTGTGTCCCTTTGAGCTCTTCGATGATGTCCTTTATAGGATTTAGAGAGTGATGACTGGGGGCATAATCTTTTCTTTGTCTTCTGCTTGTATGTGAAAATCTAACAGCTTTGGAAATTCTGGATTGAAATGGTGTCCGACTGTAAGAGCCTCTATCTCGAATTGGATGGCCATGCGTACCTCGACCATTGATACCCAAAAAATTCAAGGAATTTTGATCTAACTATTGTCTTTTTGAGTAAGTTCTTTCTCCTACTGTGGAATGCAATCTTGCCTAAGGATGTGAACGATAAAGGGTCACTACGGGTAATTCACATTGGATTTAGAATGATCTCTTGACTGTTTGATGTGTTTGCAACGCAAGGCGTACTCAGGTCATCACAACGTTTATGTTTTGATGCTTGTACAAATTGCTATATCAAAATGGACATGATATTCAGGTCATCCTGGTGTTTGTGCCTTGGTGCTTATATCTAATCCAACATTCCGAAAACAAATCAATATTCATATGTCCATGGTTGTATAACCAGTGGGTGTTGTATTGATTCTTGCACATACAAATCGATATTCATATGTCTATGGTTTCATGGCTAGTGGGCATTGTATTGATTTATCCGGTTACCTAAAAGTTCAATGATGATAACAAATCGACACATGATCAGTGACTAGGTCCTAGGTCTTAGGTTGCATTTCATTTTGCATGTCTCATTGCATTTTGCATGTTTACATGATCTCACAATGATTAAACGAACTTCAATGCTTAAATGATTCTTCAAATCGCATCTTCAAGTCTAACAAGAGCTGAATCTCACACGAAGGTTCCTCCAATGAAATAGCAAGTAGAATCCTTTTTCGGGATCAAAATTCAAATCTGAGATCATTCATATTATTAACTACTTGCATATTCGACCTTCAATCATCACAGAAATCTAGTATTGAACTTAACTGATTATCTTACATCACACTATCAAAATTTCAACTTGGTCAACCATGGTCAACTCATGGTCAAACCTAGTCAAACTTGGTCTTTTGGGACCTTCCAACGATGCAGAATGCGTTCTCGGATGTAAATAACCACTTCTCAGATCAATTAACATGCTTCTAAACTATCAACGCTGACTTTTCTTGTCAGATTTCAATTTTAATCCCGAAGGGGGCATGCTATTGCACATCATTCAAAGTCTGTAAATCAAATTCTATCGATCAAGCCTATCAATATCTTTCATCAGTGATCAAGACAAACAATCACGTCTAGTTACTGATTCATCAAAAGTCCTCATCGCTCGGGGCAAATCTATCATCACTTGGGGCATATCAGATTCATCAAGATCCATATCAATCTGATATTTCCTTAATCTTGTAAACTGTATCAATTTTTGCAACCATCGGATCATAGTGTTCTTTACTTGGTTCTTCGACAACTGAAGGGTTTGGATGTGATACTTGCTAGTTTTGCTAAGACAATCGAGTCTAGAACGGGTCACTCACTTCTTATCAATCCTAAGGTTCAGAATCAGGCATTTTGACACTTTTTCGCAATCATAGGTTCATTTGCTGCTACAGTGAACATTATCTTTGGTCATTCAAGACCTATTATCTCCATATCAATTCAATATCAATCAACTCCTATCTCAATATCTTTCAATCAATTTCTATCTTGAGATCGGTTTATCTTTTGAATCAGTTTCATATCTTTATCAAACACAGACTATCTTTGAACCACTGCGCTTCGCACAGTAATTCAAAGAGGGGCAAAATGTAATACCCCAAAAATGGGCTATAAGGTCATTAATCTCCTACATCTTCAATTCGAATGAAATCGACATCAAAGTCCTAATCTAAGGCACATCTAAACATCATCGAATCATAATTGATTATCTTAAATTCTACATCAGGGAATATTCCTAGTAATATTCCTAATCATCATAATTATCTTTAATTTTATAATTATTTGGCAATAAATCACATTTATCCTAAAGTTTGATTAACTGAATATTTTCATATTTAATTAATTAGATTTAATATTTTCCACTTAATTGTGTAATTAAATTTAATTATATCTATTATTAATTGTATTATTTAATTTTGACAATAAATCTAATATCATATGAATAATTGATTAAATTCTTATTTAATTAATTAAAGCAAGTTGTCATTATTTAATAATATAGTTTTTAATAAAATTTTGATTAAATAATTGATTAACCCATAAATCAATTGTTTTATTTTTAAAAAGCAGTTAAGTTGGAAATAAATCACTTTATTATTAAATTAATTCATAAATAAAACATGCACAATCATAAAAGCAAACAACTATCAATTATCAATTAAAGCTAAACTCTATTTTGAGTTAAAACTTAGCTTTTGCATGTTTTTGTGAGTTAATTATCTTTTATTTAAAAATAACTCAAAAATCAAGTTGAGTTATTTGAGTGATTTATGGCTTTTTCCCATGCACCTCCAAAGCCCTGGATTTCTATAAATTAAGGCTTTAGCTCTTCACAAATCATCTCATATTTTGCACAATCACGTTGGAGAATTGGAATTGAAGAATCAAAGCTCTTGCGAGTCGACATCTTTGTGAGATCAATCTTATTTTTGCATTCATATTACATATCATTGTTAGATTCATAGCATATCAGTTTTCAATAGCATTCATATCATATCAGTTTTTATCATTCTTATTGCATAGAAAAATCCAAAAAAATATAGATTAATTGCATTCAATTTCATATCCATCTTTTGCATTCAAATCCTTCATTTAGGTGTCGTCTAGGTCACCGATCTTGATTACAATCTGAGAACATTAATCTCGCACCTATTAGAAGGCAGTAAATCGCTTGGTTAGATAGCTTTCAATTTTGCATGATTTTGATTATAGCTAACCTCTAATGTTTTACTGAGTGTTGTGTTTACAGATCAGGTATAATTTTCACACACACAGGAAGGTTGCTAGGAATGTTTGGATATGGATGAATGACATTGGATTTCATGGGGGTAGCCTATATCTAGATACCAATGACAAGGGGAAGTACTAGGTGATGAAAAGATGGAGGAAACACTCAAGAATGGAGATAGAGGAAATGTTGAGGGATGGCGATAGAGGATTTGCTAAGGGATTTGGATGGAGGAATGATGAGAGATTGGGATAGAGGATTTTCTTGAGGATGGAGATAAAGGATTTTTTTAGGGATTTGGATAGAGGATTTGCTAAGGGATTGGGATAGATAATTTTCTTGAGGATGTAGATAGAGGATTTTCTGAGGGATTTGGATAGAGGATTTGTTGAGGGATTGGGATAGAGGATTTTTCTTAAGGAAGCAAGAATGGATAGATACAAGGATTTGGATGGAGGAAGATATGGATTTGGATAGAGGAATGCTTTAGGGATTGGGATATAGGAATACTGAGGGATTAAAATAGAGGAAATGTTGAGGGATTTAGATGGAGGAATTGTTGGATAGGATAGGAAGATGGGTGTGATAAAGTCTCCAAGGAATATGTCACTAAGGAATAAGATTCCCCCGCTTAGGATAGTTCATGCATTCAAAGGCATTAGGAGGGGGATGATAGGATGGAAGATAAGATGACAAGAGGATGAGGAAGGTAAATAGAAGCTAGGATAGTCAGTGGATGAAGATTTAAAAATGGGGAAATGGATGCAGAAAGGTGCCCAAAAGCATGTATACCTTGAGGTCTCTATTTATTTATTAAGATCCGAAGGAGGATGAAGGAGGTGAAGAGACAAATGGAATGGAGATGTTGTTTTTAGAAATTTGGCTAAGTAGGATATCAGAATTTTATCATTGTGGCAACATATACTCAACATAAAGATAGCATAATAGATGGAAGCAATCTTGTATGAGTGCAATAGAAAATTGTCTAAGTACACCAGTGTTTACTAGTCTAATCGGAGACAGTTTTGATTAGCGATGTTCATAGAAGAAGGTTTAGTACATGTGCACTTGAACATGGATGATTCTATGTATATCAAAGCCACATATGAGAGCGCAAGTCTATATGGAATGTACGAAAGAAGATATTAAAGATTTACAGAGACAATGTTGAGCCGACCTGAACAGAGCATAAGATAGAATACGATCACAATAAGCTAAGGGATTATTTTTTTTATCAAAATAATGACTTAACCATGTAGGGAAGACATCCTATATGTTAACCATAAGGTAGCATGAATTGATTTTATATTTTGAGAAGAGTTTATGTATTGCAAGCCGACTGGAAGTTATTTATTGTAATAACTTGTATATATGTAAGAATTGTGTAATGTGAAATGTACACATGATACATATAGAAATAGTAATAAGTTAAAATATGATGCAAAGTTGTATATTGTAAGAAGGAAGAAATAAATATATGTATGTGAAAGTGAAGAGCCTACAAAGCTACATCAGAATAGAAAAGCTATTCGACAGCAATAAAAGGTTTTGTATTTTACCTTTGTATCAGAAGCTATTATTATATATTGCATGTTTGGGTAGTGATCTCATCTTCCAAACATTTATTTTTTAATAGAAAATCCTAACAGGGTTGAGGCTTCTAACAAGGCCTAGAGTCCTTTAACCAGGACAGAGACACTATATGTATGTAATAGACTCCTAACAAGGTCAACATCCTTAGCCAAATACTTTTGATTAGTGGATCAGTTGTGGGTATCATCCCCACTAGGTTTTTCCCTTGGCTAGAGTTTCCTCGAGAACAAACATGGTGTTATGAGTTCATTTTCTTTATTGCTATGCTTGCTATTCATTTTTCTTAGTTTAGTTTCTTATGAAAGCTTCAAGTTAATTTGTTATATCCATAAGTGGGAAAAAGTAAAAGTTTGTGAAATACTAATTCACCCCCCCTCTCTCAGTATTTCCTATTTCTAACAATTGGTATCAGAGCTTAGTTACTCAAAACAAAGTTATTTGGAGAAATCCTAATAACTTGAGTAAGATCTCTATGGATATGGATCAATTGCAGAAGAATCTTGAAGAAGCTCTTGAACAGATTGATATTCTTAGTGAAGAAAGAGATACTTTGAAAGATAAATATGATGATGTGAAAAACTACATTGAGAAACTAAAAGAAAAGATGGAAGATCTGAAATCAAAGAAAGAACCTACTATTCAAGTCAAGGATTGTGATGAAGTTTCAAAATTGAAGAAAGAAAATGAGATCCTTAAACATGAATTAAAGATTGTAGATTTGAAGTAAAGCTTGAAAGATGAAAATAGAAAAGATGAGTCAAATCTAAAATCTGAGAATGCAAGTCTAAAATCTGAACTTACCAAAGTAACATCTGAACTTGAGAAAACAAAATTGTAGTATGCTGAACTTGAGAAGTACAATACAAATGTGATAGGAGAACTAACTCAGTCTAAACAACATCTTGAGAAACTATATTCTAGTAGTGAAAAGATTGATGAACAAATGTCTAATCAGAAACCATCTTATGATAAAACCGGTCTTGGATATCTTGAAGATAAGTTCCCTAAGAAGATTGAGGAATGCAAAGAACTAGGTCCGTAACACTCTAAGAGAAAAGATGAAAAGAAGCCTGATGAAGCTAAAAAATCTGAAGATATACCTAATCCACCTAAATAAGATGAACCACCTAAAGATATGCGAAGAGAATTTAAAGGTAGTTTTTTTCATGCAATTCTTTTGGACACATGAAAAGAGATTGTACAGGTAAGCAATTTAAACCTATCTCTGGTTATTGTTATAATTGTCATGGTTTTGGACATAGAGCTATTGATTGTAAGAAATCTAGATCTAATGATAACAATGGTAGTAGAATGTTTAGAGATACTAACCCTATAGATAAGAGACCTATTGGAGACATGAACAAAAGGAATGGAGTTGTGTGTTATAGATGAAAAAAGATTGGACATATTGCTAGAAATTGCAAATCACAAATCAGCGAGACAAGATCGAGATATGGAAACAATGGAGTAGTTTGTCAGATATGCAATAATTTTGGTAACACAATGAGATTTTGCATAATGAACAACATGAGAAACCCTAATCCTAAAAACTATACAAGGAGAAATGTGAGCACCAACAATAGTCAGAGAAGATGTTGTAGTAACTTGGAAGAAGTTGAATTTGTTAAAGCCACAAATCAAGCGAGCACACTCAGTATACCAGGAAACCAGACAGGTGAAGTACCTGATAGTAAGTGTGAGTCATTTCCTAATTCATCTCAAATCACTTAAACATTTATTTCATGATTTATGTATTAGAGTAAGTATTAGAATAGTGTAGAAGTTAGAATATATTGAATCGAGTCTTGCAAAGTTAATATGAGCTAGTATATGATATAATGAAGCTATGGTTAAGAGTGCATGAATTTATGAATATGTATGCGAGTACTTGAAAAGAATGAAGTTTTGTAGGTAACTAGGAACAACTCTTTGGCATGAAGTAGTAAAAACATTTAATGCGATGTGAGTATCTTGAAAGATTTGAAGGATAAAAGCCAATGATTGGTATTAGTTGATCATTCAAGCGATTACAAGTGATATAGAGAGCTAGTCAATAGAGATTAAGAGCAATTTGTAGGATTTGGAGATACAATTCTTGCCAGATCTACGCAAAGCCCTAAATTGTGATTCTGAGGTATTTTGCTAAGTATTCAATATCAAAGAAGTTGTGTTTTTATAGAATAATGGATGCATCACTAGTTCACCACATCAAAGATTTAGTTAGACCTAGAATGAAGAAGGAACCTATAGAACTTTTGGAAGAAGACCCTAGTTTAGCCTTGTCATCTGTTCTAGATGGAGTTTTGTATTTGGAAGATGTAAGAGGTTATCTAAAATGTAAGTTTGAGACCATAGGAGATGGTAGCCTAATCATGGAATATGATAAGATCTATAAACAAGATATTTCATACAAAGAAGGGTTTGAACATTTGAGTGAGATTGATGTTATCAAGTATACACTTCACTATGAATTTCAGAATGATGAATGGACCAAGATAATATTGAGTAGAATTCATAATGGAAATTTTTTGTTAGATGACAGAGTCATAGACATCACCACATCCCTTATTCATGAGGTAACTGGTTTATCTAAGTTAGGAGTGATTCCCTTAAATGAGAAGAATGTCAAGAAAATAGTGTTAGAACACACCAAGTCTTCATACAATGGAAGAGGAATTGTTATAAGTAAGATTGAACAGGATGATGTTAGATATGTATGCAAAATTTTGACTTCAAAGTTTTGTGCAAGTTCTAGAGAAGATGATATGGTAGCTGGCATGGTACATGCACCTTATCTTATGTGTGTAGAGAAAGTACAGGTAGATATGTGTGAAATTTTGAGAATTCAGTTGACTGAAAAACTTGAGAAGATCAGAAAGACCAAGAATTCACTCTTTGATCACATACATGTTTTTTCATTTGCTGAGAAGATTCCCATACACTATAGGAGTTGACTAGAATGACAACAAGAATTCTATGGACAGAATCAATAAAGTGTACCTAAGACACCCTATAGACAAAGTGAATGAAAGTGCTACTTTAGTGATTAAAACCTTTTGGAATGAAATGAAGAAAATATTAAGGATTCCACCATCGATTATGGAAAAATACAAAGATGAGATATGCTTTTTGGTAGATACAGACTTTACCTACATTGAAGTAGTTGATCCAAGAGTAGAATTTGTAGATCCTCTTGAGTATGAGGTTTCAGAAGTTGAGATTGAAGGTTATGTGAGAAGATTACTTAGGATTAATTTGGATGCTAAGAGTCTTAGCTGATTTGGGACACATGAAGAGAACTTTAATTTCACACAATCATCACAAGCACAAAAAATGGCAAAGAAAAGAGTTGATAGTACCATCAAGAAAATATTGAAAGATAATGGTATGATAGAACATGAGTTTTTCATTGTGAAGAAGACATTAGTAGCAATCAGGGACATTGGACAGAAAGAAATACTATCAGTTCCACCCTTGACATCCCTTGCAGCCCCTACTGAAGAAATTTAGGACATAGATGAAGAAATTAAATAAGTAAGGAAATCCACAGGATCCTCCTCCACCACACCAACCAAGAGAGTTAAAGAAATGGAAAGAGGACCAGGTAAAAGACAAAAGACTATCTTTACCCTAGTTCAAAGGAAAACATCAGCAGTTGAGGCAGAGGAACAAGCAGGAAGCAACAAGAAGAAATGGAAGCCCAAAATAGATAAAGTGAACCCTTTGATCATTAATGAAGGTGATTTCACTAAGTTAAAAAAATACAATGAAATGTATAACAAATTTGATAAGTTGAACCTAGAGAATGCAATTGTCAAACACATGATCCTTGCAGACAAGAAATTTGATGATATCAAAAGCAAGATCCCTGACAATCTTTATGAGAAATTGGTTAATAGAAATAAGAAAGCTACAGAAGAAGATAATGGAATAAGAGAAAGATTTGTAAGAAAGCTATGTGAAATAAAAGATGAAGAACATTTCAAGGAAATTATGAAAAATCTAAGTACCCATCTGAGGAGGAAAAGAAGAACTATAATGATAATGGGAGGCAATTATAAGGAGATTAATAAAGAAACAAAGGAAGCAGTTGTGAAGGTAATGACCTCTAGACCAAGTGAGAAAATCAGTGAATCTGATCAAGTGGTTGAAGTAGAATATCAGACTGAACCATCACCAACTCCTCCACCCTCTATCAACATTGAAGATGAATCTATGAATGTTGAAGGAACAAATATCACCCTGGATAGTGAAGACAATCCCTTCAATGACCAAGAAACCGATGTTGGAAATTTGACACAGATTGATGAGAAACAAGACATAGCAGAGAATAAGGTAGAAGAGGTTGAAAAAAGAAAGGAAGAAGGAAAAGAGAAAACACAGACTGATACAGCAAAAGAAGAGAATGCAGTGCTATAGGAACAATTAGTGATCATTCCTAAACCCAAGGAAACAACAGATACATCATAAAAACCATAGTTTAAATCAGTGTTTGTAAGATTAGGATAGGAAGTGGATGATAATGATCAAATAGATTTGATCTCATCTTTGAACAAGATTATTGGAAAGAACAAAAAGGTAAAAATATTAGGAGTACTACTTGAGGTAATTAGTAAACTTCAAAGTATAATATCAAGTCAAGTTAGTGAGGTTGATCCCCAAGAAAAAGAAAAAGAGGTTATGAAAGACTTTGACACAGAATTCACAAACCTATCTGATATTACAATAGTCAAATCCCAAGCAGCCCATGATGCATAGGTATTTCAAGTTGTATGCCATTTTATCAGAAATGATCTAGACAACTTGGATATATGTATAAAAGAGTTTAGAAGATGCATAGAGAGAGGGAAATCATTATATATTTAGTGTACACAATCCCAAATCCACACATCTAAAATATCAGAGAAGATGAAGATCCAAGAAGCGAAACTACAAGTGGCAGTAAACATTTTGCAAAGCCCTCATGCAAAGATCTCAGAAATTGAGAGGAAAAAAAGCAAAATTTTTGATGATATGAGACTTATGAATGATGAGAAGGATAAGAAATTGAAAAGATTCACTCTACTCAGAGAGCATGTATCACTGAAAATCAATATTTTAGAGAGTCAATAGGAAGAATGTCTTTCTTCAAAGACATCTTATGGGAAATTTTCTTATGCAAATATTAAGGCAATTGAAATTGCATCCTTTGGCTTGTGCGCATTGCTCAGTGTTTCTAATGCAGTGAAGAAGTCACGGGATAAGGAGATAGAGAGCCTGAAAGTAAATTTTTCAGATTGTGTTGCAAGCCTTCCAGCCTTGCAATATTGAAATCTGAGGTAAAATAGTTTTTGATACTTTTATGGGAAATTTTCTTATGCAAATCTTAAGGCAATTGAAATTGCATCCTTTGGCCTGTGCACATTGCTTAGTGTTTCTGATGCAGTGAAGAAGTCACGGGATAAGGAGATAGAGAGCCTGAAAGTAAATTTTTCAGATTGTGTTGCAAGCCTTCCAGCCTTGCAATATTGAAATCTGAGGTAAAACAGTTTTTGATACATCATTTTTTGACACCTTTGTCATTATTGTCAAAGGGGGAGTAGTATAAGTTGAAAATTTTATGTATAGCATGAAGTATACTCTTAGGGGGAGTATAACTATTTTGGAGAAATAAGTATTTCGGAGAAATAAGCAGTTATGTAAGACCACATTTTTATATGGCCACAATTTTGTTTTTTGGGGACTTAGCCAATTTTCCCATATGTTACCACCAATGACAAAGGGGGAGATTGTTGGAAATTTGGCTAAGTAGGATATCATAATGTTGTCATTATGGAATCATCTACTAAGCATAAAGATATAATAATAGATGGAAGCAGTCTTGTATGAGTGTACTAGAAAATTGTCTAAGTACAACAATGTTTACCAGTCTAATCGGAGACAATTTTGATTAGTGATGTTCACAAAATAAGGTTATGTGTATGCACACTTGAACATGGATCATTGTATGTATATCAAAGCCACATATGAGAGTGCAAGTCTGTACGACATGTACAGAAGAAGATATTAAAGATTTATAGAGACAATGTTGAGTCCACCTGAACAGAGCAGAAGACAGAATATGATCACAATAAGTTAAGGGATTATTTTGTTTATCAAAATAATGACTTAACCATGTAGGGATTACATCCTAGATGTTAACCCTAAGGCAACATGAATTGATTTTATATTTTGAGAAGATTTTATGTATTGTAAGCCAACTGGAAGTATTTATTGTAATAACTTGTATATATGTAAGAATTATGTAATGCGAAATGTACACATGATACATATAGAAATAGTAATATGTTGACATATGATGCAAAGTTGTATATTTTAAGAAGGAAGAAGGAAATATTTGTATGTGAAAGAGAAGATCCTACAAAGCTACATCATAATAGAAAATCTATTAGGCACCGGTAAAAGGTTTTGTATTTTACCTTTGTATCAGAACCTATTATTGTATATTGCATGTTTGGGCAGTGAGCTCATCTTGCAAACAATTTTTTTGTAATAGAAATTCCTAATGGGGTTGAGGCTTCAAAAAAGGCATAGAGTCCTTTACCCAGAACAGAGCACTATATTTATGTAATATAATCCTAACAGGGTCAACATCCTTAACCAAATACTTTTTATTAGTGGATCAGTCATGGGTATCATCCCCACTGGGGTTTTCCCTTGGCCAGGGTTTCCTCGAGAAAAAAAATGGTGTTATGAGTTCATTTGCTTTATTTCTATGCTTTTTATTTAGTTTTCTTAGTTTATTTTCTTATGCAAGCTTCAAGTTAATTTGTTATATCCATAATTGGGAAAAAGTAAAAGTTTATGAAATATTGAATCACCCCCCCCCCCCCCCCCCCTCTTAGTATTTCCTATTTCTAACAGTTGTATAGAATGTGCTCGAAGGAAATGCCCCTAATTGCAGAGAGGAACTGGATGGAGGGATTACACATGATGCCTATTTTCCTAGTTTTCATCATGGTACTTGTCAAAGGCACTTGAATTGCCAAGTTTTCACCATTGGATGAATATTTTTCTCTTTTCTTTTCTTCTTTTTTGATATTTTTCTTGATTCTTTTACTTTTTTATAACTTTCTCAGCCTTGTTAGGATGGATGGATTATGCAAAGGCATGGATGGGATAGTTGAGATGGGGGATATGCATGGGATGAGAGATATCATGGTAGAAAGTGTTTGGATGGCATGATGGAAAGTGATCATGATAGAGAGATGTTGTCAGGACCAACATTGGCACATGTTGTGAGGCGGGTGGATGGAATGGATGGGATGCAGATGGTAGATGTGGATAGGATGCAGGAGTTATGATAGAAGATTTTAGGACATAAGGACCCAAAATAGAGCTAGGAGATGGAGGAGGGGAATGAGTAGCTAGTGGATTAGAAACTTTGGATGCCATTGTGGATGTTTGTCTTAGATGCAATGCATATTTTTGCTTTGGGATCCACAAAGTCTTTGCTTTTTCTTTGGTGGGCCTTTGTGTCCATTGGGATGTATTAAATTTTTCTTTTACTTTGATGGGCCTTTGTCACCATTCGGATGTATTGGATTTCTTGATTGGATTTTTCTTTGCTTGAGCATATTTTTTAGAGTGGACATGGAAATCCTTAGATTGTTGCAAATAGTTCCCTATATGCATTCTTGAGTTAGTATCCAAATTGCGAGGATCATTGGAAAGAATATGAGGAGATGTGTGGGATGGAGGAGATATGGATGGAGAGATGGAAGGAGATTGGTAGATAGGAGATGTGGGAATGTGCCTTTGTTGATCTTGACAAGGAATTAGATTTTTGTGATGGGTGAAGGATTGAGTAGGATAAGATGGGGGATGATATTTTGGGATATAAGGTCCCAAAATGGATTTGGTATGTGGAGGATAAGTGATGGTAGATTTTGGGACATAGGGATCCAAAATGAATTGAGAGGATGAAGGAGGAATGCGATAGGTTTTCTTGGGTTTCAATGATGGAGGAGGAGGAATGGTGTTGTATACTTTGGAGGGACTATGGGAAGATGTGATGGTGGGTTTGGAAGCATGCTTGAATTGGGTTTTAGCTATAACAACATTTATGGAGGAACTATCTTCAGATGTGTGACCAATACCACATGAGCGTGGATGTTTTTGGTCCTGGATGGGCTCCAAAGTTCCTTGTTCATGAGAGCCTAAGCCTTTACCTTGATAATTCCATTTCTTGATCATTTTATCCAAGCAAGGATACTTTTGACTTGGGGAATAAGATGAATATCTAGTATTTGGTTCCAAGGTGGAAGACATGAAACTTATTTCTTCTTCTTTTAGTGGGCCGCTATTGACAAATGTAAGTGGACCAAGAAGATAGAGTGATGTTATAGGATCATCAAGTGAAAGGGATGGGATGATAGGATCTTAACTAGGATTGAAGGATGGTGATGGATTTTGAGATGGAGAAATTTGGATGGTAGGATCTTGAATTGGGGGTGATGGAAGCAATGGATCATGTAATAGAGGAAGTGGGATGGTGGGATCTTGAGTTGGGGGTAATGGAAGCAATGGATTGTGAGATAGATGAAGTGAAGGGATATGATCTTGATTTAGTTTGATAGATATTTCAACATTCTTTTTGGACAAGATCTTGACTTGATAGGATTGGTGTGGATAGAGTGATGGGGGATTTATAGATGGACTCTTCATATGGTATAGATAAAAGGATGGGAGATTCTACAATTATGATGGAGGGAAGAAGGGTGAACTCATGAGGCTCATTGGATGTGGTTTGGCTATTTCTAGGAGAGGGAGATGTAGATGGGAATTTGATGGAGTCAATGGATGGAAAGGACTCGATGATGTAAAGAGATGGAAGAGGATCAATAGATGGGATAGATAGAAGAGGATCAATAGATGGGATATATGGAAGATGATCAATATATGGGATATATGGAAGAAGGATAATAGGTATGGATGTAGGATTTGGATAGGGATCATCACTGATGGATTCATATGAGGGAATGAGATGACATGGATCATCAATCTTAGGAGAGGGATTTTTTGTTGGCTTTCTCATGAAACTCCTTGGAGAATTTTGTGATGGAGATTGACGTGAAGGATTAGAATTTGTAGATGGAAGAGAGCTAGGATAGTTCGCAGATGGAGGAGGGATGGTGGATGAATGATGTGGACTTATTTGAGGGGATGACTATGTAGAAGAGGAGTTGGAGGATGGCATGACTAGATAGTTCACATAGGTAGGCATAGAGTAAGCTTGTGAACTTGACTAACTATCTGGTGAAGTAGGGGTGATGGATTGAGATATGGGATATGAAGTGGATTGAGGGATGTATTCTTCTTGTGGAAGGGGATTTGTGGCAATGTAGGTAAAAATGGAAGATGGTGGTTTGAGATAAGATGGAGGAGATGGAGCAGAGAGATAGGATATAGTGGAAGGAGTAGAGAGATAGGATATAGTGGTTTGTGGATCGAGATAGCATGGGGGATCGAGGTAATGGATTAGAAGACTAGGATCCTGGATTTGAAAATGGGTTAGAGGATAATGATATGATGGACTTGGATTATGGATGTAGCTGGTAGTATTGTTGTGGAAAGATGGTGTTTGGGATATGACCATGGAAGAAGATGGAGGTAGGAAGGAAGTATGTGGAGGATATGTGGGCTCAATATAGGATAAAGGTGTGGATAATCATTTTCCCTTGTTAAAGGTAGGATAAGGAGAACTAGTGGATATGTATGGAGAAATGATGGGGTAGGTTGGAGGAATGATTGGATTCTAGAAGGAATTTGGAGAAAGCCTTCTAATGTTTTTAATGTATTCATCATGATCAACAAGACTATCAACACCATTAGAATAGGATATAGTGGGAGAAAAGATATGAAAACCAAACTCATCACAATAGATTTGAGACATGATGGCTGCCAAATGAGTTGGATAGGAATGAAGGATGAAGATGGATTAGAAGACAAAGGCTTTGGATTAGGATGACTGAGAAGCTCAGACTAGTTTGGATTAAGCTCAGGATAGGAGGAAAGATTGACTCTAGAAGAAGATGGAAAGGGGATGAGGGATGACTAGGATGACTCTGCTAACCTAGGATATGGAGAAGAAATGATGAAAATGATGGACATAAAAGATGTTGGATGACAGGAAGACCATGATAAGGAGACTAGGATGACAAGATTCTGAAAGCTTGGATGACTTGTAGATTTTGGAGGATTGGACTTGTTGTGGTCCCACAACCACGCTCCCCTTTCTTGGACCTTATGGCCTCAAGGGCCCCCCTTCTACTTTTTGTTTGCCTTGCTTTGTCATCTTTAGGGTTGGTGTCTTTAGTTTTTATAGTTTGTTGGCCTTTTCGGCCTTGTGTGTCTTGCGAACTTTCACAAGTCCAAAAGTGTGAAGAATAGGGGGAGTGAATCAAAAGGCCTTGTCAGCCCTTTTAGACCTTTTGTATCTTTAAGACATAGTCATTGTCCAAAAGATAAGTTCATGCGGGAGTTGGACCTTTCATCGAATCAAACCTATCAGCATTGTCAGGCTTTCAGAGTCTGAAAATACTGAAACATTCGAAAGGCCAATGCGCAGGGTCACTGACATCAGCAAGCCCGTGAGCCTATAAAAGGAGGTGAGGGTTTTTTTAAACCCTCACTTTTCTTTCTCGCTCCTTCAAAATTTTTGCACTTGTTGCTCACCGTTTTCACCGTCTAAGTTCTTTTCTGCGTAGTTTTCTCTTGTCTTCTCATTGGTCATCGCCATCTTCATTGTCTATGTGGTAGGCATCTTGTCTCCCTTTTGTTTTGTTTTAGTTTGTTTTCCTTTTTTCTATTTTTTTTCTTTTGGGGTGTTGTCTTAGGTTTAGGGTTTTGTTTCCAGCCATTTTTTAGCCTGTTCGTCAGTTTGTTGGTCTGTCTAGTCCACCTCTTTTGGCCTTTGGGATTGACAAGGTAGTCCCCTTGCATCCCTTCATTAATTCATGGTCGAATCTCACCACTAGACCCATTTTCAGGTTCCAGCCCTAAACACTAGTTTCACACCTTCGAGGTCTAAAAAAACCATGAAGTTCACTAGGATGAAAAAGCTAAGTCCTCGATGTGTCAGCCCTTTTGGACCTTTCTCACATCAAACAATCTTGAATCCCTGAAACACACAAAGGGGTCACCTTTTCCTTGCTAAGTCCTTGAGCTGTCTACGTTTCAGAGGTTTCGCGCCCTGAAACATCTTGCAACCTCAAAAATGCTGAAGACTGTCACTCTTTTACTTCATGCTTGTGGCTGTTTCGGCCTTGTTGGCCCTTTCAGACCTTGAGACATCTGAAATGTCTATCATGTCCGAAAGAGTAAAAAGGATGAGATCCGTGCTTTTTGTTTTGAAACATGTTTTCAGTAAGCGATAATACTTTCCAGTTTCTTTTCTCACGTGGTGTTACTGATTCCAAACTTGTACTCTTTGCAGATATGGCTAAGAAGGTACTCACATCACCAGTGATGAAATACCAATTTAAAGGATACCAACCGCCTTCTAAAGTGATAGACTTGCACACTGGAATAATTGATACTGACATTGGGAATGTAAGCTGGAATGAATATCTTAACAAGTGTGCTCAACTAGTGGGCCATTCAGAGGATTGCACATCATTGGTCCACTGTTCCCTGGTGAATGCAGTGGCACACCCTGTCTCAATCCAATCAATGGAGTTGATAAATACACTTGCCAGTCATTATGTGCCAAATGAATGCATGGTCAGAAATAGCATGGGAGAAGTGGTCCTGGACCTGAGGCCTAACAATATTGAGGATGTTTTCCATCTACCCAAGGGGGTAGACAAGTTCTTCAACTTCAATATAAACAAAGGGATGGAATTTTACAACAAAGATACCTAGAGGGCACACAACATTGTCAACAATGAATACCTGATGCAACGATTGCGCAAGAACACGCTGGATAGAATTGACATGAGGAGAGGTTATATGAAAGAAGATATCTAGGTTGCTATCACAATGATAAGTAGGGTGTATGGCCTGCCCAAGTCCCTTTAGTTGGAACCCTAGATGATCTTCCTCATCCAAAAGATTAAAGAAAGGCAAGCAAGGTTTGATTGGGCCTCTATTCTAAGTGACCAGTTGGATGAACAGCTAATTCGGGTAAAGATAGATCCACATTTTTATATGACATCTTATGTTGTGTACTTACTAGCCACCATGGCAGTGTATCCAAGGTTGACTAAGGTCGGTAACATTGGGGAACCAAACACTTGGCCATTCACACTATATCCTCAACTGGTGCGAAAGGACTTCCTCACACACAATAGCCCAAAATTTAGGATAGTTAATGATGCCTTCATTTTTGCAATCATCTGCTCCATTGAGGGTGATTTTGCTAAAAGGCTATCAACAGAAGTAGATGCTAAAGTACAAGCCATTGGGGTATTTTACATTCAATTCAAAACTTTCACATACATTCGGGTGGCAGGAAGCACTTTAGCACCCAAGAAGATCCCAAGATACCCTCCTGATAGGGTGGTTCTACTGGAGATAGCTAGGCAATAGTTTGATGCTCACGATCATATCAAGCATAAGAAGAAACACTACTAGAATTTCCCTATTTTAGTCGGTCCTCATTGTGTTTTGGACATGAAAGTTTGCAAGTCTTTGGTCAGAGAATGGGATGAATTCCCACTAGGAATCTACAGTCTGGTAAGGCCACATTTCGACCCCATTGGTACTTACAGCCACATAATGGGAAGACACTATGTCCATGAGCTACATGTTGAAGATCATTGGGCCAATTGTGTGGATGATTATGAGGTCAGAATCCATGATTATCTCTAAATGAGCATCGAATTGGAGCAAGGTGCCCTTTCCCTGAAGATTCCACAGAAGGCATTAGATGCAGATTCTGATAAAGTCATGGATTCTATATATAATGCAGATAAGGTGTATAATAGGGCCATCTTAAATGCAGAAATAGATCAGGATGAGAATGATAGTATGGACTTCAGGGCCCGACATGTAGTCAAGCTGAAAAGATCATGGGTTGCTCATCCTTTTCCAATGCAACCACTTCCTATAAAGAAACTCCTCAAGAAGACATCTCAAGGAAAGAAGAAGGGGGAAAAGATACTGGAACCTCAGTTTAAAGGGGCTACCCCTCTAAAGCTCGGGACTGTATATCACCATGAGTGCCCCACCGCCTATGGCCTGGTCACACACTCTAAGAATGTGAAGCCCAAAATGAGAGGAAGTGTGGCATCCCCAGATGCACCTCTTTTTGGTGATCTAGGTTCTCCAAGCTCGGACAAGAAAATGAAGTTCAAAATAGTAGGACCCAAGCCAGCTGGAGTGATTAAGGGCCACCTTTAAAAAAGGAAAGCAAGCTCAACCCCTACATAGATGGAAACTCTAGAAGAAATTGATGAGGATTTGTTGGATGAAACCCCCTTCATTAGGAGGACACGGTCAGCAAGATTCCTAAAGAAAAGGAGAATAATGGAAAATGATCCTAATGAAGATGAAGGGGCTTCTCAGGGGGAACCAATAAATTTGGATGCCCTAGGTGATGATGAATTCAAAATCTCCAATTTTGTAGGCTTGCATGGGTTCAAGGAAGATGAACAACAGGCTCTTATGTAGTTCACTAGCCTTTTTAGTGGCATGGGAGAAGAGTTACCATAGGCACCTCAAGGACAAAGTGAGGTTGAAATGGCCAAAGACCAGGAAGGGAGTTGGAGGACCTGAGAAGGAATCATCTATTAAGATCACCTCAAAGGAGGAAACAAGTAAACAAGTGCCTTTGGATGCGTATGTTCCACCTCTGCCCCCATCTCACCCTTCCACACTTCCCACCATTCCACTTCAAGAGCCTCCCACTATCCCACTTCCCACTCCTATGCTAGATACTCCACTGCCTCAACAACCTTTTCCTTCCCATGTTCCTTTCCCAACTCCAACTCCAACTCCACCAACCCAATTTACCACTCCCCTCACATCCTCTACACCTCCCCCACTCGACATTCCTCCCCAAGTTCATATGGATTTGATACCCCAGAGGTCACAAGAACTAGAGAAAGAAGTTGAAGTCATTGGTAGAGAAGGGGGAGAAGAAATTCATATTGGGTCTGAGGAAGAGGGTGATAAGGGAGAATCTTAGATAGAAGAGGAGCTACATACAAAGGAAGATAAGCCTCAAATAGATACTGAGGAGGAAACAGCTAATGGGCAATAGATGACTATTGAGGGAGAGCTAGAACAAGGTATTGGGAATGAGCAGGAGATAGAAGAAGAAGTTACAGTAGAGATAAGGACTGAATACGAGGGCACTTCTACCACATTAGCTACTCCCTATGAGCCATTGAGTGTGTCCTCAAAGCCCACTTGGTTTACCAAAGAAGTGCAACCAAGGGTGAGGGTATATACTGATGAGGAGGTTAATATGACTGCACTAGGACACACCTTCCACCAAATGGCACCAGTTCCTTAGGAAAAGAGAATGTCCTATGTAATGCAAGATCAGGTGGGAAGGTGGAAGGCACAGGTGGCTATCCCCATGATGGATATCAGTGCAAAGGAGATCACTCTGGAGGACTATGTGTTAGAGGAGGTAGATTTGGGAGAACCAACCAGAGAAGGTAGCAAAACCTTGGCCACCTTGGGTTTGAAGCATGCTTTGGGTTTTATGAGTAAAGATGAGGAAAGAATAAAGGCATTGGAAGAATAGAATAAAGCAATGAAGAAATTCATTTTGAAGACGGTGGGTCCAATTGACCCAAATAGCCTTGAAGCCTCATTATAGGCAATTTTGGAGAAGAAAGGGAATATAGACACTGACATTCCACATTCTTTTGTACAGGCTTGTATGGACTGGAAGCTATATTTTGAGCAATTCACTAGCTTATCTCTTAGGTGGATTTTAAGGCCCTTTCGAGGCATTTTGGCAGGAATAGTTTCTTTGGTAGAGATCATGAGTGAGGAGAATGGGGTAGAAGAAACCATCCTAAATTGGAAAAAAGTATTAGATGAGCTGACAATGATAAGGAAGCAGTGCTTCCAGGTGCTAATGAAGATTTATTAAGGGGCAGAGTTAGATAACTTTGAGGAATGGATGCAAGAGATAGCAGCGACATTAGCCATACTTTAGAAGGGGCACAAAAGGTTGGATAAGAAAAGGGATGAGGGAATGTTGTTTGTAAATGAGTTATGAGAGTTCTTTGAGGGGTTAGATTTAGATCTATTCAAGGATGATGATGATAAGACTATGCACCCGGTGAGTGATATTGTCAAACAGTATTTGAATATATTCCAAAGGGTAAAGACAAAGGAGGATCTTCAACAAATGTTTTATCAAAGGGAAGAGATTCAGAGAATGCTACCTCGTGAAGAAGAAATAAAAGCCTATGCTAGGGGATTGCAAGATTATGGAGATAGACAGAAGGAAATTCTCCAAGGCATTAAGATGATGGACTTTAATGAGGTGGTAGATAGATTCAAGAAGGCACATCTAGAAGTACCTCCTAACTAGTGGACCTCCAGCTCAAGATCTGTCAGCTCCCATGTACAAAAAGTGTAGCTTTGATACTTAGTCTTTTTTCAGTATAAGATTTTTGGCGCTTTCGGCCATAGGAATTTTTTGGCCTCCGACAACTCCGACAACTCCATAGTAGTGGAAATAAGGTTTGCACTTAGCCAATTTTGGGTGTTGCATTTTCAGACCAAGTGTCGGGTTTTGGGCATTTTTTGGGCACGTCTGGGAGTTGAATCCAGTTTTCTCAGAGATCACTTCTTAGTCATCTGGGCTTCTTTCTTGGGATCATTTGGGCATGATTGCAGGATCTCTTTCAATCAAGAGCACATGGAGCAACTGAAGCTAGAGATTAAGGGTACACACGTGAAGATCATCAAGTGCATGCAACGGTTCTGGCCCCATTTTTGAGATATCTGATGCTTGATTTATGCAAATTCTTGTAATGCACAAGGTTTAATTCCATGCTAGTGCAATTTAACTTAGCTTTAGTAGTAGTTTCTTTAATGCAATCTCTAGTTTAGATTTATTTTCAAGTTTTAGTTGCAGCAAAACCCTAGTTGCGAAAATAAGAGCAGAGCTCTATAAATTGTAATAAAATGATGTAATGAGGGTCGACAGAATGATTAATACAAGTTATACAATTGGTGCTTCATCCACAGTGTGATTTTTCTGTTGTCTATGTGAAATCTTTGAATGTGTGATTTTCTCATTCTCTATTTCAAAGAGCTGATTGTTTGTTTGATGATTTCAAGTCTGTGATTTCTTAATTTGGTGTTTGCTAGTATCATATTGCTCTTTTGTGATGAATCTCTGAGAAGATCTTTCTTTGGTCCCTAAAGATTAACTTGTCTCACATGCATGCGCATGTGGAGTGGCTTCATGATCTGATGAGTTTTGACTTATCATACATCTGCATTGTTTGAATTCTATTGATGATTGCATCCATTCAGCTGAAGATTGTGACATGATCTAATCTCTGTTGTGTGGGTTCCTCATCTTCTCGGTCATTTAATTCACATGGTGGTGTGATTACTAGCATATGTCTATTAGGTTTCTTTTCAAGTATTTCCTTTCAAGTTTCTTATTACCTTACTCTTTCTAACCTTCCTTGCAAAGTCACTTTCGATAGGATAATTTAAATTTATGTTGTTTTCATTTCTTAAATCTAAAAATTGAATTAAATAAAGAGAGATATTGTGGAGTCCTAAAGTTTGTTTTGTAGTTTCCCTTAAGAGAAGAACTAGCAAAGGCCTCCTTGATAAAAAATCTACATTTGTCTTCCATTGAGTTATCTGAGCGGTTGAGACCCAGCCATCTAGAACCTTGAGATTGATTCCATCAATCTTCCAAGAGAGGGGTTTGTTCTTACAGATTCCTAGCTATTGTCTTCATGCAAAAATGACCCTCAATAGAAGTGGCACTAGAAGGAGGGCCCTCAAGAGGGACACCCCAGAATATTGGATCCTTCTCTCCTGAGAGATTCCAACGAGTCCTTAGATCTTCACCCAACAAAGGGGAGTTCCTTGAATTTATAGAGTTTCACAGACCTCGTAGTAGCAAAACAAAACCTGGAGAGGATACCTTAGATCATTCAGATCTTCCTCCAATTCCAACCATTGCTGCCTTGCCTGCTGCTCTGCGACCACTAGCTTCGATGGCATTTTTTGCAAATGCCTAAAGTTCACCACTGGACTTGCAAGGACAACTCCATCAGCTGCCCAAAAATCCTGAAAAGTTCTACCCATGATTCATCTATGGAGAATCCAGGACCATGGAAGAACACATCATTGCATTCAAAGAATTGTGCAATTGAAAAGAGATTTCTCATCAAGATGTCATGTGCCATCTCTTCCCATACACACTGGGAGAGTTTGCATATAATTGGTATCTAAACTTACCATGAGGATCTATTACTACTTGGCAGGAGTTTGAACCAAAATTCCTTAATCAATTCAAAGTATATGTGGATCCAGCAACTCTCCATCACCAGTTCATTTCGGTAAGAAAAGACCTCAACAAATCTATCGCCATGTTCAACCACCATTTTCACAAGATGTATCAGAAGCTTGAAGCTCCATACACTGTGCCAGTCAGCACCACCATACAAGTATACTTGCGTGCCTTGGACCCACTAACATCCATATTCTTGAAGAGATTGCCTCCAGGAGACATCGACACTCTGGAGAAAGTATGTAACGAAGCCATTTTGTTCACTCAACAAATGGATTCGCAAGCAGGAGGAAGGTATGGTGTCCCACCTACATTGACAAACATGGTCACAACTGGTCCTTTTGCAGCAAACAATCAAGTACCAATGCACCAAACCCCAAAGATCAACCTGATGCCAACTCCATATGTTGTTGCCCCACCTGTGACCATCACATACTCGAGGTATGACACACATAGGGCTACCTTGTGCAAGCAGAAGGTCACTATCCTGAATGAGCTAGACCAAGCCCTAGTCAATTAGTTGGATGCCATGGAGAAGATGTTGTCCCAATTAACTTGGGAGATCACACAGATGAAGCTCAACGTGACTCCAAATCAAGGAAATCCCCCACGACTAGCTGCTGCCTTGAATAGTTACTCTCAGAATCAGAATCGTAGCTATGGCAATTATAACAACAACAATAACAATAGTGGGGGAGGTTATGGGAATGGCTCTCAAGAGAAGCAATTTGGACAACAAAGGATGAATAGGACTTGGAATACACACCCAAACAATGGTAGTATCCCCGCGGATAATGCCAATTTCTTTAGTTCATCAGAAACCAGCTACACCCAAGGTCCTAGTATGCATCAACTAGATTTCGAGTATAGGGTGGAGTATGATAATCAAACCTAGGATCGTGAGAGCTCCCAGGCTTGTTTTAGTTCCATGGCATTTGAGTCATATGATCCAAGTGTAGATGGAACTCAAGTCAATAGCACTTCAGAGGAAGAGTTTGTTTTCCCATTCAACCAAGAGAGCCAACCGGAATATTCAAAGGCCCATGCTTTCCAAAATGGAAATAGAAATACCCATAATTTAAGAAGCAAACGGGAGCCCCTGATGGATGGCATTCCTCTAGGCATGCAACCCACTCCACCTGACCTGAGGGCTAGGAATAACCCTATACCACCAAGGGGACCTAGTACCACTGCTGTCCAAACAACATTGCATCAACCGGCCACATCAAAAGGCCTAGTTGGGACCAACAAAAAGTATAGTGCGATAGAAGAGCTAAAAAGGGTTAGAATGAACATGTCAATGTACAATATGTTGTAGAGTTTTCCTACTCAAAGGGAGGCCCTCCTAAAGACCTTGGATCACTCCAAGTCAACTTCCATCAGCAGTAGTGCCAACAATGTATCTAACGTCAATGCAATAGAGGCAATGCCAACTATGTTCAAGGATAGGGTGGAGGTGCCCCTATTCTTGCTCAGCCTCAAAATATTCAAAAAAAACCTACACAATTATTTGATCGACTTAGGTGCTTGATGTAATGTGATGCCACTATCTATATGCTAGAGATTAGGAATGAATCCTCAGCCAACTAATCGCATGGTGATCCAGCTTGATAAAACGGAAGTCAAATTCATTGGGGTTTTGAAGGACACATGGATTCAACTAACGGCTGACCCTAGGATCTAGGATTGCATAGATGTTCATGTGGTGGACATCCCAGAAACCTATGGCATGCTACTTAGTCGAGAATGGACACGATCCTCAAGATGTTGGTTCCCTACTAATTTTACCCAACTTTGGCTGCCATGGAAGGGGCTCAACATTCAAATTAAGATTGATGCAGAACCTAAACTCAAGAAGATGATAATAGAGTATAACACCCTGAATGAATTTTTGTTCTCATAGGCTGATTTAGGAGTATATCATTTTGACAAAGCTTTCACATTCAGCCTCAAAGGTGAAGAGGATTATGATAACAGCCTAGTGCAAGGATTGATAGATGCCCAAATTTTAGATGAAGTCTTCATAGAATTCATAACAGGCATGAAAATGAACACGAGACACCTTGGCAAAGACACAGACCCAAACATACTTATGCTACCTAGTTACTTCTACCTCCACCAGACCAACCATTCATAATTTACATGCCAAGACTATCAGCAGGTAGTTGTTCAGGTAATAAGTCAGTGTCAAACATGCCTCAGCAGGCAAGAGATGCCATGAAGAATTTGAATGAGGATGGTCTCTCCCTTCATGAACAACTTGAGATCCCTACAACCAAGGATTTTATACAAGAAGAATGGAGTTCCTCTAATGATGGTTGCCTGCCCTTGTGCGATGAAGTGTGGCACGAGGCTTAGGCAAAACAAAAAATGAAATGGGTTCCTCTGTCAAAAAGGGAATGCCCTAAGGAGGAGACATCGGATGCCACAAAGCCAAAAGACTAGTCACCACCCTTGACCTCTAATGAGCCCCAAGTTGAGACATCTCCACTAGAAGTAATCCGAGGACCTCAAGTCAAGGTACCTTCCAATAAGAACCACTCAATCTGGAAACTTCTTTTCGATGGCTCCAAGTGTAAGCTAGGGGTAGGAGTGGGAATCGAGTTAATCAACCCTTGTGGAGCTTCATATTATGCCACCTATTGGTTGCAATTCTATTGCACCAACAATGTTGCTGAATATGAGGCTCTGGTCTGAGGTCTCCTTTTTGCACACGAGAAGAAGGTAAAAGTGATAATTGTGGAAGGAGATTCACAATTGATCATTAGACAAATCAAGAGCCAGTATTCTTGTATGGATAAACAATTGGTTTCATACCACAATTTTGTCTGGGATTTAGTTAAAGATTTTGAAGCTTTTAGCATCCGAAGCATCCCAAGAAGAAGGAATACTGTCACCGACGCCTTGGCAGTGTCTGCAAGTTCCTTACAACCATTAGAAAAGTCCAAGTTGAAAAGGTTTTTCGTAGAGCTTGTGGTCATGCCAGCTGTTCCAAATAACATCAAGAACTTCCAAGTGTTTCACGATGATCAACAAATCCTAGAGTTCATTATGAATGTTGGTATCTTTGACAAGCAGAATATTGATGAAGAAGAAAGTGAAACAGAGGAGCTCGATGACTTGGGGATTTTGAACTTGAAGAAAAATTCCATTCTGAAGGGTATGGTAGCTCTAGAAAGAATTTTTGATAAAGATGAACATGCCCAAGAGAGAAGGAAAAGCCCAGTAGTAAGTGGAGATGATTGTGAACTCTATAACTTGGGTACACAACTCGAGCCCAGGGAGGTTCGTGTAGGCAAGGTAGGCACACCAGAAGAAAAGAAGTGAATGGTTGAGCTACTCACTGAATACAAGGACATCATAGCATGGTGCTATGAAGATTTGAAAACTTATGATCCTAGTGTTATAGTCCATAACATCCTATTGAATCTAGATGCCAAACCTTTTTGCCAGAGGCAAAGATCGGTTAACCCTGTGATCGAGCCAGTAATCCAAAAAGAAGTACAAAAGCTGCTTGATGCCAAGATAATTTTTCCCATTTGGCACTCAACCTGGGTAGCCAACCTGGTGCTCATAAGAAAGAAAAGTGGAGAGGTTCAGCTCTACATGGATTTTAGGAATCTAAACCGATCCTCTCAGAAAGACAACTATCCTTTGCCTTCTCTGGATGAATTGTCACAAATGGTCAATGGTTCTCAGATGATGTGCTTTTTGGATGGCTACTCAAGGTACAGCCAAGTCATGGTGAAAGAAGAAGACCGTTTGAAGATGGCCTTCACTACGACATGGGGGACATTCACCTACCACTGTATGCTGTTTGGTTTAATCAACGTGGGAGCTACATTCCAATAGGCTATGGACAAGGAATTCAACGGTCTGGTCAACAAGTGCATTGTGATATATATGGATAACCTCACAGCCTTCTCTAGGAACTGGGCTAACCACATCGAAGACTTGTGAAAGGTCTTGAAGAGATGTCGATGCTATGGGATTTCTTTGAACCCCAAGAAGTGTGTTTTCGGGGTGACTCAAGGCAAACTCCTTGGGCACATTATATCTAAGACAGGTATCTCAATTGATCCCAAAAGGGTCGAAGCTATCCTCAAATTGGTCCCACCGAATAGTAGGAAAGAACTGAAATCCTTTTTCTGGATAATCAACTTCCTCTGGAAGTTCATGATTGGTTTAGCAAAGATAGTATGTCCTTTGAATGATATGCTAAAAAAGGATATAAAATTGAATGGAATGCCTCAGCCAAAGAGGCATTCAAAGAAATCAAGACATCCATCTCCACTACTCCAGTTTTAGTCAGCCTTGATTATCTCCTACCATTCAAAGTCTACTCATTTGCCTTAGACCATTCATGTGTAGGGATCCTAACGCAGAAGAAAGAAGGCAAAGATGAAAGGCTGATTGATTTCATGAGCTGCCCACTAAAGAATGTGGAGCTCAAATATCCTAACTTAGATAAATAGTCTTTCACATTAGTCAAGGCCATCAAGAAATTTAGACATTACATACTAAGGAGCAAGGTCATTGCTATTGTCCCAGATCTAGTAGTTAACTCTTTACTAATGCAGAATGAACTCGGGGAATGAAGGGGCAAATGGATGGCAATATTGTAGGAGTTCGACATTGAGATATAACTGATGAAATTAGTGAGAGGTCAAGGCCTCACCAAGATGATGGCGGAAATAGAGCAAGGATTGGTGTGTCAGGTGTACACCAGTGAAGGGATAATCACTGATGTATGGTATCAAGACATAGTCTACTACTTGCTACAGAACAGTTGTCCAGATGGATTGAATGGTTCCCAATGGAGAGCACTAAAGAATAAGAGTAGCTCATACATGTTGAAAAATGGGAAGCTTTACAAATGCAACTACGATGGGTTATATTTATGATGTTTGGACCGGGAAAAAGCAGAGCTAGTCCTCACAGAGTTTCACGACATGTATGGTATGGGACATGGATCAGCAGAAGCTATAGCTCATTAGATACTAAGATCTAGCTATTACTGGCCGACTCTATTCAAGGATTCTCACGAACATGTACGTACTTGTCATGTTTTCCAAACCAATGCCATTCAAGAAAGACACCCAGTGATGCCCTTACAACCGGTATATGAAGTATGCCCATTCGCCCAATGGGGGCTGGATTTTATGGGAACAATTAATTCTCCATCCTCTGTAGGCCACCGATATATTCTGACAGCAACAGACTACTGCACGTGATGGACAGAGGCATGGGTTATGAACAACTATACCACCAAGGTGATAATCAAATTTTTGGAGGAGTTCATCATCACGAGGTTTGGCATGCCCTTTTTCCTAGTATGCGATAATGCTCCCTACTTTTCATCTGCAAGCCTCATTCAGTGGGCTTTCAAGAACCAGGTAATTCTTAAATTCTCCTCCAATTACTACCCACAAGGGAATGGAGTTGTTGAATCCACTAACAAGAAACTAACAATGGTAATCAAATGCTTGTTGGATGACAATCCCAAAGACTGGCATACCCAATTGAAATATGCTCTGTGGATAGATCGGGTCATAATCAAGAACGCCCTAGGGACTTCTCCCTACCAATTAGTGTATGGTTTGCAACCCATCTTTCTGATGAACCTAAAAATACCAATCTTGAGATTCATGGATCAATACGTCGAGGGTGAGGATCAGGTGCAGATTCATCTTATGAATTTGTTGAACCTCGAAGAAAAATGAACCATGGCCCTAGAACATGTAGCCAAACACTAGGTTGTCATCAAGCGATGGTTTGACAAAAGAGCAACTGTGAAAGCTTTCTAAATTTTTGATATGGTCCTAATGTGGGATAAAGAAAAAGATAAACCAAGCAGCCACACAAAATTCCAATGTCTGTGGATAGGCCCATTTCAAATAGCTGAGATCCTGGGAGAAAATACCTTTCAGATTAGTTCTCTTGATGGAGAATTGGTCCCTTTACCAATCAATGGCCAATTTTTGAAGCACTATTTTGAGACTTGATTGGTCCCTTGTACCTTGCTGTATATTCTTGTATTATATTCTTTCTTTTTTTTTTTGTTGTTTGTTTTTTTGGGTTAATGTCAGTCTTGTCATCTGTGTCTTTCCTTTGTTTGCAGGGGGGTCTGCGTTTTCCTTTTTGAGCGGTCCTTTCATTTAGCCCAGGCCTCAAGCTAAGCTTCTCACGGCTTGAATTACCAGGATAGTTCTATCTTGCAGTGAGCCAAGGATGGGGATAGGAGGCAAGATTGCTCTTTTTCAAGATCCTTGGGAGCGTAGGCCAGATTCAAGCAACCTCAACACTGAAACACATTTTAAAAGGAAAATTCCAAGCCACGAGCTTCTCTAGGTGAGATTCTAATTTGCGCTAGGAAGTGCCCATAGCCATGAAGAAAGCCTGAAAGCCAGAACCCTTTCAAGACTAAAATAAAAACTAAAAAAAAAAGGGAGGAAGGAAATGAAAGGGAGGAATGCATAAAGATGAGATAAACAAAGAGATGCTCGAAACCAGGATAGAACAGTTTAAGCACTACCCCAGTTTTCCAAAAAAAAAGAAAGAGCTACAGAAGGCATTTTGTAAAGCCACAAGGAGCATCGAAGCAGTTCACACGGAATAAAATTTGCTGATAGATGGGTGCTTTCAAAGAGACGTGCCCCAAAGCTTAAAGTAAATCCAGTCTAAGAGCCCTCCTATGAAGTTTTAGCACTTCTACTAAAACTCATCTACAGTCAGGAAAGGGTGACTTTGACAACCTCTATCGGGGCTCTCAATGCCTACCTGGTAATAGAGCAAGGAAAAATTGACTTATGGTTGACTTTTGGTTGATGGGCACTAATCTGGCAATGAGAGGTGGATCATCGAGGGGAGCTCATGGCAAGAGTTTCCCAGGAAAATTGAACTCACACCCTCACACACTAGATGTAGACATCATGGTTTTCTCAACCTTGGTGACATTGAAAGGCACACTCTATCTGATAATCTTCATACTTGGCTCATCGCACATGAGGGACTGTCTCTAGATCAATTAGCTATGGGTTTTTTTGTTTTTTTTTGTCTTTTCATCATTTTTTTGTTTGGGCTATTTGTTGTGGTCCGACAACCACACTCCCCTTTCTTGGCCCTTTTAGCCTCAGGGGCCCCCCTTCTGCTTTTTGTTTGCCTTGCTTTGTCATCTTTAGGGTTGGTGTCTTTAGTTTTTGTAGTTTGTTGGCCTTTTCGGCCTTGTTGGCCTTTTCAGCCTTGTGTGTCTTGCAGACTTTCAAAAGTCCGAAAGTGTGAGGAATAGGGGGAGTGAATCAAAAGGCCTTGTCATCCCTTTTAGACCTTTCAGATCTTTAAGACATAGTCATTGTCCGAAAGATAAGTTCGTGCGGGAGTCGGACCTTTCACCGAGTCAGACCTATCAGCGTTGTCAGGATTTTAGAGTCCCAAAACACTGAAACATCAAAAAGGCCAATGCGTGGGGTCACTAACGTTAGCAACCCCATGAGCCTATAAAAGGAGGTGAGGGTTTTTTTAAACCCTCACTTTGCTTTCTCACTCCTTTGAACTTTTTGCACCTGTTGCTCGTTGTTTTCGCCGTTTGAGTGCTTTTCTATGTAGTTTGATCTCATCTTCTTGTTGGTTGTCACCATCTTTGTTGTCTCTATGGTAGGTGTCTTGTCTCCCTCTTGTTTTTTTTAGTTTTTTTTCATTTTTTATATTTTCTTTTCTTTTGGGGTGTTGTCTTAGGTTTAGGGTTTTGTTTCCGACCCTTTTTTGCCCTGGTCATCAGTTTGTTGGTTTGTCTAGTTAGCCTCTTTTGGCCTTTGGGATCAGCAAGGCAGTCCCCTTGCATCCCTTCATAAGTTCATGGTCAAATCTCACCGTCGAACCCATTTTTGGGTTTTGGCCCTAAACCCTAGTTTCAGACCTTTGGGGTTCGAAAAACCACGGAGTTCACCAAGATGAAAAAGCTAAGTCCTCAATGTGTCAACCCTTTCAGACCTTTCACACACTGAACAATCCTGAATCTAGGAAACACCCGAAGGGGTCACCTTTTCCTCACTAAGTCCTTGAGCTGTCAGCATTTCAGAGGTTTCGGGCCCCGAAAAATCTTGCAACCCCAAAAATGCCGAAGGCTATCGCTCTTTTTACTTCATGCTTGCGGCTGCTTCGGCCTTGTCGGCCCTTTCAGACCTTGAGACATCTGAAATGTCCATCATGTTTGAAAGAGTGAAAAGGCCAAGATACCTACTTTTTGTTTTGAAACATGTTTTCAGTAAGCGATAATACTTTCTAGTTTCTTTTCTCATGCGGTGTTACTGATTCCAAACTTGTACTCTTTACAGATATGGCTAAGAAGGTACTCGTATCACCAATGATGAAATACCAATTTAAAGGATACCACCCACCTTCTAAAGTGATGGACTTACATGCTAAAATAATAGATACTGACATCGGGAATGTAAGCTGGAATGAATATCTAAACAAGTGTACTCAACCAGTGGGCCATTCAGAGGATTGCACATCATTGGTCCACTATTCCCTGGTGAATGCAATGACACACCCTATCTTGATCCAATCGGTGGAGTTGATAAATACACTTGCCGGTCACTATGTGCTAGATGAATGCATGGTCAGAAATAGCATGGGAGAAGTGATCCTGGACCTGAGGCATGACAATATCGAGGATGTTTTCCATCTACCCAAGGGGGTAGACAAGTTCTTCAAATTCAATATAAACAAAGGGATGTAATTTTACAATAAAGATACCCATAGGGCACACAACATTGTCAACAATGAATACCTGATGCAGCCATTGCCCAAGAACACGCTGGATAGAATTGACATGAGGAGAGGTTATATGAAAGAAGATATCCAGGCCGCTATCACAATGATAAGTAGAGTGTATGGCCTGCCCAAGTCCCATCAACGGGAACCCTGGATGATCTTCCTCATCCAAAAGATTAAAGAAAGGCAAGCAAGGTTCGATGGGGCCTCTATTCTAAGTGACCAATTGGATGAATAGCTGATTCGGGTAAAGAAAGATCTAGATTTTTATATGATGTCTTATGGTGTGTACTTACTAGCCTCCAGGGCAGTGTATCCAGGGTTGACTAAGGTTGGTAATATTGGGGAACCAAACACTTAGCCATTCACACTGTATCCTCAACTGGTGCAAAAGGACTTCCTCACACACAATAGCCTAGAATTCAGGATAGTTAATGATGCCTTCATTTTTGCAATCATCTGCTCCATTGAGGGTGATTTTGCTAAAAGGCTATCAATAGAAGCAACGGCCAAAGTACAAGCCATTGGGGCATTTTACATTCAATTCCAAACTTTCACATACATTTGGGTGGCAAGAAGCACTTTAGCACCCAAGAAGCTCCCAAGATACCCTCCTGATAGGGTGGTTCTACTGGAGATAGCTAGGCAATTGTCTAATGCTCACGAGCATATCAAGCACAAAAGAAACAATGCTAGAATTTCCCTATTTCAGTTGGTCCTCATTGTGTTCCAGACATGAAAGTTTGCAAGTCTTTGGTCAGAGAATGGGATAAATTCCCACTAGAAACCTACAGTCTGGTAAGGCCACATTTCAACCCCGTTGGTACTTAGAGCCACATAATGCGAAGACACTACATCCACAAGCCGCATGTTGAAGATCAATCGGCCAATTGTGTGGATGATTATGAGGTCAGAATCCATGATTATTGCTGGATGAGCATAGAGTTTGTGCAAGGTGCCCTTTCCCTAAAGATTCCATAGAAGGCATTAGATGCAGATTCTAATAAAGTCATGGATTCTATATATAACACACATAAGGTGTATAATAGGGCCATCTTAAATGCAGAAATAGATCAGGATGAGAATGATCTATGGGTTGCTCCTCCTTTTCCAATGCAACCACTTCCTATAAAGAAACTCCCCAAGAAGACATCTCAAGGAAAGAAGAAGGGGGAAAAGATACTGGAACCTCAGTTTAAAGGAGCTACCCCTCCAAAGCCTGGAACTATATATTGCCAGGAGTGCCCCACCACCTATGGCCTGGTCACACACTCCAAGAATGTGAAGCCCAAAATGAGAGGAAGCGTGGCATCCCTAGATGCACCTCTTTCTAGTGATCCAGGTTCTCCAAGCTCAGCCAAGAAAATGAATTTCAAAATAGTAGGACCCAAGCTAGCTAGAGTGATTAAGGGCCATGTTTACAAAAGGAAAGCAGGCTCAACCCCTACGTAGATGGAAACTCTAGAAGAAGGTGATGAGGATTTGTTGTATGAAACCCCCCTCATTAGGAGGACACAGTCAGTAGGATTCCTAAAGAAAAGGAGAATAATGGAAAATGATCCTAATGAAGATGAAGGGGCTACTCAGGGGGAGCCAATAAATTTGGATGCCCTAGGTGATGATGAATTCAACATCTCCACTTTTGGAGGCTTGCATGGGTTCAAAGAAGCTAAACAATAGGCTCCTATGCAGTTTACTAGCCTTTTTAGTGGCATGGGAGAAGAGTTACCACCCGCACCTCAAGGAGAAAGTGAGGTTGAAATGGCCAAAGACTAGGAGGGAGTTGCAGGACCTGAGAAGGAATCGTCTGTTAAGATCACCTTGAAGGAGGAAACAAGTACACAAGTTCCTTTGGATGCATCCGTTCCACCTCTGCCCCCATCTCACCCTTCCACACTTCCCACCATTCCACTTCAAGAGCCTCCTACTATCCTGCTTCCCACTCCTATGCTAGATACTCCACCATCTCAAAAACCTTTTTCTTCCCATGTTCATTTCCCAACTCCAACTCCACCAACTCAATTTACCACTCCCCTCACATCCTCTACACCTCCCGCACTCAACATTCCTCCCCAAGCTCATATGGAGTTGATACCCCAGAGCTCACAAGAACTAGAGAAAGAAGTTGAAGTCATCAGCAGAGAAGGGGGAGAAGAAATTAATATTGGGTCTGAGTAAGAGGGTGATAAGGGAAAATCTCAGATAGAAGAGGAGCTACATACAGAGGAAGATAAGCCTCAAATAGATACTAAGGAGCAAAAAACTGATGGGCAACATATGACTTGTGAGGGAGAGCTAGAATAAGGTATTGGGAATGAGCAGGAGACAGAAGAAGAAGAAGTTACAATAGAGATAAGGACTGAATACGTGGGCACTTCTACTGCATTGGCTACTCCCTATGAGCCATTGAGTGCATCCTCAAAGCCGACTTGGTTTACCAAAGAAGTGCAACCAATGGTGAGGGTATATACTAATGAGGAGGTTGATATAACTATGCTAGGACATGCCTTCCACCAAATGGCACTAGTTCCCTAGGCAAAGAGAATGTCCCATGTAATGCAAGATCAGGCAGGAAGGTGGAAGGCATAGGTGGCTGTCCCCACGATGGATATCAGTGCAAAGGAGATCACTCTGGAGGACTATGTGTTAGAGGAGGTAGATTTGGGAGAACCAACTAGAGAAGGTAGCAAAACCTTGGCCACCTTGGGTCTGAAGCATGCTTTGGGTTTTATGAGTAAAGATGAGGAAAGAATAAAGGCATTGGAAGAACAGAATGAAGCAATGAAGAAATTCATTTTGAAGACGGCAGGTCCAATTGATCCAAATAACCTCAAAGCCTCATTACATGCAATTTTTGAGAAGAAGGGGGATATAGACACTGAAATTCCACATTCTTTTGTACAGGCTTGTGTAGATTGGAAGCTAGATTTTGAGCAATTCACTAGCTTATCTCTTAGGCGGATTTTAAGGCCCTTTCGAGGCATTTTGGCAGGAATAGTTTCTTTGGTAGAGATCATGAGTGAGGAGAATGGGGTAGAAGAAACCATCCTAAATTGGAAAAAGGTATTATATGAGCTCACAATGATAAGGAAGCAGTTCTTCTAGGTGCTAATGAAGATTTATGAAGGGGCAGAGTTAGATAACTTTGAGGAATGGATCCAAGAGATAATAGTGGCATTAGCCATACTTGAGAAGGTGCTCAAAAGGTTGGATAAGAAAAGGGATGAGGGCATGTTGTTTGTAAATGAGTTACAAGAGTTCTTTGAGGGGTTAGATTTAGATCTATTCAAGGATGATGATGATAAGACTATGCACCCGGTGAGTGATATTGTCAAACAGTATTTGAATATATTCCAATGGGTAAAGACAAAGGAGGATCTTCAGGAAATGTTTTATCAAAGGGAAGAGATTCAGAGAATGCTACCTCATGAAGAAGAAATAAAAGCCTTTGCTAGGGGATTGAAAGATTATAGAGATAGACATAAGGAAATTCTCCAAGGCATTAAGATGCTAGACTTTGATGAGGTGGTGGAGGTGGTAGATAGATTCAAGAAGGCACATCTAGAAGTACCTCCTAGCAAGTGGACCTCCAGCTCAAGATTTGTCAGCTCCCATGTACAGAAAGTATAATTTTTATACTTAGTCTTTTTTCAGTATAAGATTTTCAGCCCTTTCGGCCATAGGGAGTTTTCAGCCTCTGACAACTCTGACAACTCCATAGTAGTGGAAATAAGGTTTGCACTTAGCCAATTTTGGGTGTTGCATTTTCGAACCAAGTGTCATTTTTTGGGCACGTCCGGGAGTTGACTCCAATTTTCTCAAAGATCACTTCTTAGTCATCTGGGCTTCTTTCTTAGGATCATTTGGGCATGATTATAGGATCTCTTTCAATTAGGACCACATGGAGCAACCGAAGCCAGAGATTAAGGGTACAAACATGAAGATCATCAAGTGCATGCAATGGTTTTGGCCCCATTTTTGAGATATCCGATGCTTGATTTATGCAAATTGTTGTAATGAAAGAGGTTTAATTCCATGCTAGGGAAATTTAACTTAGCTTTAGTAGTAGTTTCTTTAATGCAATCTCTATTTTAGATTTCTTTTCAAGTTTTAGTTGCAGCAAAACCCAAGTTGCGAAAATAAGAGCAGAGCTCTATAAATTGTAATAAAATGATGTAATGAGGGTCGACAGAATGATTAATACAAGTTATATAATTGGTGCTTCATCCACAGTGTGATTTTTCTGCTGTCTATGCGAAATCTATGAATGTGTGATTTTCTCATTCTTTATTTCAAAGAGCTGATTGTTTGTTTGATGATTTCAAGTCTGCGATTTCTTAATTTGGTGTTTTGCTGGTATCATATTGCTCTGTTGTGACAAATCTTTGAGAAGATCTTTCTTTGGTGCCTAAAGATTAACTTGTCTCACATGCGCACGCATCTAGAGTGGCTTCATGATCTGATGAGTTTTGACTTATCATACATCTACATTGTTTGAATTCCGTTGATGATTGCATCCGTTCAGCTGAAGATTGTGACATGATTTGATCTCTGTTGTGTGGGTTCCTCATCTTCTCAGTCATTTAATTCGCATGGTGGTGTGATTACTAGCATATGTCTGTTAGGTTTCTTTTCAAGTATTTACTTTCAAGTTTGTTTTGTAGTTTCCCTTAAGAGAAGAACCAGCAAAGGCCTCCTTGATAACAAATCTACATTTGTCTTCCGTTGAGTTATCCGAGTAGTTGAGACCCAGTCATCCGAAACCTTGAGATTGATTCCATCAATCTTCCAAGAGAGGGGTTTGTTCTTACAGATTCCTAGCTATTGTCTTCATGCAAAAATGACAACAGGACTGACATGGTAAAAGGTTTTGTGTGTAGAACTCTTCATTTACGTATGTTCAATAGATGTTTTGCACTGAGTTTGAAACTTTGAAAACACATCAAACAAGAACAACCTAATGACAGGAAAGTATCAAAACCTTTGCTCACATCTTGGTACCCCAAAGGAATACAGATGGTGAGTAATGTTAAGGTGATCCAGGATACCACTTGGATTGGTCCTTGTATAAATATTTTTATACCTTTAGGAGTAGATTGGGAAGCCTCTGATTAATAGATGTCTAATTTTATCTATGGTGTCCTCCAAATCGGTTTGTACATGCGTGACTCACTTAAGAGCCTAGTTGACCATGACAAAATAGTAGGGATATTCACCTACCTTGGGCTACCATTAACACGCATCGCCCGAGCTTGAGGGGATGAAGTAAGAGTTTTCTCAATTTTTTATTTCTATACCAATTGGGGAAGTACCAGTTCAAGGTCATTCTCCAAGGAGGAAGCACTTTTCTCTCTGGATAGTCCTCGCTAGAAGTAAAACTAATCAACTTGTCCTAGATCAATTATTTTGCGTCACTTAGATTAACATGGTTTTGCAAAATTTGGAAAACTCCTAGAAACACATCATGAAGAGTTCATTTTCCACAATTGATTAAGTGTGTTTTATGCTAAGACTTTCAAGAAAATATTTTTAGGATTTGAATGTTCATTCCTTGATGATAGAAAATCTCTTTTGACAAGATTTGCAAGTGTTTTATACTAAGCTTTCAAGATTTGAATTTTTCTTTTAGGATCCCGATTTGAACTTTGGTTTTGATTTGAAATTGCTTTGTTTTTCTCCTTGTGCACTCAAGATTGAAATTTTTTAAGGAATTAAATGAAATGATTCATATTCATTTGGTTCATCTTTTAGGGCCATTCAAGATTTGGTTTTCACTCTAATCTTGAAAAATAAATTGAGATTGCTTTTTTTATTGTTCTTTCCTTTGATCATTCAAGATTGAGTTCTAGGGTTTCCCTTTTAAGAAAGAAACTTTTTGTTGGTTCCTCAAACTTGACATTATGCTTTGGGTAGAAAGCAATACATCTATAGTTTTTAAGGATGGGTTAGGTCCAAATATAAGCTCTAAGATGACTAGACCAACTATAGGGACAAGACTACCCTCTACACTTTTGGAAAACCAAGGAGGGTACTCCTAATCCAGTCAAATAAAAATAATACTCCTTATGACACCAGGACTAGATTTTCATAAAGCAGATGAAATGGAATGGTGAGAAAATACTAAATGGAAACCAATCATTCATTGATTCTCAATCACCATGATTTAAACAATAGGTCATATAACCTCAATATTTTAAATGATTTGGGATTGATAATGATTTAAAAATTTGTGGGATACAACTGACCATACCAGACATGTTATTTTAGAATATACTCACTTTTGATCAGTGCCTTATCCATTGGGAAAAACTCCTAATGCACTACAATACATAGAATCCAACTACCAATCTTCATCACAGATCCAAGTTATTCAAACAAATACTCAAAACCCACACTACTTATAAATATCCCTGTGAAAACCAAATGAATTTATGCCTCACCTATAACATTATTTAATCTGATCATAAATCAGAACTTGAGAATGAAAAAATATGCATATCTCTATGCAGTGAATTAAAAATTCAAAGATTCATAAGATTGACACACATGGAGAGAAATGAGAAATGGTATTAGTATTATGTATGAGGATCATGCCTCTAATATACACCATGCTTTGAGATTTAAAACCACTTCAATAACAAAAAATAATCAAGAATTTTTCCCTTTACTAGAATAACATAATCTAATAAAAGTATGATACATCCTAGACTAAGAGCAAAGTCATCAGTCGGTGTTCTGAAACTAAGCAGAAGACTAAAACTACATCTCCTAACCAGCCCATAGAACACTTGAGACCAACTCTAAGAAAATAAAGAGAATGTTTGGAACCCCTACAATAATGAAAAGATTAGCTTATATCCCTCAGGAAAAGAAACCTAAAAGATATTTCTATCATGACATCTGTCTCTTTCCAGAGCAATACAATTCTGCAAATGTCTTCTTCCCTCCAAAATTGACATCAGAATCAAAAACCCTTACTGCTCTTTCTCACTTGCTCAAAACTGATTTTAACCACTGCCATTGAATCTGTCATTTCTTGTCATTTCCAATGGTATATTACATACCCATGTTCTGGTAAAAAATCAGTCCCTAGATTGAAATTCATTTTCAGGTTCATGAACAATGCAAATGTCTTGAAATTTTGAAATTACAACATACTCCAGACTTTAAAAAATTTTAAATCTTTTTTCAAATTTGAATTTGAGCAAGCCCACATGTGCCACATGGCACCATTTGATTGGCTTGACTGACACCTCATCACCAAGTTGACTACCAAATCACTGCTTGTGCCACTTGTCATTCTCCAATTCACTACAATCTCCACCTGGGCATCAACCTACAACCTCTCACCACATCACCATAGCTACCACGTGTCACTCTATTGCATGATCACAATGGTAAACCTTGTGCATCTTCCCCATCATGGAGATGCGACCATAGTTGATCTTCTGGGCATGCATCTCAAGGCATCAAACTTGCAGACTCATTCTTAGTCAAAATTTATCCTTAGCTACATTGGGACCCGCTCACCACATCATCACCAGTTGTCATCCACTCACTACCTTGTCAGCACCTTGATCTATGTGCACACGTGGGCTGGCCTCTATCTCAACGTCCTCATTTGGACACTTCCAATGTGTGTATTATGGTATTTAAATATCTCTTTCTTCTCTCACACTGCAAATGTGGGACCAAACTCCTTTGATTTTAATAATATTTCCATCAAAACTTATGTTAGTGCACCCAGCTGGGCCCACACAATGAATGCCCAACCACATATCCCTCTCTCCTTTCTCTTTACATCATATTTGAGCTTCTTTTCTTTTAACTATCCAAAAATGCCATTCTGGGCTGAATGTGGGATAAATCTTATGCGAAACCATTTGTTTCTATCTGCCCAAATCTCCCATGCATGAGCCTAGTCTTTTTTATTACTTTGGGCTTGGAACCTATAAGCATGCATACACCATTGACTTGTTTGGAGCACACACAGTATGAATGGAGCCTCATGCAACTCCTAAGGGAAGGCTACGTGAGACCTCGGGTCTATGCAGCACCTCAAGCAGAGGCTTGTGCTTTTCTCTTTATACTACCCTACTACACCATATCGAGTGTGCACCAGAGAGCTCAGGACATGCACCAAAGGAGGGCATGCACCAATATTTTGTGTGCACAACCAATGCCAAAAGAAGGAGGGAACACATTAAAGAGCATGTGACATTCTAATGAGGATATGCACCTCATTTTTTACTTGTTTTGGTGGGTGCTGTCAGGCTTTTCGTTGGCACACAAGGCAGTGTAAAATACGTGAACCTTGCATACACCCATCGCAGTAACACATGGCTTGCATCTTCCCCTTTTCCCACAATAATTACCCCTTTATGGAATTCTTAGTATGTGTTGAAGGCTCACACATTTCCCCTTATAAATTGATCTTGACTAAACATGCTCTACACCCAGCTCCATCCTAAACATGATTCCTTAGCTAGCTATTGATTCTCATCCACAGAATCTTGTGATTGCTAAGTGTGCTTACCAGATGATAACAACTGAGAATGTCTTGGTAGAACATGCCAGTAGCCTTGTCAGATTTGTCACATATATGATAATAATCCCCCAAGCTCAATCTCTCCATGTTTTCTTATTGTGTATTGTTGCTATGGAATGACTAAGAGCCTCTGCTAAAAATGATCAAATGTTGTGAAGATAAAAGATGACCTTATATTATATTGAGCTAGGAGAAGACCACATCCAAATTCAAAAAAGGCACAACATTTCAATAATATGGACTACAACCATGATTCACCACCTCTAGCAACAAATAGTTTTAGAGTGTTGGCTATAATTCATATCCTTAACATCCCTCTGCGAGACTATCAAATGACTCTAATTGTCCTCTGAGATCGCCCTCATAATCAGATCAAATGGACCCACATGAATACACCATCAGGATTAAAAGCTTACCTCCAACATATGAGTATACTCACCAAAGGATAATGCTTAGGAAAACCTGAGCTAAAATATTTTAAAGTTTAAACATGGCACCTCAGAAAACTGAAACTGTCTGCACTGTCCAATTCACACAAATCACCTCCAGAACTGGCACTTGAAACTTATCAAATGAAACCTTCAAGATCCAAAAACTTAGGCATTGATTCACCCCCACATAATGAAAATTAATCCATCATTTTCTCGCTTAGAATATCAAGTGGTGAAAAACAAATAAACACCAAAGTCAGCTTGTTAGACATATTCAGGATTAAAATAGTGAAATCCGTAGAAATCTTATTTGGAAATGGCCTAAGAAAGTGGCTAAATAGATTGGAAGATATCTAGGAATATTTAGGGAAGTACACTTCTAGTTCTATAATATGGAACATCCTTCAATTATGCTTGACCTCAAACCGGGTGCAAATGGAAAGACCCCAAAGTAAGCTACTCAAAAAACTGAACTATGCACTCTTGGTAAAACTTAACAATCTGCAAAAGAAATGGCCCTGGCAAACGGGTCAAACAAGCACATGGTGGGAAAAAATAGGCATGAATACTTTCTCTCATGCCTATAGCATGATGTAACAACCCACATGTTATGACACTCAACTGGGCAATAAAAGCACTCATCTTAAGTGGGCTTCTTAGTGAAAATCTAGATAGACACTTAATGCAGATTTCAGGGAACACTTCCAAAAGACCACTTCAAAAACTTATCAAATCTGAAAACTAGGACCTCAAACCTATTACATATATCAATGATAGGTTATGAACACCCTATCCAAGTGATGCATCATAAAAATCAATAGGCCCTTTTATCCGTGCACTCAAACTACACTTCCTTTTGAAGACTTTCAAAGCACTGATCTAACACTTCGAGAAATTTTCAAAAATATGGACTCAAAACATAATTTGGATTTTTGAGCTCCAACAGTGGCTCTGTCTGGGGAGGCATGCCCCTTGTGGGCATGCAAAGAATTCAGAATCTTTGGAAAAGTAGACCACTCAAAAGGAAATCAAACTTGTCACTCTTTCTCTCTTCAAAATAGGGGATCTTTATTGAAAGAAACACTCCACACAACTGAAAGCAAAGCAACTATACAACGAGCACACTATTTACAAATGGCCCAAAACCATCAAATTGAAATCACCTCTTACCTCTATCAAATATTTGGTTCTTGTCTCCATGGATCGAAGGTAAATTGAGATTGTCGCTCCTATCTATCTGATCAAACATATTGCCATATATTTTCAACATTTCAAATGAACAATAATCAGCATCCTCACCATTATTAAATCTTTGGGAATCATCAAAGTACTAAAAATGTTGAGCATTATGTAGCAACAAGTCACTACCTTCTTTGTCATTGTTAACTGGCTAAGAAGGAAGATATTTCAATTTACTCCAATAGCTGGAAACATCAAGCCTATCTTGTTCATTAGTTTACAAAGAAGAAATATGGTCAATTACAACATTGGTTTGCAAACTAGAGGGAAACATTTCCACATTTTGATGACAACTCTTATCAATATTTTGCACATATAAACCTGTATCATCAGACAATGGTTCATTTAAAACTTGTAGGGATGAGAAGACATATTCAGATTTATTACTTTCCTCAGCATGTTGATCTATACAAGAATCCCTATTACCAAGCTCATCAGAATTTGAATCCACACCAGCATATGAATCCTCATATTCATCATACATGACACTATTATGTTCCTTACATCCACATGCATTATTTTCTTACAAAGTATCAAATCCAAGTATAGAAAAAGGATTGACACTAGATGCATCATACTCCACACCCTCACTAATATCATCATTATTAAAATATATGTCGATTGGGCATGGAAACATAGAGTCATATTTAGATGCATATTTCTAAAAATTAGTAGCTAAGAGTTTTGAAATTTCATCACTGCTTAATGAACATGAACTTCATGTTCACCTTCTTTGGGCTCTTGCTTGATGTTGCAACCATCTTCTTTGCTGGAAACAGGAATGAAAATCTCTCAGCTTGTAATATTTAGTGCAAAGAAGTCACTACAACAACTTTCATTTGCATCACAATCATCTCCTTGTTGTTTACATAATCATTTTTTATATTGAAACAAGAAGGTTTCCCTCTTATGTTGATAAAAGGAAGGATCTACAAACTTAATGGAAACATTATTAATTGCATATTCATCTTCAAGATCTTTACATTCACTGACCTCACTGTCAGCATCATAATCAGCATTACTAGCACAAATAGAAACAACACTATCATCATTTTCAGACTCAAAATATTATATTGAATTAATCCACCTCTCAATCTGCTTAATGCCTTCTCTTGATATAACTTTGTCATTATGAGAAACATTCTTAGCATCAAACATGGGCTGCTCAGGAATACTATTTGTATTCATTTCTTGCTGACGATTCTTTGGTAGTCTACTTCATTCACCATCATTAGCAAATTCTTTTAGGAACAACCATTTAAAATTAGTCAATGAAGAAACAAATTTTGGGGGTAAACTCAAGTACCAATCAACTGCAATCCCTTTGAGGGATCTCCCAAAAAACATCATGCTAACATCTTCATGAATCTCATATTTTACAACAAATCCAAAGAATACTAGAACATGCTTAAGTGCTGATTCAGACTGATCATCAAAGACTGGGATTAATTTAATGAGCCTATTTGAAAAAGAATTAGGGAATCCTGGAACATGAGCACAATTTAAAGCTCTACCCAACTTAATAAAACACAACCTCCTAGGCTGGCTTTTTTCCTGGTTATCCATCTCATTTGAAACAAGATGAGAACCACTCATCTTATCTTACCTTTACAAGAGTTATATCAAAACATTCATACCTCTGACAATATTCAATGTTTCTTGACAACAACATGATATTCAACATGGAATCATGAAAATGTCCTATGCCACTCTTCCCTTCTTATTAGTGCTGAAACACTTGATAAGGGACAAAATACTTTACAATTGATCTTATGAAAATACACATGAAGATCAAAAAATACCTGGAAGTACTACAGTTGAAACTCAACTTGTTGATTGGGAAACAGGGCAGATCTAGAGCTCTCTTTGTAGCTCCATCAGGTTCTTTTCACATAGAGTCACCACCTCCTTGAAGAGGAAAAAATTTCACTTATTCACAATCTCTTTCCAACCAACAACAAAACTTTACCAGGATCTTTTTTTTATACACTGTTTATCAGATCTGCATACATCATATTTTCTATTCTGAACTTTGCATTGATGAAACAAAGAATCTCAGAGTTACCACTCACAACTTGGTGAGATGATATAAAATTTTTTTGAATCTGACTCTAGAATTTCAATGGTAACCACTGGATAAGATAAGTAAGCTAGCCAAGAGTCTCGCTTTACTCATACTCATGTTACTTATAGAATATTTATAACACCAAAGATATCAAACTATATTCATCATGACTGTATCATCTCTAATCCCCAGTAGAGTCACCATTTTGTTAGTTCCTTGAATCAGACTTTATGCTTTGGGTAGCAAGCAATACATCTATACTTTTTAAAGATGGGTTAGGTCCAAATATAAGCTCTAAGATGATTGGACCAACTATAGGGACAAGACTGCCCTCAGCACTTTTGTCTAAGCAAAACCAAGGAGGGTACTCCTAATCCAGTCAAATAAAAACAATACTCCTTATGACACTAGGACTGGATTTGAACAAAGCACATGAAATAGAATGGTGATAAAAATACTAAATGAAAATCAATCATTCATTGATTCTCAATCACCATGATTTAAACAATAGGCCCTATAACCTCAATATTTTAAATGATTTGGGATTGGTTATGATTTAAAACTTTGTGGGATATAGGGATAACTTTAAGGAACCCCCCCTCCCAAAAAGTATAAAATTGTGGCGAATCACATGTGATTTGGGTGAAAAAAAATTAAGTGTTGGTGAATTATGCGTCAATCTATGGATATTTGGTGGCAAATTTTTTAATAGTTTACACAATTTTTATAAAAAAATGGCGATTAAAATTTTTTTAAAAATAAATTTATTAATATTGATGGCAAATTATGTTTTGAAATATGGGTATTGGTTGGCGAATATTTTAATAACCGATACCATTTTTATTAAAAAATGGCGAAATTATTTTCCAAATAGTTGAATTAATTTATTTGTTATTGGAAATTTGAATACTGACACATTGCATCGAGTCCCACAGTCCCAGTTCCATCACCCATGACTATGATAATGACGTCAAACTCAAACGACAAATGTTCGTTGGATTTAATATGTATCAATGGCCAAAGATGAATTTCGGGCATATTGCTGGTCCTTATAACATTTACTAAAAACTATCGGCATAAACATGACACGTGTCATGTTTCCATCGATATTTTTTAGTAAATGTTATAAGGACCAGCAATATGCCCGAAAAGTATCATTCTTAATTTGGCATTTATTAGATAGAAATAAAGTAAATTTTTAAGTAATGTACTGAGTATATTACCATTTACCATAGGCGATGTGTAGAATTAAAGCAATGTACTAAGTATATTTATTATCATATCAATTTGAAATTTGAATTAATTATAGAATTAAAGCAATGTACTGACAGATACATGTAATCTATTCATTACCTCGATAGAATAATTGGTTAGAGTTAAGGCTTGAATGAAAAGTAAAATGTCATCTCATCTTAGAGTTAAAGCTTGAACAATTGTCACATGATCGCATAGCCAGGAAATGGGCTATGCGAACATGCGACATACCTCCACATCACCCTTCTACCTTGTCGTATGACCGCCACTGCCAAAACATAGGGTTTGTCGCATGATCACAAAGCATGAAATTGGTTCATGTGAACATACGACAAACTGTCACGCCAGCCGTAAATCTTGAAACACGTTGGCCAACCCACAAGCCCCTCTGACCATAGCCCCATCGATAATTTCCATGTCTTTGCCACATCAACCAATTAGAAAATTCCACATCACCATCTACCACCGGGGCCCAGGCTGAGGAACAGGTGTCAACCAGTCACATGATTCCATGTCAAAAAACTTTGACATGCGATCATGCGACAGCCACCCACAGGGTGCCACATAACCTCCAGTGGGACCACTGCCCTCCCCTCCAATGGACCCAGCACAAGAAGTAACCAGTCACTTGGCCGCATGTCAGAAATTTTTGACATGTGATCATGTGACAATTAAATATTTTACTAGCTCAGCCAATCACAACCTAACACCTCGACGATGAATCATCACATGGTCCCATTACAGACAAACCAACGACATCTATTCGGACGGTGGGTGCATGATCGCATGGGGAGAGAATATTCCATGTGATCACACGCCGACCGTCAATCAAAATCTCTAGCCCAAGCCCCACTGACCACACTCCATCTCTTTATTTCCTTCAGCCAATCGGGGAGTGCCATTTTTGCATACATGTCACCATGGCCCATAGTTGGAAACCCTACACCGTAAAGAAGAATCAATGGCTGGCATGATTTCACATATCTTTGGCAACTCCCTTACACTTTAGCGACCACCGTTGATGCTCTGACATGACAAGACCATCTGACTCATCTGAAAACTAGGCCCCATCATTGAGATTTAGCAATAAAGGAAAACTCCCATTTGCTGGAGACTTTCTCCATTCCCTGACCTAGCGACGACTAACATGATGAAGAATTGGGCCCCTCACAATCGTAGCAGTGCACATACTCAACGATGAATCATCACATGATCCCACTACATACAAACCAATGACATCTAATCAGACGGTGGGTGCATGATCACATGGGGAGAGAATATACCATGTGATCACACGCTGCCCGTCGATCAAAATCTCTAGCCCAAGCCCCACTGACAACACTCCACCTCTTTATTTCCTTCGGCCAATAGGAGAGCACCATTTGTGCATACATGTCACCATGGACCCACAGTTTGAAACCCTACACCGTAAAGAAGAATCAATGGCCGACGTGATTTCACAGATCTCTGGCAAGTCCCTTGTGCTTTCGCGGCCACTATTGATGCTCTGACATGTCAAGACCTTCTAACTCATCCGGACACCAGGACCCACCATTATGTTTTAGCAATAAAGGCAAGCCCCCATTCATTGATTTAGTGGTTAGATTCAATGAGCTCCGTTGAAACTCTGCTAACGTTGGATAGAATTTTCAAATTTGTTCCTCTAGCTGCCAGGTCAGCTAGCTCATCCACTTCATTAATATTCATTAGTGTATGTTAAATTATTAATATTTTAAAATCATGACAATCGTTAGATTACGACAGATGAACGGTTGAAGTTGTATTTCGGAAGTTCTATGGGTTTCAAAAAGCTTTTCTGAAAACTCGCTCCGAAAACGTGACATGTTGAAAGTTGACATGTAATGTTTTAGAAAGATTATAAACATTTATGTTACACGTGTATGATGTAGAAAGATTACTTTACCATTTAATGAAAGGTTTTTAACATTTAATTTTTTAAAACCTATCGACTCGTACTCGTAGCAGTAGAGTTAAAAAGAACTGTTCGACGGGAACCATCACCAGAGATTTGGAAATTGAGACTGTAATTTGTGAGAGCCTTAGCCGTTCGAACTTATATCTATCCTGATTTCAAAATTCAAAGTTTAATTTCGGGTAAGTACTAAGTTTAACTTGATTTTGAAATTTTAATTCTTGCATGTTTTATTGGGGTTTTCTTAAATTGGGGTTTTCTTCAATTGGAGTTTTCTTAATTAGTTAGTTAACACCGGGCTGAGGAATAGGTGTCAACCAGTCACATGATCGCATGTCAGAAAACTCTGACATGTGATCATGTGACAACCACCCATAGGATGCCACATAACTACCAGCGGGACCACTGCCCTCCCCTCCAACGGACCTAGCACAAGAAGTAACCGGTCACTTCGTCGCATGTTAGAAATTTTTGACATGCAATCATGTGACAACTGAACATTTTACTAGCTTAGCCAATCACAACCTAACACCTCGATGATGAATCATCATGTGGTCCCATTGCAGACAAACCAACGGCATCTAATCAGACGGTGGGCGGAGAGAATATTCCATGCGATCACATGCCGATCGTCGATCAAAATCTCTAGCCCAAGTCTCATTGACCACACTCCGTCTCTTTATTTCCTTCGGCCAATAAGGGAGCACCATTTGTGCATACATGTCACCATGGGCCATAGTTTGAAACCCTACACCGTAAAGAAGAATCAACGGCCGGCGTGATTTCGCATATCTCTGGAAACTCCCTTGCACTTTAGCGACCACCATTGATGCTCTGACCTAACAAGACCATCTGACTCATCTGGAAACCAGGCCCCACCATTGAGATTTAGCAATAAAGGAAAACTCCCATTCGCTGGAGACTTTCTCCATTCCCTGACCTAGCGACGACTAACATGATGAAGAATTGGGCCCCTCACAATCGCACCAGCGCACATACTCAATGATGAATCATCACGTGGTCCCACTACATACAAACCAATGACATCTAATCGGATGGTGGGCGCATGATCACATGGGGAGAGAATATTCCATGCGATCACACGCCGCCCATCGATCAAAATCTCTAGCCCAAGCCCCACTGACAACATTCCACCTCTTTATTTCCTTCAGCAAATAGGAGAGCACCATTTGTGCATACATGTCACCATGGACCCACAGTTTGAAACCCTACACCGTAAAGAAGAATCAACGGCCGGCGTGATTTTGCAGATCTCTGGCAACTCCCTTGCACTTTAGCAGCCATTGTCGATGCTCTGACATGTCAAGACCTTTTGACTCATCTAAACACCAAGACCCACCATTGTGTTTTAGCAATAAAGGCAAGCCCCCATTTATTGATTTAGTGGTTAGATTCAATGAGCTCTGTTGAAACTCCGTTGACGTCAGATAGAATTTTCAAATTTGTTCCTCTAGCTGCCAGGTCAGCCAGCTCATCCGCTTCATTAATATTCATTAGTGTATGTTAAATTATTAATATTTTAAAATCATGACAATCATTAGATTACGACAGATGAATGGCTGAAGTTGTATTTCAGAAGTTCTATGGGTTTCAAAACGCTTTTCTGAAAACTCACTCTGGAAACGTGACACGTTGAAAGTTGACATGTAATGTTTTAGAAAGATTACGAATGTTTACGTTACACGTGTATGATGTAGAAAGATTACTTTACCATTTAACAAAAGGTTTTTAACATTTACTTTTTTAAAACCTATCGACTCGTACTCGTAGCAGCAGAGTTAAAAAGAATTGTTGAACGAGAACTGTCACCGGAGATTTGGAAATCGAGACTGTAATTTGTGAGAGCCTTAGCTGTTTGAACTTATATCTATCCTGATTTCAAAATTCAAAGTTTAATTTTGGGTAAGTACTAAGTTTAACTTGATTTTGAAATTTTAATTCTTGCAAGTTGCATGTTCTATTGGGGTTTTCTTAAATTGGGGTTTTCTTCAATTGGAGTTTTCTTAATTAGTTAGTTAACACTGGGCTGAGGAATAGGTGTCAACCAGTCACATGATTGCATGTCAGAAAACTTTGACATGCGATCATGTGACAACCACCCACAGGATGCCACATAACTGCCAGCGGGACCACTGTCCTCCCCTCCAACAGACCCAGCACAAGAAGTAACCGGTCACTTTGTCACATGTCAGAAATTTTTGACATGTGATCATGTGATAATTGAACATTTTACCAGCTCAGCCAATCACAACCTAACACCTTGATGATGAATCATCACGTGGTCCCATTACAGACAAACCAACGACATCTAATCGGACGGTGGGTGCATGATCGCATGGGGAGAGAATATTCCATGTGATCACACATCGACCATCGATCAAAATCTGTAGCCCAATCCCCATTGACCACACTCCATCTCTTTATTTCCTTCGGCCAATAGGGGAGCACCATTTTTGCATACATATCACCATGGCCCATAGTTTGAAACCCTACACCGTAAAGAAGAATCAACGGCCGACGTGATTTCGCATATCTCTGGCAACTCCCTTGCACTTTAGCAACCACCATTGATGCTCTAACATGACAAGACCATCTGACTCATCCGAAAACTAGGCCCCACCATTGAGATTTAGTAATAAAAGAAAACTCTCATTCATTGGAGACTTTCTCCATTCCCTGACCTAATGATGACTAACATGATGAAGAATTGGGCCCCTCACAATTGCAGCAGTGCACATACTCAATGATGAATCATCACGTGGTCCCACTGCATACAAACCAATGACATCTAATCAGATGGTGGGCGCATGATCGTATGGGGAGAGAATAATCCATGCGATCACATGCCACCCATCAATCAAAATCTCTAGCCCAAGCCCCGCTGACAACACTCCACCTCTTTATTTCCTTCAGCCAATAGGAGAGTTCCATTTGTGCATACATGTCACCATGGACCCAAAGTTTGAAACCCTACACCGTAAAGAAGAATCAATGGCCAGCGTGATTTTGTAGATCTCTGGCAACTCCCTTGCACTTTAGCAGCCACCATTGATGCTCTGACATGTCAAGACCTTCTGACTCATCCGGACACCAGGACCCACCATTGTGTTTTAGCAATAAAGGCAAGCCCCCATTTGTTGATTTAGTGGTTAGATTCAATGAGCTCTGTTGAAACTCCGCTGACGTTGGATAGAATTTTTAAATTCATTCCTCTAGCTACCAGGTCAGCCAGCTCATCCACTTCATTAATATTCATTAGTGTATGTTAAATTATTAATATTTTAAAATCATGACAATCGTTAGATTACGATAGATGAACGGCTGAAGTTGTATTTCGGAAGTTCTATGGGTTTCAAAAAGCTTTTCTAAAAACTCACTCTGGAAACGTGACACGTTGAAAGTTGACATGTAATGTTTTAGAAAGATTACGAATGTTTACGTTACACGTGTATGATGTAGAAAGATTACTTTACCATTTAATGAAAGGTTTTTAACATTTACTTTTTTAAAACCTATCGACTCGTACTCATAGCAGCAGAGTTAAAAAGAACTGTTGAATGGGAACCGTCACCGGAGATTTGGGAATCGAGACTGTAATTTGTGAGAGCCTTAGTCGTTCGAACTTATATCTATCCTGATTTCAAAATTCAAAGTTTAATTTCGGGTAAGTACTAAGTTTAACTTGATTTTAAAATTTTAATTCTTGCAAGTTGCATGTTCTATTAGGGTTTTCTTAAATTGGGGTTTTCTTAATTAGTTAGTTAATATCTATGATATTATTACTATTAGTAAATATCTGTGAATCTTTTTTTTAAATTTTTTCTAAAGAACAATGGGGAAAGCGAAAACTCAAGGCCTAGGGCAAGCAGAAGGGAAAACTATAATGGACTTCAGAAAACTAGTACAAATCCTTGGTTTCACCGATGAGTATCACGATGTTTATGATCCTATTATCGAAGGTGAAAAGAGAGTTATAGCAATTAAACATACACTGTGCAGTAAGGAAACTGGGCCAAGGAGGTCTGAATTTATAAAATTTAACGCAGCGGTAGGTGCAACAACCAATAAAGTTGCTTCCTGGGATGTTGGTCTGGGTAACATGCTGTTACCCAAAGTTTTCCCTTGCCCAAAAATTGTCAAGATTTGTGCAGAAAATTATGATGAAGAAAAAAAATCAATTGTGAATAAACAAACTTAGGAAGAAATTTTAACAATAACCTAGGAAGAATTTGTCAGTTTGCTAGACCTAGGGTTTGACCCACAAAACTGTAATGCCAAAATCGACCTGGGAGTGCTGGCAGAGCAATATGAGGCAGTCCCACAAGATGAAAAAAATTCATTGGTAAAGGGTCTAATAGTTGCAGAGGCAAAGGCTTCATTGGGTGAGAACCATAAGCCTCCTTATGATTTTAAGGTTTTTGTGCCATGGGTTCAGGATACTATATCCTCGCTATCATTTTGCCTATGACTGGAAAACAATAGGGAAGTGAGTGCTAGCATTCTTCAATTCATTTGGGATATCCATTGTTTGAATGAACTAGTAAGATATAATTTTGTTGGACATGTGGTTGAATCGATGCAAGAGCAATTAGAATTGATTAAAAGAGGCAATTCTAAGACATTTAGGTTCACAAACTACTTGTGCTATCTTCTACTAGCCAAGAATGTTGCAATATTAATGAGCAATGGCAACAAGCTTGAAATTCAGAGGGGGACAGGTACTCCAAATCCAATATATAACTAGACACCTGAGATAAGATTGTATGATAACAGAAGGAATTAAAGTAATTTTGTAGACTTCTTTTTGGCCCCATTGTACAAAGAAATAACAAGCACTCCAATGCCCAGATTGTCTGCTTCATGTAGGGATTGCATCCAACTTGGAAGCACAACTCAATTGGCTGACTGGTACTTAATGGAAGATTACACTGTGCTAAGGTTTTACGGATCAGAACTACAACCCCACAAACTTCCAATGCATGTGACAGATAGGGTTTTTGTAGTAGAATATGTACTACAACTAGAGAGCACAGATAGACTCTTCTTTGGCCAATCAAAGAAGAGCATATTCCCTTCCTTACCTTTCTTAATTGGAGGGTTAACATTTGAGAGAAAGGCTTTCCAAGTGGCACAATTTTTTATAGATATTTTTCAATTTGATTTAGAGTGGTACTAGAAGTATGATCCACTCAACGTCATTCAAGAAAGGCTTGTTGCTAATAAGAACTCTACAAACTTATTTCAACATGAGAGTAAACCATTGCTAGAGAAGTTAAAAAATAAGGATAGCTGGGATGACGTTAGAAAAGAGATGGAGAAAGTTTCTGTTGAGGAAAACATTTCAGTTGAACAGTTGTCATCACAAATTATGACAACAATAAATCAGGGCATTGTACAGCCTAGGATGTCCTTCAATTTCTACGACAAAGCTGCTCAGCCATCAAACATAAAAATAACAAAGAGCATAGCAGAAGCTTGTAAGGATAGAAAATGGACTAGAATGAAAATGGATGATTTTTGGAGTATGAGAAAGGCTCTTGGTGAACCAAAGACCAGTGAAGATCTGGATGACATAGACAAGGATATAGAGTTTAGCAAATTGTGGAATATGGAGCATCCTAACTCCACATACGACACTGATAGCAGTGATCCAGATGATCATGATATTGATAATGCATGTACTCCACAGACTGGGAGTCACTGTGCAATCTTTGAGGGCCAGAAAAATGTATATAGCAAAGGGGCAGTCATTCTTAAAAAAATGGGTTATAAAGGTGGTGGTTTGGGTCCCACAAGAGAAGGCATCTGGAATACAATTTAGATAGAAAAAACTGATCATGATCATGGTGCAGGACTTGTCTCTGATAGTGGACCTAGTGGTAGTACTAGTGGCATTCATGGGACTGGCATTGGTAGGAGTGGGCATCTTATAGAACAAGTTCCCTCTCTAAAGAGGCCACTAGAATCTACATAGAATCCCATATAAGAAGATAGTGTCAAGAAGCAAAAGTTTTCCATTTCCAGTTCCAATTCCAGAACAATGACATTAGATCATAAAGAAGTGTTGCCAATTTCAAGTTCAGCAAAACCCTCTAGAAGTTCAAATCCTCAAAGATCATTAGTTAGATCAATAGCCATTGCAAGCTCTATCTCTTCTTCACCTTTCAAACATTCAAATCCTTCTGCAACACCAGATTTTCATTACAAGGATTTCTATAATAATTTTGTAGAAACAAAAACAAAGAATAAGGAATCAAAGAAGGCATTGGAGTTTGGTGCCCTTATTGCAGCTGCACAGGAACAACCTGCATCCAACAAGGTTTTTCCAACATATGACCCAAAGAGAGACATGATGGAGTTCATGGTTGTTATTCCACCAAACAAAGATGGAAACCCACCAGAGAGTCAGATAGATCACTCTGAATTTGAAGTTAGCACTCTCCAAATGTATTTTTCCAAAGTTAAAAATGTGGACAAAATCAATGTCTCAAAGTCTACAAACCAAGTGGTCTACAGTGCACTGCTAAAGGTGGAAAGAGAGAAAAGAAAGCTTGAGAAAAATATAGAAAAGTTACAGGTAGACATTGTCAATGAAAAAGCAAAGAGGAAAGCTTCAGAGAACAGTTTGAAAGAATTGCAAAAAAAGATTAAAAAATCAGCAGATATAGAGCAAGGACATGCTAAGGTGGTACTGAAGGAACAGGAGCAGGAGCAGGTGAAACTGAAGGAACATGAGCTAAAAGAACTGAGGGGAAAATTAGCACAGGAGCACTGGGATACAACCGACCATACCAAACATGTTATTATAGAATATACTCACTTCTTATCAGTGTCTTATCCATTGGGAAAAACCCCTAATGTGCTGCAATACACAGAATCCAACTACTGTTCTTCATCATAGATCCAAGTCATTCACACAAATACCTAAAACCCACACTACTTACAAATATCCCTATGCAAACCAAATCAATTTACGCCTCACTTATAGCATCATTTAATCTGATCATAAATCAAAACTAGAGAATGAAAACATATGCATATCTCTATGCAGTGAATCAAAAATTCAAAGATTCATAAGATTGATACACATGGAGAGAAATGAGAAATGGTATTAGTATTATGTATGAGGATCATGCCTCTGATATACACCCTACTTTGATATTTAAACCCGCTTCAATAACATCAAATAATCAAGAAGTTTTCCCTTTACTAGAACAACATAATATGATAAAAGTCTGATACATCCTAGACTGAGAGCAAAGTCATCAATCAGTGTTCTGAAACTAAGTAGAAGACTAAAACTACATCTCCTACCTAGCCCACATAATACTTGGGACCAACTCTGAGAAAATACAGAGAATGTTTGGAGCCCCTACAATAATGCAAAGATCAGCTTATATCCCTCAGGAAAAGAAACCTAAAAGATATTTCTATCATGACATCTGTCTCTTTCCAGAACAATACAATTCTACAAATGTCTTCTTCCTTCCAAAGCTGACTTTAGAATAAAAAATCCTTACTGCTCTTTCTCACTTTCTCAAAACTAATTTTAACCACTACCATTGAATCTGTCATTTCCTGCTATTTCCAATGGTATATTACATGCCCATATTCTGGTAAAAAATCAATCTCCAGATTGAAATTCATTTTCAAGTTCATGAACAATGCAAATGTCTTGAAAATTTGAATTTACAACATAGTCCAAACTTTAACATTTTTAAAATCTTTCTGCACATTTGAATTTGAGTGGGCACACATGTACCATGTGGCACCATTTGATTGGCTCAACTGACACCTCATCCCCAAGCTGACCGCCACATCACCACCCATGCCACTTGTCATTCTCCGGTTTGTTGAAGTCTCCACCCAGGCATCAACCTGCAACCTCTGGCCATGTCACCACAATTGCCACATGTTGCTCTGTGGCATGATTGCAATGGTAAACCTCCTTTATTGTCCCCATCATGGAGATATGACCACCATTGATATTTTAGGCACACATCTCGAGGCATCAAACTTGCAAACTCATTCTTCATCAAAATTTATCCTTAGCTATGCTGGGACCCACTCGCCACATCATCACTAGGTTTTGTCCACTCTCTCCCTTGTCAGCACCTCAATTCACATGCACGCATGGGCTAGCCTCTATCTTGAAATCCTCATTTGGATACTTCCAATGTGTGTGTTGTAGTATTTAAATATCTCTTTCTTCTCCCACACTACAAATGTGGGACTAAACTCCTTTGATTTTAATAATATTTTCAATCAAAACTTACCTTAGTGTGCCCAGCTGGGTCCACACAATGAATTCTCAGCCACATAGCCCTCTCCTCTTTCTCTTTACATCATAGCCAAGCTTCTTTGCTTTCAACTATCCAAAAATGCCATTCTGGGCTAAATTTGGGAGAAATCTCATGCAAAACCCTTTGTTTTTGTCCGTCCAAATCTCTCATGTGCGAGCCTCGTATTTTTTCTTGCTTTGGGCTTGGAACCTGCAAGCATGCGCACACCATTGACTTGTTTAGGGTACACATGATATGAATGGAGGCTCACGTAGCTCCTAAGGGAAGGCTATGTGAGACTTCAGGCCTACGCAACACCTCAAGTAGAGGCCTGTACATTTTTGTTTATACAACCCTGCTACACCACATCACGTGCGCACTAGAGAGCTCAGGGCATGCACCAAAGGAGGCCATGCACTATTATTTTGTGTGCACAACCAATGCAAAAAGAAGGAGGATGTACATTAAAGAGCATGTGACATGCTAATGAGGATATGCACCTCATTTTTTACTTGTTTTGGTGGGTGTTGCCAAGATTTTTGTGGTGCACAAGGTAGTGTAAAATACGTGAACCTTGCATACACCCATCGAAGGAACACATGGCTTGCATCTTCCCCTTTGCCTACAAGCAGCACCCCTTAATAGAATTATTCATATGTGTTGAAGGCTCACACATTTCCCCCTATAAATGGATCTCAACTAAACATGCTCTGCACCCAGCTCCATCCTAAATATGACACCTTAGTTGGCTATTGATTCTCATCCACAGAATCTTGTGATTGCTAAGTGTTCTTACCGGATGATAACAACTAAGAATGTCTTGGCAAGATATGCTACTAGCCTTGTCAAATTTGTTGCATATATTATAATAAGCCCCCAAGCTCAATCTCTCCATGATTTTTCATTGTGTATTGTTACTATGGAATGACTAAGAGCCTCTGCTAAAAATGATCAAATGTTGTGAAGACAAGAGATGACCTTATATTATATTGAGCTAGGAGAAGACCGCATCCAAATTCCAAAAAGGCACAACATTTCAAAAACATGGACTTCAACCATGATTCACCACCTCTAGCAATAAGTAGTTTCAAAGTGCTGGCTATAATTCGTTATCTTAACATCCCTCTATGAGACTGTCAAATGACACTAATTGTCCTCCAGGAATGGCCTCATAATTATATCAAAAGGACCCACAGGAATACACCATCAGGAGTACAATCTTACCTATGAAATATGATTATACTCGCCAAAGGAGAATGCTCAAGAAAACCTAAGTTAAAATATTTTAAAGATCAAACATGGCACCTTAGAAAATTGAAATTGTCTGCACTGTCCAATTCACACAAATCACCTCCAGTTTTGGCACTTGAAACTTATCAACTGAAACCTTCAAGATCTAGAAACTTAGGCATTGATTCACCCCCACATAAAGAAAATGAATCCATCATTTTCTCATTTAGAAGATCAAGTGGGGAAAAAAAAATAAAGACCAAAGTCAGCCTGTTAGACATATTCAAGATTAAAATAGTGAAACCCGTAGAAATCTTATTTGGAAATGGCCTAGGAAAGTGGCTAAATGGATTGGAAGATATCTATGAATCTTCAGGGAAGTACACTTCCAGGTCTATAATATGGAACATCCTTCAATTGTGCTTGACCTCAAAGTGGGTGCAAATGGAAAGACCCCAAAGTAAGCCACTCAGAAAACTGAACTATGCACTCTTGGTAAAACTTAACAATCTGCAAAAGAAATGGCCCTGGCAAACAGGTCAAACAGACACATGGGGGGCTAAAAATAGGTATGAATACTCTCTCTCATACCTATATCATGATGCAACAACCCACATGTTATGAAACTCAACTGGGAAATAAAAGCACTCATCCGAAGTGGGCTTCTTAGTGAAAATATGGACAGACACAATGCAGATTTCAGGGAACACCTCCAAAAGACCACTTCAAAAACTTATCAGATCTGAAAACTATGACCTAAAACCTATTACATATATCAAATGATAGGTTATGAACACCCTATCCAAGTGACTCATCATGAAAATCAATAGGCCCTTTTATCTATGCACTCAAACTACGCTTCCTTTTGAAGACTTTCAAAGTACTGATCTAACACTTAGAGAAATTTTCAGAAATATGGACTCAAAACATAGTTCGGATTTTTGAGCTCCAACACTTTGAAAATTGATACTCCTAAGAGTTACCAAGATTTTTAATGTTCATTTTAAATCCCAAAGTAGATGTGAAGTTTGTTTTTTTATTTTTACTCATGCACTCAAGATTTTATGTTTTTAGGGTTCAGTTTTAAGCCCAATGAATTAAGTGTTCCTAGATTGCCTTTAGGGATTGCTTAAAACCTTGGGTGACGCCACAATAGTGGGTTACACTTTTTTAGAGATGCTGATTTTTGCTGAAATAACAGATTTTTAATAAAATATGATGATTTAAGCCTTGAGAGGTTCCATTTTAAGGATTTCATTACAAATGGTTAGGTCAAAGCCTCTTAGATTAAAAAAACATTGACATAACATCTATACTCCTCATTCATACCTATAATGGAGTCTCCTTCGCACCTATTAAAATGCTAACAAAAAATCACTTTGAATTTATCTTTTGGAAAATCAAATGAATCCATTTGAGAAAACTATCTATGTAGTAAGGTACTACTGAGAAAAATCTTTCCAATGATTATAATGTTAATATATATTAATTTTATTATGACTTTGTATTTTTAGTTTTACTAAACATAGATATTTCATTGTATGTCTACCTCTATGTTTGAAGGTTATGGAAAAATAGTAAATGAGAGAAAAAAAATTCTTAAAAATATGTATGCCCTAGGTATTGAAGTTATCTTTCTATCAAAAAAAAAAAAGAAATTCGGCAAATACACAACAAGTTATAAACTATGTAGTCAAGGTATGTCAAAATTACAGTTTAGTCAACTTCAAACGTTAATAAAATATAAAATAATCATGATAATCTCATCAAACCAATTGCATGTCCTCTGTATGGATGTTAAAAAACTAAATTTGAAAGAATCACATTGATATTTATTTTAGAAAAAAAGTTATGCTCTATGAAAACAATGTAGCTCTTTGAAAATGACGTTTTCAGCAACATGCCAGTTTTCATGGGAGAAAGAAAAAAACCCTTCAAATAAAAATAAAAAATATATTAAGAATCTAGACAAAAAATACTAAAAGACTCTAATTTACTTCATGTTCTGATTTCAAATGTTTAATGACAATATGCAGCCGAATCTGATTTTTTTTTCAAAATGTAGAGTTCAGTGTTTGTTCAGGAAAAAAAGTGTAACCCACTATTGTGGGTTCACCCCCTTAAAACACTTATTATTTTTTAGATGAGGTTCTTTTTAACTAAAAATAAAGCATGAATTTTGTTTTAGTTCACTTTAGGATTGATTAGGATTAGGTTATAACTGTTTAGGAATGATATGCAGATTCATTTATTTTAAGCACTCGAGATTGAATGAAAGGTTCTTTTTAAGCTTAAATGGAGATTTTTTATATTCCTAAACTACCAAATGAGTTAGTAGGTCTTAGGACCTTGATTTTTTGGTGATCAAATTTCTCTCCAAAGAGTACCTACAAAAAATCAAGTTTAGAAACTACAAATTTGAAGTTTAGGGGCACTAGGAGGACCAAAAGAACCCAAAAAACCAAACAAACCCAAGATTAAGGCCTTATACATGCCCCCTGATTCCCATACAAGTAAAAAGGGCAGGGTATCTTAAGGAATTTACTTGTATGAGTCAGGATGAAGGTGTTAGGGATAGTCCCAAGAGATAATTGAGAGGGGGGAGTGAATCAGTTATCTACAAGTTCAATTCTTTATCCAATTAAGTATACCTAAACATAAAGCATAAACACAATGAAAGAACACATGAACACAACACCAATATTTTGGTTATGGGAAAACCCAAATAGGTAAAACCCCTGGTGGGACTTGATACCCACTAATATTCTGTACTAGTGTATAATGATCCTTGTTAGAAGATCCTTTACCCTGTTAGGAGTAGCTTTACAATATATTAAGTACAGTAGACCTAGTCAAGAGTCAGACCCTGTTAGGAGTCTTTTACAATTGTCCCTATTAGGGGAGAGGATGCATTGTCTGAGAGCTCATTGCTCAAATGGGTGAAGGCTAGAACCTTCTGAATAACAAATACACACTATATCTAGATCTTCATGAACTGCACTTTGACCTGCTATTTGGATCAGTTCCAATGAATAGCACAAATAATTTACTTGGTCACATAGACCTTCCTTTGATGGTTCAACACTTTGCACACTCTGTTCTTCTCTGCTTAATCAACCATGAACCACACTCCAACAATCACAAATGACTGCCTATAAATATCTTTCCTCTAAATGATATAATCAAGTCAGCCTGTTAGAACCATCTTGAAATCATATTAGAGAAACCATAACAAACTTCAAAAAACATTCTGTTGACTCTACTATGCACGTAGCTCATTCTGGGACCTGTCTTAATAAGATAAATGTAGACGCATGCTACACACTATTAGCTCTACCAAAACAATTGGATCTTTCTCCACAACCTGAATTGACTCATGCTCTCTTAACTGAACATCAATAAATCTTCTCTTAGCTTAATTCCAAGGGCACATACCCACATGATAGGCTCAACTCTGGAACCAATAAAATCTCTGTTGGCTCTCCTGAGCGACTGCATAACTTCACTTCTACTGAATATCTGACTATGAGTCCATAACTAAAACATCACTAACATGTCATCATCATATATCCAAGATCATAAGCCTCCATGACAACTGTATAGACATCCATGCATAGAACACTATCTGTTACTCTATTAGGAACACTACTGATACAAGCTGCTATATAATTGTCTGTACTAACAGTTAACTTCTACGCCCATGATATCATGCCAATAGCATGTCCATGCTACATATACAAAAATCTTACTACATAAGACTTCCACACATGCTACTTTCCATATGTTTTCATCAATGACAAACATACAGTCAGTACTGGCCTACTAGAAAATCTCCAACAGAAGGCTCATACGAGTACCCTTGACTCTCGATATGAGCAAATAGGGCCAGAAGGCTTACAAAAGGCCAAAAATGATGGGTAGAAGTCCCATAAAAGTATTGGGAACCCCTAGTAAGAGTATACCTATATTAAAATATAATAAAATAGGTCCAAGGTGTTTACTCAAATGAGAATCCTCACATAACAGTAAGAAACCTTCAGAAAAAAGAGTTTTTCTCAGAAAACCCTAAAAAAATATAATTGAAGAGCATGGTGGGGTCCCACCAAGCATGCCAAAATGTAATTGATGAGAGAATAACCTATCAGGAGCATGCTCAAATACTCAAACATTATTCTAAGTTAAACATGCATCAACATATAGAAATCCTATTGGTAGGACACCTTAGATTGAGCTGAAACAGGAAAACCATGTCACCGTTTGATTTGCTCTTATAGGAGGGATGTGGGTGTGCTCTTGAAACACAATGATCATGTCCCCAATGTTATTTAGGAAGGATTAGGATCATTTTGAAGCCATGTATACCCCATAATGGCACAAAATCAGGTATGGTGAACTTGTTTTTCCCCTAGGATTCTGAGGGTCCAAACGAAGCAAATGCAGTTTCTAAGCTAATGAATGCTATGTGAGGTTGATTTTAACTTAGAAATAGATGTGACATGGATGAAAATTATTATTATTGCTTTAAATAAACTAGTTTAATCCAATTTATCTAAGCTAGGATGATTTATAAAGATAAAAATGAAGTAAATCTAACAATACTAGATATTATGCTAAGTCTAGATGAAAATTCACATGATAAAAATGTTATGAAAATGAGATGTGAATTGGTAAATTTATCTTGGAAGGGAGGCTATTTATATATTTTGAAGAGAGGCTTGGGTCAGGAAGGGTAGTCAGGGTGATGCAAGAGCATCTCAAGTCCTTGACAATCCTATGTCACCAAAAAGATATTTGAAGTTTTGTCTGTTGCTTGGTTCTTGCTTTGACCGAGTTGGTTCGGTGTTGCTCGGTTTCCTTTGTTCATCAGGGTTTCTCAATAATTATTGAATGGCACTCGGTTAATTCCCTGGTGCTCAATTTTCCTTGCTTACCAAGTTGTTTATTTTGAGTTCCTGTTGAGGCCGACTTGTGCATTTATTATGGGTCATAGATTTAATGTTGGTATCCATCATTAAGAAGCATGTGGGCCAAAATCTAGTTGTTCCTTCTGTTAATTGTGGATATGAAGGATGACTTAGTTTGGTAGCCTCTTGTATAAATATAGTTGTTTCATTGTAGTTTAAGACAGTTCAATTAGGAGATAGAAGATAGAAGATTAGAGACATTTTGACAGATCCTTGCATGTTTGAGGACTTCTATACTTCATTGTAATATTTAACCAAAATTGAGAAGGCCTTACAACCCAGCATGTATGAATCTATTTACAAGCCTTACCTTGCATCTCCACCAATTTGGTTAGGGTGTTCCTTTTTCCCCTCTCCATGTCCTCCTTTGTGCCAAGTGGTATCATAGTGAGGTTAGATCTAGATCTAGCTTTGCGAATCTAGATTTGAAGGTTCCTTCTTGTGAAGCCCTAGTTGATTTGTTGTGAGGTAGTAGATTGCAATCTGACCTGCAATTGTAGAGGGTTTCCAAGATGGTTCATGGAAGTTGAGATGTGGATCTAGGATTGGCAGACATGTTGAGACAACTTGCTGCTAGATTGGAAGCTGTTGAGATAGCCCAGAGAAGAGGAAAACATCTTGAAGATGTTAGTGATGATGAAATTGAGGAAGAAAAAGCGAATGTGGAACCTACACCTATGATGGATCAGGGTGAGGAAAGATTCTTAAAGGCTCTGACAAGTCTGATGTCTACACCACATTTCAATCCTCCTTAGTATAGTGGAAAATTAGATTCTGATGAATTGGTGGACTGGATCACCAAGATGGAGAAGTACTTTGAGTATGACAATGTACCTAAGGAAAAGAAGGTGAAAATTGCAAGCACATAGTTGAAAAGTCATGCATCTTTATGGTGGGAACATCTACAGTTGGACAGAAAGAGGAAAGGCAAAGACAAAATCATGGTATGGAATAAAATGGTGAATAAATTGAAAGGAAAGTTCTTACCTTCTGATTATCAGATTAACCTAGTTAGGCGAATGCAAAGTTTAATGCAGAAAGATAGCTCGGTAAAGGAATATACTGAGGAATTCTATATATTAGATATCAAATCTGGACATGATGAAGATGATGTGGAAAGAATTGCTAGATACCTAAATGGTTTGAGAGTTTCCATCCTAGAAGAGATCAGTATGGTTAAGTTGGAAAACATTGAAGAGGCTTATCAATTTGCATTGAAAGCTGAGGAGAAATTGAACAAGAGACATGAGCAGAGACAAAGAGGTCAAGATGGTAGATTCCCTAGAGGAAGAGGTAGATCTTATGGTGAAAATAGTAGATATGAACTAGAAAAGACAAATCTTGATAAAGGCAAGACCGAGTGGAAAGGTGAAAGTTCATCTACAGGAAGAGGTAGTAACTACCGAGGTGGTTATAGAAAAGGTGGTTTTTGAGGAACTTGTTACAATTGTGGAGAAGAAGGAAAAAGATCATTTGAGTGTACACATGCAAGTAAGAAGGTTGGTACCAGTAGAAATGCTTTGGTGCAAGAAGAGTCACCGAATGAACCTAAGAATGAAAATAACCTAATGGTTAGGAGAGCACTGTGGAATGAAAGTAAAAAGGAAGATCCGGTAAGGAAACATTTGTTCAAGACTAGATGTAGAGTTTCTGACAAAGTTTGGAAAGTAATCATTGACATTGGTAGCTCAGAGAATCTGGCATCTGAGGAAATGGTCACAAAGTTGCAATTGAAAAAGGTTGGAACTTCTGAAGCCCTATTAGATTTCATGGATCAAAGATGAGCATACACTCTTGGTAAGTGAACAATGTTATGTGAATTTGAAAATTGGAAAGTACTATGATAAGGTGTTATGTGATATCATGCCTATGGATTGTTGTCATATTTTGCTGGGTAGACCTTGGCAATATGATAGACATGCTATATATGATGGAAGATTGCATAAGTATACTATTTGGGCTGATGGAAGAAGACAAATATTGTTACCTTTAGTTGAAGAACCTATTAGTAATGTTTGCACATCTTTGAAATTTTACTTGATGGAAGGAAGAAAGTTTGTTAAGGATTTGAAGAAGAATGATGTATGTTTTGCTATGATTCCTAACAAACCGAGTGAGAAAATAGAGGATAATGTCCCTATGGAGATTGATAAGTTACTCATCAAGTACAATTATATCATTTCTAATAATGTACCTGATGGTTTGCCGCTGAAGAGAAGCATTGATCATTGTATGGATCTAATCCCTGGAGCTAGTTTACCGAATAAAGCACCTCATCGGTTAACCCCTACCGAGAAATAGGAATTGAATTGACAGATTCAAGAATTGTTGGAGAGAGGCTTGATCAGAGAAAGTTTGAGTCCTTGTGTAGTACCTATTGTATTGGCACCTAAAAAGAATGGATAATGGTGAATGTGTACTGATTCCAAAGGAATTAATAAGATAACAGTACAATATAGGTTTCCTATACTGAGAATGGATGACATAATGGACAATTTGACTAGAGCAAAGTATTTTACCAAAATTGATTTGAAAAGTGGGTATCATCAAATCAGAATCAAAGAAGGTGATGAATGGAAGACTACTTTCAAGACAAAAGAAGGTTTGTATGAGTGGTTGGTTATTCCTTTTGGTTTAACTAATGTACCAAGTACTTTTATGAGGTTGATGAATGAAGTTCTAAATAAATTATTGGGTAAGTTTTTTATTGTATATCTTGATGATATTTTGATATTCAATAAGACTAGAGAAGTACATTTGTTGCATGTTAGACAAGTATTGAAAAGATTGAAAGAAGAAAAGTTGCTGATAAATCTAAAAAGTGTTCATTCATGAAAGAGGAAATTGTGTATTTGGGATTTGTGATTTCAGCTAATGGTTTGAAAATGGATCTTGAAAAGGTTGAAGCTATTTTGAATTGGCCTACACTTGAGAATACTAGTTAGGGAAGATCATTTCATGGTTTGGTAAGTTTTTACCAAAATTTCATTAGGAATTTCAGTTCAATATGTAATGCTATAACTGAGACTATGAGAGGAGATAAAAGAGAATTCAAGTGGACACATGGAGCTGATAAAATTTTTTAGACTCTAAAGCAGAAGGTTGCAAAATTGCCTATTTTGGCATTGCCTGATTTCAGTAAAGTATTTCAAGTAGAATGTGAGGCAAGTGGTAGTGCAATTGGAGCTATGTTGAGTCAAGAAGGTAAAACTGTTGCTTTCTTTAGTGAAAATTTGAATGATGCAAAAAGAAAATATTCTATGTATGATCAAGAATTTTATGCTATTGTTGAAGCACTGAAGAAGTGGAGACATTATTTCATACTGAGTGAATTTGTGTTGTATACCGATCATAAGGCTTTATAGTATTTGGGTAGTCAGAATAAGTTGAATTAGAGACATATGAAATGGGTTGAGTATTTGCAGAGTTATACATTTGTGATAAAGCATAAGAGTGGAGTCACTAACCAAGTTGTTGATGCATTAAGTAGAAGAAGATCTTTGATGACTGAGATGAAAATTGAAGTTGTTGGTTTTGATGAGATGAAAAGTTCTTATGAATTTGATCCTGATTTTTCTGAGCTATTGAGAAAGTGCAGAGCACATATTCAAGATCAACCAACTAATAAATTGGATGGATATTTCATTCAAGAAGGTATAATATTTAAAGGTATTCAGTTGTGTATACCAAAAGGACCAATGAGAACTAATTTGATAAAAGAGAAACATAGTAGTGGTTTGGCTGGACATTTTGGAATTGATAAGACATTGAATTTTCTTAAGGAGAAATACTTTTGGCCATAGTTATATAAAGATGTTCAGAAATTTGTGAAAAGTTGTGGAGTTTGTCAAGTTGCAAAAGGAGTGAGTTGGAATACTGGATTGTATACACTAATTGTTGTCCCTAAGAAACCTTGGATTGACATCAGTATGGATTTTGTTTTTAGCTTACCGAAGACAGTAAGAGGTAATGATTCTATATTTGTTGTTGTGGATAGATTTTCTAAAATGGCACATTTTATACCTTGTAGAAAGACATCAGATGCAGCACATGTAGCAGATCTTTTCTTTAAGGAAATTGTCAGATTGCATGGATTACCGAGGAGTATTATCTCTGACCGAGATAGTAAATTTTGTGGATACTATTGGAAGACTCTTTGGAAGAAGTTTGGCACTGAGTTGAAATATAGTTCTACATTTCACCCACAAACCAATGAATAGACCAAAGTTGTGAACAGAATTTTGGGTAATCTTTTGAGATGTTTAGTTGGAGACACATTGATTAATTGGGATTCTATGTTGGCACAAGCAGAGTTTGCATATAATAATTTAGTGAATAGGAGTACTGGAAAAACACCTTTTGAGATTGTAAATGGCATACAATCGAGAGGTATATCTAATTTGAGAGATATTGCTGATGAAAGTAAGATAAGTGCTGAAGGAGTAAAATTTGTTGAGTACATGAAGACATTGCATGAAGATGTGAAGTATAAGCTAGAAAAGAGTAATTAGAAATACAAAGATAGAGTTGATAGATCAAAAAGACAAGACTTTTGATGTTGTTGATGAAGTAATGGTTCATTTGAAGAAAGGCATATTTCATGTTGGAACATATGGGAAGCTGAAAATGAAGATGTTTGGACCTTGCAAGATTTTGAGGAAATTTGACAGTGGAAATGCATGTGAGATTGAGTTACCTGATGACATGGATATATCACCTATATTCAACATTACTGATTTGTATGAGTATCATGAACCTGATGAAGACATGACAGTATCGATGGATTATCCTAAGAAGAAAAATGAAGAAGTTGAGCATATTCTAGAGCAGAGAGTTGGTAAAAGTACAAGAGGTAAACAGTATATGGAATATCTGGTAAAGTGGAAGAATAGATCGGTTGAAGGTAGTTCATGGATTTCACAATCTAAGTTGGATGCAACTCAGATCGTATCTATTTCATGATTCAGAGAATCATTCTCAAATAACCCTAGGTGTCTGATGCAGGAGCATCTCAGGTCCTTGGCAATCCTATGTCACCAAAAAGATATTTGAAGTTTTGTCTAGTGCTCGATTCCTACTTTGACCGAGTTGGTTTGGTGTTGCTTGATTTCCTTTGTTCACCAGCATTTCTCGGTAATGCTTGACTATTGCTTGGTTAATTCCCTAGCGCTCGGTGATGCTTGTATGGCGCTCGGTTGTCCTTGCTTACCAAGTTGTTTATTTTGAGTTACTATTGAGGTGAACTTGTGCATTTATTATGGGTCATGGATTTAATGTTGGTATCCATCATTGGAAAGCATGTGGACCTAGATCTTGTTCTTTCTGTTAATTGTGGATCTGAAGGCCAACTCAATTTTGTAGCCTCTTGTATAAATATAGTTGTTTGGTCGTAGTTTAAGAAGTTCAGTTAGGAGATAGAAGATAGAAGATTCGAGACATTTTGGCAGATCCTCACATGTTTGAGGAATTATGTACTTCATTGTAATATCTGGCCGAAACTAGGAAGGCCTTACAGCTCAGCATGTATGAATCTATTTGAAGTTAATATATCAAAGTGATCTTGCATTCTCTCTTCCACCTATGTTGTTGTTGCTTCCGCATGTGGTTGAGCAAGGTGGATCTAGTTAGGGTGTGCCTTTGGCCCCTCTCCTTTTCCTCCTTTGCATCATAGGGTTTAGGACCAAGGGTTGGGGTTTAGGACCAAGGGTTAAGCCTTAGGGTCAAAGGGATAAGGATAAAGGGTTTCTCACACATGTGTGAGCAACACTAGGGAAGAGTGCTAGGGTAAAGGGTGAAAGAAGAGACATTGGCTCTCATTAAAAGGTTGTAAGAGCCATTAATGGGGGTGTAAGGGTTCATTAATGAGTTTGTAAGGCTCATTAATGAGGGTGCTGACCCAAAGTCAAAGAATGAGGGTTTAGGCTAAGAGGGTTAGGAATCACCCTTTAAGTAGGGTTAGGGAGTGATTAGGGAAGTGAGGATAAGTTTAGGGTTTTCTAGAAGATATCTAGGGTTTTTGGAATTAAATAATTTATTTATTTATTTAAAGGGTTTTGGGTTATAATTTATTAAACAATTAATAAATTGGAGGAATAAACATTCAAATTAGACTTAAATGTTTTTGGCAAAGGTTAGTTAATTAAATGTCTTTAATTAAAATAGAGGAAGGGATAATAACAATAAAAATTAATTAATTAATTAATTATATTAATAATTAATTAAATAATGATGATGTCATTGGGTCTTTTATCAACTAAAATATTTTTAATTGACAAATGGATTTTTAGGTGTCTAGAGTTAGATGAGCAACGTATTAATGCTTTGGAACATATCATGGCCTATCATAAATCTTTTAACAAAAGATACAATGCCAAAGTGATTGAATGCTCCTTCTCAGTTGGTGACGTTGTTCTCTATGAAAATTAGATAAGTTTGAATGCCCCACATGGTGAAAAAGGAAAGTTTAGTCCTAATTGGATAGGTCCTTACATTTTCATAGAAGTGTATGACTTTGGTGCATATAGAGTTTTTGATATGAATGGTATACCTCTTAAGGAACCTATTAATATTATGCATTTGCATCTTTATTATGCTTGATCAATCATCCTTACTTTATGAGCCTACATTTTTCTCTTGAGTAGTCTTTATGTTTTCTCAAATGTGATGTATAATATTAAAAGGTTATACTTTAAAATGTAAGTGCATATCTTTGTTCATCAATTCATGTTTCTTCATTTAAATTTATTATTTTATTAATCATAGATTAATCACACAAATAATAAAAAGGGATAGTAAACATGAAATTTCATCATATATATATATTTTTTGGTATACAAAGAAGGCACTAAACAAAATGTGTCTGATATCAAAATATTACATCAAACATCATCAATAGGACAGTGAGAGTTAGATCTCATAGATCTAGGTCAAGATGATGGTGTTTCTCTATGTATGGTTGAGGTAAATGTATAGCTTTGGGATGAGCTCCTCTTTGACTGACTATGAGATATGTGTCACTTCTCCTATAACTTGCACTCTAACTGATCCATCCTCTCTTCCAGCAATTGTAGCTCCAATGTTGGGGGTGCGAAGATATCCCTATACCTCCCAAAATCTAGTGCCTCCTCATAGAGGACTCACAAGGTAGAAGTAATCCTCAATGCCACAATCATGATCATCAAAACATCTCTCATGAAGGATCTCCAATCCTCTGTGCTAGCTACATATCACATTTTTAGTTTATCATTTATCACATATTCATAAATTTTGTACTTATTCTAAATCTATTCATACCTAGATCTCCCTCATGGAAGTTGGGATCTGTGTCTTGGTGGGGTGTTGTGGGTGGTAGTTAGCTAGACTTCCCTCACTCTACCTACCTCATATAGAGTAGGGGCATCCTTGCTTGAGTATGTGATAATTAGGATCGTAGGGCCTAACTACTATGGGAGATGGTGTTGCCTATCCACTACACCACTCTTTGATAGTACATCCTCTCTGCCCTTTTTCTTTATGGCCTCTCCTCTTGGTGGTGGCTCCTCCTCCTCCTCCTCCTCATCTTAATCTTTATGTTGAGCCTTTAAATATGGAGCTAGATCTCTATTAGGATATTCATATGGGAACACAGGTCTTGTGCCCTACACTATGATGTATCGCAAGTAGTCCCTTAACACTCCTGCATCCTCCACTATAGGGGAACCTCAACATCATCTAGATTCTTAGTATTTTTCAGCTCCATATCATTGATATTTGATTGAGGTATGGTCCCAGGCCTCCTTATGTATCTCTTCCCATCTATATATTGAGGTACCTATGTTAAAGACCAAATTGTTGCATCACTTTCTCATAATAGTAGGGCACCACTATATAGTCATGTCTACCCTCTAGAAGCCTTCATCTCTACATCCATCTTAGTTGCACTACTAATTCCAGCCATGATACCATGTGATGATAAGGCCTCTACACAACCTTTGTACCTAGTAGTCAATCTAGTCTAACCCTCCAATATAGAACATAACCAAACTGTTAGGAATGGCCCAGTGTATATAAAAATATTTTCAGTGACTCAAATAGTATGTTTGGAGGACATCCTATAGGCCTCATACATGTAAATTTCTCAAAGGCCCACACTTGTAAGAGTGTACACATCATCAGATTGTGCCTATGATATCTAAAAAACTTCCCAAGCTCATAGTTAAGGTGTGCAAGCATGCTCTGACTTGACTCATATATTGTGGACTCTCTCTCCATGTGATGAACAATATGTGTAAGAGGAGTGCAAAAGATGATGCCCTTAATATAGGGCATCACTTTTGTGGAAATGGTACAAAGTATGAGCCTCCTCAAGAAAGGAGTTTGTCCAAATAGAATACCCTTTAGGCTGACCTGATCAGCTCTCTCTCTCTCTCTCTCTCTATCTATCTATCTATCTATCTATCTATCTATCTATCTATCTATCTATCTATCTCTATCTATCTCTTTGTATGGTAGTCCAATACAATACTCAAAATATCTCATGATCTCTTCTAGAGAATGGTTAACCCATGGTCTAATTGTCGGTCCTTGAACTAGCACATGTAAGATCCAGTGAACATCCTCTAGTGTAACTATGATCTCCCCAATAGGTAGATGTAATTAGCATGTGTTCTTATCCCATCTCTCCATCAATGCTAGTAGCATAGCTCTGTCAAATTAAATATGAGGTAGTCAAGCTATCCAGTAGATCCTAGTGTCTCTCATAACCTGTGTCTCTATTGTGTCTAGATCTCATATATACTCTCTAACATATATCATAATGTTTGACATGTACTGCTCTCTCATCACTAGCAGCTCCTACAATAGAAACATGGAAAAGCTCAATCAATACCCAGCATCAAAATAGCAACTCTCAACATATATAATTATGTATTCTAACCTATCTAGGGAATAAGTCAACTTCTTAGGAAGAATTTGACTTCTTGAGAAGAGGTTGACTTTCTCCCTGAGGAATAAGTTGACCTCCTAAGAATAGGTTGACTTCTTGGGAACTGATCAACTTCCTAACCTAGCTATCAAAAAAAACTTCCTACAACATGTAGAACAACTTCCTAAATTTATAGAAAGCATGGAAATGTAAGGAAAATGTAAGGAAATGGGCATGGTCATCAAGACATACTTCCTCTAGCTTTGCACCATCTGCTACTACCTACCAGAGCACCTCCATTTGTGTCAATGAAAATTCCTCCTTCCTCGACATATTTTTCTTTCTCCTTCTTCACTTTCATGAAAATGTTCCAAGTGATCTTTCATAAAGGTAACTTCACTTTATATTTATTATTATTTAGGTTACCTTTCTCTTTTTTGTTTTGAAAAATTATCTTATCATTATTAGATGTTAATTTCCCTCCTTCACTCTTTCGATCATATCTTGAGTTTGGTAGCTCCTATTTGGGTATCATCATAGGTGTTAGAATTGTGAATTAATTACCTATCTATCCAAGTACCTTTAAAAACATTTAGCATTCATCTTGAATTTCTTTCAAGGCTACTTTTTATCATATTCCTTACTCAGTTTGTTGTGGTAAACATGATACCATATTTTACCTTTTCTAAATGAGAAAGTCAAAATAGGGGGGCATATAGTTACCGATGAACTTTATCATCTTTCCCTACAAATTCCTAAGTTATTTTGATTATCACTAACATGTGGTTTTGTAGGATGAGGTTACTAATTTTTTCTTGCAAGAACTACACATGTGGACTTAGCCATATCCTTTTTCAGTTATATATATGCTTTTCAAACTTTATCTTGTATATGCACGTAGTGTCATATACCACTAAAGTGGGGGCTAAATGTACCATCTTAAATTGGACACACTTCAATTTATGACCTTTTAGCTCCTTTTTAGTGTGTTTCTATTGCACTTTTGCACTTGGAGCATACAATTTTCTCTTTCTTTCTCTCTCTCCTAGGCAAAATTGAGGTAGGACCTAACACTTCCTCCTTGATTCCCATTTATTTTACTCATAGGCTGAGGTAAGATCTAATTTCTATGAATCCTCCTCTTTCTGGGCCCCATTTCTAGATTTATCATTCCCTAGTGCACATTACACCTAGATCCTTTGTAGTTCTAGAAGCTTGGGTTACAAACCCAAGACTTTAGCCTCCTGGGGAATAGGTGGACCTGGTCGAGCTATTCCCTAGTGGTTGGAATGTGTTGGACGGTCCTATTTCAAAGTTCCATTATTTCTCGCTCACTGCAGTCGTCTCCCGTAGGGGTAATTTCAAAAATACACTATAAAAAGACATCATATGCCTCAGTTGCCTCATCATGGATTATGATAGAAGCAAGGTACAAGAATGTGTGGACACAATCAAACATAGAGAAATTTCAAGGTGGAAACTAAGGGATGAATCTAATTCTTTCATTGCAAAGTGGGGCCTTCATTTACATTTCTTCAATTCAAGCATTACATGACATCATGGAGATGCAAGGGGATCATGAAGATGGTTAGAGTACTTTAGCCTTGGGGGATTGGTATGATTTTTTTGATATATTTAGATCTGATCTTTGTCTCTTCATATTTTTCACATATTTAAATTTACAAGAACACTTACATGCTAGGGTTTCACTCATCGAGTAGATTCTTAGTATTTGATAGCTCTTTTAAATTCTAGATCTACAATATAGGATTCATGAGAACTACATACACACACAACATCTTTCCTAAATGCTATTCATGGAGGTGTAAATAAACAAAATGGGGGGTTGACTAAGGAAATCCCCTTTATAGCCCCCCACACACACCAATTTTGTAATAGACTTGTAGGTTATCAATTTAGCGATCACAAATTTAGAATCTACTCCCTGAAACCTTTCCAAAGAAGTTAGGTCGACTTTTCTACAATGTCCCGGGAACATGGTGACTTCACCGAACAGTGTCTAAAACATGTTGCACCAGGTTGACTTGTTCTTGGAGGTCTGAGAAAATAATATTTTTTGGGTTTTCTGTTGTGATTGTAAATCTGCAGTCAGAAGTCCTGCCACAGTCTCATATCTAAAATTTTATAGAGAAAAAATCCATATTTCATTGCATATTTTGAGGTAAGTACCTTATCATTTGTTTCATCTATTAGAATAGATCTCTTTTTCATCTTAATTGGGTTTATTGCATATACTTAGTTCCTAGACTCATCTTACATTTTTTGCATAATCAATTAGTTCAATCTTGGCATTTTCATTATATATTTATAATCAAATTAATTTGCATGAAAGAGGCCTTGTTAGTGTACTTCCTTGATATAACTTGGCTTTAGCATGGGCATCCCTTATCACCTTTGGGATTTTTCTAATCTAACCTAGGTTGTATTGAGAGTTATGCTTAGAAGCCCCTCTTTCTCTTATATTGAATATCTTAGGGAGAAAGTGTTAAACTTGATATACCTAGCTTGTATTGTTAGACTCATTGATTCCATTTTTCCCCTGAACACTTCCACTAAAATACTTCCACTCGTTGCGCTAGTGGAAGAGGGAATAGGTTCAACAACATGGAGATAGTGTGAAAGGTCATGGTCATTGGAGAAGGACAATAAATTTATTAGCTCAGAAGTATTCCAGTCAACTATCTTAGGGTAGATGAGGGGTAAGGATCAATGGGCTCAAGAGAAAAGATTTTGGTTTCATCATCATTGTTCATGGTTGTCAAAGATAAGTTGAGAAAGTTATCTTCTCTAGATTTTTTTCAAGTGCAATTTGTTGAAGGTTCATTGGAGGAGCTATGAGAAGGGTTTTGTGAATCTAACTATCCCAATATAGTCCCAAAATGAAGGTTCAGATCTTGTTTAACTTCCTCTATTTGGTGAATAAATATCTATAAAGAGACCATCATAGTCCTAGATCATGAACCAAAGTTCTAATTGGTGTTCTGAGAGAGAACTATAGGAGGACTGTTAGAAGGCAACTCTTCTTTGGATGCAACTTGAGTATGAGGTATGATAACATGTTCGATAGTTGGATGATCTAGATGATTATTTGGATCCCATTATGTGTTGGAGATTTCACCAATCTCAAAAGTGGAAGTAGGAGCATATTTGTGGATTACATCAACCTTTATATCTATCGTAGCATCAGATAGCTAGTCCCATTCATACTCATGAGAATCAATTTGACTACTAGAAGATCATCACAGGTACTAAGCTATGGTCATAGGAGCTTCTTCAATGTGACTCTCTTTATTTGCAGTGTGCCTCTCAATTTCATCTAAATTGAGATCAGTCATGTTAGATTGGTTATCTTGAGCGTCAACTACTTGATTGGGCACTTGGGCGTTCAAAGTTTGACGGCATTTGTCATAATCCAACATAGGTAAATATGGTGACCTAGGCTGTCTTAACTCTCTAGATGAATCAATGAATCAAGGTGAATCAAGGATGTGTGCAATGCTAACAAGCTACCCCCAATTAGGGTGTCTTTCCTCCATAGGATCTTCTTGGTTTAGTTCAACTTTTGGTGATGTATTTGACTCATGTAGACTAAGTTATCTATTAGATACAATCTCTTGGTCTATAGGTATATGTAACAACCTTTCATAAGTTCTGGGCACAACACCCTCATTCTCATCATCAGAGTCTCCAAGTTTGTCAATTATAGGGCCACATGTAGATGGTCATTTAATTTTTTGTTCATAGTACCCTACTCCAATTTTGTCCATAGGATTATATAATTAAACATGCAAAGGTTCAATAAGGCCTTTGCCTTTTCCAAGAGGACTTTTTCTATCATATCCTATTTTCTATATTATTTGATAACCTACACCATACTTCTTAGTATAAATTTCAACATATTTCACTTCTTGTTCAACTTCTTTTCCTTTATACAGCCATTGTAAAACAACTTTCTCCTAGTTTTCTCACTCAACAGGGATTTTCACTTTTACCATACATGTTCCTTCATGAATTGTTGGAGTAGAGGTGCTATTAAGTTGGAAGGATGAAGATGGTTTCCCTTAAGGTCTAGGTGAAATAGGAAGGTTGATCATAGAGCATGAAGCATCCAACTTATATTCCTCCATTCTATTTTCTATGATACTCAGCTTCTTCTGAAAGGAATACAATGTTTCTTGCTTAGAGTTATGAGTTTCTTGGCTCCTCTAGGATTCCTTATTGTGTGGAACCATGTATTTAGTTTGTTTCACATTGTTGTAGGTATAAGGTGAGTCTGTAGTAATTGTAACCTTGATGTCATTGTGAGGAAATTTGATATATTTATGGTATGTCGATGGGACTGCCTGCATTTCATGGATTTTCAAGCGACCAAAAAGTATATTGTATGCTAGTGTAAGATCCAAGACTTGACAAATAAAATCTTGCTAAATAGGACATACTTGGATGGATAAGACTATTATACCTTAAGAAGAGTGTTCCTCTTTATCATAAGATTTGATTGTAATTTTTTGTGTGGGATCAATAGCATGATTTGATAAACCAAAAGCCTTATCCAGGTTGAATGTGAATATAGTCAAACATGCACCTCCATCTATCAAAACATGTTTTAGCCTCTGCTTATGTATGAGGACTTAGATATTTAGAGGCTAGTTGTGAGGATGACTGATAGATTTATTATCTTCTTCTAAAAAGGTTCAATAATGTGGGGAAGCAAGATGATCAACCATGGACTAGAACTTGTCTATGTCTAGGTCCTTAGGAACATTAGCCTCTAAGAGGGCTTGATCAAGAATCTCTCGATGTGCAAGAGATATTTTGAGCAATTCAAGAATTGATATCTGGGCTGACGTACGTTGAAGTTGATCAACCAAATTATATTCGTGTTCTCCAAATGAGGTAGATTTTTGGACCCTTGAGTCATTCCATATTTAGAAGAGGAGGAAGAACCCACACCTTGCAAAGCGACCTTACCCTCAAAGCAAGTAACTACAATAGAATATTTATCTTGAGTCTTGCTCTTGATCTTGATGACATTAATAGTATGATTAGAGGACTCAAGCATGTGGATCACATTGTCATTGTTAGAGTATGTATAATCCACCTTATTATCGTTTGGCTTAGATGATTCAACCTTTTAGATATTTACAAAAAAGGCTCTTTAAAGGCCTTATGATTAGTATTCGTATGAGGGGGATCAACCAAAATGGTCTCATTATCAATCAGATCCTAGATCAAGTGTTTGAGCTTCATGAAATCATTAGTTTTTTGGCCTTTATTGTGATGGTAATCACAATAGTGGTTATCTTTCCACCACTTAGGCTTAAACTCAAGATCATGGGGATTTGAATTATCGGGCAATGTGATGAACTTGTTTGTCAAAAGAATCTTCAGGGAATTCTCAAGTGACTCTCCAAGGGGAGTGAAATATTTCTTAGGCCTAGGGATCCATGGCCTCTTTATTACCCTTGATTTCAGAGTTTGGTTGGGTGCTCTTATTTTTTTTCACTTCTTGAATGCCAGGGGAGAGGTTGAAAGCTAGATCCTTGGGTTTTCTAGAGAGATATGGAAGTTGTGCCTAAAATTCCATCATTGACCACATCCTTGGTCTTGGTTCAGAACTTATGGAAATCCTTTTTATGTTGATTGTTAGAAGAAGACTTATGTTCTTTATATTGCAGGGTAATGTCTCCTTTTCAAATAAGGACATCTTCTATATGAATAGAAGTCTCCACCAACTTGTCAAATGAGGTGTGAGTCTACATCTACAATGCATAATTCATTTTGGGGACCAAAGTATTTATAAATTTTAATATTTTTAGTCTCAGGAATTTGACGGGGGTATCTAGAAAACATTCTTCGCCATCATTGAAGGAATGTAACAAAGGTCTCTCCAACACATTTCTTTGTATTTCATAGATCAAGCATGGTAATAGTGTGAGATATTTTATAAGAGTATTGCTAGATGAACTTCTAAACAAGCTCATTAAGGGTCTTTATATCAGGAGAAAGTGAGGTAAACCAACTCATGGCTTGGCCACCAAGACTCTAAGGAAAGAGTCTCGTGAGGTAGCTCTATTCATACATGAACTCCATAATAAATACACAAAATTATCTCACATGGTCTTGGGGATCTCTATTTCCATCATATTTATCATACTTAGGAGTCTCCACCTTAGGTAGGAAGGGTGGAATATAGAAGCCTTTGGTGAAAGGGAAAGGACAGGTAGTTTCAAGTGAGTCTTGTTCGATGATTGGTCATTTTCCTTTCTAAGTTGGGAAAGCTCATGTCTCAAATCTTGGAGTTTTTTTTTAAGGATTGTGATAGGAGATTCTTCCTCCTTTTGTAACAAGCCATCCAAATCAAATTCAAGAGGAATCTTTATGTCATAGACGCAAGATACATAAAATTTTGATCTTTGTCCTGACTCATGAGAGCTTGCATTAATTTATTAAAATGCTTGTCCTCTTGACACTTTCAAATTTCCTCTTGTGTGGGTTATTCATCCAAAGAAGACTTAGAATCATGTTTGTTTCAATTGCTCCAATTGTAGGCCAACATGTTGGTTTGATCATGATACTCAGTGTGGGTAAGAGGGATTGACTGGTAGATTGGTACCTCAGGAAAATATTCCTCATGAAAGGATGGTCTTGAGATATCATCAATAGCTTTCCCTTTTAGATTAGTTATACCCTTTTGGTAACGGCTATGAGTTGTGACTGGCATGGAAGATGAGAGTGAAAATATTATAGGAAAAAAGTTACTAATATAGTGTAAGAAGATCTAGATAATGATAGCTCTGTCTTAAGGATAAGTAATAGATAAACTAGCGAAAACAAGGAGCAAGGCATCGATAGAGAGGCCCGAATTCCTGCTAAGTGATACTTGTGACCAAGTTGATATAGCCAAGAGAACTAAGTACAAGGTACTGAGAATGAGGCCTAAATGCCTGCCGAGTGGCACTTGTGACAAGGTTGAGCAAGACTCAATGTCAAAATAGACATGATATTTGAGATAAGAGCTAGAGCATTTTTCAATATCTTAAAACAAGACCCAAGATGAACCAAGTCACTAGAAAAGATTCAATCAATTGAGAATACCAATTTCAGATGTGTGACTATTGATCAAGGTGGTAGAAAATCCACGAGAGTCCCAGGCAATAAAAGATATCAAGGTTTGAGGATTCAATGCAAGTCTGATGACCAGTTGGGTACAGTATCACACAATAAACTCCAACACTGGGTAGGATGAAACTCCAAATTGTACATGATAATATGGTGAGGTTAAATCTTTTCATATGATAAAACTTAACACTGGGTGCATTAAAGCACTCATTTTGTATGATAAAATGCTAAGGAAAATGACTGAATAAATGGAAAAGATAACTTGCGACCATTTTTGAGGAATTTGACCAATCTAGCTTATTTTGGTTTTGAATCTGTGATAAGTCTAAGTGTCCCTAGATCCATTCTGAGTGTTTTCAGGTAGGTAATTGCATGATCAAACAAAAGTATTCAAATAATCCACTAAAGGACAAAGCAAATTTGGGGATACAAGCACTTGTGAGGTCTAAGAGGTATTTCAATGTGTCAAAACGTCTAGTGTATATTTCACAATGATTTCCATGGGTCTCAACACATTAAAAAAAACTACCTATGGTCAAAGGATAGTATCAAAATATTTTCCCACAACTTGGTATTCCTTTTCCTCACACAAACTGATGTTAGGTTTTGTGTGATCAAAAGTGTGACACACTTTTATGAACTATTACACTTGAGAGAGAATCTATGGAAGAGGAAAACTCAAGAAGCGGCTCATAACTTCCTAGTTGAAGTGATTTTAATCCTTCTCATGATGCTCTTTATTGGCATAGAGGATTAGTGACTTGAATACTCCAAAATTGAAGATTCAAACTGCAAAAATAAATCTAAGATGCAAGAATTCAAGCTAGAATGAGAGATTAAGATAAAAATATATGAAAGAAACTAGTAATCTAGAATGGGAATGCAAGAGCTAAATATATAATGCAAGAAAGACACTATATTAAAAATGCAAGATTAAGTTAGAAATGAAGCTAAGCTAAGAATGAAAATGACAAGATTGCAAGAAAGCTAGAATGCAAGAGCTTAAGATAACAAGATGCAACTTAGAATGCAAAAGAGTGGACCCTTGAGCAAGGGAAGAGCTTCATTTTTGTTGGTGTAACTAAATATTACTGATAACACTTTACTTAAGTTTACTTAGGATAATGCATTTGCATAATTAGTTGTCTTTGAGACACCTAGGAGTTTGCATTTCTTTTTAGCACATGGTTAGGAGAATCTCCACTTTTAGTGTGATAGTTGTCATCACATACCTCTTTGTGTGTGAGATCCACCTTTAGTGCTCTTATCACATTATCATCCTCTCATTGTTGCCCATACTTTCATGTACAATGGAGGATGATCCACCTTTGGTGGACATGTGATTCCACCTTCTGTGGGTGATATCTTATCATCTCCTTATCATGTAGTCTTATTGCATTGCCTATATATTTAGGCACTCCTACATTGTATGTAATCAATCATTCAATCTATTTCATTATTTGATCATTTGATCATATCATATTTGTTTCTCTTGTGCTATCTCTTGAGCTTCTAGATCTTGGTTTCTACTCTTTGCCTTAGGCAAATTCTTACAATTTTAAAGGAATTACCTCAAAAATGAAGGGTGGAGATTAAGAGGCAATAAAATGAGTGATTGAGATGAAGAGACAAAAGGAGATGCAAGGAGATGCAAGGTTAGGTAGAAATAAGCGGTGAGGATTAAGAGGTAAAAGATAAATGTTAGGTAGAATAAGACAAAATAGAAATTTTGAAAGCACAAGTCCCTTTTAATTGCTAATTAATCAAGATTAAGTATGCACACATGTGAATGTGTTCTTTTAATAAAAGTGCATAAACTTTATATTAAAAACAATGTTATAGAAATTAAATAAATATGCAAGCTCTAGAAATTAGACCATAGTATAAGCTTGATATAAAATTTTGATTTAATTATGCAAAGGGGATTTTAATATTTACTCTACATAATGATTCTTAGCAAAGAGATGATTTGATCAGAAGGGGGCTCAAGCTACTAGACCAATTTTAGGTGATTACATTTTTTCCCCTCTTTGACTAATGTGTAAGTGATCTGGGAATACATTAAGTCAAAGAATGATGATGTTAGGGTAGCTGATAGAGATCAAACTTTGAAATTGATTGAACAAGGACCAATAAGAAAAGTGAGAGTATCGAGCCTGATATGAAGCAATGAGACTGAATATCTATCCAAAGAGATTGAGATCGCTAATCATATGAGAAACAATACCAGATTGATGTGGGTCTTGATATGCCCCAAGAGATCAAAAAGATGTATGTCTGAGTGAACTGATATGAAGTGATGAGAACACTCTTTCAAAAAGGAGATGTGGAGGACCTCAACTTGATATGAAGTAATGAAGCTGAAATGCCCTGAGCAATGATGTTTTATTCTTAATTGACTTGATCGATTTAAGATTTGGTTCAATTGCTAGATTTGCATATTAGGAGATTTGATTAATCAAAATAATTTCCATATTTTCATGCCCCCTCGGGATTGAAATGGAAATGAGGTATAAGGGGCAAAGATTAGCCTCATAGATCTAGTAAAGAAAGTGGAAGCAAGAAAGAAGTGATAGCATCAGCAATAAACTGCGGTTGACAAGTAAATGATCTTGAATTTTGATTTTGATCTCGAAAATAGGATCAAAGATAATGTTTTGTAGTCAAATGAATCAGTGGAGAGAAATGAAGGATGAAAAGGAAAGCATAGCTCAAGGGAACTAGAAATGCACAGCTAAATGCAAAACTAGAATGAAATGTAACATAAGAATGACAATGCATCCTAAGACTTTTGGAGTAGTCAATTCATCGATCCTGTAGACCATTAGTTTTCATCATCTGAGTGTTTGGGATATTAGAGGTCAGTATAAGCATCACTGGTGAGAGAGCAACCATGAAGATATGAATAGGATAGTATCATATGAGATGTAGGAAACACACGTAAGCATCAAGATATAGATGTTGAGATAACTTGAACATGGTTTCCAATTTAATGTTGTAAAACAATACAAGCAATAAACAAGCAGATAATTCCAACCTCACCAAGTGTCTGAATAAAGAGGCGCAAGGTATGTGTGGCATTCCAATCATGATGGAGGCTCTTATCACAGACACCTTGTTTATTAGATAGCTTAGGATTATTGAAATCATACCACAAGAAGAAATCAAAGAAAAAGATGTTATGCCCCCGGTCGTGAATCTCTAGTCAAGTAGACATCATCAAGCGACCTTAGAAGATATAGCAAGTGAAATTCAATAATAACATACAACACACAAGAAAATAGTTTAGCATAGCTCAGTCATTCTCAATTATCTCAGATATAATTTGGTGTTGGGTGTTAAGAAAACACATTTGTGCTTGTGTCAAAGTGCAACTGCATAGTGAAGGATAGTGCAAGATCTGATATGTGTTAATAAAACACAACATTGTCCAGATTGGTAGTGTTAAGAAACACTAAAGGATTGGGATGTTGAGAAACACTTAGTAGTATGCCAATGATAAAGTGTCCATCAGGAAGGACTGATAAACTAAATCAAGTTCAGCTCAAGAGGTTGACCAAGTGATAAAGCATAGATAACTTAGATAGGAGTACAATTGCCCCTAGATGACAGACAAGAACCAAGGAAAATACAAAGATAGGTTCCAACCCAAGATGACACAAGGAAATGGGAAATGAGATGGATTAAGGGAGACAAGAGTTTAGTCACGTGTTGATAGATGGAACATTGATTACAACTAATGCTTGTTTGCCAAATTTTCACCACTTGGAATTATTGTTATTTTTGCTACCAAGGCACATGTTTCCAGGTTTTCACCAAGGCACGATTTTTTCTTTTTTGATTTTTTTTATCTTTTTCATTTTTTCTTTTTTGTAAATTTTTAGGACATTTTACAATTTTTAGGATTTTTCAGGATCGTAGATTGTTGGACATGACAAAAAATGAGCTTAGCTACATAACCGATGTAGATTAAGAGTATTGAGAGCCTCTTTGAGAACACTTCCATTTATAGTAGTAACTAGTTGAGAAGTTCCAGAACCAGATGTTTTTGTAGTGATAGGAGTATCCAACCAGTAGTGTCCAACTGTCAAGAGTTTTATAGTCAAGGAAGGATCATTTGAGTGAGATCCACATATACCCTCATGGACTTATCTTAACGCTTTGTTAGATTTCTCACATTCTAAATGCCTAGGGAGAGTACCATCAAGACTTCTCTTAAACAAGTCATTAATGATGAGTAAATACTAGTGTGCACTTCTGGGAAGGCAATGGTAGAATTGAGAGTGTAAAGTATGATAGATAATGATGGTGGAGTGAAGTGAGAGGTGAAGTGAGTCATAAGAAGATGGAAGCTTGGGTGGAAACTTTGATTTTCCTTTTATGTCCAAGTCTTTTAACTTGGGAATCCATGTAGCTTTTGATTTTTCTTTGCTTTGAGATGCTTTTAAGTGTAATTATTTGATGGTGGATTTAGGAATCCATATTTTCTTTGATTTTCTTGTTTTCTTGGAGGACCTTTGTGGTCTTTTGAATCTTTCTTTTTCTTTTGTAGTTACATGTCGATTAGATGGGACATGGTGACCTTTATGTATAAGTGGATTCTAATTTTTATGTTGGACATCTAAGTTACTTCCAGAAGACTTAGGAATTATGGATGAATAAGGCTGATATGACTAGTTTATATGGAGATATGGATGAGAAGTGGGAAAACCACCTAATTAACAAAGGAAAAGAGAAAGAATTTCAATAGGTTCAAGTGAAAAGATACCAATATCATCCTCATCATTCATTCATGAATTAGATAGATCAAGAAAAGTATCCTCCATAGAACGTTGTCAATCATGAATCATCCTATAAGAGTTAGAGGAGTATTATGTGAGTCTAACTAATATGGTTGATTCTAAGAACTAGGTCCCTCTTCAAGTGGAAAAAGTGCATGAATAGGAACTAGCTCAATTCTTGACCTTCCTATGTTCCATGAAGTTGTAGAAGGATGAAGTATTATAGAGCCATGATTTACTTGAGTAGTAGGAGCATTGTTTTGAGTAGATGGCCTAGGAGCCATAGGAATAATTTCCACGGAAGGCTGGAAAGGAATGTCATCATTAGCTTGATCTCAAGAATTAGAAATTTCTCCTCTTTCAAAGTTTGTAGGAGGAACGTATCTATGTATAACATAAACTAGTATTTCCATAGTAGCATCTAATAAGGAGTCCCACTCTTATTCGTTTGAGTATATTTCATTGTTATGGTACTGCTTGATATAATCATCTACAGACATAGTAGGAGGTAAATTTTCTTCATCACTGTCATCTATCATATAAAGTGTGTCTTCAGGAGAAGGACCTTGCTCAGTATTAGGAGCAGTAGGATAGTCTAGAATAGGCATACCTCGAGGCATATCTAAGATGTGGGAGATGTCAACTAGTTGCCCCTAATCAGGATGTGTATGATTAGAGTTAGTAGTATTTTCAGCAGTAACAGTAGTAGTATTTTTCTCATTAGTTTGGATGAGATCTTCCTGGTTAGGGCCAGGGTCATGTTCTTGAGGCACTTGAGAAGGTATATAAGGATCTCCTTTATAGTCTAGATTAGAATTTTGAATATGCAAGAGCCTTTCATATGTCATAGGCTAGATTTTTGCTTTGTCCTTATCATCTGAGTCCTCATATGCATTAGTGTTGCTGCTAGGTTTTCTAAGCTTATTTCCATGATAACCAACACCATTTTTATCCTTGGGATTTCTGAATTCAACATGTAAAGGTTCAAGAAGGCCTTTTCCTTTTCCAAGAGGAATTTTTCCATCATGTCCCATCTTCTGTTTAAGTTGATAGCCCATACCTTACTTTTCAGGTGAGATGTCAGTATGTTTGTCTTTCTATTCAGGTTCTTTGTTCTTGTGGAGTAAGGTATCATTTTCATCCCTTTTCAACTCTAGAGGAATTAAATCTTTAAATCATTCAAGTACCTTTATGAATAACAGGTATTGTAACCGATGGAGGTGAGTTTCCATGAGGTTTTGAAGAGAGTGGTAAAGTTTCCACTTGATAGGTTTCCATACCAGTAGGTCTGACAAGATTTATTTTTACATGATTTGATAAAGGCACTTTTTATGATTTTTTAGGAGGTGATCCTTATTTTTTATGAGGAACCATTCGATCTAATTGCTTAGGACTGTTATAGGCTCATGCTGAATCTATAGGAATGGTAATCTCAATCTTGTCATGAGGAAATTTTATGCAATGATGATATGTTGAAGGGACTTCTTGCATTGCATGGATCCATGGATGACCCAAGAGTATGTTGTATGCTAAAGGAATATCCAGTACTTGACAGATGACATCTTGTTGAATAGGACATACCTGAATAGGGAAGACTACCAGGCCTTTAGAAGAGCGTTCCTCTTCATCATATGATTTGATCATTATTTTGCATTAGGGATAAAAAAATGCTCTGAGAAACTGAGAGCTTTAACTAGATTAACGGTACAAATATTCAAACCTGCACCTCCATCTATCAAAATGCGCTTAACTCAAAATTGGTAGATGGAGACTTCAATGTGGAGAGGTTGATTATGAGGATGACATATGTGTCATGTTTTTTTAGAAAAATGTTAGATAAGGTGGTGATGCAAGGTGACTGACCATGGACTGGAACTTATCGACATCTAGGTCCCTAGGTATGTTAACTACAAGAAGGGCTTGATTAAGGATTTCCTTGTGATCATGAGAGATGTCAAGTAGCTCAAACATTGAGATGTGATTTGTAGTATGTTGAAGTTGGTCAACCGAATTAGGATCCTGTGTAGTTGAAAAGGTAGTTTATTAAATTTTTGGGGTTGATATCTGCTTAGAAGAAGAGGAGGAAGATGATCCTTCTCCTCAAGGAGCTTGAGAACTAGTTTCCACATTAGATGATTCAACTTTATTTTTTCCTTTAGCCTGATCTTAAGATTCAAGCATGTTGATCACATTATCATTGTTAGAATAGGTATAGGTAACCTTGTTATCTTTTTCCTTAGAAGATTCCCCTTTTTCAAATTTAGGAAAAGGCTCTTTGAAAGCCTTATGGTCATTATTAGCTTGTGGAGAATCAACCACAATAGTGTCATCATCGATTAGATCCTAAATAATATTTTTGAGTTTCATGCATTCATTAGTCTTGTGGCCCTTGTTGCAATGGTAATCACAATAGTGATTGTTGTTCCACCACTTAGGCTTGATATCAAGATCATAGGGTCTTGAGTTTTCAAGGAAGGTAATGATCTTGTTAGCTAGAAGATTTTTCAAAGTGTTTTGAAGTGATTCTCCAAGAGGAGTGAAGTTTCTCTTAGGCTTGGAAGCCCAAGGATTGTTAGTTTTATCTTTCACAATAGTGGATAGATTAAATGATGGATCTTTAATAGTTGTAGACTGTGAAGTTGTAGCCATGATTTTGTCATTGACGACATCCTTTGTCTTGTTCCAGAATTTTTTTTTATCTTTATTGTGTTGGTTGTTAGAAGATAATTTGGATTGAAGAGCTATATCACCCTTACAAACAAGGACATCATCTATGCAAATAGACAACTCAACCAGTTTATCGAATGAAGTATAAGATTGCATCTGTAATGCATAATTCATTTTGGGAACTAGAGAATTGATAAATATGTCGATCTTTTCAGTCTCAGGAATTTTTCAAGAATAGCACGAGTATAGATTTTGCTAGCTTTGAAAGAACATCACAAAAGACTCACCTTGAAGTTGTTTGATGTTACAAAGATCAAGCATAGTGATAGCATGTTTAATTTTATAGGAGTATTGCTGAATAAATCTTTGCACTAGCTAGTCAAAAGACTTGAGAGGAGGAGATAGTTTAGTGAACCACTCCATAGATTTACCACTAAGACTCATAGGAAAGAGTCTCATGAGATAAGTGAGTTCATGCAATAACTCCATGCTAAGTGCGCAAAACTCTCTAACGTGATCATGAGGGTCTTTTCTACCATCATGCTTTGCATATATAGGAAACTTGACCTTTCAAGGAAAAGGTGGCATGTATAGGTCTTTGTCAAAATGAAATGAGAAAATAGCCTCAAGAGATAAAGATGTGCTTGGTTGTTCTTTCTCTTTTTCAAAGCATTGCATATGCTTCATCATATCTTCCATCTATTTTCTCATGATTTCTAGTCCAGGTTCTTCCTTCTTGATTATATTATCAACATCAAAGTTGGATAGCTTAACTCCTTGTGAGGATAGATGAAAGAAGTATTGATCTTTGTTTTGACTTAGCATCAACTTCATGAGTCTTTGTAAGTGTTCATCTTGTTGGAACTGTAGGATGTCTTCCTCAGTGATCTAATTATCTAAATCACCACTTTGTGATCCATGTGAGCCATGTTGTGAACCATGTCTAGAGTTGGGAGGTTCTTGGTTTTCTTGTCCAAAGTGTTTATCGCCCAATTGTTTTAGGAATTCCCCAATCCTCTTGTTTCATTCTTCAATGATTAGAGTGTAAGAAACACTATGTGCCAATGTAGAAGAGGATATAGTAGATTATCTAGAGATGTTAGCAAAGGGTTTGAGACCCCAAGGTAGAGGACCTTCTTTAGTTAAGTTGTCAAAGATAGCTTCAGGTTTTTTTCCTTCACAGATTTGAAATTTGGTTGTGACCAGAATGAAAGAAGAATGTCAAAATCCAAATAGGATGACTTATGATGACTTGATGTTCAAGCTAGGTAAGTAAAGATGTTCACTTGTCCAAAGTACAAGAGTGTAAGAGATATAGAAAATATAAATTGTCACAAAATGTCCAAGTTGAGGGGATATCCCTACGTATGACACTTATGAACAAGAAAGAGATTGGATAGAGCATTCAAGAGAGTTGATCAAAGAGATGGTGGACAAGTGAAAATTCTACTAGCCAAGTATGTATTCAAGAGATCAAAGTAATCTTTTCTAGCTAGAGGCAATTCCCAACATACTAGAATGTACCAAATAACAAGATAAGTTAACGATAGAAATGGAGAAGAAATATTGACAATTTTAAGCTTAGTCCAAGAGTTTAGTTCAAAGGATTGCAAGTGTGATTGAAAATTTTGGAGAATTCCCTAAACAAGGTTAATTTTGAAAGCATGTAGTAACCAAGCAATAGTCTTAAAATAATCCAACAAGGGACAAAGAAACCTTATGGATACAAGAATATGTGAGGTCTTAGTAAGGTGTAATAATGTTCAAGTATAGCAAGTGTATGTTCAACAAATATTTCCACAAGTCTTAGCACAAGAAGACACATCAAGAAAACTACCTTAAGGTCAAGCAGGTAGTGTTCCAACCTTTTCCCAAAACTTGGTACCCCTTCACCTCACACAAAGTGATGTTGGCTTTGTCATGGATTTGCATCCAAGGGAGTACATATGGTGAGTGTCTTGGGGTAATCTATGTCAAATCTACTTGGATCAATCCCTACACACAAGAAGGAAAACAACCAAAAAGGATAGCTTCTAAGTCCTAAGGTGTTTAGCAAGGGACTCCGTTCATGACCACCCCTTATAGTTCTGCAAGAAGAATTAAGGCTTATAACCCTACAAGCACCCAAGATCCATGGTCTCACAAGCAAGATTTAGACCTCTTGGCCCTACACAAAATGAATGTATTCCCCTTGTAATCTTGTAAACAAAGTTACAAGTGCCAAGTCAAATGTAGTCTTGGTTTACAAGATTTAGGCAACTAGGCCCTACATATGAAGAAGCATTAGGAATAGAAAGTAGCCAAGTTTTCTATCTCTTTGGATTGAAAGAAGATTTTGATTATATTTGGGTGGATTTGTTAGAATAATGAAGAGGGGGGGGTGAATCAGTTATCCAGTGTCCCAAAACAAAATGTATAATTCAAATCACATACTTCAATTTATGTTGCTCGGTAAGAAAATAATACTTTCACTATCTGTGCTTTTACTGATTACCAATCTAAAACTTATAACAGTTACCGATCAAATCTAACATGTAATATGCAAAGTATGATAACAAACAAATATCACAATCAACACATAACCACGAGATTTAACGTGGAAACCCTGTAAAGGGAAAAACCACCTGGGACTGGCAACCCAAAAAATGTTCACTCTTCTGAAGTGAGGTCAGTAAAGACCCCACCCTGTTAAAGGTTACAAACAAACTATCAGGTGTGACCTTGTTAGAGGATTTTAGACTAGAAGTTATCATCCAACCAGCATTCACTATGGGGTTGACAGGATAACAATGTTCATTCTATGAATGATACATCATAAGAATTTTCAGAGTCCACTCAGTTAAGAGATTTTAAATGTATACACTGGTTAAATATGTAATAGTAAATGATCTACCTTAATACAACTTCATTGCACATTACAGACCAATATTTTGCTCAAACAAATCTTTCTGATCAATATATCACTTCAAATTCAACACTGTGTCAACTTACTGTGCATTGGTAATAACTCTCCATAGCTTAGTAATTGTTCTGCAGCTCGGTTCTTACTAACCAGTATGATCAGAAATGCATGAAAGCTTCTTCACGCGATAATCCTACAGCATCTACTTCTTCTAGCATTTTTTCACAATGAAACCCTAGTCTCTTATATAGACGAGTAAATCATTTTCTTTCTGTCCATCAGATTTTGTCGCTTAATAATCTTCATTGATTTTGCCACTCCAAGCTTCCTCAGCTGATGTGTCAATAACTCATTTCAATCTATTCCATTAGATCTTCTTTTAATTATGTTAGCCATCGATCATCATAACAAACTTTATCCGTTGTCTCGTAATCATACACTTTCCATCTCATCAATCTTTATTGGCTAAACTGATCATTTAATTCATTTTGTTTTGATTGATTAATAAAAAAATGCATCAGTGAACACAAGCTCGGTTAATACTACGGTCGGTATACACTATACTCTATTGGTGTATACTATGAATGCTTTAGTTACCGACAACACTGCTTTGTGTCTTTCAGCTCTATTCTTCATTATATATGAATGCAACATAATAAAGTCAATATCATCAATTCATAGACTCATCAACAAGTTACTCAATGTGTTCCTTATCCTCATCTGACATATACATCTTCCTCATGTAGATTTCTCTGTTCTTCATCTCTTTCACCTTTCTTTAGATGTGTCGGTATAGTAACTTATAAGATAAGTATTGTCAAGCTAGTTGACATCAATGACAACATAATACTGATTTGATCATATTACATATCTAATCAATAACTCCCTTAGTAATCTTTAATCATAGATTCTTCAATCAGATTCCAAATTAGTTGTAGTCCAACAATCTCTCCCTTTGGCATTGATGGCAACTCAAGTAATATGAAATGTACCATACACATACCAAACATGTATTCTACAACTTTCTAAACAAATTTTTTAAGTTGAATAGACTTAATATGTTTAATCACTACGTTACTCAACATTTGTAATGCACTTGGCAGTTCTCTTGTTCCTGCTTCTATTCTTAGTAACTGATCTTCAATACTTTGTCTCATTCAGATTGTCTCTCCCTCAGATAGTTCTGATCGGTGCACAGTTTCTCTTCCTTTGTTTATCTCTCCTTTTCATATTATTTATCTCTCCCTTTGATAGCAATGCCAAAGAGACAAATAAACAAATAGTTTTGTCTTCCTTTGTATCTCTGTATACTGATAGCCCAATCGGTTCTGTGCTCCAAACTTAATCGCAACCTTGAACATTATTCAAAGTGTGAGCTATGCTGCATCAACAGGTATGATCTTCTGATAAAAATAGGTTGATGCAACATCCAGATCACCTTAGTGACCGATAGACAGGGGACGGACCCCAAGTCTAGTCCTCAAGTATTCAAAAGTGTCCTTCGGTAGAGGCTTTGTAAAAATATCTGCAAGTTGTTCTTTAGATGTGACAAATTCCAATTTCACTTGCTTCTCTTGCACTTGTTCTCTTAAGTAATGATACTTAATAGATATATGCTTTGTCTTTGAGTGCATCACAGGGTTCTTTGAAATATTTATAGCACTAGTGTTGTCACAATATATAATCACTGGGTCAGTGATTACCTCATTCATCCCTTCCAATACTTGCTTTATATAGGCAATGTTTGAACAATTAGTAGCAGCAGCAACATACTCTGCTTCTACTGTTAACTGAGAAATGCAAGCCTACTTTTTACTTGTCTAGGTTACAAGTCTGTCACTAAAGAAACATGCTCCTCTAGTGGTGCTCTTTCTGTCATCCACATTTCTAGCCCAATCAGCATTGGTGTAAACCTTCAATTCAAACTTCCCTTCCTTAGAATACCATAATCCATAATTCTCTATCTTCTTCAGGTATCTTAAGATTCTTTTAGTAGAACTCATGTGTGATTCTCTAGGATTAGCAGAGAATCTAGCAACAATTCCTATAGCATGTGCTATATCTGGTCTACTATGAACTACATACATTAACTTACCAATCATGGATCGGTAAAGTGTCTAATTTACCTCTATAGTTTCATCCTCCTTTGTCAATTTGCATCTAGTAGCCATCGGTGTTCCCATAGGTTTAGCATCTTCCATGCCAATGTCTTCAGTACTTCCTTTATGTATTTAAATTGTGTGATGAATATCCCATCACTCTGCTGAATCACTTGTAGTCCTAGAAAGAACTTAATCTCTCCAAATATAGACATTTCAAATTCCTTTTGCATTTCATCAACAAATGATTTACACACATGATCTAAACCTCCAAAAATAATATCATCCACAAAAATTTTAGCAATAAGAATAGTGTCATCAGTATCACCTTTCATATACAGATTGTTGTTTTCACTTGTTCTGACAAATCCAATACTTAACAAGTAAGTATGCAGCCTTTCATACCAAGCCCTCATTGCTTGCTTCAAACCATATAATGCTTTATGTAATCTACACACCATTTCTTTTTTTTCTAGATCAACAAATCCTTCAGGTTGTTCTGTGTAGACCTCTTCATCTAGTATACCATTTAGAAAAGCTGACTTCACATCCATTTGATAGAATTTGAATTTCTTGTGTGCAGCATATGCAAGTAGCATTCTGACTCCTTCTAATCTAGCAATAGGTGAAAATGTTTCACCATAGTCAATGCCTTCTTCCTATGCATAGCCCTTGCATACCAATCTTGCTTTATTTCTTGTGACTTCACCATTTTCATTCAATTTGTTCCTGAATATCCACTTAGTACCAATAACATTTGTCTTTTGGTCGGGGTACTAAGGACCAAGTTTTGTTCTTTTCAATTTGTTCTATTTCTTCTGTCATTGCATTAACCCATTCTTCATTCTCTAATGCAACTTTCACAATTTTCGGTTCAAATTCACAAACTAGACATGTACCTTGTCTTGTTTTGCTCCTAGCTTGCATTCCAGCATGTTTGTCTCCAATGATTTGTGTCTTAGGATGATGTCTTCTAACAAAACTAGCCAGAACTTAGTTTCTTATTTCTTGTTCATCCTATTCAGGTTCATTTCCTACCTCAGTAGCTCCATTTTGTTCTTTGGTTTGACCTTCCTGATGTTCTAAATTGTTTTCCTGCTGACCGGTTACCACAGACTGTTGCATTGGTAGATACTCTAGATGTTCAATGTAAGTGAATCTACTATAGTCTTCTAGTTCCTTTGTACTTTCCTCTATGTTCTTGTCATCAAACTCATCAACACGAACATTAGTACTTTCAACTATCTTATTTGTAACCTTATTCAGACATTTGTATGCTTTACTTGTAGAGGAATAACCCTAAAATATCCCTTCATCTCCTTTTGAGTCAAATTTACCTTTTCTCTCATCTTTCAAAATAAAGCATTTACTTCCAAAAATCTTGAAATAACTTACAGTTGGTTTGTGTCCAAACCATAGCTCATAAGGTGTCCAGTTCATATCCTTCTTCAATTGTACTCAGTTAAGAACATATACAATTGTACTAACAGCTTCCCTCCAATATTTATGAGAAACATTCTTCTGTATCATTAGTGTTCTAGCACAGTCAATTATTGACCTATTCCTTCTTTTAGCAATCCCATTTTGTTGAGATGTCCTCGGTGCAGAGACCTATCTTTTAAAACCATGCTCATTATAGAAATTAGTAAATTCATCAAAGATAAATTCACCTCCTCTATCAGATCTTAAGCATTTTATTTCTTTTCCTATTTCTTTCTCTACCTTAGCTTTATACCATTTAAACATTTTAAAAGCTTCAAATTTCTTCTTCAAGAACATAACAGTCATTAGTCTAGTATAGTCATCAACAAAAAGAATAAAGTATCTATCACCATAATAGCTCTGAGTTCTCATAGGACCACATAGGTCGGTATGAACCAACTAAAGTATCTTCTTTGTTGAGTAGTCTTTTCTTTTAAAACTAGACTTAGTCATCTTACCTTTCTGACATTCATGGCACATGGTATGATCAGGTTTTGACAAGTTAGGTAATCCTCTAACTCTCCTCTTTTTACTAATCTTGATCATGTTGTCAAAGTTCACATGGCATAACCTTTTGTGCCACAACCAAGCATCTTCATGCTTTATTAACAAACAAGAAGATTGATCCATATCAAGATAGAATAGATTACCTCTAGATTGTGTACCAATTTCGACAAGTCTTCCTTCATCATTATAGATCTTCACCTTTTTTCTCTCAAAAGCTAGTCGGTGGCCTGAATTGTTCAGCTGAGCCACACTTAACAAGTTGTAGTTCAATCCATCTACCTAGTATGCATTTTCACATTTTATTCTGTCATTAATCATAAGTGAACCTTTACCTCTTACCATACAAGGTGCATCATTTCCCATTCTTACTAATCCTCCATTGTATTCAATAAGCTAATCAAATTTTTCTACATCACCGGTCATATGATGTGTACAGCCACTGTCTATGATCCATGTATCATTTCTGCTTACTTTAGAGATCAGTGTTGTCTCTTCATGTTTCTCTTCTTCTTCTGAATCATCTTTCATAGCAACAAAAACTACTTCTATATCATCATCAAAATTAGATTCAGTTTCAATATCTTCGGCTATGTAACATACCTTTTTACCTTTGTCATCTCAATTGTCTCTATTGCTGTGTTGGTAGCCTTTGTTGACTCTTCTCCCATAGCTTCCTTCAGATCGGTCTTTAGATCTATCTTCATCTTTCTTCTATGGACATCTAGCAGCAATGTGACCAACTTCCTTGCAATTAAAACATGCCAAAGGTAGCTTACCTCTATACCTTCCTTTTCCTTTGGGAAATCTTCTAGCCATAAGAGCTTCAAGCTCATCAAGTTCATCATCGGTACAATCATCACTATCATTATCTCTATTATTCCTGCTAGACTTACTAATCTTCAAAGAAGACATGAAAGCTGATTCAATAGGGGGAACAACATTGTTGTCAAAGTTGTTTAATTCAAAAGTTGTAAGCTTACCAATCAGAGTATCAAGGGTAATATTGGATGTAGCTCTTGTTTCATGAATTGTAGAGATCTTGATTGCATAAACTGGTAGCAAAGTTCTAAGAATCTTGCTTATCACTGTTTCATCATCAATGACTCCATCTGATGCTCTAATAGCATGTACTACCTCTTTCAGTCTATTTGAGTACTGCACAATGTTCTCACCTTCTTTCATCCTCATATCATCAAATCTACCTCTCAGAATTTTAGCTTGGGCTCTTTTGACATTTAGATCTCCACTGTATATCAAATTTAACTTGTCCCACATCTCTTTGGCAGTAATGCATCCCTTAATGTCTTCAAATCTAGTTTCAATACAGATAGTAGCAAGTTCCATCATAGTAATGTTGTGTTCATGCATGTCTATTAGTTGATCAAGGGTCAGGGGACCAGTGGGCGGTGCAATGTATCCATTCATCATCAGATCTAGTGCAGAATTCCCAATTCCAGATAAGTCCAGCTTCATCCGACTTTGCCATACTGTGAAGTTCTCTTTATTCAATTTTGGTACTTCCCTCTTATACATCTTGAGACCTTTGTGCTTAAGTCCTTAAAACTTTGTTCTAAGCAACCACATCTCTGATACCAATTGTTAGAATAACTAAGAGGGGGGGTGAATCAGTTATCTAGTGTCCCAAAACAAAATGTATAATTCAAATCACATACTTCAATTTTTGTTGCTCAGTAAGAAAATAATACTTTCACTGTCTGTGCTTTTACCGATTACCAGTCTAAAACTTATAACAGTTACCGATCAAATCTAACATGTAATATGCAAAGTATGATAACAAACAAATATCACAATCAACACATAACATAGGAGATTTATCGTGGAAACCCTGTAAAGGGAAAAACCACTTGGGACCGAAAACCCAAAAAATGTTCACTCTTCTAAAGTGAGGTCGGTAAAGACATGACCCTATTAAAGGTTACAAACACACTGTCAGGTGTGACCTTGTTAGAGGATTTTAGACTAGAAGTTATGGTCCAACTAGCATTCACTATGGGGTTGACAGGATAACAATGTTCATTCTATGAATGATACATCATAAGACTTTTCAGAGTCCACTCCGTTAAGAGATTTTAACTATATACAATGGTTAAATATGTAACAGTAAATGATCTTCCTTAATACAACTTCATTGCACATTACAAACCAATATTTTGCTCAAACAAATCTTTCTGATCAATATATCACTTCAGATTCAACACTATATCAACTTATTGTCCATCATTAATAACTCTCTATAGCTCGGTAATTGTTCTACAGCTTAGTTCTTACTAACCAGTATGATCAAAAATGCATGAAAGCTTCTTCACGTGATAATATTGTAGCATCTACTTCTTCCAACATTTTTTCACAATGAAACCCTAGTCTCTTATATAGACGAGTAAATTGTTTTCTTTCTATCCATCAGATTTTGCCGCTTAATCATCTTCATTGATTTTGCCACTCCAAGCTTCCTTGGCTGATGTGTCAATAACTCATTTCAATTTGTTCCATTAGATCTTCTTTAAATTATGTTAGCCGCCGATCATCATAACAAACTTTATCCATTATCTTGTAATCATACACTTTCCAACTCATCAATCTTTATCAGCTAAACTGATCATTTAATTCATTCTATTTTTCTTGGTTGATAAAGAAATGTGTTAGTGAACACAAGCTTGGTTAATACTATAGTCAGTATACACTATACTCCATCGGTGTATACTTTGAATGCTTTAGTTACCGACAACACTGCTTTATGTCTTTCAGCTCTATTCTTCATTATATATGAATGCAACATAATAAAGTCAATATCATCAAGTCATAGACTCATCAACAAGTTACTCAATGTGTTCCTTCTCCTCATCTGACATATACATCTTCCTCATGTAGATTTCTATGTTCTTCATCTCTTTCACCTTTCTTTAGATGTGTCGGTATAGTAACTTATAAGATAAGTACTGTCAAGCTAGTTGACATCAATGACAACATAATACTAATTTGATCATATTACATATCTAAGTAGTAACTCCATCAGTGATATTTAATCATAGATTCTTCAATCAGATTCCAAATCAGTTGTAGTCCAACAAGATTAGTTGGCTTTTCTTTTTCCCCACTTAGGTCATTCCCAAAATATTTCTCTTTTGGCAGGCCCTCTAAAGGTAAATGCAAGAAAAGAAATGGATAGCTAGTGGAGGTCTAGATTTATGATTTTTCGATGGGGAAAAAAGCATAGTGTCCTACTCCATAGTTTCCCCTAAACACATCAAGAACATGTTAATTTACCCAAGACTAATTAAAAGTGATCAACCAAGTAGGTCTAGATTTCTGATTTTCCAAGAGGAAAAGGGCATACTCTCCTACTACTCAACCAATCACAAAACAATAAACCTTCTAGTTAAGGTAGGTGCCTAGAAATCAAATGTAAGCAGACACATAGTTTATTTATATCTCCAAGGCAACCTACAAGACAAATGCATTAGTAGTTTTAGGATGAAGTCTTTGACAAGTGAATCCTACATCACAAAACGTTAGTAGGCATGAAGATATGGAGCTCTTTTGATAAGAACACCCTACAAAACCACAAGTTAGGTCATGAAAAGTATGCAAATAGAAGCAATAGCCCTGCAAGATCACTTGTTAGTCACTATTAGAAGACCAAGAAATCAAAAAATGCAAGAAAAATCAAGCAATCTCAGCCTAAACTTAGACTGTGACAGAAATAAATTTTGGGTGATAATTAATCAGTCTATCAGAAAATCATATGATAGACCTTATAGAAGAAAAATTGCATTCATGGGCCAGGTGATATACCTTATAAAGGTTGTGCAATATTTCACAGTAAGGTCGGGTGATATTCCATTGTATAGCAGAATGATAGTTTAGAAAATTCAGAGTGTCACCTAGCAGTATAATAAAATGTTGCATGGGTATTGTATAAAGTGTCGTAGGACCTTTGAGCCTGCAAAAATAAAAGTGTCAAAGCTGTGATAACAAACAACTAAAAGTGCAAGACATGGAGCAAAAAATGAATGTCGATCCCCATGGTGGGTGCCAAAGATATGTGATCAAAAGTGTGACACACTTCTATGAACTGTTACACTTGAGAGAGAATCCATGGAAGAGGAAATCTCAAGAAGTGGCTCATAGCTTCCTAGTTGAAGTGAGTTTAATCCTTCTCATGATGCTCATCAAATTGGCATAGAGGATTAGTGACTTGATTACTCCAAAATGAAAGATGCAAAGTGCAAGAATGAAGCTAAGATGCAAGAATGCAAGCTAGAATGAGAGGTTAAGCTAAGAATATATGAAAGCAACTAGTAATCTAGAATAGGATTGCAAGAGCTAAATCTATAATGCAAGAAAGACACTAGATTAACAATGCAAGATTAAGTTAGAAATCAAGCTAAGCTAAGAATGAAAATGACAAGATTGAAAGAAAGCTAGAATGAAAGAGCTTAAGATAACAATATGAAACTTAGAATGCAAAAGAGTGGACCCTTGAGCAAGGGAAGACCTTCCTTTTAAAGGAATTGTCTCAAAAATGAAGGATGGAGATTAAGAGGCAATAAAATGAGTGATTGGGATGAAGAAGCAAAAGGAGATGCAAGGAGATGCAAGGTTAGGTATAAATGAGTGGTAAGGATTAAGAGACAAAAGAGAAATGTTAGGTAGAATAAGACAAAATAGAAATTTTGAAAGCACAAATCCCTTTTAATTTCTAATTAATCAAGATTAAGTATGCACATATGTGAATATGTTTTTTTAATAAAAGTGTAGGAACTTTATATTAAAAGTAATGTTATAGAAATTAAATAAATATGCAAGCTCTAGAAATTATACCATAGTATAAGCTTGATATAAAATTTTGATTTAATTATGCAAAGGGGATTTTAAGGGTTACTCTACATAATGATGCTTAGAAAAGAGATGATTTGATCAAAAGGGGGCTTAAGTTCTACTAGACTAATTTTAGATGATTACAGGTTTTACAAGGACTATACACATTATGGATCAAAAGAAGAGACATAATGCTCATATTGTAATGGTTCTCCAAATGCCACATTCATTCTTTAAAGCATCCAAGGAATATATATGGTGAGTGATCTGCTGGTGATTCGGGTAAGTCCACTTGGATCAATCCTTGCACAAAGATTAGGATGCTTTAAGAGGTGATTCAGGCAGCTTCTAACCAAGAGTTTCTAGTGAGGGCATCCATTCACAACTATCCCTTATAGTTCCACTAACGGAATTGAGGTCTATATCCCTACAAGTGCTTTAAGTAAGGTATTCTTGCAAGAAAGATTGAGACCTCTCAGCCCTACACATTACTCTCATGTGTGTTCTTCTAGTCAAATGAATGACTCAACATAGTTAATAGCTATGTCCTTGTGGTTTTTTGGCCAACAAGCCATAAATTTAATAGTGGGTTAGATGAGCTGGCTTTTCTTTGTCCCACTTGGGTCACTCCTACGAGATTTTTACCTCAACAGAAGGCCCTCTAAAGGTAAATGAGAAAAGAAAGTAGATAGGCTAACAAAGGTCTAGATTTCTAATTTTCCATAAGGGAAAAGAGCATACTCTCCTACTCCATAGCTTCTCCCAGGCACATCAAGCACATATGAATTTACCCAAGATTCTTTTGCAAGTGAAAAACTAAGTAGGTCAAGATTTATGATTCAACCTCTAAGAGGTGAAGAGAATACTCTCTACTAACCAACTAATCAGAAGAAAAGAAGCCTTCCCAATTGAGAGATAGGGTACTAAAAGGGGAGGGGTGAATCAGTGCCCTCAAAAACTTTGACTCCAAAAACTCAATCAGCAAACAGTAGTAAACTCATCCATCAACTGAATCCATTGTATGCATCATTCATTCAATTAACTTGTAAATATAAATTGCATGAAATCAAATAATAAACCAATCACATAACACAAGTATTTTGGTTACGTAGAAACCCTTGTTAGAAGGTAAAAATTGTGGTGGGGATGACACCCACAAATTCTTCACTACTGCAGATAATAAAGTTTACATGTTAAGGCTACAAGTTGTGATCACTTCTGGTGATCTTACCTTGTTAGGAGTAATAAAATATCAGCTAGATCTACCTTGTTAAAGGATTTCAAAAACACTACTTGAGTGTGTACTCGGTTAAGAGATTTACAATAAAGACTGTTAGGTCTACTCTGTTAATATATTTTTGCTAACTTTGTTACAATGATTAGAGAATAACATGATGTATCTATAATTGACAACTTAACCTTGTTTGAAATAGATCTATGAAGTATTGAGTAAATATCACCTTGATATGTGAAAATCTTATCTCTGAACTACTCGGTAGCCTTGTCTGATTCTATCTAATCTAAATATCTATGTATTATGCTCTTCCTTATCTAATAACTGATGTCTTGAAGTTGTCTTCTTGCTTCAAGATCTCCTTCACTTGTTCATACCATGCATAGCTTGCTTCTCTTATGTCAAAAGACATGAATTAAATTTATATAGCATACTTCTATTGCCACTTTAAAAAAATTAGGTTACAATATCTTAGGAAAAAACCCTAAGATCTACAGTGTACAAAAATAACCTAGATCTAGCAATTACATAGAGATCATCATCACAATTAATAATTATCTCTACAATAAATCATCCTCGATCTTGGTAAAATGTTTTATGAATCTATTGTAACCATCTGCATAGATAGATGTGCCAAAATAGATTACTATGTTGTTTCCTGGATTGCTCGGTAAACACTATCAATACTGCTCGATATTTACACTGGTGCTCGGTGTCTAGTCTGCCTGGTGTTTACTGATGCTTAATATCGATATACACTGATGCTAGGTAAAACTACTTTGGTGCTCGATTAGAACTATTATCTTTTTGTTCTTGGTACTACCTTGAGATAACTCAGTGTGAAGGCTTATTTAGTTTAACTGACTAGTATGTATAGCATGTAGTACTTCCTTTTACTGACTAGATAGCATAGGTAACTGACTTGATCATCTTTGATACTAATGACAATCCTTAATGCTCAAATAGAGATAACAATCTCCCCCTTTGGCATTAGTATCAAAACCTTGAATGTATATAGACTTGATGTCTCAAAAATTGTTTTAACTTTTCGATATATACATAGATACCATAACTTAACAAAATTTCAAAATTTCTCCCCCTCGGTGCATGCTCCCGGTAGTATGTAGTACACTTATCATTTTTGTACATAATTTGGAATATACATTAGTTTTCCCCCTTTTTGATATTAATGCCAAATGCAAAACTGTGTACTTACAATTTATCAAAAATGTGTTGATGGGTTTTCTTCAAAGAATCCAAGAGGTTTTCCCATTCCTCTTTCAAGTTGGTTAAAGAAATTTGCTCAAGACCGACTTATGCATGCATGTCAAATATATTTTCCAACACATAAAACTCTGGTGTTGTAATAAGTGTTTGCACTTTGACAATGTGTTTCTCAAAAAATTTCAAATAAGGAAGCAACTCGGTTTGTAGCTCGGTGACCTGGTCACTTATCCTTTCTTCCTGCTTCCTCAGATCTTCTCTTAACTGCCTAAGTTCTTTAACCTTTAGTATATTCTTAGCAAAAGCATCTAGCTTGGTTAAATTTGCTTGTGCATTGGCTTGGATTTCGGTATCTAGTTGTTTAATCTTCTCACTGATCTTAGCAGTGAAGGTCTCCACAATGCAAAGCTTAATCAATATCTGACTAATTAACTGAGTAATAGATTGTATGTTGGTTATTACCTCAGATAATTTTACTTTATTTAGTGCCACTTCCTGGCTGATTTTCTCTCCAAGTTTATGTTGTATTTTTTATTTTTCCCTTTCTTCAATTCTTTTCTCAGCTTCAATGTCAGGGGCATTGATTTCTCCTACAAGGGTAGCAAGTTCGTCCATTATAGGTGTGTCCTCATTAATCTATACCTCTAGTATGACCTATTGTAAGATGTCTCTTACATTTTCCAATATCTCCTTTCTCTTGCATTCCATCCTTAGCTTTTCTTGTGCTTCTTTTCTAGTACATAATTCCCCATATTTTTGAGCTCTTTGGGGCTTAGGGTCCTCGGGTCACAATCAGGTATAACTATGATTTTATCTAGTGTGACTGACCCTTTTCCTTATTTTCTCTTCTTCTTATTCTTCTTCTTCTCCTCCTTCTCTGGATCTTGAGGTGAGCTCTTTACAAATGCTACTATTGCTTTTTCCTCAATATTTTGTGTATCTTTCTCGGTTGAAATACTTTCCTCCTTTTTTTGATCCTCAGTAATCTATGTGTCGGTTGATTGAGATGGAGCTTCTGATGTTGTGTTAGGTGGGGTAGCCTCGGTTACTTTGGGGTCATCTTGGCCCTTTGTATCTACCTTTGTTGCCTCTTTTTCTTCAGGCTTATTTGTTTCTATCGGTGTTCCAGCTCCTTGTTCCCCTGATGCATCCATCAGTTGCTCAATTTTTGAGCCTTCGGGTTGTTCCTTGGTTACAATTTCAACTGCTTTCATCAAGATAGGAATTTCACCCAGTAATGATGTGATTGCAGGCTCGATAAAGTTACCTTCTTCTTGTGTTGTACCTCCAACAACATTCACATCCTCATCATCATCTTGGTCATTAGGATCACCATTTGTGATGTCCTCAATGAGTACATCTAGTGTTTTGTTATCTACAATTTGGATCTCAACTTGATCTGGTGCATCCTATGAAATACTTAAGTCCTTAGTGGCATCTGTGGTATCAAGTACCTCGGTATCTGATATATCTACTTTTTCTTGGTTCACTGCCAAGTCTACATCTTTAATATGAATGCCTTTATCTTTTGAGGCAAATGCCATCTTTTATGCTTGTTCTTGGGCTTCAACTATGGAGGTCCAGATGAGTTGACTAGACTCATCTATATCTACTAGATTCTCATCTAGTATCTGCATTGTCTAGCTTTTTACTCTGAATCTCCTTGAATATGTTGTCATGTATTCCTCAATTTCAAAAATAGACAAATTAGGAATTGCCAAAACTAGGGATTGTTCCCTCATTTTCTTCTCGGTGTATAAGGCATAGGACCATTTCTGAGTTATTCTATCCTCTAATGCCTTAGGTAGTTTCTTGGAAAATTCAATATGAACTCTCTTAAATCGAATCATCATCTAGATGACTGCCTCTTCTATTTTGTTCTGATCCTCAGTTGACAAATGTTCAAACCGACTGATTTCAGGATCAGTGAGTTCACCATGCTCAATAATATCCTCATCAACTTCATCAATTTTTCTATCTTTATTGTTGACCACTTTGAATTGATTATTATTATCATTTTCCTCATCTTCTGAATCTTCCTTACCTCTTATCAGTTTTCTTCTTTTCCTCAGTGCTTCTATAGTAGCTTTTGTTCCTCTCTTTGTGTATATTTTTGCAGGTGTTGTTGCTTTTGGTTTTATGAACTTCACAACTCCCTTTTTCAATGGTGGTGAAGCTGCAGTTGCTAACCTTGTTTGTGTCCTTGATTGCACTTTTAACTGCCTCTTCTTTAGAGTTGATGAAGGGGAACCGGTGTAAATTTTATCTCTTTATCTAATTCATTTTCTTCATTGTCATGTGGTTTATCAGTTAACATTAACTGACCTTCGATTACAACTTCAACTAGTAAACTATTAGATGATCCAGAATCATCTCCAAACTTCTCAACTAAAGTTTTCATCATCTTTCTTGATTTCTTAGTTATCTTACTGATAACCAGGCCTATTTTTATTCTTGCTTGGCCTCCTCAAATGTTCCAAATCTCTTTGCATTTTTGTCTTTTGGTGTAGCTAGTAGAGCCTTGATTGATTTTGAAGAAAAATCAATATCTATTTCATAACCCATAGGGGCTAACCATTTAGTTCTATGCTCCACAGCCTTTATTAGTGTATGGTCAGTGTCCACAAGAAAACAAATATCCATCTCATACTCTCCAACCAATTTAATAGGAATTCTACCCTGAGAATTCATTTTAATCTTAAATTTTTCAAAATAGTTATCAAAATGTTGTTTAGATTATTTCCCAAGTCATTAATCATATCTTGTATATGTATTATGACTGGCTTGTTAGTTAACCATTCCATATTACTGACTGAAGGGAAACATCATTGTATATAGAAGAATATGCACACTAGAAGTGATCTAAACTTACAAGTATTAGACTTCATCGACTGGATGGTTTTCATATTCTCTTCGATCTGCTTTAGAAGAAGCTGGCAAGGTCTAACTGGAAATTATTCTTAACCATTTTGTATGCAATGTCAACGGCTCCACATGGCACACTGTGTAGTTTTCTTGACTGATAGATCTTATAACTGATGACATGATCTGCAAACTTAACCTCAGGGTCAATAATTGAACCAATCTTCAGTGCTCGACCATCCCATGTTGCTCTGGTATTGTTTTCAATATTGGCCCTAGAAGTACTATGAAATACCTTGGTCTTGTCAGTTGTCAAAAAATTGGTGACTCTATGAATCATATTCTTTGTGACTTTAACCGGTTCATCCAACCAAAATATTCCATTGTGAAACCAACTTAACACAACCCTTATCCATTTATTTTTAAAGTTCTTTGGGAAACTTAGGGCATTTGTCAGACCAATCATTTCAACTTGTTTATATTCTGGTTTAAGTTTCCCATCTTCATTGCAAAGCTTCTGGAAAGTTGCACACATCTCGAAATCTCCTATTTCTCCTATTTTGCAGTGGATGTATGATCTAACATCTTCAACTAACAAAACCCTAGGTGGGATGCTTGAGAAAGCTCCCACTGAATCTATCTTTGCTACAACTTCAGGATGAAGTTTATATCGAGATTCATCACAGTTAGCTGACACAATTAGGTTCACTTCCTCTTCTACTAGCTTAGATTCAGTTGCCTTGGATGTGGATGCCATTTTAATCAATTTAGGGTTTTGGCAAATATGTTGAATGCGCTCAGTAGAAACTATACTTACTCAAAAATGATGAAGAACATGCTCGATTGAATCTGAAACTACCTTGAATACTTCTAAAAATTCTTAGCTTGAATTCACTCTATGGAAATTTTTTCTCTTCAAACTCATTGTTTAAAGAATGAACTAAGTCTTCCGTATATTTATAGCCTTTTCTGAATTCTTGCTTAATATATTTGTCATTAATGCTTGACCTACTTCCAGCTCAACAACAACTGTCAACTTGGTGAGTACCGCAAAACATAAACTACTAGGTTAACACATAACTCTCCACTTGGTTGATACTGATACTCAGTTAACCTTGCAAAATAGTCACCGACAGTTAACTCTCTACTCGGTCTTGCATATATCGACTATATGACTTTGTTAGCTCAAAACTTATAAACCACAATGCATCTTAATTCATGCAAATTTGGTATATGTACATCAAATATAAGGAACGATATGTAAGATAAGATCAATTTGGAATATCAGTTTCATACATACCTATTTCACCTTAGGTGGAGGTACCGATGTCACCCAATCCAATGGATGAGGTTTCACTAACTACATTGCTTGACTCAACATTTTCATTTGATGCCTTTCTCCACATAGTATTTCTAATTCTCATGATATCTGCAATAGTGTTTCCACTCTCAAATATATGTCCTTCTTCTAGTGCTCGGTCTCTACAATCCTTGCTTAGGTGACCGACTTTATGACAATGCAAGCATGCCATACCAGTTCTTGTCCAGCTTTGAGATTTTCCAGCCCATCTCTTCCTCATACAATTTGCTGCAATATGTCCATACCTTCCACAAACTGTGCAGTTAACCCATGTATTGTAATCCCAAGTGTAAGCACTACCTTGTCTCTTTCGTTGATAAGGTTTGTTCTTTTGTTTCAATGTCCAGACTTCCTTCAGCTTTGCCTTACATTCTTGTGAGGTGTGTCCATTCTTGTTGCAAGTGTAACATAGTTTCTCCATGGTAGGATTGTTAGAAGTCTTATTCAATTTAGCTCCACACTCATATGCTTGATGTCCAAATTTACCACAATAATAACAATAACCATTAAACTTAGGAGTGAGTTTAGGTTTACCTTGTGCTTACTCCTACAAAAATTTGAAGTATGTCCTGGTTTTCCACAGTGATAGCATGTCAGCATTGTTAGAGTAGTCATATTATAGCTAATAATTAATTTATTTAATTATTAGTCTATTATTCTCTACACTTAAGTTAGACTTAGGCACCTTATTATTCTTTAGGGTTTTCTCCTTTAGGGTTTCGGTATCCTTTTATAAGGATTCCCTCTTTGTATTTTTCAGCAACTCAATGCATTATTCATAATAGATTGTTTTTTGAATGTGCATATGATGTCTCTGGATTTTTGGCCTCCATGATTTTCTTGCTTTTCTGTTCTTTGCTTCTTCCATGTGACAGGGTTATGCATGCAGGTGTTCTTGGGAGATTAGTTTTTCACCTAATCTAACAAGCATCTTAGGTCTCTGATTTTTATTGTTGTTCACTTGTTCAGCTTGCTTGGATGATTCACCTTTCTCGGTGTAGCCTAATATTGCTTTGCTTCCAAGTCTTCTTTAATTAATCTAAAAGTCATTGATTTTATTTGAATTGTCTTCAGCCTATTTCATCATTTCATTATGTTGTAGCTTCATCTTTACTTCATTTCTCAGTTTCTCATTCTCTTTCCCGAGTACTCCAATATCTTCAAGTTTTCTTGACAACTCACCATTTACTTGGTTGATCTCCTAGTTTAAAATCATCATCTAATTGGATATGTCAAAATGATGCTTAGTAAGTCTTTGTATCTTAGTTTCTTTTTCTTGAAGTTGTTCAGTCATCTACCTTCTATCTTAAACAACTAGATTCCTTTCTTGTTCAACTTGTCTAGCATTATTCATTACATCAATCATTCTCACCATCTGTGATTCTTGACCAATCTACAGGGCTTTCACTTGTTCAATCAAATGAAGATTTTTCTCAAACAAATCAGATATAGCACTTTCAGAAATATCAAAAATACTGCCTGAACTAGATCCTAAATTCTCAAATGGATCAGCAATCTCCTATTCATGATAATTAGTCTCACACTCCCTGATAACCATGCTCTTTCTCTGTACTAGTAACTTTTTCAATTCATCCTTGGCATGTTTGTACTCCTTAATGAACATCTACATCTGAACCTTTTGATTCTCTATTGTCTTGTCCAACTTATATCTCTCCATGGTTAGATCTTCACTCTTCAGTGGTTAAATCATCCAATAAGAGATCTGAGCTCTGATACCAATTGTTGGAATGGAGAGATAGGGTACTGAGAGGGGAGTGGTGAATCAGTGCCCTCAAAAACTTTGACTCCAAAAACTCAATCAACAAACAGTAGAAAACTCATCTATCAACGAAATCCATTGTATGCATCATTCATTCAATTAACTTGTAAATGTAAATTGAAAGAAATCAAATAATAAACCAATCACATAACATAAGTATTTTGGTTATGTAGAAACCCTTGTTATAAGGTAAAAATTGCAGTGGGGATGACACCCACAAATTCTTCACTACTACAGATACTAAAGTTTGCATGTTAGGGCTACAAGTTGTGATCACTTCTAGTGATCTTACCCTGTTAGGAGTAATAAAAGATCAGCTAGATCTACCTTGTTAAAGGATTTCAACAACACTACTTGAGTGTGTACTTGGTTAAGAGATTTACAATAAAGACAATTAGGTCTACTCTGTTAAGAGATTTTTGCTAACTCTATTACAATGATTAGAGAATAACATGATGTATCTGTAATTGACAACTTAACCTTGTCTGAAATAGATCTATGAAGTATTGATTAAATATCACCTTGATATGTGAAAATATTATCTTCTGAATTGTTCGGTAGCCTTGTCTAATTATATCTAATCTGAATGTCTCTATATTCTTCTCTTCCTTGTCTGATAACTGATGTCTTGAAGTTGGCTTCTTGCTTCAAGATCTCCTTCACTTGTTCATACCATGCATAGCTTGCTTCTCTTATGTCAAACGACATGAATTACATTTATATAGCATACTTCTATTACCGCTTAACAAAAATTAGGTTACAATACCTTAGGAAAAAACCCTAAGATCTACGGTGTACAAAAATAACCTAGATCTAGAAATTACATAGAGATCATCATCACAATTAATAATTATATCTACAATAAATGATCCTTGATCTTGGTAAAACATTTTATGAATCTATTGTGACCATCTGCATAGATAGATGTGCCAAAATTGATTACTATGTCATTTCCTAGATTACTCGGTAAACACTATCAATACTGCTCAGTGTCTAGTTTTCTCGGTGTTTACTGATGCTCAGTATCAGTATACACTGATGCTCGGTAAAACTGCTCTAGTGCTCGATTAGAACTTTTATCATTTTGTTCTTGGTACTACCTTGAGATAACTCACTGTGAAGGCTTATTTAGTTTAATTGACTAGTATGTATAGCATGTAGTACTTCCTTTTACCGACTAGATAGCATATGTAACCAACTTGATCCTCTTTGATACTAATGATAGTCCTTAATTCTCAAATAGAGATAAAAAGCTTCTCCCAAGCACGTCAAGCACATATGAATTTACCCAAGATTCTTTTGCAAGTGAAAAACCAAGTAGGTCAAGATTTATGATTCAACCTCTAGGAGGTGAAGAGAATACTCTCCTACTACCCAACTAATCACAAGAAAATAAGCCTTCCCAATTGAGCTAGATGCATAAAAGGATCAAATTAAGGAAGACATAATTTTTACTTGAATCTCCAAGGCAACCTGAAAAAAATGGCTTAGTAATCTCAAAATACAACTTTGAAAAGCATCCTACAGTCACAAAGCGTTAGTAGTCTCAAAATAATACAATGTAGATGACTTTGGAAAGAAAATTTCCCCCTCTAATGACCCACAAAAACTAGTTATTTCCTACAAAAGAGATTGTTAAGGCCAAGACAAAGTCGAATCAAGCATGAAAATCCAAAAATTCAAGCAACTAGACCCTAAAAAACACTCTATTTTTGGTGCGATAAAACATATTCAACACCATATTATCGTACGATGAAACTCAAAGAGCCATGTGATGAAAGCCAAAGTGTTTGTGTTGTACAATAAAACTCAAAATTACATGTGATGGATCACCTTATTACATATTATCATATGATAAAACTCGTCATTGCATACGATGAAAAAGGGTGTCATACGATAATCTAGACTATTAGGTGTGTTATTTGTTGCATTTACAAAAAATGAATAAAAAGAACCTGTAAGAAATAGGACCAAAAACTGATTCAAGCCCTACAGTGGGCACAAAAAATGTGTCGTTAAAAATTAGTATTCATTTGGAATGCAACCGACACTCAATAAACCATTATCTCAAGAATTTAGCCACAAGAGTTAATATCAAATGAACAAACTAAATCCTCAAAAGTGGCTTATTGCTTCCTAGTTGAAGTGATTTTACTCCTTTTCAAATTGCTCATTAGATTACCATGAAGGATTAGTGACTTAACTACTCCAAAATAAAATATTTCAATTGTAGAGGAGATGCAAGACTTGCATTCACCACTCCAAGATTGATCTAAATGCAAATGTAAAGCTATGATGAAACTAGAATGCGAGATTAACAATGCTACTACCAAAGTAAATTAGAATGCAAGTACTCTAGTGATGCAAGTTACTCTAAGAGATTACCTAAGCTAATAATGCAAGAAAAATATGAGAATATGATGAAAGAAACTAAGAGCTAAGAACTCAAAATAACATAGTAACTCTAGAATGCATAAATATGGATCCCTCAAGCCAAGGAAGAGATTCCTTTTAAGGAAAATGCCTCAAGAATGAAGGGTGGAGAATAAGAGGTAAAAGATGTTAGGTAGAGATGAGTGGTGAGAGAGATCAATCCTTGTGAAAGGATCCAATAATTCTAATTGGTCAAGCTTGATTGGAGAAAAATACAAAATGACAAATCCCCTTTTAATTGTCATTTAATCAAGATTAATTTGCACATTGTGTTCTTTTTAATAAAAGTGTTAGGAATTTATATTAAAATGAAGTTTTGACAATTAAATGATTTTTCAAGTTTTAATTATTTAATTTAATTATGTGAGGGGGATTATTTAAGTTTCTTACATAATTATGTCTAGTAAATTATACCTTTGAGATTTACAATTTGTTTTAAGGTCATTTGATCAAATTAGGGGCTTAGGTTCTACTAGACAATTTTTTGGTGATTACAAAGATGTTTATTGGCCAAGATTCTTATTATTATTTACTATTATCACATTGTATTGGGTTCTTGTGTTCATGGATTGGTGCATCTTCACCTTGGTTTGGTTCATTTCTTTCATATGCGACATGTTTGAGGATGAAATGACTTCTTTCTTGAGATGGTAGTCACTTGATTTTATTGTAGGTATCTTGATGAAATTCAAGAGCATGTTGGGGATTCATGTGGTTACATGTGTGGCTATGATGATGTATTACACTAATTGACCCTTATGCAATGCATGCAACAAGTGGGAGAATGTTGGGAAAAGGTGTTGTACACCTTGCATAAAATTTGTAAAGTTAGATTTTAAAGTTATGTGTTTTGAACCTAGGAGAACCTATGGACATACATCATGTAGATATTCTTTAGAGATTCCATTCTTGGGGCCATTTGCTTAGTTGTATAGTAACATTGGGATATTATTTGATGTGGGTGTCATATTGTGATATGATATTATAATTATTTAATATCGGGGAAAATATTTAATAAAGTGTAAACTTACTACCCAATATTAAATGAGTAGGTAAATTGGTATTGTCCTCACATGGTTTTGTGGCATATGGTTTTACTTTACAACTAGTTATATTTTGTATGAGCTAGTGCCTATAAAAAAAATGCATGTTAGTGGTTTGGGTTGGTTGGTTGATTGGGCCGTCATTATTGAGTCTTGGTTGCATTTATGAAGGATGACATGAGATGTGTGGATACATGCTTGGATACCTAGGAATGCATTGTAGGGCATGAAATTTTGAGAGTATTCATTGTAAATCTTTAAGTGCTTTGTATTTCTTTATGGTTGAATAATATAATGGAGTATAGATGATTTTGGAGACTGATTTTTTCCCTCATAAAGGTTTTTTCAAGGTATATCTTGTGTTATCTTGTGGCTTGTCTATTTAATTTTTGCATAATGGTGATTCTATAAGCTTGTACATATGCTTGTCTCTCATGGGTTATGTAGGAAAATGATTAAATGTATGTGGTTTTGAACATTATTTCCTAACAATTATGCCTCATTTGTTTGTTTAGTAGATACCAAGTTAATAATATTCAAAGAGGTTTAGAGGTTTTCTTAGGTCTTATGGTAAAGGTAAAAAGAAAAAATCTCTATTAATTTGGAATGGTGTTGTAGGGATAGGTGTTTTGGAGGGTTGAGCCTCAAAGAATTGAAGTAAGGCATTACCCTTATTGTCAATGGATCATTAGGGCTTCAGAAGAAAGCAAACCTTGGAAGATCTTGCAAGAAATAATATTTCCCTTGCCTCCCCTTATGGTTTAAAATATTGGAAAGGTCTAACCATCAGTGATCTCCTTACCTATTTACCAGTAATTACCCCTACAAGATCTAATGTCTTCCATAGTTTATGGAAATCTTAGAGTTAGCTAAGGATAAGATCACTAAAAAATATATTTATCAGAACAACAGTAGAGTTTATGGTACTAGGTCCATTTGGTAGAACCTTGAGCACAAGGGGAAACAACTTCCCATGCTTCAAGAATGTTATGCCAAGCAATAAGCTCAACAATGTATTAAATATTTTAAATATATATTCAATAATGGGAAATTAAGTGATTGGGCCTCTTTAAGCCAAACATACCAAATCCTCCAATCTAATTAGAGAATTTTTCTGAGAAAACATTGTCTCAACCTTGCAATAATTAAAGGGTTACTATTGATACATGAGCGACAAACATTTAGGGGTGTCGCAAGGGGTTCCCCCCTTGCTGGTGCCAATCTCATGACCAACTAGAAGTTTATGGGGTAGTGTCCCCAAATAAAATGTTATATATAAATTTCCATTATGAATCCTAACCATTTATCATTATGTCATAAGTCCAATGGTGGATTATTTGTGTGCCAATTTTTAGTGGTTTTAGCCCATGGATTTGTACTACTGTTTGACAATGTCATGTTTTTATCTACTATATATTAGGTGCTTGAGAGACATTGTGATGTATTATAAGAGTTTGATAGTTGTTGAGTTTCCTTTGGATCTCCATTGGTGATACTCCTGTGAGACACTTGCTTTCCAAGTATATTTTAATCTGTTATTGATTTTTGAATAACGTTTTTGGTGGCTTTTGGAGTATGGTTTTTTTTTCCCTCTCCCAAAAGGATTTTCCCCAAGTAAATCACTATGTTTTGGTATGCATGTTATTTATATTATTTTTGTTATGTTTTAGTAAATATTGTAAAGATATGAGAAATTTTTACATGACCCTCCTCTTAAAATTAGTGTAGGAATTTATTCCACTACCATAATTTCCTTACAACTTATGCAATTCTTGGAGAGGCATGTATGATTCTTAAGTCCCATGTTGGTTGTGTGGGGGAAGGAGAGTATTTTGAAGAGTTCAAATGGACATATGGTTCTCAATTATGTAAAACTAAAGCCAAAGATGTGTATAAATCTCTGTCTAATACTTCTTCTTTTTTTTTTACTTGAATAATTGTTCTAATGTCTTTGAGCCTAAAAATTCTTTTATTTGATGGTTATTGACTTCACAAAGATTAATACTAATAGATTTCCATAATCCATGAAAAAAAATTTGTCAGTGCTTCTAAATTTGATTGTGTTGAGGTATTTGCATCAACTTTTTGGATCACACTCTGTGATCAATCATCGGGATGAAAGAGAGCACATAGAGATGTAAAAACATCAACACAATCAAATCCAAATGCATTAGCAACAAAAAAAAATCACAAAGATTTCCATACAAAATAAAAAATTGTAATACTAACAACTTGTGTACCTTGTAAAGGAAGTCTGAGAGTATCAAACATGTCTTTTTTGAGTATTTTTATTCTAAGGAAATTTGGTTATTTTTTGTAATGGTTCAAATAATTGGAATATCAATAATCATAATATTTGGTTGATTTAAATTGGATTTGTAAGCACAATGAAGAAAATGTATAATATATTTTGGCTATCACTTACTATTAAAATTATATGGTACATTTGGAAGGCTAGGAATGATGATAAATTTAATAAGGTTAGAAGAGAAACTACTAAGTCAAACAAAAAATTGCATACCTTGTTGCTTTGTAGGTGAATGTTACTATGGAGAACTCTAATGTAAAATTCTTGAAGTTTTTGGGAGACAATCTCACTTGGGCTTACAATACTGAGACTAACCCTACATTTCACAAGGAGATGATGAAGTTTCATAATAAGTACAATGAGAAATAACCAATCAACCTAGATAAAGAGAAAACCAAGAATGGAACCAAAATTTACTTTAACAGTGAAAGGAACTCTAACATTGAGGAATTTTGGTCCAATGAGGAGCTATTAGTGGTCTCTCTCCCAATTAGCCATTGGGAATGGGAGAAATAAAGTGAAGGTAGAAATTTTTTAGTAGACTGCTCCACCAAGTAGTTTAATTTTATGATGTAATACAACCTTTTGTATGAGTATTATATTTTGGTTGGAGTCCTTATATTTGAAAAACTTGATAATGATGCAAGACGACCTTTTGTTTAAGTGGCTTTATGCTTGGACAACAACTTAGAAGTCCTTATATTTAAAAAACAAGATGATGTAATGTGGTTTATCTATAATTAACATAAAATAAATTAATGAAAAAAGCAACAAAATAAATGTAGATTTTTCTTTAAGAATTATTACAAGTCATAGCTAGATCTACAAATTTTAAATTTATTAAAAAAAATATGATTTGAAAGACATTCAATGTGCCCTTGGTTTGCTGATGAAGTTGTTTGGTTCTCAATGAGCCCACCAGGGATTAAGTCTTGTTGAGTGCAAAGGCTTCGACACCATAAGAGATGAGGCCATGATTGTACCCCACGTGTATTTCGGTAGAATGGATACCCCTCAGTCCTTGGCTCTTAGCCAAAGTTGATCTTTCAACAAAAAAACAAAGACATTCAAATTAAATGTAGTTGATTTTGTTCCTTGAATTTTAATTATATTAAAAATCTTTTCAATTAAATGCTATCTTCTTTTTTTTCTCACTTTTTTCCTTTTTTTTGCCATTATCCCTATCTCTGGTTTACTCTGTTCTATTAAAAATTTATTTTATTTATAATTTTTGTATTCTCTTAATTAATACAAAAGATAATTTTTTATTATTTTAAAAATTTGGAAGATGATTTTTTTTAATTCTAGAAATTTGAAGATATTTTATTAATTTTTATTTTAAAAACTAAAATATTTTTTAATAATATTTATTTTAAATATATTAAATTTTTAGGTTTAAATCTAATGAAATTGGTTAAAGATGATTTTTATTTATTATATTACATATTTTTTTTTATGAATAGAGGCCTTTACTATTAATAAGATAAAAGTACAATATTCACAAAAAAGGGTCGGGGGAAAAAGTCATCCCGCACAAGTCACTTGGCAACAGAGGCCGAAACCATACAACTATTCATCAAAAAAACATAAAAAGGGAGAAACCCTCAAGCTGCAAGAGTAGTAGCAGAAGAGAGAGGAGGATCTCTGTCATCAGGATTGCTCCAAACATGGGCTCGGGGGTCTACTTAGGAACTAACCATCCATTTTCTGGATCTTATTTCTCCATTTCTCCTTCCTCTTGCCTGGGTGAAATAGCAAGAGACAGGTGAGGGACTTTGTTTGAAGTAGCAGGAACATTGGTCAAGGGTCGAGCAGCAGTAGAAGTAGAGATAAGAAAGGGAGGCCAGCCAGCACTCACATCCCTCCGAGGAGGAGGAGACGCGGAGTGGTGATGCCATTGGCGTGGAGTCCTAGAGCATCTGGTAGAGGAACTTTGGTTACAACGTTAGCCCCGGGGTGACGTATGGTCAACCGAGAGAGAATCTAGAGGCACCTGAGCAATAGTACATGGTGCATTGCCCTAGTGCTAGAGCAGCTCCTGTAAATGGGCAACCTCTAAGGCCACCTTGTTTGCTTGCACATGAATCTGCATCATGAAAATATTATAAATACATGCCTTATCATAAAGAGAGATATAAATGTCCAGAGAACTATGAGAAAAGAGAACAACATTTCTTTCTTTCCACAAAGTAAACAAAATCTCCATCCTGAAGGTATGCCATATCTGGGTGTACTAGGATGGCATTCTAGAGGGATCTCCAAGAAGCGCCATATGCCAAGAAAAATTTTCAGGCCTAAAGGGAGAAAAAAGGTCGTGAATCTAGATCGAATAATTTTGGGCATGATGACAGAACCAAAAAATGTGCATGAGCATCTTAGAATGACCACAAAAAGGGCATTTAGGATCAGGAATTCCTAAATGCCAGAGCCTAGCTCCCAAAGGTAAGCCCTGGTAAAGCAAACACCAGGAAAAGTGAGCTATCTTAGGCTTAGTGACAGAATCCCAAATAATGCAAAATCACCATCTCTAACTATTCTGAGAAGAGGAAAGATGCCATTATTGGTTGAGAGAATCAATCATAGGAAAATGTGGAACAAGCCATGAGAACCCAAGCTTGGGTTTATAACTGGTGAAGGGTGTGGTAGGATACCATTTCTAGTCCTTCCACCAAGGTTTAACTGATTGAATTCCCAACTTGTGCAGGAGATGAGGTAGAATGGTCAAAACCAACAAATCATAAGTCTAACGATCTAGGTGGCAAAGCCAGAACTGCACCCGGAGATCATCCCAAGAATGAAGACTCATAGTGGCTCTGGAGAAGAGATCTTTCGGGGTTTGAATGCCACATTTGTGAAAATGAAGAGCACTAACCCCCTAGACTTTGGCAAGAGGAATCCCTTGTTGAGAAAATAAAGGGGACCACCAAATATTTTGCTGGTTGAATGAGAGACCATCTTGGAAACCATTCCTAGCCAACCGAAGCCAGGGCTTAATAGACTCCCAAGCTCTCCAGATAATTTTGGTGACAAAAGTTCCCTAGATTTGAATAGGATGCTTCATAACCAGAAGGGTTTGGAATCCAATCCCCTTCCAGGTAGGCTTGTGGAGAGGATACCCTGAAGAAATGTAGTGTCTAAGAAAAATTTTCTAGGCCTCATTGCCTGTGAGACATCGCACAACCCATTTGGCACAAAGGGCTTGTCCTTGTTTTTGAGTGTCGATGAAGCCAAGCCCTCCAAAATTTTTGGGAAGGTAGTAGAAATCCCATGAAACTCTATGGAAGCCATGGTGATTAACACTAGAGACCCAAATAAAATCATGTAATAACTTTTCAAGCCTCTTATAGGAAGCTTTTGAAGGAGCCCAGTACGAGGAATAGTACACATGCGTGGCCACCAGGATCTTGGAGCAGATCTAAAAAAATTTTGTGAGAGAGAGTGGCTTAGTGATCTAATAGGTAAGCTTTTTTTCAATTTTGGCAAGAACTGCATTCCACAGAGCCTTAGGATTAGCTTGAAAATCAAAGGGAATGTCAAGAAATCAGAAAATCTCCCCATGTTGAATCCTCGCCAACCAAACTGAAACAACCAAGGAGACTCAGGAAGAGCCCACTGTCTATAGCAGAGGGTTTTGTGCCATTGAATGGTTGAACCAAAGGCCAAACAAAAGGTGTCTAAACATTGCAAGGCTACCTTGATATTCTCTTCATCCTCTTCTAGAGTGAGAAAGGAATCATCAGCAAAATGGCCATTGACCAGCTACTGAGATGAATCTAGAAAAGAAATTCCCTGAACATGCCCCATAGAAATGGAATGAGCCAGTAGGTAGACAAAACCCTTAGCCACCAGAACATACAAGGCAGCGGCCAAAGAGAAACCTTGTCATATGGATTTGAAGAGCCCAAAAGTAGAAGATTGTAAACCATTGATACTAATGCAGGCAAAGGCATCATTGAAAAGCATCTACATAGATTGAATAAATCTAGGTCCAAAACCCAAAGCGTGAAGCATAGCAAGAATAAAAGGCCATTCAATATGATCATAAGCTTTAGAAAAATTGATTTTAAGAAAAAGGGCTTTCTAGTGAGACTTACGAGCCCATTCCATACCTTCCTAGATAGCAATGATATTGTCAAGAATAAATCTTGACCTAATGAATCCAGTTTGTTCAAGTCTAACAATCTGCGAAAGCAAGTGTTAGAGTTTAAGAGCTAGGGCCTTGGTAATGATCTTGTAAGAGACATTAAGGAAGGTGGTAGGCCGCCAGTTGCAAATGTCCTCTGGATCCCCAAACTTGGGAATGAACTTGATATTACCCCGGTTGATGATACCCCCAAGAGTATGGGTATGTAAAGCTTCAAGATAGACCTGGTGAAGATCGGGACCAATGGCATCCCAAAGGGCTTTGTAAAACTCACAAGGGAAGCCATCACATCCTTGGGCTTTATCATCAGCCATAGCAAACACCACTTCCCAAAGATCCTGCAAGTAAAGAAGTTGATCACAAAAGACCCATTGAGCAGGGGACACACACTGTGGAACAACCGCAGTGCAATCAGTAAGGGTTTTCTCGCTAGTAGGAGAATATCCCTGAGTAGTAAAGACCTATTCATAATGGCAAACAAAGGCTTACAAAACCTCAGGAAGCTTTGTGAGGAGACTATGGCCTTCTCTAATTCTGGCTATGCCCGTACTGGTATGTCAAGGATGGAGAGCAGAAAAAAATTCTTTAGAAGTGTGGTCTCCAACTTTTAACCAATGGAGATGAGCTTTGATCTGGGCTCCTCTGGTAGCATGGTTGTTAGCAACTTGCTTTTGATGACGTAACTTGGCAAGGTTAAGTTGCAGGTCCTGATTGAAAGGATCTTGGGCTAAAGCCTCGGTGGTGACACACAAGGCTTTGGTGTTGGCAACATAAGATCTACGAAAAAATTTGGCCAATTTTCTACCATAAATGCATAAAAAATGCATCGTACACCTAATGGTGTCATTCCACCATTGAATCCAACCTAGTGACTGACAAGGCCTAGGCTCAAGGTTTGAAACCCGATGAATGTGGGCCACTGTGGAAGGATGATGGAGGACAAAAGTATTAAAGAAGAATTTTGTGGTGGGAGGTTGAGCCTTAGCTGTCTACCAAACAATATTAAATTGGATGGGAAAGTGGTCTGACAAGGTCACATCAACAAGAGGAGTAACCGGTGAATAGAGGGAAATAGTATTCATCCTTCTATTATGTATGGGGGAAATATGAGATCCACTTCTAAATCCAAATTCCCAAAGGAGATATCCAAATTGATCAACCAAAAGATTAATGCACAATCGAATCACTCTATGGAGAATATGAAAGAGGAAGAAAACCTTATATTTCCCTATAATGGAATTGTGCTTGAAATTTGAAATAATTGAAAGGCAAATACTAACGTCAAAATAGGGAAAATATAGAAAATGCCAATTTATGATGTCTGTGTGTAGTTTTGGGCAATTCTGTAACCTATTTTGGACTAGAAACACTAAGATGAAGAAAACCCAAAAAACTTTTATCTTTCTGACAGCAGGTAGTCTTTGACCCGATAAAAGGTTAGCGGCTACATTAATATTCTAAAGGTCAACTTTGACTTTGTTCACAGATCTTAGAAGTTCTCCAAAAAGGGTATCCAAATCCAATCTCGGATCTAAAGTTCCACACCTGTACCTACAAGAAAAAGAGGGTTTTGTTGTTTGTATGGGGGGTTTGCCTTGGTCAAACCCCAATTTAGGAATTAACCTTGAAATTGAATTGAATTGTAATGTGCATAAACAAAGCAAATGAAACAATTCACCTTGCTTATGTTGAAGTCCTTGTAGAGGATTCAAATCCTCAAATCCACTAGTAGGAATGCTCCAATGGATATTGAATGAATGTAGGATGTCTCAAATTAATGGCATTTGATCTTCAACACCAATCTTGAATAGATATTTTTGTATGAGGAGGCTTGGATGAATGTAGAAGGATGGATCTTTAAGGGGGCTCCAAAGAGATTGAATCCTTCAATGGCTAACAATGGATCTCCTTGATGAATGAATGCTTGAACACTTGAAGGCTTGAAGGCTTGCTTGAATGCTTGAATTCACTTTCTTGCACTTGAGAGCTTGCTCATAAAATTACTTGATTGTGGATGTTTAAATGAGAGAGGAAGGCCTCCTTTTATAGTGAACTAAGGCACAAACCTTTAGAGAAGGCCAACATTGGGGAATTAAATCCCAATTAACCTTAACCCCTAGAAATGGACCCATATTAAATGAAATTTAAGGATTTACCATTCCAAAACCCGAAATGGCCGACTCGGAGGTGGAAAAAGAATGTTTCCGAAACCCGATACCCGAAAATCAGAAAAACTTGAAATTTGAAATGTGGGTCAAGGAAAAGGTCGACTCTGCCCTAGGTTAGTGTCGAGGTCAACCATGACCTAGGTTAGATTCAAGGTCAACTTTGACGCTCAAGGTTGACTTTGACCTTGAGGTCAAAAACCTCAAGACCTCAGCCCAGAATGCTAGGAAATGTAGTCATGAAGTGGAAAATAGGTGCAGAGGGAAGTAGAAAGGGGGGGAAAGCCAAATATATGCAAAGACCCGATCAAGGTGCTTAACATGACCCCAGACCACTTACTCAGAGGGCTAAACACTCTTATCATGGAAGTGCTTCCATTTTAAGATGATACATTAAGCCCCCACTTTAGCAAGAGTATGGACTCGATGCAAACTCTTGGTAAAGGAGATCAAAATGAAAAGATAATCTTATCGTAATCCAAGGGACAAAGAGAAACCTCAAGCCCCTAGGGACTCAAGTCTTCATTGACTCCCAAATCACAATAAGAGAGACATCTCTAGAGAGAGAAAGAAAGGGTGTGATTATCTTTCCCAATGAGAACTTATGTCCCATTGTGAACCACACAAGGAAACGGCACAACTGGAAAGATGGAATTGAACCACCTAGTGAATGTGGCTACTCACTAGTCAACCCATCAAGGATTCACCCTTAAGAATATTATATTCCATAAGAATAAAACCAAAGCCAAAAGAGATCCAGTCTTAAGGACACCTCTGACCTTAAGGGATCAAAATATATCTATATTTGAAACTGGAGGGATCAAGAGATCCTAAAATATAAATTCATGCTTTAAGGATTAGTTACTAATCCAAAAGGTAGAAAATTATCTTGAAAAATATGTGCATATCAAAAAGCGTGTGTGTGCAACAAGTGAGTAGAGCATATGCCCCCATGTTAAAGTCATTGCTAACACTTTAACAGGAACAATGGCTATAACGGAAACATAAACAACTCTATTGATTATGTTTCCATGTCGAGATGCCCCCAGATGAAGACAAATCAAGGGAAATATCATACAAACATACAGAGAACATAGAAGGGATCTGCCTACCATGGGGTCAGTATGATCATAAGATAATATATATATGATATTATTGCAAATGAATTGACATCATTCCCCAAAGAAAGTAGAACTACGATCACAAAGGAGGAAAGATCACATAAGATATATGAAGGAGAATCTTTTCAAACCATGACATGGAGACCAAAAAGAGTTAGTGCTACCACATCTCAAATCCAAGCATATTACACAAGGAAACTTTTACAAACAATAGCACAATTATGACATAACATGGAATAATACATAGAAGAATAGAGATACATATAGAGGAATTGGACAAAAGTTTTGATTCCTTTATCACCTTGTACCAACTGAGTAACAAGGATCATATAAAAGAATCTAACAACATTTAGCAAACACATTATAGGAGAATTACAGTACAGCCAGTAGACACACAATAAAGCTACCATGAAGGACAAGCCAATCAAGCATGCCGCGTACTCTCCCCATTTCATTGTATATCATTTAGGGAAGGTGGGTAACTCACAAGAGGGACTATATCCAACACAGTAGGAATGATAGCCAGTTCCAAACAAGGATCCTCTTGAGAATCACAATGTTCAACACTAGGTGCAAGATTTAATTGTGATGAAAGCATATTATGTAAATCAATGTCAATGTCAATAGTCTCATATTCATCATTGACATTATCAATATCATCAAGAGTATCTTCTTCATCTAAATTAATCAAAATAGGATCTAAGATACAAATAGAATCATCATGCATCTTAACATCATTATTAGTAACAACTTCTTCTAACACATCATGCATAGGTTTATCCGAAGAAGGTAAAGATCTTTGAAGAACAGAATTACAAGCTTTAGCATGAGCACGATGCTTCTTACGATGTTCATTAGCGGATTGATTACATTTTGATTTACTTGAAATAGGTTGAGAACTAGGAGGAACAATCACAAGATCCTTCATAGGTTCTTTAGGAAGATCAATAGGATTATCAGCAATAGGAGGAACTTGATTAAAAGAACTAGAAGCCATAGTTAAAGGAGGTATAGAAGGCATAGGAAAAAGACCACAATTAAGATCCATAGGAGGTATGCTTAATTCAAGAATCTTATGATGTTTATAAGCTTTCTATGAATGGAAAAGATTATCAGGTCGAGGAGGACATGAATTAGGTAATGAAGGCCAAAAGAAATCAAGAGCAGCACAATCTCTAGGCCTAGAAGGTTGATATAAACTATGATTAACCATCTTTACTTCTTCATCATGAATGAATTTAAGATACTTATGGATAGGTGAAGAAACAACATGCATGGCAGTCAACCAAGGCAAACCTAGCTTAACTTGAAATTGATCAGAAGTAGGAACAACAACAAAGGTAGTGTTCACAATTTTTCCACAGAGTTCAACCGATAAAGTAATAGAACCAAATGATGGATAAAGAAAACCATTGCAAGTTTGAATCCACACATCTGATGTATCATAAGAATCACATTGTAAGCTTTTCATAAAAACATTTTCTTCAATAATAACATTGACTAAGGATGTAGGATCAACAAGACAACCACGAGTAGGTTTCTGAGAAATCCTAGCATAAATGTAAAGGGGACCGTCAGGAGCCTTAATAGTCTCAGAATCATCAAAGGTAATCAAAAGTTCTCGAGGTCTTGTATTCTTAGTTTTTTGTCGAGGTTTAGGTTGTTTTTTCAATTTAGGCTTAGGTTTTGGTCGAGGTTGAGAGTGAACTTGAGGTTGATTGTGAGGTTGAGATTGAGGTTGAGGTGGAGATACAGATTAACCAATATGCTCCACTTGATTAACAACATGATTGACATCATCCATCTTTGAATCATACACAATTTCCATAGAAGATGGCTGAGCAATGGTATTAGTATCATGCATAGGTAAAGGATTCATATAGATTTGAAGATTTTGATTAGAAGGAGAGACAAATTTGTTCCCACTACCATCAAGATTATCAATAGATAAGGCATTAGAGTCAATTAAGTCTTGAACCTTATGTTTTAAAGAATAACATTTCTCAGTATCATGTCCATTATGATGATGATATTGACAAAAAGCATTAGGATCAAAAGATTTAGATACAATCATAGCTGGTAAAAGAGGTCAAATAGGAGGTAAAGTAATCATGTTAGCAATTAACAACCTATTCATAATAGCATGTAAAGATTCAGAAAGAGGAGTAAATGTATGATTTAATTGAAAAGCAGTGGATGTAGAAGTGGCATTGTGAGATGCAACAGCAACTTGATCAGCAACTACATTCACTTATTTATTTATCTTGACATAGTTGTTAAATTTTTTAAATTTGTTTGGATTAGGAGCAGCATCACTCTTATCAACTAGAACATGAACCATTGGAGTGTTGCTCTCAAATTGACTCACTTGTAATTGATAATGATGAAGCACTGCCCAAAGTTGTTGAAAAGAGGTAAATTCAGTAAGAAGAATCTTATCTCTAATATCCATTTGCAAATTTGAAATAAACATATGTTGAATATTAATATCAGGAATAGGATAGGAAATCTAAGCATGCAAATGCTTAAATCTACCAATAAATTCAATTAATTTTTCCTTAGCACTTTTTTTACAATGCATCAAATCAGTCAAAGACACTTGTGGGCCAATGTTGTTTTGAAATTGTTGAATAAATGCATCAGCAAGTTTTGGAAAGGAATCAATAGAATAAGGAGACAAGGAACAATACCATTGTAAGGCCTTGTCACGGAAGGTCCTAGCAAATAGTTTGGCTAAAATCCTATAGTCGTGAGCATAATCACTACAAAGGATTTGAAATGTTTTAACATGATGAACAGGATCTCCTTTTCCATTATAATTCTCAAGATGAGGCATATCGACTTGCTGAGGAATAGGAGTATGAATAATATCCAAGGACAAAGGGCTTCTCATGTCACATGTAGGAATACTAAACTTGTTTTGAGTTAAGGAAGCAAGTTGTTGTTGTAAGGATGACACAGTTTGAGCCAAACTGATGATTGTTGAATCATTAGAAGAAAATCGAAGGAATAGCAACATTAGACACACTAGGTAAAGTGTAAGAAGCTACAGGAATAGAAGACACAACAGGAGGAACACTAGGAACTACAGTTGGAAGCGGATTGGAATAAGTAAAAGGAACATTATGATATGAAGCTTGTGATGTAGGAAGGGACATAGGATGAACACTCATAGGAACAAAGGGAACTATCATAGTCACCAAAGAAGGAGTATAGGTAGGAATACTAGGTAAAGGATTAGAAGAGGGTTCAACACTAGTGATAGGAGGAATCAACCCTAAATCTTGAGCTTCTTGAGTTGAAGGTTTAGCATTTGAATGTACGAGGTGAGTAATACCACGCAAGAGGTTAACACCTTGAACACTATCATGAAGAACTTTCTTAAGAGCCTCTATAGCTTGAATAGAATCTTGATTATGGTTCTCTTGAATAAGCCAATTACCCATTTTATCAAGTTCAGTTGAAATTTTTTGGACTTGTTCAAGAGGAACTCTTAAAGCGTCATCCTCATCATGAGATGAGTGAGAATAATTTTTCTCCATAGTAGGATTGGAATCATGAAGAATCAAATTATCATCTGAGATCCTAAGGAAAGGAGAGGAAGATTTAGGATCAAAGGCACCCATGAGTCTACGACTTCTTCTAACCGAAATGTTATAAGTAGGACTGGTAGTAGTAAAGCTCATAAACCAATGCAATGCAAATGAAATAAACTAAGACCACATAAAATATGAATATTTTTGTATTTTTGAAATCTAATTAGCATGCAAGATTTAACATCAAAGAGAAATCTAATACCAAAAAGATAATATAATATCTAACACCAAAAAGAAAGAGAGTAAGCTAGTCAGGTTCACCAAAATGAATAGAGAGAAATAGTGTTCATCCTTCTATTATGTATGGTGCAAATATGAGATCCACTTCTAAATCCAAATTCCCAAAGGAGAGATCCAAATTGATCAACCAAAAGGTTAATGCACAATCGAATCACTCTATGGAGAATATGAAAGAGGAAGAAAACCTTATATTTCCCTATAATGGAATTGTGCTTGAAATCTAAAATAATTGAAAGGCAAATACTAACTTCAAAATAGGGAAAATCTAGAAAATGCCAATTTATGATGTCTGTGTGTAGTTTCAAGCAATTTTGCAACCTATTTTAGACTGGAAACATCGAGACGAAGAAAACCCAAAAAACTTTTATCTTTCTGACAGCAGGTAGTCTTTGACCCCGATAAAAGGTTAAAGGCTACATTAATATTCTAAAGGTCAACTTTGACTTTGTTCGCAGATCTCAGAAGTTCAACGAAAAGGGTATCCAAATCCAATCTCAAATTCAAAGTTCCACACCTATACCTGGAAGAAAAAGAGGGTTTTGTTATTTATATGGGGGGTTTGCCTTGTTCAAATCCCAATTTAGGAATTAACCTTGAAATTGAATTGAATTGTAATGTGCATAAACAAAGCAAATGAAACAATTCACCTTGCTTATGTTGAAGTCCTTGTAGAGGATTCGAATCCTCAAATCCACAAGTAGGAATGCTCCAATGGATGTTGAATGAATGTAGGATGTCTCAAGTCAATGGCATTTGATTTTCAACACCAATCTTGAATAGATCTTTGCATATGAGGAGGCTTAGATGAATGTAGAAGGATGGATCTTCAAGGGGGCTCCAAAGAGATTGAATTCTTCAATGGCTAACAATGGATCTCCTTGATGAATGAATGCTTGAACACTTGAATTCTTGAAGGCTTGCTTGAATGCTTGAACTCACTTGCTTGCACTTGAGAGCTTGCTCATGAAATTGCTTGATTATGGATGTGTAAATGAGAGAGGAAGGCCTCCTTTTATAGTGAACTAGGGCACAAACCTCTAGAGAAGGTTGACATTGGGAAATTAAATCCCAATTAACCTTAACCCCTAGAAATGGACCCATATTAAATGAAATTTAAGGATTTACCATTCCAAAACCCAAAATGGCTGACCCAGAGGCGGGAAAAAAGAATCTTTCCGAAACCCGATACCCAGAAATCAGAAGAACTTGAAATTTTAAATGTGGGTCAAGGATGAGGTCGACTCTACCCTAGGTCAAAGTCAAGGTCGACTCTAAACTAGGTCAGAGTTGAGCTTGACTTTGACCCTCAAGGTTAACTTTGACCTTGAGGTCAAAAACCTCAAGACCTCAACCCAGAATGCCAGGAAATGCAGTCATGAAGTGGAAAATAGGTGCAGAGGGAAGCAAAATAAGGGGGAAAGCCAAATACATGCAAAGACCTAATCAAGGTGTTTAACATGACCCCAGACCACTTACTCGGAGGGCTAAATGCTCTTATCATGGAAGTTCTTCCATTTTAAGACGATACAACTGGTAAAGCTTGTTTTTCAGAAAAAGAGAAAAAAGATTGTGTCGAGATCATAGCACAATCAAGTCTTTTATGAATTTTGTCAGAAGAGGCTCTAAAATTAGACCAAGTGTGCCAAACCCCATCAAAACAACAATGGCCAACATTGGGATCAAAAATCCCTAATTTATTACGCATGTAGTACCAGGCTTCTCTTTCACCAGGTGTCCATCGAAAGGGCAAAAGGCCATCCTTGTCAGCTACCATATTAAAATCACCACAAACAAGCTAGGTAGTAGGTGGCAGAGAATCCATAAGCCAAACCCAAAGGTGAGATCTCTCAACAACATCATTTGGAGCATAAACATTAACTATGCCAAAAGAATGATTCTCAATAATGAAATTAGCCCAAACAACTCTCTACATGGGATCAAAACCATGATTAACCAAAAAAGAATGCCAACGAGGGGAAAGGAGAGTGGAAACTCCTCCTCGACCAGCCTCATGCTGAGAATAGAGAGTAAGGCTCTTAGGCCAAATAACTTTACAAGTAGCATCAAGTATAAAACTAGAAATTTTAACTTCCTGGAGGCATAAAACATCCAAATGACTAATACTACGATGTAGATCCCTGACAGAAAATTTTTTGGGCAAGTCTAACAACCCACAAACATTCCATGAGATGTAGTTCATGGAGAAACAGTGTCATCCATTCCATCACCTTCCCCAATGGAAGCAAAACTATTAGATAAATAACCTAGGCCAAAATCAGACCTAGAAAACTCTATGGAAATATTATGTCATTTTTCCTACAAGTCGTCAAACCCATTCTCAGCACACATAGGAGGGCTACAAGAGCAATGAAAGGGAGCAAAAGAGGCAATCTCTATGGCTGCCTAAGGCATGCGAGCTAAAGGAGCAGCTACATGGGAGTCAAGAACTCCTTTCCCCTGTGAAACGGGGTTTGAAACCTCAATAATCAGAGTTTTCAAAGAAACCTCAATAACTAGAGGTGGCAGATGGGATGCAAAAGCCAGAGTAGGCTGCTTGGATGGCTTTTTGTGGCAGCTGACTGTAATCCAATCATCTTTCTTAACCTCTTCTTTTTTTCCAGCCTTAGCTGGCTGAGATCCAGAGTCCTTGGGAGGAGACTTGGTACGAGGCACCACTAAAGGGAAGTCCTTAATCTTATGCTCTACATTTTGACACCAATAACATGTGTTGGAAAGGTTTAGATAGAGAACCTTTTGGGTGAAGATGGTCTCACCAACCTGAATCTTAATAGACTCTTTCAGGTCCCTGGAAAGGTTGACCTCAACATAGAGCCATTTTTTAGGATGAGGATTAAGAAAATGGTCATGCTCGCTACATATAACCCTACCTAGCTTTTGTACTATGGCATGCATGAATGGCCAACGGGGTAGGGGAAGACTAGGAAACTCGACACACACTGGGACTTTCAACTTCTTGTCATTAGAGATAGAGAAGTCTCTAGACCAGTGTTGGAAAATTAAAAGTGAGGCCATAAGGTTCTAGGGACCTTTAGCAAAAATGGCATCCACATGAGAAGGATTGGAAAAGTGAAATAAAAAAAAGCCTTTGGTCAGGCTCTAGATGCCATCTAGGTGGATTCCATAGGGGTCCAAAATTTCACAACCCAATACTTGATAACATGTTCAGGAGGGTTGCGTCCCAAAAAATAGCCTATAAGGGTATGTGTTTCAAGCCAAGAACAGGCATCATTAAACTCATTAATGGGTAGAATAATATCAAGTTGAGACATACCTCATGAAACACTTTGGGAACAAATTTGTAGGGACGTTTGCTTGGCGGAGCCATTGCTATCTGAGACCACACCAATACCAGCATCAACTGCTTGGTGGGAAGTGGTCGGAGCCATAAATACTAAACTATTTCCCGCAATAACTGTGGAGTGAAGGAAGGATAGATAATGCAGAATATTGACGCAAAGCAAAAACCCTAGCAGAGCGCAGAGCGAGCATGCAGAATGATATGCTTTAAAAATCTTATATTAAATATTTAAAGATATTATCATTGTTAATTTAATTTTTTTATTTCTTTAATTAATATAAAAAATAATTATTTATTTGTTATTTTAAAAATTTAAAGATATTATCTTTGTTAATTTTTATTTAAAATAAAAGAGTGTTTTAACAATATTTTATTTGAAATATATTAAATTTTCAATTTTAAAGCGAATTGAATTGGTTTAAAAAGCATTTTATATTCTAAAATTTTAAAATTTTTAACTTTTTTTATAAGTGCTATCAAATATGAGGATAGCTCCTATTACATAAATGTCCACATTACATATCCATGATCTGCAGTAACCTACAACTACCATACATAAACACTGATCCATGGCCATCATCAAGTGTACATGTAAAACTAATACATTAATTTTATATTAAAAACTTGTAAATGATTCCCAAATTAACCCCTAGTACCAATAGTTTGACTTCCCTTGAAATCAATAACCGTCTCCCTTTAGTAACTAAACATTTGCTGAATATGATCCCTCAATTTTCCCTTCTTATTTATGTCCAAAGAAGATTCGGTAGAGTCTGAATCTGAACCCACCTTCTCTGAGATGTAATTGTATACAAATTAATATTTTTTTATTGTATACAATAACTGATATATTAAATTTAGAGTTCACATTATCTACACACTTGAATCTTATAGAAATATCATAATTTCTTATCATTACTTAACAAAATTTTATGAATGAACATGTTTTATGAGGAAAAATAGGTGTGCAAGGAAAATGTCCCTTTTCATGTTCTGGATATTTTCAACATTTTTTTAATGGAAAAAACACATCTCTTATCCGCTCACCATTGCATGCACAAAAGCGTATGATTGCTAGTATATATAGTTTTTTACTGAGGTTTTACATCCACAAAGTTGTTTATAGCTAAAGCCTTAGGTTTCACCTCTTTGGTTAAGAGCCAGGGGTTGAGGGGTATCAATTTGGCCAAACTCACCCACATGATCCCAACCATATCCCCTTTTCCAATATATCAAGCCTTGCACTCATCAAAACTTGATCCCTAATAGACTTATCAAAAATTAAAAAAATTAACTAATGAAAACAAATTTAAATATTAAATAACTAAAACAATCATTACTAATATTAAAAATAAAAACCAAATAGACATTGAAATGGCCATATGAATATACTGATTTCCACACATAACATCTCTATTTCATGCAACTAATTATTTCTACCTCACATAATTGTTTATTTATATTAAAAATAATATATTTATTAATTAAATTAAAAATAATAGAACTGTTATTTTTTATTTTTCAATCTAATTAATAAATGTCAATAAATTGTCATGTTAAGAAGAAATTGTTGGTTGCATAGCCATTTTGTCTATTTGAGGTGTTCATCCTACTTTCCAAGACCCCCTGGGTGACTTCCTCGACACGCTAAATTTTGCACATTGTATAGGCACTGGTAGACATGGGTTGACTATAGAGATCCTTTTGCATGACATGTCAGGAGGGTTGTTAGAAGTGGAACCAGCTATACATCTGACTAATTCCCCCTCCCCACCACTATGCACATGCGGCCTCCCATTGCATACCATCTAATCCATCATGTCACACTTTTCGTCATCGTGACCAATGCACAAATTATATTAATGACCAATTATTGATTATCTACGCTAACCAATTATATTAATGACCAACTACTGATTATCTACACCAACGTCATGTTCTTTAATGTTCAACGTGGAAAATTTTTATATTGTTATTAAATATAAAAAAATTCACATGTATATGCAATTGGCAGAGAAGTAAACATTTTGTTCTGAAGAGAAGTTTTCTAGCGGTTGATAAGTGGGTTGATCATTTGGGTTGCATTCGAATAAGAGGTACATATAATCCTTCTTTTTATGTACCTACAAAAGAAAGACTTTGGTTTTTTAAAAATATTATAAATCAAATATATTAAATCTCACATTTTTTTGTTGATTACTAGTGGAAGGTTATTCAAAGAGGGGACTCACTAGACCATGACTTGACCAGGTTACAAGTTCGTCTAGAAGAGAAAAAGAGTAGGATAGACCAAGTTAGTATACTACGACTACTTTACTTTAAATTTTTTATGTTTGGTGCTCAATAAATACTCTTGTTTACAATTTGATATTAAAAGGGTAATGATAGTGGAAATTCTTTAACAAACCCATTTCAATTCACAATGAAGATCAGACAAATTGTGGAAAACATATTAATTGTAAAAACCCAATTGTCAGTCGAAGCATTTGAGTAAGACCCATCCAAATCCAATTGAAGTTCCTTTTTCTTGTGCTCATCATAGTTCAAGCATCTCCTTTTTTGGCCATCACTGATGTCTGACCTACTTTAAAGCCTCTATGTGATTAGACCCATATTATTAACAATTACGCTAAAAAATAGAAAGACTCTGTAGAGGTCTGCGCTCTGTCAAAGAAGCATAAATCTTCATTAAATTGTATGAAAAGTGGGAAATATTTTATTTAGAAAAATGCATTCTTTTTCTTTTACAAAAAATCAATTATTATTGAGCACCCACATTTCAAAATGAATGTATTTTCACATTAAACTCAATATAGAATATGTATACTACTATAGGAAATGTGCGAGATATGAAGAAAATACGAATTCAGTGAAAGTCTTTTCTGCAGTAGCGACAGATTAGAAAAGGGCTCCTTTTCCATCAGAAAGAGGAGGCAAGGAAGCAGGGCGTCTTGCTTCCATCTTCTTCCCCTGAGGCTGGCTTTCATGTGAACACTAGCTCAGAACATAGAGATGCCAAGGTTTTTACTAGTTATTGTTTCAATTGCTTGTTATATGGGCACAAAATGTTGGAATGTAGGGAACCAGACCAAAGATCATATCGATCAGATTATGAACACTTAAAGGGTTTCATTGCTAAGCAAAAGGAGAAAAGCATGGCCGAATCTTCTCTAAAAGAAAGAGGGATTGAAGAAAAGAACTTTAGTTCCTTAGCAGAGGCTTCGACTGGCTTTAAGAAATTAGGGTAGAACAATGAACCTACATTTAACATTTTTACAGTTCAATCTCTGGATAGGCAGCTTGATATGTTTGCAAAAACTAAGTATGCGTTAAGGGCCAAGCTTAGTAGTGGGTACGCAAGTATTCATGAATCTGGAATTAATTCAGATCATAATGCCAATATACCCCAGTCAAGTTCGGGGGAAGGAAAAGTTACAGCACAGGCTACCTCAGGGTGCTTCATAGATCAAAATTAGGCATGCCATTCAGTTAAAAGGAAGAATAAGGTTAGGGTTTCTACTTCGGCTCACATTGATAATAGTTTACCATTAAGGAATGCGTTTGATTTACTAAGTAAGAAGGAAAACTTACCTGGCATTTACTCGGCCCCGCATAAAAGGAAAGGAGTCATGATAGGTAAGGAAATTAATAGGGTGCCAGCACATCAGAGCAAGAAAGATGTGTTAGCACAGCCTAAGCAAAGGAAACCCTACCCTATTATAGCCAAAAATCCTTCCTTCTCTGTCAGGGATTAGAGGAACATTGCAACTACCAAAATCTATAGCCCTCCGCATCGCAAAAGATTAGCAAGGCCCGCTCTTTCTGATTGTAAGCAACAAGGGCAATACTCTGTTCTACAAAATAATAATCACCAGAATCTCACATATACGCCTCCCCATAGGCCCGATAAGGATTTGAATAAAGGCATCTCAAAGGTTGGTATGCACTATGATAATCTCATCCTAGATAGTGATGTTGTTGTCCAAACGCAGAAATACCTTGCAAACATAGGCTTAATCTGCATATGGAAAGGTACAGGGGTTCCTATCAATGTCTTAGTCATAGAGCTGACATCACTACTTCTCGGAGAGGTAAGTATTTCTTGACTCATGGAAAATTTCATGTATATTGATTGCAAGAATATAGATATTAAAAATAGCATTAAAAGAAAAAAGTGTCTTAAATTTAGAAGTATTCCTTTTGCTTTGTTTGATTGGATCCCTCTATTCAATCCCATGTATTTGAAGAATTTTAAAGTTGAAAAAGTTGTAACCATTAAGAATGTACCATTGGAATTGTCTAGTCAGGATATTTTCTGCAATATAGGAAATAAGATTGGTAGTTTTATTAGAATGGCTAAAACAACAAACATGCATGTAGATCAGATAATCATTGTAGAATTGGATTACCACCAAAAATATATCTCTCCTATACAATTAAGTTTCAATTCTAACTCTATTATTGTTAACCCAATTATCTTAGAAGATTATATGGAAATTAACAGAGCCATCAATATAGAACAACAAGCACTAATCCATTAAATCAGTTTAGCAATGATTATGAAATCCACTTCTGTAAGGGCAAGGGAGGTTTCAATATAAAGGGACCTAAAGAATATAATGCAGATAGACCTATATCTCAATTTGAGCCTAGAACTTTAAGGGAAGATCAGGGTAAGTTGATAAACAACCTTCCACAGGAGATTAAGGATACAAGAATTTGCCCCTTAGAAGGAGAGGAAAAGGCAATAGTTTCCCCATCTCTTCATAAAGCAATGCAGAAGGAGGACAATAGAAATCCATTTCTTAATTTGGAAATGGGGGACTTAGCTGATAACAGTATGCCCAACCCAAATGTGGAGGGTATTCTATTTTTGGAAACAGAACAGATAGAGATAGAAAGCAAGACTGTCAAAGATGATACAGATTTATTAGCAGATCAATCGGTGTACCCAGAGGGCTCATCCACAACAGCAGATAAGGATCCTGAAGAAAAATGTAATGAGGAAGTAGACCAAATTATAAAGTGCCTAGGAGAATCTCTTGTAGAGGATCTTATGAAAATGTTCATGGATGAAATTTTTGATCTGGAGGAACTAAATTACCAGAGAAACATTAATTAGATATATCAGCAATGCAACTTTAGTTCAAGCAGAGAAGGAGAATAATGAAACAATACAACTATTAAAAACCCCTAATCAAAGTGGTGATAGGCTCCTAGGAGACTATGAAATAAACACAAAGGATAAAGGTGAAGATAGACAAAGTCCAAAAAAGGACCCTATTTCTATTCAAAATGAAAGCTCAAGAAATGAGGGAACCAATAAAGAGGTTCCCTGTTGCAATATAAATGATACCGAATCACTGCACAAGGGGAAGGAACCAGAAACAACAATCCCGATAGAAATAGAATCCCTTAATGTGATAATACCAAAGAATCCAGATGAGGTAATTGAGATCTATGGTAAAGAGATTATAGATAACAATGAGATCAATATACAAATGGAACCAAAACAAGTGAGTGCAGGGCAGCAGGACAAGATCATCAGTATAGCGGGAAACATGTCAATGGTTAAAGATTCCATAGAAGGCCTCTTTGGCATAACTAATGAAAATAGACATTTGGGAATAGCAATGAATAGAGGATGCCTTAGTACACCAAATATTAACAGAATCAAAAAGAAAAGAGGGAGAAAATCAGCTGTTGAACTCAGAACCATAGATGGAAATTCAGGTAATCAAAAGAAATTAGCTGATATTCTAAACACAAGGAAGGGGAAGTGCCTTCCCCAAGAACAATGAAAGTCACTACATGGAATATTAGGGGACTAAATGCCCCTAATAAGAAGAGATTAATTAAAAGATACCTTGAAAATTTTGACTCCGAAATTATTTTATTACAGGAAACTAAACTTAATAAAGTAGGAAGCTCCAAGTTCAGCAAAAAATTAGGCATATGGAAAGCAGAGTACGTGACCTCAATAGGTACTTCCGGAGGGTTAGCAGTATTATGGGATCCTAGGAAGTTAGCAGCCACACCTTTATCCCATAATAGTAACTGGTTGGCTCTAGAAATTAAAAGTCTAAAGTCTAATTTAAAATTCAACTTAATTAACGTATATGGCCCCATACCTAATGAGGATAAGAGGAGAGTCTGGCAGGAAATCCACCTCTTTTTATCCATAAATTCAGATTCCTTCTTCTTTATTGGGGGGGATTTCAATGCTATTTTACATACAGAAGAGAAATATGGGGGTTCTCAATATATATCACAAGCTCATAAGGATTTTAGTAAATGGGCGTCGGACAATAATCTAATTAGCATAAACACAAACAATGGCATTTACACTTGGAACAATAGAAGAGAAGGTTTTAGCCATATAGCAGAAAAATCAGATAGATTCTTCATTAAGATGAATGATGGAATCTGTAACTTATTGTATAGTGTGGAGATTCTACCAGAGGCAGGATCGGATCATTTTTCAGTTAGGCTCACTATTATAGAGGATTCAAAACCAGCTAGAAGTCCTTTCAAATTTGAGTTTATGTGGTTCCAAAACCCAGAGTTTATAAATCTCTTGGAGGAATGGTGGAAACAAATTTCAATAAAAGGATCTAAAATGTATTGTTTAACAAAAAAATTAAAAATTATTAAACATAAAGCATTAGAATGGAATAAGAACAATTTTAATAATATCTTCGAAGAAAAGGATCAGTTGGAGCAAGAAATAGCTGACTTCAACAATTTAGTTATAGAACAAGGTATGGACGAACTAAGCTATCATAGAGAAAAGGAATTAATGGCTAAGTACAATGATATTCTTCTTAAAGAAGAAATTTTTTGGAGACAAAAATCTAGGGAGTCTTGGTTAAAAGAAGGAGACAACAATACAAAAAAATTTCATAACACCACTAAGTGCAATAGAAGCATCAACAGAATAGCTAAAATTAAGTCCAGTGATGGGCTTATAAATGAGGACCCTAAGTAGATATCGAGTGTGGTTACGAACTTTTTCTGACCTTTCAGCACAAAATGAAATGCTTAAAGCCATTCATAAACTGATTACGGAGCTCGATAATAAAATGTTAAATAATAAGTTATCCCTCAAAGAAGTCAGAGTGGCAATATTCCAACTTCACTTGAATAAAGCGCCGGGTCTAGATGGTTTTCAAGCAGGTTTTTTCAAGAAGTGTTGGCATTTTATTGGGGAAGAGGTATGGCAAGCAGTGGAAGCTACCAGGAACGCGGGGTCCCTACTAAGCGAAATCAATAACACCTTTTTTGCTTTAATCCCAAAGAAAAATGAAAGTGTGGATCCTAGGGATTTCAGGCCAATATCCCTCTGTAACACAATATACAAGATCCTCTCTAAATGCTTAGCAAATAGACTTAAAACACTGTTGCCCAATATAATTTCTGAAGAACAGATAGGTTTTGTAGCAAATAGATCGATCCTAGATGGAATAATTATCGCACCAGAATTAGTCCATACTGCTCAAATGACAAAGGTACCAAGTATGTTTATGAAAATAGACATTCAAAAAGCATATGACAAAGTAGAATGGAGATTCCTTTACAAATGCATGGAAGCTTTCGGTTTCTCTAAGCAATGGGTCAATCTTATTTTTTATTGTATTTCAACCCCTAAGATATCGGTTCTAATTAATGGCACTCCGGAAGGCTTCTTTAGTATCTCAAGAGGCATTCGGAAAGGGGACCCAATGTCCCCCTTTCTATATGTAATCATGGCAGAAGCTTTGGGAAGATCTATAACAAAGAGACATTTGGAAGGAAAGATCGCAGGTCTACAGGTCGCTAAAAACATTTCAAATATCACACACCAACAGTTTGCAGATGATACAATTCTACCTGGTCAAGCCAACTGTCAAGAAGCTAAAGCATTTAAAGATATCCTAACTATTTACATGAAAGCCTCTGGGCAATGGCTTAACCCCACTAAATCAGAAATTTTCTTCATTAATACCTCACTGAGAGTAGAAAGGGAGATTTGTAAGTTGATGGGTTATAAAATTGGCAAGTTTTTGTGTAAGTATTTGGGCATTGACCTGGATAAAGGTCTCCTATCTTCCAAAATTTGGCAACAAGTGATTACCAAAGTCCAAAATAAGAAGAGCTCATGGAAAGGAAGATGGCTAACAAAGGTAGGAAGGACAACTATGATCAAGTCGGTCCTTTCGGCCATACCCACGTACCAGATGTCGATTCTCCCTTTACCAATAAATATTAAAAAGAACCTAGATAAAATGTTTAGAGAATTTTATTGGCAAGGCCCATCAGAAGACAAAAAACTTGCCCTAATAAAATGGGATACCTTATGTAAACCTATTTCTAAGGGAGGTCTCGACATTAAAAACCTTCTATGGCAAAACCAAGCCCTGGGAGCTAAACTTATATGGAGAATGTATAAGGAACCTAGATGTAAATGGGTGTCGATATTATTATAGAAATACATTCTCGATGCGGATCCCATCAACATCTTCAAGTCCTCCACACATGTCAAAGGATCCAGGATATGGAATTTCATCAAAGAATGCAGAGGAATTACTAATAACTATTTATCATGGGATGTAGGTGTAGGGGATCAAGTTCTTTTTTGGGAGGATTCGTGGGCAGGTCTCACTCCCCTTAGCAATTTGGGTTTTTCCATGGAGTTTATGGAAGAATGTAAAAGAGTCAAAGGCATCTTTCTCAAGGATTATATATGTAAGAAAGAGAGTAATAAATGGAGCAATTTAGAAGAAATTGACTCTATATGGCAGGAGAAGTAGAAATTTACGTCAATAATGGAAAAGAGAGAAGTTGTACTTAAAAATAGATTAGATAGACTGATTTGGGCAGGATCAAAGAATGGTAACTATTCTATAAAGGAGGGCTACAATACCATTATCTGAGAATAGAAGATGGACGATATAGATATCCCTTTGAACCTTTGCTGGAATAAATCTGGCCTCCCAAAAGCAGGTATGTTTCTATGGGCTGCCTTGCAAAATAAAATTCTGACAGCAGACAGATTTAAGAAATTGGGTTTTGAAGGGCCGTCCAGATGCCCCATGTGTGAGATTCAATCCAAGGATGTTAATCACATCCTCCTCAATTGCCCATATGCCCAAAACTATTGGAATTGGCTTCATCAATGTTTATGCTGGAAGTCTACTCTCCACGTTGATCTATTAAGTAACCTTAAAGCATGGCCATCACTTTATAAAGATAATCTATATAAGGATATATGGACCATCTCCCCGGTAATAGTTGCCTGGGAATTATGGAAAGAAAGAAATAGGAGGATTTTCATAGGTCAAAAATTACCATGGAATTCAATCACAAATAAAATAGAAGCATCAATAGTAGAAAATATCAATAGTAATCTCAGAAACAAGCTAAGCTATGAAGAGGCATTCAAGAATTGGGATAATGAAATCAGAGAAAAATGGCCAAAATTAGATATTCCTCCCCTATATGGAAAAGGGGGACCCAAAGTGAAGGCTGACCGAGTTTCTTGCAAATGGATCCCTCTGAGAGAGGGATGGTATAAACTTAACTTTGACGGAGCTTCTAGAGGTAACCTCGGGGTAGCAGGTATTGGGGGGATTATTCATAATTGGAAGTCAGAAGCCATCGCTAAGTTCTCCAGTCCCATAAATCCTTCAACAAATAACATGGCAGAATGCGTAGCGGCCTTAGAAGGTTTAAAATTGTGTAGGAAGATCAACTTATCCAAAGTAGTTATCGAAGGAGATTTGCAAATTATCATCAATGCCATTCGAAACAAGAAAACTCCCAATTGGTCCCTTAACTCGAAAATAGAAGAGATTAACCAAGTTATCGAGGGGATCCCGAAGTATGAAATAAGACACACATATAGAGAGGGTAATACAGAGGCAGATAAGCTAGCCAATCTAGGAGCCAACGGAGTTACAATTATGGATCGGTATATCTAATAATCTACATAGGCTTATATTCTAACAAACTTTTTGGTTTTAACACAGATGCAGTAACATTCCACTTAATATGAATTTCTACTAAACAATAGGTTTGTAGTAGTTATAGGGGGATTAGTACAAATTATAGGAAGTCATTTAGCCCAAAGACATTAAATTTGGCTATAGGTAGACACTAGTATTAGTGGCCTTGCTTGAAGATTCCCAAGCAACTAAAAATTATTACCTGTAAACTCAGCTAAGATAGGAGGATAGGGATGGACCGGGATATTAGAGTAAGGGATGTAGGTACCTACAATCTTGGTTTATATTCTATACATAGTACACCTTTTTATTCAGAGGTGTGCATCAGGTATTGAGTGTTTGCAAAGGCTTTTTTACAGGTAGCATAATAAATAGCAGAGCACTTGCAAATAAAATCATAATTAAATGCACCCAATTTTCCCGTTCCATGGTGACACTACCAGCAAAGCATAAATTTGGATCATCATCTCTTATACTCATAAGCTCATCATGAACCGGCAGGGAATTAGAATTTAATCCTTTTTCACCTTGTTATCATTTCAACTAGTGATTACTTATGGAATAATAGCCGAAGCTAGAAGCTTAGTGCATTACTTGTATGTTTTCTTGGGGAAGTTATCATTATCATCATTAGCGGGATTCTACCAATGATAGCACTTAGAAGGGCTGGAAAAGATGGTTTACTATGTAGACCATAACCTTACAATACCCTACCTGGAAGTCATGAAAAATAGGCCATACTGCATTTGAAAAAGTCAATGGTTGTGTGATCGCATGAGCCTGAAAGGCTTCATGCGATCATGCGACAAGCCTTTGAGATCTCACCCTACTGTCACATAGCCACCCGAGCCCGCTAAAACTTTTGACACCTCTGGCCAAATGGATACATCACCATCCATGGACCCACTACTGGAGTCAAAGTCCCTGCTGACCGCTAGAGGCTTGTCGCATGGTCGCATGCGCTTGGGAAGCCGCATGCGATCATGCGACAAGCATGAAATCGCACCACAAAAACCATTGTGAACTACCTTAACTGTGACCACTGAAAATTTTTTGCATGGTCGCATGGGCTCGGAAGAGCCCATGCGATCATGCGACCAACCGTAAGATGTTAACCACTGATCACTAGCGGCTTGTTGTTTGCTTGACTGCTGACTGGCCCCGCGGTGAAGTTAGAAACTGGGACCCACCTAGTCACAATAGCTCGCTTAGGAATTATGCCACCTCACTCAAAAAATGTGGACCCACTGAGATTCTAATCTGACCGTTGTCACATGATCTCATGGGCTCGAAAGATTCCATGAGATTATGCAACAGCCATCAGATCTCCACTGCTTTTACCTCAGTCCAATGGCTTTCAGAGGTTGCATTTATCCAGAAAGGTGGAATCAACTGCTGAATCCTATGCATTTACCTTAGTCCAAATGGATACATCAGCGTCCATGGACCCACCACCGGAGTCATAGTTCCTGCTAACTGCTAAAGGCTTGTCGCATGGTCGCATGTGCTTGGGAAGTTGCATGCAATCATCTGACAAGCATGTAACCGCACCACCGAAACTATTGTGAAATGTCTTTATTGTGACCACTAACAGTTTTTTGCATGGTCATATGGGCTTGGAAGAGCCCATGTGATCATGCAACCAATCGTAAGATGTTAACCACTGACCGCTGGCAGCTTATTGTTTTCTTGACTACTGACTGGCTCCACGGTGACGTTAGCAACTGGGACCCACCTAGTCGTGATAGTGCGCTTAGGAAATATGCCATCTCACTCAAAAAGCAGAGACCCACTAAGATTCTAATCTGACCGTTGTCGCATGATCTCATGGGCTTGAAAGATTCCATGAGATTATGCGACAGCCATCGGATCTCCACTGCACTTGCATGGCTATGAGGATCTGGGTCCCGCTTGGTCAAAGTTGCGCACTTGAAGGTCAAAAACACAGAAGGTTATCTAACTGGAGGTCAAAAACATAGAGAATTTTTGTACCAAAATTCAAAAACATCCTGAGCCTTCAGAGAGAAGGTCGAAAACACATTGGGTTTTTGGGCCAAAAGGCAGAAAACACAGTGGGCTTTGACACTTGAAGCATTTCTTGGAACAAACAGGATGCGCCCAAAAAGGGAATGATAAGGAAATTTGGGCAATAGTACTTTCACAACAGCAAATTAAAGGGTGTCTCCATAATAAATGGTTGACATTATTATACACTCTTAGAGCAAATACTTGGAATTGATAATCATGATCGAATTCCCTTTGACATGAAGGTATTCGTAGCTAATTTGTTATCACTATATGGACTAAGTCATGTTAATTATGTTACTGTAAGGAGTTAATAAAATCCCTAAGGTGATGATCTGATTTATGAAAATCAGATTACAATACCTGATGTGATACCTGCAGTATTCTAGAATTCAACATGAAAATTGAGAACAACAAGATTGCAAACCAAAAACTGTCTCCATTCTATTCAAAATTGGAGTTTATACAAGTCAGATGAATCCCAAGGGTCACACAAATCCCTTGGAATTGAAATGAAGAGTCATCATAATGTTTATTACAATTAAACTATTAAAACTATCAAAATTTATCAAAAAAACTAAATATAAAATTTAGGTCCACTTGGAGAAGGCATAAATTTCTCATCCTAGCTCCGAATTACGAACTGTTTGATGCATTGGAAAGGTATTCAAATAATCTTGAACCAAATTTTGGAAACATTGATGTCCCGTCATGTTTTCGGGCAGCATATTTGCCCAAAAATGCACCGAAGACCCTCAAAATTGCAATTTACTAAAACATATGAAATTTTGGAAAAATTAGATTTCAATATTTTCCCACTTTAATCCTAATCAGGTGATGCCCCTGGGAAGGGCATCAATGGATACTTTTACTATTTTGCTACACAGCTAGACATGGGTAAGAGTATATGAATCTATGTATAGGTATATACATATATTCATATTCTTCTTAACAAACCTTGCTAAGTGCTATATTAATTATGTCCTCAGACAGGATAATGGTATGTACATACACTTATATATATGCACATTATATATATATGTATATATAAAAATATGTATATACCATCTTATCTTACTTTAAGCTAGCAAGGTCTTCTAAGCATTGTTTTTACTCAGGGAAGCATTTCATGTTACAGAAGATGAGGCACAGTTAATGCATTTGAGAATATAGTATGGAACATAGTCACAATTGGTATTCCTATATTAAGTTAAAGGATCCTAAAGTCAGAGTTTATATTAGGTATATAGATATATATATATATACTAGTAATAGTATATATAGATATATATACTGATGCTTAAAGCTAAGATATAATGATTTGCAAGATCAGAATCAGGAAGTCTTCAATCCTATTACCTTTTATAGTTTAATATATATAAATATAGATATGTTGATAACAGTATATCTATATTTATATACATTTGATCACCTCCAGAAAACAATCTATAAGAGGAACAGCTAGGAAATTTAAAATTAAGTTGAAACATTCAGCACAGGATACATGTATGATAAGAATTGGGGATGTATTGAGAAACAAATAAAGTTATTACTTGCTTTAATGGGAAACTTGTAATTGAATCTTTTCCTTAATTAAGAATGTAGTATCAAGAGACAGGGACATATGTTTTTATGGAATCTCCTGGGATCTAAGAATAGTGTTATGTTGTTATGAAGGACTTAATAATAAGTTTGAACTACTGACATTGCAAAGTCGAACCCTCATCGATCTAATGTATTTTCAAGTAACAGTAGAAACTGATGTTCTCCATGAAATGAATGTATAAATCGATTCCTTAAGTCTCCATGATCCTAATAGTGAAAACGGTGTACGATTTGATGTTGAAATGAGCCAGGCTGGGAATCCACGTGCACCAATCATAGAGCGGTCGCATGATCGCATGGAATAAAATAATGCCTTGTGATCATGCGACAATGGAGTTTGGGCAAGTGAATGCGCTCTACTGGGACCCATGTATGCTAATAGCATAGATGCGATAATGAAAAGTTATAAGTCTGAGCCCGATGAGGATAGTATTAAATATTATTTCATGCGCCAATGATAAAGCGGTCACATGATCGCATGAATAAAATAACACTCTTGTGATCATGTGACAATGGAGGACCAGGTGGGACCCGAGTCAACGGACTTACCTATGGTGGAACAAAGAAAAGGATCCAACGGCCCTCGCATAATCGCGATCCCTGTCAAATACTTTTGCAAACTTGTGAGATCTTTCCATGTGTAAAGGTGGGGCCGAGAAAAGTTGTCCAGTAGGAGGTTGCATAAGATTCTTGATCGACGGCTCCCGCTTTGCCATTATGGAAAGAAAGATGCTTAGTGGGAAATTGACACGTAGCCGTGGGACCACAAGAGTTGTAGATACTAAATCAATGGTAGTCGCTTAGTCGCTATGGTGAGGAAGATGCTTTGCGACTAAGCGAGATCCTTCCATGTGTCCAGGTGGGGCCGAAAGAGTTTATATGTGATATCAAATCAATGGTAGTCGCTTAGTTGCTATGGTGTGGAAGTTGCTTTGTGACTAAGCGGGATCCTTCCACATGTCCAGGTGGGGCCGAAAGAGTTTGTATGCGATATCAAATCAACGGTAGTCGCTTAGTCGCTATGGGAAGGAAGATGCTTTATGACTAAGCGGGATGTTGACATGTAGCTTGTGGGACCTGAGTCTTAAAGAAACTATCGGAGATGATATAATTATGGCCGTTCATTTCAAAAGCTACCAGATCAATGACATAAGTTCAAATCTGAGAATTTTTCAATGGATGCCAAAATCAAATATAGCATCCTCTCATATGTATTACCGCATATGTCGCATGATCGCAAGAATTAAAACAATATCATGCGATCATGCGACGACATAAACCGGGCAGATGAGAGAAGATAATGAATGACAAGGAGTCTGTACCAAATTATAAGGGGATTGAGGGACATTGTTGTGAAGTTATGAATGACTCAGTGATGAGTTATAATGGCTGAAAAATGGATTGATTTCTATTAAGATGATGAGCATATGGATGATTATTGTATATCGAATGACATGTTTTATATACTTCAACTTAGCATGAAGACAAAGTGAAGAGTATGTAAACAGAGGAATCATCGAGCTACTGGAAGAAGTTGGCCAAGTGTCAAAGCAGTTTATGGTATATATAAATATATATATACGGGTGTTTGTATATATATATATTTATATATAAATTCTAGCTTCCTCCTATGAGTATTTCAAAATGGCTTATATATAATAACTAACAAGGCTTCAGAGTATGTTTGGCTTAAGGTACTGGACATTCTTCTCTTTCCTGTTACTTTTATATATAAGGGTCATAAATATAAGTATACTGATGACAGTATACATATATTAATATATAGAGCTGTGCAAATATATATTTATATATTGGATTAGCCTTGAAAGATCTCACAGATCCAAGAAGGGTATTAACACATGGTTATATATATATAATCTACATATATATATAACCATATGTTCAAACTAATTATTTTTTGCCTTACAATTTGAGGAGCTTGGAAATCTTTGCTGCTTTTTCTGAATGATGTAAATATTAGAGGCCCATAATGAACTCTGCTATTATATTCTTTCTGATAGTTAGCTAGGTATGACTTGAAATTAGTTAGAGCACTAGTATAGTACTGAGGAGTATATTTAGTTCTGATGTAAATATGCCTAAAATGTTAAGACTCTCGTGGCAGGAATTGTTAATCTTTAGTGGTAAGGATTTTTAATCACAAGAGTTTTTGTTTCTAGTATTATATTGTCAATAATAAAAGTATTTAACTACAGGCTTCATAGTCAATATCAAATATTCTTAGATAGGTTATGTAGTAGAGATGTAGAATTTTTATCTCGATGCAGGTTAACCTTGGTCTCAGAGGAATTTTTTTTTTTTTTTTAGGAAGGACTATCATTCGGATGTTCAACACATATACTTGACATAGTAGGAGGATCAGAAACTCTGCTTCTATCGTACAAATGATGTAATCCTTGTCTAATTTCCATTCTATGTATAATTCATGATTTTAAAAAAGCAATCTAGAGTTTTTTTGGGACATGGGTATGCCTACGTAAATTATGTACAAATCTCGATAAGTATCGAGCCGTGGGTATGCCTACAGAAAATATGTATTTTAACAAATCTCGACAATTGTCGAGTCGTGGGTATGCCCATGTAAATTTTTGTATAAGGTCAGGACCTATGGTCTCGGGCAAGGCTGGAGGTTTTCTCAGCCCTGCTCTTTCCTACCAGTGCCTGCAGTGAGCGGGGTCACATTGTAATATAATTATTTATATTAATAAAAATGTCTAGGGCTTCGGCCTTTTACCAATCAAAAATATATATATATATATATATATATATATATATAGAATATGTATAAATAAAATCAAATTAAAACATGTAATTTTGATATTTATTTATTTTCTTTACATACATTCATTAAGAATACATGGTGAATAGTATTTGTATAGGACATGTAGAGAAACACATTCTAGTTCAAGCATTAAGTAGTCAGTTATGAAAATTTCTAGCAACATTGGTTTTGTTTCACCAAAATGCTTTGTATTTCTATATCTGAGATTTCAACTTTCTACACTTTACAATAAAATTGTACATTAAAATAAGTTGCTGGCATTGATGAAAATTGTAGTCATTCCAAAAGTTACTCCTAATTTAAAATCAATATAGGTAATATAGTTGATGTGAACCCAACACAAACATGCATTTATTTCATTAAAAAGAGTATTTCTATCTTTTAAAACTCATTAATATTAAAAACAACTATTTTTTATTTTTTTATTTTGAGATTTTGAAAAGTATATTATAGTGATGTCTAAGTGTTAATGGGTACTTCTAATTTCTGTAGGACATATCTTTGTACAGACATTACTATCTTATGTGTAGTTCAAGGAGCTTTCTTCATACAAGGCATCCTCTACAGTTGAGTAGTGTGCTGGGGTTTCTATTAGTCTAAGTAAGAATATTCTACTTTTTTTTTTTAGATTCACTAACCACAATGACTAGCTTAAGGTTTCTCCCTTTTTCATCAACTATACCAGCAATGGCACAATTTTTGTAGAAAGGTTTTATATTGATAGGGAGGTGTTCTTATCTTTCCTCTCCTTTCCTCACCAATTATTTCTTAAGGTGATATTATGCATTTTATACTAACAAGAAGTGCAGCTAGCGCATAGCGGTATCTAGTATGACAAGATCTACAGACCATTTAATCTAAGCAGGATAAAAGGAAATCAATGAGAAAGGGCCAGCAGAATCAAATCAAAGATGACATCAGCAAGAAGGATTCTTAGTAGAATAGACTAAGTAAATTATAATTTCTATTTTTATGACATGTAAAGGAAGGGAATGCCCTCCTATAATGATATGTATGAAAACTGGACTATGGTCCCGAGAAAGGCTAGAGGGTTTCTCAACCCCGCTCTTCCCTACCAGCACCTGCACTGAGCGAGGTATCTTTATAAGTTTAATTGATTAATAAAATATTGGCCTTGGACTTTTTCCAAAAAAAAATTAAAAAAATAATATAGAAATATTATAAGATTGAATACTATGAGAACTAAATATATTTTTATTAAGTAGGTGTAAAATCATTCTATTATATATAGATATACACACACACACACACACACACACACACACACACATATATATATATATATAAATAATACAAATTTAATTATTTGAAAATAAAATAATATATATTTTATTTTATTTAAAATCATATAAAAGATAGAATAAGTACTTTACAACTAAAATTATAGATAAATATTCTATCAATTTGTCAAGATTATGAAAATTCAAAGATAATAAAATATATTAAAAATAATCCAATTTTTTTTGTTGATATCAACCATACACCAAAGGATGATGCAATGCAAATAGGAGATGGTAAGAAAATTAAAAAATGAACTTCAATCAATTTTGAGTCTTCAATTTGTATATTAGTTTTATCTAAGTTGATTTGATAAATGTACATGTTATTGCAGCTTCCATTGATCACCAAAATAGTTAGTGACTATATTTTGATCTTAATCAAGAAACAACAATAGTAAATGTAATGTGAACTAGAGATGATAAGAACTTTATAAAATGAAATTCAATCAATTTTGAGTCTTTCTTTTGTAAATTAATTTTATAACTAGCTCATTATGTTTGCAAGTGTAGGTTATCTATTGTGTTTTAACTCTATTTAGAAAATGGCTCTGGTAGGTAGTAGCTTGTAGATGACAATATTTGTATATTATACTTTTGAGTTGGACAAGTATTATATGTGTGGAAAATTGGCTAATTTCATTATGAAATTTTAATCCTTTCATGAGATAATCAAATAATTTACTTTGGGTTACGTAATTTTTACATGATGCTTGAATTTATTTTTGGCATTTCACATGTCATGTGTTGTGTAAAGATTTAAAAATAATAATGATGTGAAATTACTCTTTTTTTTAATAATACTATACAATCAACTCATTTGCAATTGTGTCAAATGAAAATCTGAAATAAATGCAAAGATATACACTAATGCACAATTTCAATCATCTCTTAAAATTTTGATAACAAAACATATTTTTTATTTATTTTTTTATATAATTATCTTCAAGATTTCTATAATATTAATACAATAACAATGAACTATGAATGCAATAACCAAAGTTCAATATCATATACACACAAATATAAGTTAAATTGTTCCATATTTACTTATGACATAATAATATAACCTTGATCTTCAAGTTGGTAACTTTTCTTGTACCAAATAACTTAATGTTTAGTCACCTGGCTTAAAGAAAAATAAAATACCATAAATTTTATTTGAATAGTTTTAATATATAAAAAATTGAAAGCAAAAACTCAAAATTATTATGTTAAACTTTAATTCATTAGACAACGAAATGAAATTAATTTAATGGGTATTTCATTAGTATGAAAAGTAATTGTTTAATTACTCTAATTATTCAAGTGTATGTAAAGAAATAAATAACACTACATCAACATTACTCAACTTTACTTTACTTAACATTGATGTTTTAGTTCCATTTCAAAACCTAACCTACTTGAATAACACTAGTCAACAATTGCATCAGATTAACTTCCATTCATTAGTATAACTAATATATACATTAATTGAGATTAACATATTTAACCTAGCACAAAAAATTCTATCTATAACTAATTACAACATAATCATAACCACATAATGCCTCAATTTTAAATAGGTAAGTAAAATTCAAAGAGTATAAGAATTGACAATTACATTAGTAAAAGAGAAATACATGAATATATCTATTTTAAATTAGATATTAATAAATTATAAATTAATAAATTAATTTTTTTTAATAACTATACTTAACTTATCCATCCATTTCAAAAAAATATTTTAACTAAAGATTATTGTGAAGAGAAAAATAGTTTAATTTATTGTTAATCCTATTCTACCAGAAATCAGTAAATTCAAAACACATATTAAATTTTAGTTAAATTGATTATAATAGTTTAATAAATAGAATTCAACTCACCTTAATAAGTAATGCTAAATAGAAGAACTAAAATGGAGATCAAACATACATGTCAAATACACATAGCACTGGCTAAATAGCCAAAGATTTGCACTAGCCCCTTCCACGGTCATGTGTGCCGCCTCCATACATGCCCATGTGAGTGTGAAAATTGCACACTTCAGTAAAACATTAGAGGATAGCAAAAATAAAATCGTGCAATGAATTGAAAGCTAAACTAACCAGGCGATTTACTACCTTCTAATAGGTGCGAGATTGATGTTCTCAGATTGTTATCAAGATCAGTGACCTTGACGACACCTAAACGAAGGATTTGGATGCAAAACTGATATGAAATATGAATGCAATTAATCTATTTTTTTGGATTTTAGATGCAATAAGAATGATAAACTGATATGAATCTGTGCTAATATGAAAATTGATCTATGATATGCTAAATGATCTAACAATGATATGAAAATGAATCTAAATGAATGTAAAAAAAAAACAAATTGATCTCACAATAGCCTTGATTCGTAATAAGCTTTGATTCTCCAGATGTCAATTCTCCAGCATAAGTTTGCACAATTATGAGATGATTTGAGATGAGCTGAAGCCTTAATTTATATAAATCCAGGGCTTTAGAGGTGCATGGATAAAAAAGCCATAAATCACTCAAATAACTCAGGTTGATTTTTGAGTTATTTTTAAATAAAGGATATTTAACTCACAAAAATATGCAAAAGCAGAGTTTAACTCAAAATAGAGTTTAGCTTTAATTGATAATTGATAGTTGTCTGCTTTTCTAATTGTGCATGTTTTATTTATGAATTAATTTAATAATAAAGTGATTTGTTTCCAACTTAACTGCTTTTGAAAAATAAAATAATTGATTTATGGGTTAATCAATCATTTAATCAAACTTTTATTCAAAATTAATATTATTAAAAATTGACAATTTTCTTTAATTAATTATATAAGAATTTAATTAATTAATGATAGGAATTTTGATTTATTGTCAAATTTAAATAATAATACTTAGGAATAAATACAATTAAATTCAATTAAATAATTAAGTGGCAGTATTAAATCTAATTAATTAAATATTGAGAATATTCAATTAATCAAACTTTAAGATAAATTGGATTTATCGCCAAATAATTATAAAATTAAAGATAATTAGGATAATTAGGAATATTACTAGGAATATTCCCCGATGTAGAATTTATGATAATCAATTAGGATTCGATGATGTGCAAATGTGCCTTTGGTTAGGACTTCGATGTCGATTTTGTTCGATGTGTCGATATAGGAGGTTAATGAACCTATAGCCCATTTTTGGGGTATTACATTTTGCCCCTCTTTGAATTGATGTGCGAAGCGCAGTGGTTCAAAGATAGTTTGTGTTTGATAGAGATATGAAACTAATGTTTGATATTGATATTGATATGAGATAGAAACTGATTGAAAGATTTGATATGAAGATAACAGGTCCTAAATGACCAAAGATAATGTTCACTGTAGCAGCGATAAACTGAGGATTGCGAAAGAGTGTCAAAACACCTGATTCCAAACCTTAGGATTGCAAAGAAGTGAGTGATTGGTTCTAGACTCGATTGTCTTAGCAGAACTAGCAGGTATCACATCTGAACCCTTCAGTTGCCGAAGAACCAAGGAAAGAACACTATGATCCGATGGTTGCAAAAACTAATACAGTTTACAAGATTAGGAGAATACCAGATTGATATGGATCTTGATGAATCTGATATGCCCCAAGTGATGATAGATTTGCCCCGAGCTGTAACGCCCCGCCAGGCAACCCAAGAGGACAAGACATAAAACCTCTATAAAATGCAAGTAGTGAATTTTTATTTTATTTTATTTATTTATTTTAACTAGAATAATATTCATCATTACACTTCATATTTCTAAAAGAAAAAATAATTTTCTACTACTTGAATGTAAGATTTATACAACTTAAGTCCTCTCGGGTTCCCTAACGTCGCTACTAAAGCAACATCATATAAACCATTTACATGCATAAGATATTCACGGAATCATGAGCTTAAAAGATCTACATTCATTTTAATGCACCAAGTTAAATGTCCCTAACTTATTTCTTTTATTAAACATAGGTTAATCATCCAACATCATTATTTCTTTTATCAACTCATTCCATAAATTCATATTGATTTCATCTACATCTACTATCCTTTATATCACTTTTCTCTAATAATTTAGGTAAGAGATTAATATTCATTAAGGTAGGCATCATCCTAGGTACTTCATTAACATGAACCAAGTATTAACATTAAAATCAAATTACTATTCTATTGCATTGTTTCATAACTATTCATTGTTAATAATTCCAATCACTAATCTATCATTTCTCAATAATCTCTTTGAATTCTTTCATCAAGAGAGAATACATTATTGTTGTGATACATCATTATATATAATTATATTTAAGATTATTTCCTTTACACATGGACAACATAAGAGGATAGGATAAATAACATAAACACTTTCTTTTAATGCTAGTAACATGTCCAATATTCCACATTCTTTTCCCTTTCTTTTACCTAGAACTACCCATTCCCTTATGCATTGCTTTGAATTGAGATTGCATCAATACTACAAGACTCCTTTTAGGAGATTAAAAATTACATGAATACAAATACATAAGTACATCTCAACATATTAAAATATCCAATAAGAAATCTTCAACTGCAGATCTGGAAAGGAATATTTGCTAGGATCATCCAAAGAATCACGATCAATACCTCGATATAAATATTAACCACCCAACCACATGAAACCAATAGGCCCACTCCCCCGAGCTAGGAGATAGAACCAAAGGCCCATACAAGAGGTAACAACTAGGAAATTCCTAAGGTGGTGATAAAATTTCCCCAAAGTCACAACACAAAAGAAAAGACAAGAAGACCACAAGGACTACCAGAGGCATGATCAAACTTAGTAGAGACTCTAAGCTACAAGCTAGGTGAGTTTCATCGCATAGCCCTCACCCCTTGGGTTGTCCTGGTACTAGCCACTCTTGGCCCCGGCCCCCAAGTAGGCACATGCGGAACCGAATGCCTCTTGTACAGACAAGGTCATCCAGTCGTACCTACGCATAGGTACCTTCCCCCACTCCCATCCTTAGTCTTTACTAGCACTAAAGGCATGGGCGAGGCACAATTAATCTTGATTAGTGTGTAATTTCTCATTCCAATAATCTCCCATTCCCAATTCATTTATTTAGGTTATCACTTGATTAAATACCTCATAGTAGGTTATCCTGGTACTAGCCACTTAGGGCCCCGGCCCCTCACTATGAGCCACTCACCTAGTGTACTTAGGTTCCCTAAAATACATATAAAAATCATAAGAGCATAATAGATCCATCATCAAGAATTCATATCAATTCCATAACAACATTTGATTGAGTTTAGGAAAACATATGTTGTCCCTAGTCCACTTGACAACCCTAAACCCAATATGGCATACAGAATGTTCCAAACATATAAGAAGATATCCAAGTGATATTATAAACATATTTAGAGTATACATAGATCCAATTAACCAAAAAAACATTCTAATAGCCTCTGGTGACCATACGAAACCTTAAAACTTAATGATGTTCTTAAACTAAATTATTTCAAGCAAGGATTAAATGCAAAGAATAGTCATCATAGAACAGTCATCCATATCTTCCAAAAAACAAATAATAAAGGCAATCGCTTCAGTGGAGATTTAGATAACATAATTATGGACTCTCAATTTTATTTTTAGGAAGATCCAATGGTGGGAAAGAAAGTTATGACTTCTGGTTTAAAACAGAAAATTCTGGTTAGGGTTCAGACCTGCCTTCACTAAAACGGTTGTAATTTTCACAAAACATAATAAAAATTCTCCAAACCAATTGGAAATGAAATATAAGACTTAGGATAATCTTTTCTATCAAATTTAGACTTTTATATAATCATATCAGCCTGTAGCATATGAATACATTTGACAGAAAATTCAGAATAGAGAATGGACAGGCATAGTCTGCCAAAATGTCAAAAATAAGGCATTAATTCGATCCTAAAAATAAAATCAGAGAGATACCCATTTGAGATCTGTGAATTTTACTTCTAGAAAATCAATTTAGTAAAACCTTAGATGCAATTTAAATTATTATAATAATAGATCTCCAAAAATAGGTTGCTACAAAAACCCTAGGAAAACACATGCCAATTCTTACAAACAAAAATTCAAAACTTTAAAATAACCATAGAAATTAAAAGTACAGATATAATAAATAATTATAATATATAAATAGATCCATAATCTATCAGAGACATAAAGTAACTAACATATTCAATCCATACCTCATGTCCTACGAAGGTTGAATCGAAGAAGGAAGGAAACAAAAGAGAAGACAAATCCAAACTTGAGATGCATCCTTCAAACCCTATCCACTTTCAGAAATCTCCATGAAAGAAAGAAATAATTCCACAGCAAAGAATCCCTCTCTCAACTATTGAAATTCTCACAAAAATGTCTCTCTCCCAAAAGCAAAGATAACCAAAAATTCTTAAAGACATATGCTTACAAAATCTCCCTCACATCTCCAAGTTTTCTCTCCAAAATCACCATGAAAATTAAGGCCATCCTCTCCTCAATGCTTCAGCCCTCAAAATCCCCCCTCTTCAAATGAGAAAGTAGTGCATATAAATATATTTCCAAAGGTTGAGAGGAAAAGTAACCAACTCCCAACTAACTCTTAACTAAAGGGTATTATAAAATAACTTAATATCATACAACTATATTACTCAAATATACAATAAAAGATTATTTGTATTCATTCATACACATATGTAATATTATCCTAACATATATGCATATGCCATCATTAATTACATCAATATCTATATATATAACCTATCCTCATTATTAATAATTAACAATTGAGAATAATATACCTCGCATTATTTAATATTTAATTATTAATAATATTATACTTTACATTAATCCCAAAATATACACCATCAACAATATCTACAATAATTAACATATAATCACATATAAATTATATATATATAAATACATATATGTGTGCACCCATATATATATTTCCATATATATATATATATATATATTTATATCTATATAGATACATGCCAAATACCAAACACTATAATCTATAAGATTATGAAGTAATAGATCACAATATTATTACCTATTTATAATTGCTATAGGATATAACACTGAGGTAGAATAAAATCACATGCCTCAAAATAAATTTAATCATCCAAAGAGGCCATACAAATCATCTATGAAACATATCGAGAAAACCATAAGATCAAACAAGGTCAACCAAAGTCAACAAGGAAAGTCAAGCCAAACTCCTGAAACACAACATAGAAAGATTAACTAAGAATCATACCAAGAAGGAGAAATAAATAAAATGAGTAAACAAATCATACAACCAAATGAATTCAAGTGGTCACAAGGCACTAACTACAACCATGCCCAACCGGGTGCGTTGGATCTGGATTTTTGACCCAAAGGTTGACTGACAAAGAAGGAACCCTAATATTTCCAAATTGGAATAATGACAAAGGAAGACTCATGTAGGGGCCTTAGTACTATCTCCATAACAACAACCATCGAGAATTTGAGGGCATGCTTAGACCTGTGAAGTCAGGTGAAGTCGATGCCCGGTACCTGCAAGCCTGCATCACAAAGAAGAAATACATATGCACGGATATACATATAAAAGAAAACATTGCAGACAGATGACCAGGATCAATACATCGTGTGGACCTCAGCTATGTGAGTAACTACGACTTCATCCTGAATCATGAAAACACATCATGTATATATATACACTCAAAGCATGTAGCATCATCATAATGAAGGTTAGAATCTCAAGCATTGTGTTAGTCTCTTATCAATACTAATAATAAATTAACATAATCAAATCATGAAGTGAGATACAAGATTCATCCAAGGTAGCCTTAATAGAAGAAAATATAAATAACCACTTATATATATCTATCAAGTACATATCATATAACATCCTAACTATGTTCATAAAGGTCTTGTAGGTACTCAATACATACATGGAGATAAATACATACAAAAATGATACCTTTAGATAGTATGTCTGATATTAGAATCATTGAGTACTAGCTTATGAAATTATTATAAACAACTATAGGAATAGATCAAACAAGTATCATGTACAACTTAAGCTGTAAGAAAACATCGAAGGATCTTAATTCTTTCAAAAACACAAAACTTATATTAGGGTTAGAGGGGTATTACACGAGCGATGAGGTCTTTTTTGATGAATCAGTAACTAGACGTGGTTGTTGTCTTGATTACTGAGGAAGATATGATTTCCATAAAGATATGATTTCAAATTTGATTACAGACTTTGAATGATGTGCAATACCATGCCCCCTTCGAGATTAAAATTGAAATCTGACAAGAAAAGTCAGTGTTGATAGTTTAGAAGCATGTTAATTGATTTGAAAAGTGGTTATACACGTCCGAGAATGCGTTCTGCATTGTTTGGAGGTCTTGGAGACCAAGTTTGACTAGGTGAAACTATGAGTTGACCATAGTTGACCAAGTTGAAATTTTGATAGTTTGATGTAAGATAATCAATTAAGTTGAATTATGGATTTCTGTGATGATCGAAGGTCGAATATGCAAGCAGTAGACTGTCCTGGGCCCAAAATTTTAAATCATGATTTTAACATAATAAACAATCTCAAATTTTGATTTTGATCCTGAAAAAGGATTCTACTTGTTGTTTCGTTGGAGGAACCTTCGTGTGAGATTCAGCTCTTGTTAGATTTGAAGATGCGAGTGGAGAATTGTTTAAGCATTGAAGTTTGTTTAGCCATTGTGAAATCATGCAACATGCAAAATGCAAAGAGACATGCAGGATGATAATGCAACCCTAGGACCTAGTCACTGATCATGTGTCGATTTGTTATCATCATTGAACTTTTAGGTAACTAGATAAATCAATACAATGTCCACTAGCTATGAAACCATAGACATATGAATATCAATTTGTATGCGCAAGAATCAATACAACACCCACTGACTAGGCAACCATGGATATATGAATATTGATTTTGTTTTCAGAATGTCAGATTAGATATAAGCATCAAAGCATAAGCGTCAGGATGACTTGAATATCATGTCCATTTTGATATAGTAATTTTCATTTAACATACACATCAAACAGTCAAGAGATCATTCTAAATCCAATGTGAATTACTGATGAAGGGTGCTCCCCTTAATACCACAAACACATAACAGAAATAGGGAAACAACAACAATATGCAAGAACAGAAAATTGGCTTCTTATTATCTCCACAAATGTGGAATTACAAACTTTCAGAATTACAATATGCAAAGCCACATGGGCATTCCCTTACAATATTCTGTAGGACAAAGCCTCAAGCTATTACCCAGATCTACTAGCCAGAACTATTCTGAACTACCTAAGACAATAATACAGCCTTCCTTATATAGGCAATTTTCCACCACCTGGGAAGGTTCCAGAATTTTAGCCAATAAGGCCGACCAACTTAGAATTATTTTATTTTACATTTTATTACATCATAGTCGGCTCAAGATAACCTTTGAAACCCGAACAGAAATTTTGAAGAAAATTATTTTCCGCCATTTCAGGTGGCCCAACTTCCGAAGACCATAAGTCATCACCAGTTGACCCGCTCGGCTATTATAACCCCATTTCGGAAACGTCACGAAGCGCTCTACAGGCTTGACTGGCGCAAGCGCTTGTCACCCAAATTTTTGACCTCATCCGAGGCCTCTAAAGCCTTCAAAACTGAGTTCAAAGTTTATGTACCCTGCTGCCAATACCGAAAATCTTCAATATCTTCCAATATACACTTGATCTGGCAATGAAACTTTACTGGCAGACTTATATGACCAAAATGAACCTCCAAGAAAGAAATAAGATCATTCTGAGCACATATGAAAATTACCAAAAATAGTAACTTTCCATAAATAGTAGCTCTGCACAAAATAGCCCTTATTGAATACAAAATAGAAATATTTTTGGGTGATGCAAGATTGCTCTTACACCCAGGATGCTCCTGCATCAATTACCCATAGTGACCCTTTATCGTTCACATCCTTAGGTAAGATCACGTTTCACAATAGGAGAAAGAACTTATTCAAAAAGACAATAGTGAGATCAAACTTCCTTGAATTTTTTGGGTATCAATGGTCAAGGTACGCATGGCCATCCAATTCGAGATAGAGGCTCTTATAGTCGGACACCATTTCAATCCAAAATTTCTAAAGTTGTTAGATTTTCACATACAAGAAGAAAACAAAGAAAAGATTATGCCCCCAGTCATCACTCTCTAAATCCTGTAAAGGACATCATCGAAGAGCTCAAAGGGACACAATATGCAAAAATCTCAATGTGAATCAGTAAACATACAAGGAGATAAAAGAATGTAAAAAGTATAGATTGTTTTCAGTTTGATGTTGATTGCATTGTTTGTAGATGCAAAATCCTTTCTGGAGACAAGACAGATTGACTGACTCGGATGAAACTTCAAAGGACTCTGACTAGATATGATACGTCTAAGATACATTGGAGGCCATAGGATATGACATTGATTTCCCCCAAGTGTTAAGCATTGATAGGATATAGACGCTTGAGCTAAGTGGTGTACAAACCAACTTATTGAAAATTGGAAATGCAGAAACAAACCGGGAGACATGTACAAACTAAAGCAAAACTGAAAGCTGGGAAAGACCAAGATTGCGTTGATAGATGGAGCATTTTGAAACAAGTGGTGCCCGTTTGCTGAGTTTTCACCATCTTGGTAGAGATTCTATTTTTGCTACCAAGGCGCCTATTTTCAGGTCTTCACCAAGGCACTTTTTTTTTTCTCATTTTTTTTTCATTTTTTTTAATTTTTAATTTTTCAAATTTTTTTGTACTTTTGATTTTTTTTTATTTTTTTGTGAATCATCAAGGTGCCTATTGCTAGGTTTTCACCAAGATGTTCATTTTTTCAAGACTTTTTCCAATTTTTAAAATTTTTTTAGGACATTTTACCATAGACTAAATGCCTTAGGTGTAGAATTTCTTCAGATGGAGAACGTTGATTAGTTCTCAGAGTTGTTCTCCTTCATTCGTTGAGAGTTGATAGGCACCAAAGCCAAAAGTAGTAGTGATTACAAAGGGACCCAACCAATTGGGTTCAAACTTCCCCTTGCATTCTTGATGGGATTGATTTTTAGGATTTTCTCTCAAGACTAGATCACCAACCTGAAATTCTTTGTGTCTGACTTTCTTATTGTAGCCTCTAGACATTCTCTTCTGATATACTCTGAGATGATCATATGTTGCTTGTCTACGCTCATCTAGTAGTTCAAGTTCTTGCAACCTAGACACTCTGTAGTCATCATCAGTTACTAGACCATGCATTCTGATTCTTAGTGATGGGATTTTGACCTCAATAGGCAGTACCGCTTCAGACCCATAAACTAAAGTGAAAGTTGTAGCCCCAGTGAGAGTTCTGATACTTGATCTAATATTTGTTTTGATACTTATTCTGATATTTGTTCTGATACTGGTTTTGATACTTATTCTGATACTGGTTTTGATACTAGTTCTGATACTGGCTTTGATACATATTCTCATACTTGGTATACTTGATAGCATCTTTTTCCATTGTAAACTCCCAAGCAAGATCATATTGTGTAGTCCCAATGTCTAGCAAGGTGGAGAATAAGAGGGATTGGCAAGCTGGTGGAAGAGATGGAAGACAAGAGAATGAAGGAGAATGAAGGGGAGAAATCCTCAAGGGAAAACTCCTCAACAATACCCAAGCTAGGGAAAATTGTCATGTAAAGCACATTTGGACAAGCAATGAAAGGCCAGCATAGGATAAGTCACAAAAGCATAATGCCAAAGAAGGATAGAATGTAGTCCAAAGGAGTAGACATGTCAAGAGGTTTCAAAGCATCATGTTTTACTCTTTTTTTCTTTTTTTTTTATCAAGACCAAAGGGGAAAAGGATAGTGATAGGTGAAAATAAATAGAGGAAGATGGATATGAAGGCTAAGTAGGAAGGGAATGAAAGCAAGATCATTGTAAAATAACTCACAAGATAGCCAAATGTTCGTGTATAGATCAACCTTGTCAAGATCAAAGAGAGAAAATGGAATGGATGAAATATGTAGAAGAACTACGCATGATGCTTGATTGCCAGGTTTTCATCATGGTACTTATCCAAGGTGCTACAAGGGAGTGGTTTTCAGTATAGGATGAATTTATTTCTCTTTACTTTTGCTACCAAGGTGCCTGTTTCCAAGTTTCCACCGAGGCACATTTTCAAAAAAAAAAATTTGATTTTTTTTTTTTTTTTTGGAAGAAGACAAGCTTTTTAGATAATACTCCTTGAAAGGATAAACCATGATATGCCAAGGATTCAAAATGATACACTCAAAGATGTTGATAGGGAAAGGGAGATGGAAGAGAAAAATGGAGGATAAGGTTTTATGTAAAGTGAGTGAGGTTGGAAGATAGGAGGAATAGGCAAATGAGGAAAAATGATAGAAGGTAGAAAGATAATGAATGGAAGGATCGTGAAAGGGTAGATGGAAAGGAAGGTAAGATCAACATCAACACACACCTTGAAGGGTGGGGAGAGGATGAGGAAATGTGAATGAAGGAATACGTGAAGGAATATGGCGAATGGATAGTAGAGGTTGTGGTTTAGGCACATGGAATGGAAGACTATTTTTGGAAGAAGATGAGGTGGAAGTCTTTGGAAGTTTGAATGTCAACTTTACTTTTTGCTCAAAACAAGACTCTTTCAAGAGAGACTTTGGAATCCATATAGCCATAGGCTTTTCATTTCTTTTTGATGATCTAGAGAGAATATCTTTAATGATGGATTTTGTAACCCATACTTGTCTTGTAGTTTTTTTCTTAGATATCTTTTTTGACTTTATGCTTCCATGTTTATGAGAGGAGACATGGTGATTTTCTTTTTTTGATGGATTCTTGTATTGCTTCTTTTTTTTGAATTGAACATTCAAGTTACTTCCAAAAGACTTGGGACTTGTGAAAGAAAAAGGAGGATATGACTGGTTTAAATGGGTGGGTGGGTGAAAAGGATTCAAGGGTATGCATTTATGTTGATCTTGAGGAAAGATAGGAGATGGAGGTATGTAAGGACCCAAGATGGATGGTGAATTAGGAGAGTTAGGAGGGGAAAGTGAAGGGACATAAGGACCCAAGATGGAAGGCAAACGTGAAGCCCTTAGTAGTGGTGGAAGAGGTCCAAGGATGGAAGTGGAAGATGCAAAAGGATAATCAATAAGTTCTTCAACATCTAGATGACAACCAAGGATATCAGCATCTTTAGAGTGAGCATTAGAATTTTTAATAGAATTGTGGACATCTTGAATATGAGCACCTTCTTTGATAGGATTGTTCAAAGCTTGCAAAGACTTAGGAAGAGTAGAAAGTGGAAAAAAACATGGAGTGGTAGAATAAGAAGATGGAAGACTTTGATCTTGACAAGGATCTTTGGATAGCATAAGCGCATAATTTTTTTCTTGATTTTCAATAGGCTTAACATTGGAAGTAACCACATCATTTTTACCAACCTTAATAGAAGTATCATCTTTGGAAAGCACAAGTGTAGTAAGGTTATTTTGATTGTCAATAAGCTCAACGGTGTAAGTAGTAGCTTGATCTTGCTTAGGAGAAGACTTAAGACATGGTGGAATGAATGAAAAAGGGTGTACAGGATCAAAAGAATCATGAAGCAAATAAGAGACATCGGGAAAAGAAGTGGATGAAATGGAGGGTTCTTGATCTTGATCTTTCTTTATGTTCTTTTCTTCATCATTTTTAGATTCCTCTTGACATGGAACCACTTCTAAGGATAAGGAAATATGTTGGTATTGTATGGATGACTTTGGAAGAGATGGTGGAGGACTAGCTGAAGTAGGGATTATAGCATATGAAGGCTTAGGCTCTTTAAGTTTATCATTATTGAAAGTATTTGAAACCAAGTGAAGGTTAGCTTGAGTTTCTTTAAGAGGTAGCCCTGGAGGATAACTATAGGGAACCGCATGAAAAGTATCAGGGCTTGTGTCGGATGAAGGTTCTGTGAAAGATTTGAAAGACTCAGAAGCTTTAGGAAATGTACAGGTATTGGAGGAAGTAGGGGATGGAAGAGAACCATCACAAGACAAAGGTCCAACATTAAAATGATCTTGCTTGAGAGTGTAATCTTTATTTTCAGCCTGAGAGTTCTTAGAGGAGAGATCTTTATAGTATTGACGTTTCAAATCAGCATGGTACATTTTATATTCCTCAATAGAAGTAGATGTATCATCTAGATATTGTCCACAAAAGTCATCAAAATCTCTTTCAAAATTAGAATCATATGGATCACCATCATGATCTATCCAATGTGACGGCCCATTTGTAGTAAGTAGGAACACACGACGAGGAGGACTCTTAGGAACAGAGGTATCATAGGTATCATTACATTGTCTGTCGTCATAGTCATCATAGTCTCCAAAGCTGGATGTGTCACTCTCCATAGAAGAGGTATCATAAGGGTTATCACATTGCTCAAATTCTATCTAGAGGCATGGTGACATGTACAAGTCTTTATCAAATGGAAAAGGGCATAGAGCTTCCATGGAGAACTCCTTGGGTTCCTTCTCTTTCTCAAGTTTGTTAATCTTGACTTGCATAGCGTGCATCTATTTCATCATGGCCCTCATCAGAGTTTCTTCCTCATGTGTACTGATTCTTTGAGACATGTGTACTAATTCTCAATAGCTACTGCTATGTTCTTGACACAGTGATTTGTTCGACAGATTCTGGAACTAGGCTAAAAAAGTTGGGTATCTGGCAATTCTGACAATTTTTTGACAACTCTTAACAATTTTCCCAAATGACACTCTACAAACTCATACGATAGTGGGTATGCTATGAAATGATAGTTGAAAAACTCATACGACAGTTGCTAGCAGGATTTGACTTTTGGAATTTTGACTAGCAGAAAGATGCATATGACACTGGGTACTCAATCATACGATAGATGGGCAGGAATGAAATGACACTTGATAGAAACTCGTATGACTTTTGACCTCCTAAAATAACTTTTGACTCTAGAAAGGAAATTCACTTCAAATTTTGCAAATTTAGGGTTTTCAATTTTGGATTGTTTGCAAATTATACTATCCAGATTTGAAGATTATACTAGATTTGATCATTTTTAATAGCCAAGTAGATAAACAAGCATGTAGAATAGAAAGCAAATGATTTCAAGCACATTTGAAAATAATGAACAAGGGAAAAAGCAACCTTGCGCATGAACTATCAAGTGACTGAATTGTGCTAATCCCTGGGAGAGCTAATTGTGTATGTTCCAAAAAATTTTGCAATAACGCACATATTCCTAGAAAATGAAACTTTGGCCTCTCTAGAGTTTTTAGTAATGGTTTGACTCTGCAACTTTTATGATCCAAAGGGGTGAACTCCAATCCCGGTGCACCAGGGTTTTGACATAGTCCAAGAACTTAATCTTCAGGAGCTACTAGGGAGATCTGACAACCCAACAATGAACCACACCTGTGAAGATTTCTTCCACAAGGACATTTATATAGCGGCTGTTACTACCATGGCGAAAATAGCTATTACCGCTTGAGGTTCCATCAACGTAGTTTACCCTGTGAAGGGAATGTCCGCTATGGTTAACCCTCTCTAAAGGTGACTCACAATAGTATACCACAAGGGGACTTGGCTCTGAATCCAAGGGTTTGACGCCTTTTCACTTTTAACCCAAACAAAGCAGACATATAAATCTTACACGCTAAGACAAAGTTTTGCTTCACCAAGGTCTATGATGTCAACTCCACGTGATCTATCAACCTCTCTAGGGAGAGAATGTATCAATCAATAAGAGAAGGTGCACTAACCAATTTTGATTCACCAAAGCTTGTGATGTCAACCCCACGTGATCTATCAACCTCTCCGGGGAGAGAATGTATCGATCAATAAGAGAAGATGCACTAACCAAGTTGAATGTGAAATGCACTAAGTATCCTCCCTACCTACAAGGATTCTATCATCAAGAAAGATTTCACTGGGAATCCAATCTCTCAAGAATAACGAATAGTGTTCATAGGGCCTAATTACTATGTGAGCACAAATGTATGTTTCCAAAAAGCAAATCTACCAAAAGTACCCAAAAAGCAGAAAAAGGAACACTTAACACTTAAAGAGAATATGAGATGAGTCCACAAGGTGGAACACTTAACACCTCACACAAGCTGAAAATGAGTCCCCAACTTAGAAAACAAGTGAGTTCCTAAAAGCATAAATGGGTTGCCAAGTGGAACACTTAATGCTTCTATCCTGTTGACCCCTCCCCTTTAATGTGGCACTAACCTTGCAACCATGGGGTGGAATGAGGGGTTGGTGGATTAGCGAGTCCAATAACCAAAGATAGCAATTAAGATCAATCACAAGTATCTAAGACTACTTAATGAATCCTTAAGGGGTCACAACCTAGTATCAATTATGCAAGTGTGTAGAAATAGACAAAAGCATGAAAAGATGCACACAAGCTAAACACATAAGAGATTTATTTTAAGTCCAAATCAAAATATTATTAGATGAAGGAGAATACCTGGGATCCTCACAATGTGCTTAGTAGATTTTACTTGATTTTTAGCAATTCTTGTTGAGCTTTTCCATGCAAGCAAGTGACGAACTCTCCAACAAGCAAACAAGCAAACAAGATATGCAACATATATTCAACTTATGAAAACCATAGGGTTAGCTCTAAAAATCAATTATTATCAACAATAATAACCAGCAATTAACCCAAATGACAACTCATATCATTCATTGAACCATGTAAAAAAAAAAAGTGCATACCCATCACAAAACTTTATTTTTTTTGCTGCATTTGACCTAGTCAACAAGATCAGATTTTTTTTTTATGATTTTGGCCATAAAAATAGAAGTTCAAAGTAGAGACCCCTGCTAAAAAATAGAGATCTTTCCAAAAATGTAAAAATTTTAGAAAAATCTCTTCATTTGTGCCCTAGAGACCCGTTTTATCAAAATAGACCAGTTTTTATAAATTGACTATTTGAGCTATTATATTGCGTCCAAATTTAAAATACAAAGAATGGACCCCCTATAGAATTTAAAGAGATTTCTAAAAATATAAAAAATTTTGAAAAATATGCTGATTTGCATCAGATATTAATTTTTTCTAGAATTTCAAGAAAAATTTATTAAAAATTCAAAACATCTCAGAAAATTTTAATTTTTTTACTGTAGCTTCCTTGATATGTGTCCAACCTACAAAAAAATTTCAGAGCAAAACTCCAAGCTGTTTGGGAGATAAAATTAAATCTTTGAAACTTTAGGGTTTTAGCTCCCCAAAAAAATTAAAACTAGCATGTAAAGGTGGGTTGCCCCAAGGTGGGCACCAGAAATGTGTGTGTGAAAATTGTACCTGATCTGTAGACACAACACTTCAGTAAAACATTAGAGGTTAGCAAAAATAAAATCATGTAATGAATTGAAAGCTAAACTAACCAGGCGATTTACTGTCTTCTAATAGGTGCGAGATTGATGTTCTCATATTGTTATCGAGATCAGTGACCTTGACGACACCTAAATGAAAGATTTGGATGCAAAACTGATATGAAATATGAATGCAATTAATCTATTTTTTTGGATTTTAGATGCAATAAGAATGATAAACTAATATGAATTTGTGCTAATATGAAAATTGATCTATGATATGCTAAATGATCTAACAATGATATGAAAATGAATCTAAATGAATGTAAAAAAAAAACAAATTGATCTCACAATAGCCTTAATTCGTAATAAGCTTTGATTCTCCAAATATCGATTCTCCAGCATAAGTTTGCACAATTATGAGATGATTTGAGATGAGCTGAAGTCTTAATTTATATAAATCCAGGGCTTTAGAGGTGCATGGATAAAAAAGCCATAAATCACTCAAATAACTCAGGTTGATTTTTGAGTTATTTTTAAATAAAAGATATTTAACTCACAAAAATATGCAAAAGCAAAGTTTAACTCAAAATAGAGTTTAGCTTTAATTGATAATTGATAGTTGTCTGCTTTTCTGATTGTGCATGTTTTATTTATGAATTAATTTAATAATAAAGTGATTTATTTCCAACTTAACTACTTTTGAAAAATATAACAATTGATTTATGGGTTAATCAATCATTTAATCAAACTTTTATTCAAAATTAATATTATTAAAAATTGACAACTTGCTTTAATTAATTAAATAAGAATTTAGTTAATTAATGATAGGAATTTTGATTTATTGTCAAATTTAAATAATAATACTTAGGAATAAATACAATTAAATTCAATTAAATAATTAAGTGGCAGTATTAAATCTAATTAATTAAATATTGAGAATATTAAATTAATCAAACTTTAGGATAAATTGGATTTATCGCCAAATAATTATAAAATTAAAGATAATTAGGATAATTAGGAATATTACTAGGAATATTCACCGATGCAGAATTTATGATAATCAATTAGAATTCGATGATGTGCAAATGTGCCTTTGGTTAGGACTTCGATGTCGATTTTGTTCGATGTGTCGATATAGGAGGTTAATGAACCTATAGCCCATTTTTGGGGTATTACAGCCCATACTAGCATGTCCAATCAAACTTTAAGAAAACCATACGGCTACCTATATCAATCAAATCATTTAATTGTTTCTACATCAAGATTTATGTAAATTATAAAAGACTTTATTTTGGTAAATTTTATTTTTAAATTATAATTTTTGTTTTTGGTGTGTATTTTTATTTTAATGAATTTAAATATATTTAAATTGAGAGTGTTTAGTTTGATATTTTTAATCATTTATAATATAATATTTTTTACTAATTTTTAACTTTATAATAATTTTAATAATTTATTTATTGTAAAAATGCTTTTAATTATTTATATTTATTATTTTTAATCATTTTTTAATTTATACTACTTTTAAGCATTTATTTATTTTAATGATTTTTAATATAGATAGAATTTTAATAACTTATACATTAAAATTAATAATTACTATTATTAATAGCTTTGGAAGTTTTACTTGTTTTATGATCATGCTCTAAGATTTACCTTGTATAAATAGTGAAACTAGTACATATAGAATTTTCAAAGCATAACCTTATAATTATATAGCAATACTATATCGCCCACTACTTTGTGGTGAATTTTTTGATAGAATATAGTAGAATGATACTCATACTAAAACATGTTCATATTTATTCCTTAACGTATTCTTATAATGACACATAGATGTTAACAAGGTATTGATTATAGTTCAACATCTTGAGAGTATAACCATATATCATATTTTTTAACTTCCATTTTTTATATTGAAATACACAATTTTGTGTTCATGCTTATTTGTCAAATGAAATATCCATTCCTTGTACTTGTCATGCCCAAAAATTAGGACAAAACACACACAATAATTTTTTTTGCACATTAAATTAACTAGGTACACACTAAGGAACACTCAACACGAAAGAAACACAACAACCAACACATATTAACTCTCAAGAGGTATCATGGCATGCGTTGGCTTGCCAACATCCCTTGTTTGTCAACTGCATTGGTCAAAATGAAATCCTAGCTAGGTCTCTAAGAAACCCTAACTGAGTTTAAAACAAAAATTAATAAAAGGTGATAAACCAAGGAGAAAAATTCAAACCTAGAAAATATTGAAAAGTCAATGATTGGGTCAACATACCCAAAGAGTTTCAATTCAAAACAAGGTGCAATTCAATCAAAATTGTGATCGTAACCCTAATGGTTCCTAACGGATACCCGGTTACCAACTAGGGTCAAAATGCAAAATATCGATAAAGAGGTAAAATGATAAAGTATGATCATGATAATAACCCTAAGTGATATCTAAGGTTAACAAATTATTTCTAATTTAATTATAATAATATTCAAATATTTTAAATTAAATTAATATAATCATTAATTAAGATATAAAGTTTCCAAAGTTCATTAACCAATTATGTTAATCATAAAAAGAGATTGAAAAACTATTTAAAATTATAAATATTAAATAACACATTATTACTAGGGTGAAATAATTTACCTAGGTCCCACCTAGGACATATAAATTATTTTTCCCCCTAACAGTCCAATTAATTCAAAATTAATAAAATCACTAAAATAGAATAATATAAATAATTCCTCAATTCTAAAATAAAACATTAATAAAGATCAATAATAATTAAATATTAACGATTTAAGTGACTGAATCTCCTTCTAAGCCAAGGATGATTTACCTAATCTCTAGGGGTGAATCGGAGGCCCTGGAGCAGGTCTAGAGCTGCTGGACACATAAACACCATCTCAAGGACTCATCTTGGTCATGCTTGAAACACCGGTTCATGTTGTGTGTATTTTTTGAGTGTTAACTTCATGTTGGGGAGTCTTAATGAGGTTTATCATATGCTAAATATTGAAGCATAGATAAGGTCTGTGAACTGTTTGACATAATGCCTCAATGCGTAAAGGACTCAAAAATTTTGTATGCAAGCTTCTTTTGTTCTTTTGATCCCAAAAGATCTGTATATTGATTCTAATACTCTTTGGAGATAGATTTCTCATGCAGAGAGCTAGATCTGGTCTCAATGTTTGTGGATGTGAATATGGGTGTTGTTCATATGTAAGAATGAAGTGACATATCTAGCATTTAAGAAATCAACTATTAAGGGGGTGCGTTGGTGGAATAGCTCAGACAGAGTCTTGAGGATTGGGAGGGAATAGCCTTTTTGGAGAAAAAAATGGTGCATGGAAGAGGCGATTTGGAGCAAAAAATAGAAGGATATGTTGTTCGAATGGCAGGGGACCTGGAAGGTAGGAAATGGGGCGAGATCAAGGAAATAGAAGGATGGGAAGATACAACACATACATGAGGTTACATTGGCTATCGCCCACAATGGGTATTCATAAATGGTTTCTAGGTGGAAAAATGCCCTAGGAGAAGGATATTTGATCAAATTCATGTGCCCTATCCTGGCAAGGTGGATGCATGGACTGTGAATGGATCAAGGTTTCCCCCGTGGACCTAGCCTCAATGAAGAGAGACACAATAGAAATAGTGATGGTATTTAAAGAAAGATAGATGTAGGAGTCCTTCAAACCAGGTAGAGAATTTTAGGAGAAATGGTTTTAAAAAAGGAAGATATGGGTGGTACAGGCAGACCAGCATCCCCAAGGTAGATTGGAGCCAAAACTAGCGTAATCCTAACTTTATAGGTAATACATCATGATCAGTTAAGGAAGCTATAAATCCCTCACCAGGAGTCCCCAATATAGCTACAGTAAACACAAGTAAGGATGCTTGTAACGCAATCTCCAAAGTTGTTGTGAATGATTTGGCTCTTGCAAAAATGAGGAATGAATGGTCTGATTTGGGGTTGTTAATTAAACTCAGAGGTTACCAAGTTAGTTTTGTTAACATTCATAAGTGGTGCCACATACAATGGCGGTCATTAATACACATATCCTCCCTCCCCAATGGATACCATCTAATTAGATTTCTAGACAATGAAAGTAAGTGGAAAGCATAGAACAAAGGCCCTTACTATATGGATAGCTCAGATATCATTCTTATGGACTGGATCCCAAACTTTAACCCCTAGAAACACACAATCAATGATGGCCCTACATGGATCCGTTTATATAATCTACCGGCGGAATACTGGGACCCTACGGTTCTAAAAGAGATTGGGAAAGGAATTGGTAATTTTATCTCTGCAAATGGTATTATGGAAGATAAGGTATACAGAGTGATCAATTCCTATAAAGGCTCAGAAACTAGGTATAATACCAGACTCAGGGATTGGACATCCAACCGAGCTTATCCTCTCTATAAGAATTCATTTAGTAAGTCAGACCAAGGACGTGTTACTTGAAATGGGCCAGCAAAGTATATGTACCAAGCGTCATTCAGCCATACATTATCATTGTTGTAGGAAGAAAATGCTAAAGGAAACTATGTTATGATTGCAAGAAATGAATGCTAAAATAGTGCTTAAGCTGAAGTTTACAGAAAAGTAAGTGTTGGAATGGAAACTACAAAAGTATAACTATTAATCAAGACATGAAGACTCTCACAAACTATGCCATAGTACTTCTGTTGTTCCACGACTTTGGCTGCAGGAGACATTAGCCGATCCGTAGCTTTGGCTACAGGAGCAGTTCAACACTTGGCACTTAAAACAGCGAAAATGCAGGAAATGATCCTAGCTAGTATGAATCTATTTTACTAAGGATTTCTCACCAAGTGGCCCCCCTTGGATGAGTATCCTGAATCACAACTATTCTCAACTAAAAATCAACACTTCATTTATTTATTGATGGAATAAGAAAGTACAGAGATTTCCAAACAATAGTGAAAGCAAATTGTTGCTATAATAAACTTGACAATGCCCTCCTTTCTCATGTAGGAGTAGGGATTTATTTAAAGGAGAAACTCCTAACTACTTCCTAACCACACCGTAGAAACAAGCGTATCTTTATTACAAACATTATCAACTAGAAAGAAGGAAAGCTTTTAAAGACTGAACAGATTGAATCTAAAGTGGAGGAGAGAACTGTCGTGATAGAAAATCCAACTTCCACTCGTGCCTAGATCCTCTGGGAGAAATTAACATGCCGCCTTACTCTTTGTTGGAACTGCCACCTTATTCCTTCGACTAGCGCTGCATTGAATGTCCTCCGATGAAAGCTGCAGGAAGACCAGGTGGAACACTCCATGAATGAATGCACCTTCACCTGGTCAAAACAACATTCTCTATTCCAATGTAGTATGCCTTTAAAGGTTAAGATAAGATATTTATGACAGTAATTACCAGAACACGCATAATCAATCATATTCAAACATCTACTCTACTCATTAAAATATAACAATATCTTTCAAAACAAGAAATATAGTATTATATCCAAGCATAGCATATTAAGTCTATTTAAACCATGTTAAATGTCTATTGGTAGCATGCCATATAGTAGCAGAAAAACATAAGAGTCTTGTGGTAAATGTATTAAAATGCAGCAAAAGATATAGAAAATGTTATCCTAGGATATTCTAAAGTATGGCATTAATATGCCTCATCATTTCTGCCCCCTACAAAGACTAGTGCCTGTCCTCGGGCACTGAAGAGTTTTTAATACTTGCTAGCACTCTGAAGTCACCTTCCTTTGTTTTCCCAGTCATTGAAGTGTGCACCTTCTAGTAGAATCCATTCATCCTATCCACCCTGACATGCCGACTTAGCTCTAAATCCTCATGTAGCTCATCATCTATGCAAGTGTATAATGTCCATAGGAGTACAGGAGGTTGGAATGTAAGAGGCATCCAACGTTTAGGTCTTGGTTGCCGACCCAATTCGATATAACAGTGAACTCTCTACATGGCAGCTCTGAAGTTTATAACACTGTGTGGCTCTACCATTTTCAATGACATAGGAAACCTAGCCCACCTCTGATGTAACCTATTTTTAGCTCTGTTTCCATCTTCTAGAGATAGTCTTTCAAATTCTACATGCACTTGTTCCTGATTTGCCAGAATTTTTTTTTTGTAGGTGGAATCATGAAAACTGTAAACAATTTGTAGCCAGTCACAATAAAGGCATCTAGGTGTTTTACTTTCAAGGCATAATGGAAGTGAAATATTGCACTCAAATGCCCTATACCTAGTTAATTACTCGCCATAGTAGATTTCATTGTTGACCCAAGAAAGTAGTGAGGAAAAATGTATGTCACCTATAAATAGCAAAGGATTCTATTCTATATTTGATGGAACAGCATAATGATGCATGTACAGTTCATAGAGAAGATTCTTGATGAAGTCAAGTGACATTTCATATGTAGCCATGAAGGATGTAGGGGTGTCTATGTCAAGACTCAAATCCTTGATAATTCTTGCAAATTGAAATAGTAAAAATTGTTCCCTTAAGCATAGAGCATACACCCTTGGTGGTGGGCAGAATTCTATTATCTTTGGAACCAACTTAACAACTGAATCTATCTTTTCCTGAAGTAGTGTAATTTCTTGTTTCTGTTGACCTATTTCCCTTTTTAATTTGTCCTTCTCTATGGCCCACATTGTCCTTTCATACTAAATTTGCTGAAAATAATCCAAGGACAAAGAATGTATGGTTACCTGATCTCCTCCTTTTTGTGGAACAGAGTGTCTTGGTTCTACCTCATGTTCCCCCTGGTGAACTGGTACGAATGCAGTAGAAACATCATCCACTTGAATATTGCCCAAATGAGACAAAGAAAATTTAGGAACATCTATTTTCACTGTTTCTTTTGGTGTTGAGGCTGGAGGGTCCATCATTTCATCACCTTCCATGGTTGGAATTTCTTCTTGTGGGTCCATGTTCATAGGTTCCTCAACCAGAACTTCTTGACTTGAGCCATCCATCTGGGGTGAGTTCTTTGCTCTTTTCCTTGAATTCAAACAGACACTACGCTGGACTGGGGTTTCTTCTGATACTTCAGGGCATTTCTGCAGAGTGGATTTTACCAAAGCAAATGTGGATGTGGGATGAATAGAGGTACCACCTACTTCATGAATAGACATTTTCTCTTTCCCTTTTTCATCTTTCTTGGCTCCCTGTGAACTATGAGTTTCTTCAAGACCCCCAATGTTTTCTTCCCCAGATTAGGATTTTGAGCCTCTACTATTATGTCTTCTTGATGCAAAGGAGGGTTTTCCTGAGGTCTTTTTGGACTAGCTTCAGAAGGAGGATTTTCTTATGCTACATGCTGCTCAGGATGTGGCCCTCCAGGCTCAGGTCTTTCCTCATTTAACTGACCATGACTAACCCATGATGAGTAACTGCATTTTGCCTACCCTTTCTTACTTCCTTGGAACTCAAATTTAATAGGGAATATAAAACATTTGGAACATTAATTAACCGCCCATGCCACAAATGGCTCAACAATTTGAAATGCATAGCATGTAGAAAAGAAAACCTTCCTTCACAGGTAATATATCAGATAATATGAACAATGAACTATGGATAATCACCTGGAAGAGAAAGTATTTTCATACCTTGTTTGCTACTTTCTAGTGTTGTGTCTGTAGGTAGGGAAAATTTGGCTTTGGCTGTATGGGTGTCATGACCATGCAAAAATGGTTCCCCTACAGCAGGAAGTCTAGAAACTTCTGCTATTTGCACTTCTGAGGCTTCAATTCACAACCCTTTCACATATGCCACACCATTGTTGAAGGTATGCAAGAATTCCACTGCAATAGCTTCGTAATGTCTATTTAATTTGATAAAATAGCTGAGCCAACCCACATGATTGAATTCTCAGACACTATCTTGATCTTGCAGTAATGACGTGTGACTAGTTGGTTCGGACCGAATAGGCTACCCACCCATACTTAAATTGTTGCAACCCTTGCTCTCGTCTTCAATGTTTTACAATTCCTCCTATTTTCCATAACTTCCTACTCTATGCTAAATCAGGATTTTTTACTATGGCTTTGTGAAAATCGTAGTTGGTTTTGGTTTTTAAGAAGTTGAAATCTAAGGCCAGGTTGGTGAAATAATGATTAGACTTAGAGCTTGTGTGCTATTAATGGTAATTAAATCAAAATCTTTGGGAAAATTTTTCATCTCATATTACCATAGTACCCCCTACGAAAAGGACGCAGGTGTCCTCACATGCATTTTTTAAAAAGTACAGCAATGCTTGGAGATTATTACTATATTAAATGAAGCATAAAAGATAATTATGTTTAAATAAGTATAGAGTAAGTGAAAGAATAGATGATCGCATACCTAATGTGAAAGTGTCATAAATGCCTAAATCCAAAAAAACAATTGATGACATGTATCATACAAAGAGAAGTACGGGGTGAAAAAGATGTGACGGATGAATGAGTGGTGAAGAAAAAGGTGATGGGATGGAGTATTTATTATGGAAGAGAATATTGTTGGGGGAACTGAAAACTTTATTAGGACTGCATTCATGCAGAATTAAAGTGATGATTGGATGCTTGGTTCGGCTATAGGAGAGTCACTTACAGGAGGAGGTCCATCTTCCCATTGAAAGTCTTCAGCTGGAGGAGGTCCAAAGCATGTGGTGGATTCAGTGGCTACAAGATCGTGATTAGCTGTAGGATTTTTAGCTACAAAAGGAGAAATCTCAAACTGTTGCAGGAACTCAGCTTTTGTTTGTGGTTTATGATACAGATGAAGTCTGTGCCCATTTACTAATAACTTGAAATGTACTGGGTTAATTGTTGATAATTGAACTACACCATTAGCATAGACATTTTCTATTTCATAGGGACCTAACCAGCGAGTAGTGAGCTTACCTTGGTTTTCTTGATAGCAAGAATCATACAAGAGAGCCTAGTCACCAGGAGAAAATCATTTATTTAGGATGTGGGAATCATGCCACCTTTTATGTTGGATCTGGATCATCTCTGTATGTTGTAAGGTGGCCTTTCTCATTTCATCCAGCTGGTTGAGCTGCAAGACCCTGTTGCGTTGTGCTGTAGGAAGATCAATGTTCAACTATAATGCTATCCACAATGTTTTATGCTCAAATTATATTGGCATTACAGCATGTTTTCCATAAACCAATTCAAATAGTGTGAAACTAGTTGTGGTTTTCTAGGTTGTCCTATATTCCCATACTGCTTCATGTAACCTTGTGCTCCAATCTTTCTTATGTAGCTGCATTGTTTTGGTCAAAATGGCCTCTATTTCTCTGTTGGTAACCTCAACTTTCCCATTCTCCTATGGATGATATGGACTGGATGTCCTATGGTGAATTTTATATTCATTCATAAGTGCAGTAATCAGCGTGGAAGTGAATTGAGCACCCTGATCAGTAACCAGCTCTCTCAGAACACCATACCTTGTAAAGATTTTTTCATACAAAAATTTAGCAACCTTGTTATCTCTAGCATGTTTCATAGCACGGACCTCCACCCATTTAGTTACATAGTCAGTACATACAAGGATGTAGGAGTTATCATTGAAGGATGGATTAATGGGTCCTACAAAATCTAATCCCCATTTATCAAATGGAGTAACTATGACCTGTGGAAAAAGAGACATTTCATCAGATTTTGTTGGGCATCCCATCCATTGGCATCGGTCGCATTTCCTTGTATAGTTGACTGTGTCTCTATGGAGGGTTGGTTAATAATACCCTGTGTTGAGTATCTTGATGGCTGTTCTCTTAGCTGCAAAATGCCCTCCACAAGGCTCATTATAACATGCATGGAGGATGTCATAGGTTTCATCTTCCCTTACACATCGTCTCAATATTTGGTCAGGCCCATTATAGAATAGATAATCAATAATCCATGAAAAATTGAAAGTTTTTTCTATGAGGAGCCATTTTTCTTTTGGTGAGAAACAGGGAGGTACCTTTTGAGAGACCAAGTAATTGGCAATATTTTCATACCAAGGAGTTTTGACTGAAATAGAGAAGAGGTGATCATCAAGAAAGTTGTCATCAATTAGCTGGGGTTTATCCTTGTTTTGCAGTCGAGAAAGAAAATATGCAACCATGTTAGATTTGCCTAGTTTATCCACTATGGTGATATCAAATTCTTGCAATAATAGAAGCCATCTAGCCAGTCGACCTATGATTGCAAGCTTATTAGCAAGGTATTTAATAGTTTCATGGTCAGTGTGCACAAAAATTTGATACCCGTTTATGTAGTGGTGGAATTTATTGAGTGCATAAATGACCGCTAGAAGCTCCTTTTCTATAACTGTATAATTCAATTCAGCTCCTTGGAGATTCTTACTGATGAAGTATATAGCATGTTCTATTGTGTCCTCTTTTTGGCCAAGCACATCTCCTATGGCATGATCTGAGGCATTAGTATGTATATGGAATGGAAGTGCCCAATTTGGTCCCCGTAAGACTGGGGTTGTTGTGAGTACTAACTTTAGCTTCAGGAAAGCTGCTTCATAAGTTGGGGTCCAGAGAAATTATGAATCTTTAGTAAGCAGAGAGTGAAGAGGACACCATTTTGCTAAAATCTTTTATGAACCTCCTGTAATATCTTGCATGTCCAAGAAAACTTCAAACATCCTTTTGCTTGGTTGGTGTGGGAAGGTTTTCAATGATCTCAATTTTGGCTGGGTCCACTTGTATTCCTGCGGCAAAGATATAGTGGCCAAGTGCTATCCCTTCTTGCATCATCATGAAGCATTTCTCGCTATTAAGGGATAGATTATGTTCTTCACACCTTTTTAGGACCTTATCTAAGTTGCTTAAGGCTTCCTCATAAGTTTCACCATAGGTTGTGAAATCATCCATATAGATCTCCATATAGTCATGGGAGATATCAGCAAAGATGCTGATGACTTCTCTCTGAAAGGTCACTGGAGCATTACAAAGACCAAATGGAAGAACTGAATAGGAAAAAGTTCCCTAAGGGCAAGTGAAAGTTGTCTTTTCCTGATCTTCTGGGAAGATTCGGATCTAATTATACCCACTATACCCATCTAGGAAGGAAAAATACTTTTTGCCTGCTAAAGAGTCTAGTACTTGGTCAATGAATGGAAGAGGAAAATGGTCCTTTTTGGTTGCATTATTGAGTTCCCTATAGTCCACACACACACACCACTTTCCTCCTTTTTTTGGCACAATTACTAATGGGGAAACCCACTGACTATCAGATATGGGGTAAATGAATCTAGCGTTGAGGATTTTTTGTAGTTATGTTATAACAATTTCTCGTAATGTTGGATTCACTCACCTTTGGAATTGCCTGACTAGAGGTTTATCTTCTTTTAGATAGATCCTATGAGTGCACAATTTTGGATCTAGACCTTTCATGTCAGAATAATCCCAAGCAAATGCTCTAGTATGGGCCTTTAGTGTTTTGGTCAAAGATGTTTGCTGCTAAGCAGTTAGTTTACCATTAATGTTCAAGTAATGGTTAGGGGATACCTCTATCTACTTAGTTAGCTCTATCATAGATGCATCTGTAAATGAGGGTACTTGTATCTCATGGGGATGCAATTGGTGATAGATTTCTTTAGCTGCAAGAGAAGGCCATTGGCAATCTAGGTTTAAAACTTGCAGAGAGCAGTTGTTGGAAGAACATCCTAGTGAATTTGGGGTTGATCCATACTGATTTTACAGGCTATTGGTGGTTACCTTGTCTTCATCCTAAAGCTACAGGAAGGGGTCCCTTTTTATCATCATTAACTTTGACACTGAATTGATAACCTTGTCTTCTTCTCCTATGTCAGGCCAAATTGGTGAGGCTAAGTCCATTTGGGGTTGAGTAGGAGGATATAAGAAAAGAGTCTGTGTATGTTGGCCATCAAAAATGGTCATATCCCATGAGCGAAAACTAATGTGAGCATCAGTAGTTGCTAGCCAAGGTCTACCAAGTATAATAGGATATCCTCCTAAAGTAGCCTTTGGTGACAAAATCATGAAGTCTGCTAGGTATGACCAGGTTGCAAGGTCAACAACTATATCTTCAACCATTCCATCAAGTTTCACAGTTGAACTATCTGCAAGTTGCAGGATAGTAGGAGTGGTTTAGAGATTGTATATGCCAAGTTTTTGCATTATATCCCTAGTCATTACATTTATAGCTGCTCCAAGATCTACCAACACATTGTTAATGGTCGAATAACTTACCTAACACATGTATTGTTTGGGGATCCTTTTTCTTGTGACCAGGCTTCTTAAAGCAGGCTTCTTTGATGGCTTTGTTGTAGGTGGGGACATCTTTAATTTCTTGGAATAAAGGTATTTGGACATTGACATTCTTTAATTGATCAAGGATGTTAAATTTAGTTTCTACAGTAGGCTTAGGATTGTTGGGTTGCAACTATTGTGGAAAAGCTGGTCCAGTAGGGTGGTTTGTATCAACTATAGGTTGTGTTACAGGAAATGGTATAGTGATCCCTAGATTTGTAGGCTCCTCTTGTGGTACTTCAATTATGATTGGATGCTTAGGAGCAGAAATAGTAGTCCCAGATCGTAGGTGTATATCATCAAGAGTGATAGCATAGGTAGGATACTGCATGGGGTGCTGCATTTGATCAGTAGCATAAACATTTGGCTGAGGTGTGGGAGGCTTTTTGTTGGGGTTTGGTTGTGGTTGTGTAGGCAATTGGGTCAATTTTGGAGGTTGGGTATTAGTGGTTGGTGGTGGTAAGAGTACTGCTTGATGTTGTGGTGCTTGAAGAGGCAGATTCAAATATCCTTGGGACTGAGGGGGCCAATGTTGGTTCCCTCACCACTAAGGATTTGATTGCCAATTACCCTACGGTGGCTGCCATGCCCCTTGAGGTTGTTGTCAATTTCCCTGAGGGTTTTTCCATTGTGGACTAGGAAAATTGGGCCACTGATTCTGGTAGTTGTTCCAGGTAGGATTGGGGTAATTCATAGAAGGTTGCCATTGATAGTTATAAAATAAAGTACTGAATGTAAGTGAGTCCTGAGGCATACCTTATCTTTGCACCCATGGTCATTGTTGAGCAATGAAGAATAGCTACTCATCACCTAGATCAACTGGCTTGTAGTTGGTTGGCATTTGAGTGGCATGGGCAGCTTCCATATTCATAACCATTTTACACCAAAAATCTCTTTTCTTTTGTCAACAGTGTGGACAAAATTTGGCCAACATGGCCTCTGCTTCCTCATGCTTCTTTTTCGCCTGTAAGGTATCTAGTTGTGTAGCCATATTGTTGATGATATCTTGTTTAAAGTTAAATAAGAGATGTGTTATCTATGATCTAGAGGTGCCTGCACCATTTGTCCTTCCTATTGTGGCTTTGCATCCTCTTCCTCTCTTTCCAGTAGCTCTTGAGTAGTTAAGGCATATCTTCTTTATGTCATCCCAACTGGATTGAGCTATATCTCCTCTGGCCATCAAGTCTAAGGCTTCAGTGCATCCATCTTGTATACCTCTTAGAAATAGCAGCTTCTAGGATTCTTCATTTAGCTCATGCTCTGTATTCCTTTGTAGGCTATACATGAACCGTGAAATATAGTCTTCAAGTGACTCATCCTCTTTCTGGGTCATTTTAAAGATGTCTTCTCCTCATCCTTGACAATACTCCTTATACTTGGTGAGAAATGCCTCATGCATTCCTACCCATTCATGGACAACATCCCATCCTAGACCCATAAACCAACACAAAGCAGACTCCTTAAGAGTAGCAGGAAAGAGGTTGAGCTTGTGAGCATCGGTGGTGTAGTCATAACTTCTACATAGAATATCAAATTCAAAGAGAAAGGTATCTGAGTCCTCTGTTACTAGAACGTAGAACTTTGGCAGGATAGAAGAAGGTATGTTTTAAGGTTGTTATTGTCATGCTAGTCAGTAATAGGGAATGGAAATGCAGGAGGATTAGCCATCCTGGCAAGATTTTCAGGTCGCGGAGGTGGTGGATGATGAGGAGGTTGGTATATGATCATTTGTAAAGAGCTTTCTTGTCTGATAGGATTTTCAAGAAAATGGGCTCTTAGATGATAGAAGACATCTGCAAATGCATTAATTTTAGGTTGCTCTTCAAAAGAATCAACTTTCTCTTCTTCAGAAGATGAGGAGGATGACATAGTTTTAGGGAGGTCAATGGTAGCATCAACAAATGAACTCTCTTCCTTGAATGGTTGATTGGATTAGTTTGGAAAGTACCATCCTCTAGAATCTCTTCTTTGGTTATGCATACCAATAGTAGGGAGTGATGTGATTTGCAAAATTCTCCTAAAAGTAATGTACTCTAAAAAAAGCTAGAAATGAAACAAATTCTAAGAATGGCTTATTGAGGACTTGGTTCAGCACCATCCCCGGCAACAGCTCCAAAAATGATTAGTTCCTATAAAGGCTCACAAACTAGGTATAATACCAGACTTAAGGATTGGGCATCCAACCAAGTAGCTTATCCTCTCTATAAGAATTCATTTAGTAAGTCAGACCAGGGACATATTACTTGAAATGGGCCAGCAAAGTATATGCACCAAGCATCATTCAGCCATACATTATCGTTGCTGCAGGAAGAAAATGCTAAAGGAAACTATAATATGATTACAGGAAATAAATGCTAAAATAGTGCTTAAGCTGAAGTTTACAGAAAAGTAAGTGCTAGAATGGAAACTACAAAAGTATAACTGTTAATCAAGACATGAAGACTCTCACAAACTATGCCATAGTACTTTTGTTGTTCCATGACTTTGGCTGCAAGAGGCATTAGCCTATCCATAGCTTTGGCTATAGGAGCAGTTCAACACTTGGCACTTAAAATAGCAGAAATGCAGGAAATGATCCTAGCTAGTATGAATCTATTTTACTAAGGATTTCTCACCAAATAGGCCCCCTTGGATGAGTATCATGAATCACAACTATGCTCAACTGAAAATCAACACTTCATTTATTTATTGATGGAATAAGAAAATACAAAGATTTCCATAAAATAGTGAAAGCAAACTGTTGCTATAATAAACTTGACAATGCCCCCCTTTCTCACACAAGAGCAGGGCTTTATTTAAAGGAGAAACTCCTAACTACTTCCTAACTGCACCATAGAAATAGGCGGATCTTTATTACAAACATTATCAACTAGAAAGAAGGAAAGCTTTTAAATACTTAACAGATTGAATCTGAAGTGGAGGAGAGAACTGTCATGATAGCAAATCCAACTTCCACTCACACCTAGATCCTCTGGGAGAAATTAGCACGCCGCCTTACTCTTTGCTGGAACTACCACCTTATTCCTTCAATTGGTGCTGCATTGAATGTTCCTCTGATGAAATTTGCAGGAAGACCAGGTGGAACACTCCACGAATGAATGCACCTTCACCTGGTCAAAACAACATTTACTATTCCAATGTTGTATGCCTTCAAAGGTTAAGATAAGATATTTATGATAGTAATTACCAGAACATGCATAATCAATCATATTCAAACATCTACTCTACCCATTAAAACATAACAATATCTTTCAGAACAAGAAATATAGTATTATATCCAAGCATAGCATATTAAGTCTATTTAAACCAGGTTAAATGTTTGTTGGCAGCATGCCATATAGTAGCAAAAAAACATAAGAGTCTTGTGGTAAATGTATCAAAATGCAGCAAAAGATATAGCAAATGTTATCCTAGGATATTCTAAAGTATGGCATTAATATGCCTCATCATAGAGTCTATGCCAGGTTATGCATAAATCTAAACCCTTTACAAAAACTACCAAAAGCTATAGAAATACAATCCAATAAGGGTATATGGTCACAAATGATTGTTAGGGAGGGTCTCTTGGATTTGTGCTCCAACTTTAAATTGAAAATGCATGAAGGTATCAATTGCAATGGATCTGTGACTGACAACAAAGCTAACAGCTATCAGCAAAGGTTAGAACAAGAGGCTTTTACAAAACAAACTTCTAGTACAGCTGATCCATTGATGATCAAGTATGACAGCATGATAGAAATGGGAACCTAGACACACACGGGGGGAGTGTGGGTGGAGTCAGGCCTGGGTGCATCCCTATTAGAGGTAAAGATGAGTGGAGTTTTTGAATGCACTAGGGGAAGTATTGAAAAGTAGGGACAAAAAGAAGATGAGAATGTACAGGATAGGGTGAATCCCGATGATAATCCAATAAGGGGAATCTCAAAAAATGGTAAGATTGAAAATAAAGATATTATGGAAATAGAAAGCAATATCATAATCTAGCCCATCGACACATGTACAAGGGGTTCCAATGAGGCTTTAAACAAGGAAGAACAAGTGGTCTTTACGGAGGTGAATCAAGATTTTAAGGGTATGTTGTCTAAAGTCATAACAGAAAAAGACATGGAAGAGGGCCTAAATAAGGATGCACTGACTGGACAAAATGAAACATGGGAAAATTTTCTAATTACATCATAGATTAGGATGACTAAAGAAGGGAATGATTTGGAGGAAGACTTGGTAGATTGGGATATAGATGGTGAGGAAACTCTTGACTGTGATCTCAAAGGCTCATTTGTGGAACTTTTTATCAAACAAATAGAGTCTAAGATCAAGAAACCTCTAGTAGAATCTAAGAAGAGTGGAGCAAGAACCAATAAAGATAAATTGGCAATTGTTGTGAGTGCCAAAGGGAAACACAAATTGAGAAACGGGAAGGAGATTTTCCTTCCTGAGGAGAAATGAAGATTATTACCTGGAATGCTAGGGGCATGAATGCCCCTAGAAAATGGTGCTTGATCAAGCACCAAATAGATGATAGTAGATGTGATATAGTGTTGCTACAGGAAACAAAATGGAGTAAGGAAGATATTTCTTTAAAATTCTGATCATGGAGACAATGGGAAGGAAAGTTTGTGGAGGCGGATGGAGCCTCTGGTGGTTTGGGTATATGCTGGAATCCTTTAACAATCAAATGCAAACTGCTTGCAACCAATCAGAATTGGATGGGGGTGAGATGTAAGATCATTAGCAATAATCAAGAGTTTGGTTTAATTAATGTATATGGGCCTATCTCTATGATTTCCAAAAGAAATTTATGGGGTATGTTGTCTCAATAGATCAATGCCTAAAATTTTGATAAATTAGCCATTGGTGGTGATTTCAATGCTACTTTAAATAATGTAGAAAAGTAGGGAGGTTTGCATACTATGTCAAGAGTGCAGTAGGATTTCCAGGCCTTTGTTGATGACAATAACCTGAGGGATATACCGACCAAGAATGGAAGATTTACTTGGACAAATAGAAGACAAGGTTTTACAATCATAGCATAAAAATTGGATCGTTTCCTTTTATCTGATGATTGGGGACAAGACACTAAAGAAGCAATTATTCTCCCCTTCATTGGATTAGACCATTTTCCAATCTAGTTTAGGTATATACAAGAAGATCAAAAGGGAGGTGCTCCATTCAAATTTGAGAGCATGTGGCTTAGAGACCCAAATTTTTTTGATCTAGTCAAGGAATGGTGGAATGAGATAAGACTTGTCAACCAAACTAAATTATGTTGCCTACATAAAAATTTGTTACATATGAAGACCAAGCTCAAAGAATGGAACAAACTGCATTTTAAAAACATCTTTGAAGAAAGATTAAGAGTTGAAGATGAACTCAAAGAACTAAATGAAACTATCATAGTAAATGGCATGAATGAATCAGATTTTGAAAAGGAGAAAGCATTAAAAGCTAAGCTAGATGAGATATTGGCTAGGGAAGAATGTTATTGGAGGCAAAAATCCATGGAAGTATGGTTGGAGGAGGGAGATAGAAACATGAAGTATTTCCACAAATCTACAATCGCTAATAGAAATCTAAAGAGAATAGGTGAACTGAGCAAAGAAGATGGGTTGATAACTTAAACAATGGAGGAAGCCAATGAAGAGCTAGTGAGATACTTTCAGAATCTATTAAACAGAGATGTAAATGGAGATAACACTATAAGGGAAAGATATTTAGGCAGAATACCTAAAGTAATCTTAGAAGAAGATAATGCATTTCTTGCAAGGAGGGTAACAAAGGAAGAATTAAAGGTTGCCACATTCCAGTTAGGGCCAGATAAAGCCCCCAAACTAGATGGGTTTATAGCTAGATTTTTTCAAGCCTTCTGGGAGGTAGTAAAAGGGGATCTTCTTTTGGCTGTGGAGGAATCTAGAAGAAAGGAAGTTATGCTTAGTGCTCTCAATCATACATTCTTGACTCTTGTTCCAAAAAAGAAGGATGCATTGGGCATGAGTGATTATCATCCCATTTCTCTATGCAATATTGTATATAAGATTACTGTGAAGGTTAGTGCCAATAGATTGAAGAAGGTCATTAACAAAATTATCTCTGAGGAACAGACTAGCTTTTCTCCAGGTAGATCTATAGTGGATGGTATCATAATCACACATGAGGTTGTCCACTCAATGAGGAAAAAGAGAGAGCTTGGTATGATCATCAAATTGGACATCTTAAAAGCTTATGACCTAGTGGATAGACAATTTCTACTCGATGTTTTGAGTAAATTTGGATTTGGAGAAAAAGTGGTGAATTGGATTGGTTGCTACATTAATGGACCTAAATTTTTGGTTTTAGTGAATGGTGTTGCTCAAGGTTTCTTTGCTTCGAGCATTGGGATTCAACAAGGAGATCTGATGTCCCCTTTCCTCTTCATTATCATGGTTGAAGTGCTTGGGAGAAATATTGAAAGGGCTCAACTTGATGGACGATGGACGGGTATTGAAGTAACTCCTGGAGTCAATGCAATCACTCATCAACAATTTTCTGATGATACCATTCTATTTGGTAAGGCTGGTAGAGGAGAGGCTGGATGCATAAAAAATTGTTTAGATAATTATAGTAAAGCCTTAGGACAGAGTATCAATTGGAGAAAATCTGAAGTTTTCTTTTTGAATGTGCAACCTAGTTTGCAAAGAGAGCTAGCCCACATACTAGGACTAAAAATAGCCAATTTTCCTGGGTGATTTCTAGGGATGCTTTTATTTGCTGGTTCTAATAAAATTATCTACTAGGAAAATCTCATTAACAACTATAGGAAAATAATGGAACTATGGAAGGGCAAGTGGTTGACATCTGCTAGGAGAATCCTCATGATAAGAGTTGTTCTAAGTGATATCCCAGTATATTCTATGTCATGTATGAAGCTGCCTAATCAAGTGGAACACACTCTTATATAGATTATGAAAAATTTTATGTGGAATGGTTCAAATAATATGCATAAGCTCCCCCTCCTAGCTTGGGTTAAGGTGTGTAAGAAAAAAGGTGCTGGGGGGGCTAGTATTCGACAACTTGGCATTATGAATTATGCTATGGGGGCAAAGCTTATTTGGGGTATGTTTAAAGGTAATAAAAAATGGGTGTGGATTTTAAGAAGTAAGTATTTGGATTCAATAGAATTGATTCAAATCCTTAGAGTGCGGAACCCTCTGAGAGGATTAGCTATATGGATTTTTCTTTTAGATTGTAGAGATATTATAACGAAGCATCTCACTTGGGAAATTAGGAACGGACAACAGGCTTCTTTCTGGGAGGACTCATGGGAAGGGTATTCAGCTCCTAAAAATGATGGCTCACTAATGGATATATACAAAGAGATGACTAGAGTTTGGTCTACCAAAGTCTGCAATTATGGAGAAATTAATAGAATAGATGATTTATTCATTTGGAAATGGAAAGAATTTTTAGGAATCAGAACCCCTCAGATTCAAAAGGATAGATTGGAGGCTATCTTAAAAAATAGAACATTCACTATCTCAGAGCAGGAGGACATGATTAGATGGAATGCATCATCAGATGGGGAGTATAAGGTCAAAATTGGTTATAAAGTTAAAGAAGTGATTCTTGATAATAAACAATGGCCAACAGATCTGCTATGGGGGAAATTATGCCTACCAAAGGCTGGAGCTTTTGCATGGTTGGCTATCCAAAACAAAATCCTCACTCAAGACAGATTGGCTAGAATTGGTATTCTAGGTCCGGAAAGATGTCCCCTATGCAAAAATAGTGAGGAGACTGTGGATCATATTCTTCTCTCTTGCCCATATGCAGAAACATGTTGGAGACATTTTACAACCAAGTTAAATCTTCAAGGGCCAAGGCCACAAAGGTTGCTTGACTGGTTTATCATGTGGCCAAAGTGGAAGATACATGGATTTTTTGGTAGTATCTGGCAAGTTGCCCCATCCTCCATTGTATGGGAATTATGGAAAGAGTGTAATAGGAGGATTTTCAAAGATCTATCTATGGATAGGAAGGATCTAATTATTAAGATTGAACGGCTTGTTATTGAATTGGTAAATATTACAGCCAGAAATAAGAAGCTTACAAAAAATGTATATTCTAATGAAGATGAAGAATTGCTCAAAAACTTCAAGGGACTGATTGTCCCTCCTTTGGTGGGCTACAGTAACAAGACTAAAACCACAGTTCTGCAGAAGGAAATTAAATGGCACCCTCTAGAGGTGGGTTGGGTTAAAGTAAATTTTGATGGGGCTGCGAAAGGCAACCCAGGGCCATGTGGGATTGGATGCATTGCACGAGATGAGGTTGGTATGGTTATTGCAGAGGTTTCAAGACACATTGGCAATTCTACTAACAATACTGTAGAACTCAGGGCAGCCTTGAGAGGGCTTGAGTTGGATAGAGAATTGGGAGAAGAGCGGATTCATCTAGAAGGTGACTCACTAATTGCTATCAATGTAATAAGAAGGAATTATGCCCCCAATTGGAAATTGAACAGGTGGCTAGAGCCAATCAAATAATTAATAGATAAATACCGTGAATTCAAAATCAGTCATATATAAATTTCCATTATGAATCCTAACCATTTATCATTATGTCATAGGTCTAATGGTGGAATATTTTTGTGCCAATTTTTAGTGGTTTTAGCCCATGGATTTGTACTACTGTTTGACAATGTCATGTTTTTATCTCCTATATATTAGATGCTTGAGAGACATTGTGATGTACTATAAGAGTTTGATATTTTTTGAGTTTCCTTTGGATCTCCATTGGTGATACTCCCATGACACACTTGCTTTCCAAGTATATTTTAATCTATTATTTATTGTTGAATAACTTTTTTGGTGGCTTTTGGAGTAGGGTTTTTTTTTCCCTCTCCCAAAAGGATTTTCCCCAAGTAAATCACTATGTTTTGGTATGCATGTTATTTATATTATTTTTGTTATGTTTTAGTAATTATTGTAAAGATATGAGAAAGTTTTACATGACCCTCCTCTTAAAATTAGTGCAGGAAGTTGTTCCACTACCATAATTTCCTTACAACTTATGTAATTCTTGGAGAGGCATGTATGATTCTTAAGTCTCATGTTTGTTGTGTGGGGAAAGGAGAGTATTTTGAATAGTTCAAATGGACATATGGTTCTCAATTATGTAAAACTAAAGCCAAAGATGTGTATAAATCTCTGTCTAATAGTTCTTCTATTTTTTTTTACTTGAATAACTATTCGAACATCCAATTGGACAATCTAACTTGGAAAAAGCACCTTTAGAATGATTGGTCCAATGTCTTTGAGCCTAAAATATATTTTATTTGATGGTTATTGACTTCACAAAGATTAATACTAATAGATTTCCATAATCCATGAAATTTTTGTTGTTAGTGCTTCTGAATTTGATTGTGTTGAGGTATTTGCATCAACTTTTTGGATCACACTCTGTGATCAATCATCAGGATGAAAGAGAGCATATAGAGATGCAAAAATGTCAACACAATCAAATCCAAAAGCATTAGCAACAAAAAAATAATCACAAAGATTGCCATACAAAATAAAAAATTGTAATACTAACAACTTGTGTACCTTGTAAAGGAAGTCTAAGAGTATCAAACATGTCTTTTTTGAGTATTTTTATTCTAAGGAAATTTGGTATTTTTTTGTAATGGTTCAAATAATTGGAATATCAATAATCATAATATTTGGTTGGAGATTTAAATTGGATTTGTAAGCACAATGAAGAAAATGTATAATATATTTTGGCTATCACTTACTATTAAAATTATATGGTACATTTGGAAGGATAGGAATGATGATAAATTTAATAAGGTTAGAAGAGAAACTATTGAGTCAAACAAAAAATTGCATACCTTGTTGCTTTGCAGGTGAATGTTACTATGGAAAACTCTAATGCAAAATTCTTAAAGTTGTTGGGAGACAATCTCACTTGGGCTTACAATACTGAAACTAACCCTACATTTCGCAAGGAGATGATGAAGTTTCATAATAAGTACAATGAGAAATAACTAATCAACCTAGATAAAGAGAAAACCAAGAATGGAACCAAAATTTACTTTAATAGTGAAAGGAACTCTAACATTGAGGAAGTATGGTTCAATGAAGAGCTATTAGTGGTCTCTCTCCCAATTAGCCATTGGGAATGGGAGAAATAAAGTGAAAGTATAAATTTTTTAGTAGACTATTCCACCAAGTAGTTTAATTTTATGATGTAATACAACCTTTTGTATGAGTATTATATTTTGGTTGCAGTCCTTATATTTGGAAAACTTGATAATGATGCAAGACGACCTTTTGTTTAAGTGGCTTTATGCTTGGACAACAACTTAAAAGTCCTTATATTTTAAAAACAAGATGATTTAATGTGGTTTATCTATAATTAACATAAAATAAATTAATGAAAAAAGCAACAAAATAAATGTAGATTTTTCTTTAAGAATTATTACAGGTCATGGCTAGATCTACAAATTTTAAATTTATTAAAAAAAAATGATTTGAAAGACATTCAATGGGCCCTTGGTCTGCTGATGAAGTTGTTTGGTTCTTAATGAGCCCACCAGGGATTAAGTCTTGTTGAGTGCAAAGGCTCCGACACCATAAGAGATGAGACCATGATTGTGCCCCACGCGTATTTTGGCAGAATGGATACCCCCAGTCCTTGGCTCTTAGTTGAAGTTGATCTTTCAACAAAAAAACAAAGACATTCAAATTAAATGTAGTTGATTTTGTTCCTTGAATTTTAACTATATAAAAAATCTTTTCAATTGAATGCTATCTTCTTTTTTTCCCCACTTTTTTCCTTTTTTTTTGCCATTATCCCTATCTCTGGTTTATCATGTCCTATTAAAAATTTATTTTATTTATAATTTTTGTATTCTCTTAATTAATACAAAAGATAATTTTTTATTATTTTAAAAATTTGGAAGATGATTTTTTTAATTCTAGAAATTTGAAGATATTTTGTTATTTTTATTTTAAAAACTAAAATATTATTTTATAATATTTATTTTAAATATATTAAATTTTTGAGTTTAAATCTAATGAAATTGGCTAAAGATGATTTTTATTTATTATATTAATTTTTTAAAGATATTATCATTGTTAATTTTAATTTTTATATTTCTTTAATTAATATAAAAAATAATTATTTATTTATTATTTTAAAAGTTTAAAGATATTATCTTTGTTAATTTTTATTTAAAATAAAAGAGTGTTTTTACAATATTTTATTTGAAATATATTAAATTTTCAATTTTAAAGCGAATTGAATTGGTTTAAAAAGTATTTTATATTCTAAAATTTTTAAATTTTTTTATAAGTGCAATCAAATATGAGGATAGCTCCTATTACATAAATGTCCACATTACATATCCATGATCTGCAGTAACCTACAACTACCATACATAAACACTGATCCATGGCCATCATCAAGTATGCATGCAAAACTAATACATTAATTATATTAAAAACTTGTAAATGATTCCCAAATTAACCCCTAGTACCCATAGTTTGACTTCCCTTGAAATCAATAACCATCTCCCTTTAGTAACTAAACATTTGCTCAATATGATCCCTCAATTTTCCCATCTTATTTATGTCCGAAGAAGATTCAATAGCATCTGAATTCGAACCCACCTTCTCTGAGATGTAATTGTATACAATTTAATATATTTTTATTGTATACAATAACTGATATATTAAATTTAGTGTTCACATTTTCTACACACTTGAATCTTATAGAAATATCATAATTTCTTATCATTACTTAACAAAATTTTATGAATGAACATGTTTTATGAGGAAAAACATGTGTGCAAGGAAAATGTCCCTTTTCATGTTCTAGATATTTTCAACATTTTTTTAATGGAAAAAACACATCTCTTATCCACTCACCATTGTATGCACAAAGGTGTGTGACTGCTAGTATATATAGTTTTTTATGGAGGTCTTACATCCACAAAGTTGTTTATAGCTAAAGCCTTAGGTTGCACCTCTTTGGTTAAGAGCCAGGGGTTGAGGGGTATCAATTTGGCCAAACTCACCCACATGATCCCAACCATATCCCCTTTTCCAATATATCAAGCCTTGCACTCATCAAAACTTGATCCCTAATAGACTTATCAAAAATTAAAAAAATTAACTAATGAAAACAAATTTAAATATTAAATAACTAAAACAATCATTACTAATATTAAAAATCAAAACCAAATAGACATTGAAATGGCCACATGAATATACTGATTTCCACACATAACATCTCTATTTCTTGCAACTAATTATTTATACCTCACCTAATTGTTTATTTATATTAAAACTAATATATTTATTAATTAAATTAAAAATAATAGAACTATTATTTTTTATTTTTCAATATAATTAATAAATGTCAATAAATCATCATGTTAAGAAGAAATAGTGGGTTGCGTAGCCATTTCGTCTATTCGAGGTGTTCATCTTGCTTTCCAAGACCCCCTGGGTGACTTCCTTGACACGCTAAATTTTACACATCGTATAGGCACTAGTAGACATGGGATGACTGTAGAGATCCCTTTGCATGACATGTCAGGAGGGTTGTTAGAAGTGGAACCGGCTATAGAGCCGACTAATTCCCCCGCCCCACCACTATGCACATCCGGCCTCCCATTGCATACCATCTGATCCATCATGTCGCACTATTCGTCATCGTGACCAATACGCCAATTATATTAATGACCGATTGTTGATTATCTACACTAACCAATTATATTAATGACCAACTAATGATTATCTACACCAACATCATGTTCTTTAATGTTCAACGCGGAAAATTTTTATATTGTTATTAAATATAAAAAATTTCACATGTATATGCAATTGGCAGAGAAGTAAACATTTTGTTCTGAAGAGAAGTTTTCCAGCAACTGATAAGTGGGTTGATCATTTGGGTTACATTCGAATAAGAGGTACATAAAATCCTTCTTTTCATGTACCTACAAATGAAAGACTTTGGTTTTTTAAAACTATTATAAGTCAAATATATTAAATCTCACATTTTTTTGTTGATTACTGGTGGAAGGTTATTCAAAGAGGGAAGTCACTGGACCATGACTTGACCAGGTTACAAGTTCATCTAGAAGAGAAAAAGAGTAGGATAGACCAAGTTAGTATACTGCAACTACTTTACTTTAAATTCTATATGTTTGGTGCTCAACAAATACTCTTGTTTACAATTTGATATTAAAAGGGTACTCATAGTGGAAATTCTTTAACAAACCCATTTCAATTCACAATGAAGATCAGACAAATATTGGAAAACATATTAATTGTAAAAACCCAATTGGCAGTCGAAGCATCTGAGTAAGACCCATCCAAATCCAATTGAAGTCTATTTTTCTTGTGCTCATCATAGTTCAAGCGTCTCCTTTTTTGGCCATCACTGATGTCTGACCTACTTTAAAGCCTCTATGTGATTAGACCCATATTATTAACAATTGCGCTAAAAAACAAAAAGATTCTATAGAGGTCTACACTTTGTCAAAGAAGCATAAATCTTCATTAAATTGTATGAAAAGTGGGAAATGTTTTATTTAGAAAAAAGCATTCTTTTTCTTTTACAAAAAATCAATTATTATTGAGCACCCACATTTCAAAATGAATGCATTTTCACATTAAACTCAATATAGAATATCTATAAATTAAATTAAATTAAAACATGTAATTTTGATACTTATTTATTTATTTGCTTTACATACATTCATTAAGAATACAGGGTGAATAGTATTCATATAGGACATGTAGAGAAACACATTCTAGTTCAGGCATTAAGTAGTCAGTTATGAAAAATTCTGGTAACATTGGTTTTGTTTCACCAAAACACTTTGTATTTCTATATCTGAGATTTGAACTTTCTACACTTTACAATAAAATTGTACATTAAAATAAGTTGCTGGCATTGATGAATATTGTAGTCATTCTGAAAGTTACTCCTAATTTAAAATCAATATAGGTAATATAGTTGATGTGAACCCAACATAAACATGCATTTATTTCATTAAAAAGAGTATATCTATCTTTTAAATCTCATTAATATTAAAAACACCTATTTTTTATTTTTTTATTTTGAGATTTTGAAAAGTATATTATAGTGACTCTTAATAATATAGAAATATTATAAGATTGAATACTATAAGAACTAAATATATTTTTATTAAGTAGGTGTAAAATCATTCAATAATATATATATATATATATATATATATATATATATATATATATATATATATATATATATATATATATATATATATATATATATATATATATATATATATATATATATATATATATATATATATATATATATATATATTATTCTACAAATTTAATTATTTTAAAATAAAATAATATATATTTAATTTTATTTAAAATTATATAAAAGATAGAATACGTACTTTACAACTAAAATTATAGATAAATATTCTATCAATTTGTCAAGATTATGAAAATTCAAAGATAATAAAATATATTAAAAACAATCCAATTTTTATTTTTTTTGATATTAACCATACACCAAAGGATGATGCAATGCAAATAGGAGATGGTAAGAAAATTACAAAATGAACTTCAATCAATTTTGAGTCTTCAATTTGTATATTAGTTTTATCTAAGTTGATTTGATAAATGTACATGTTATTGCAGCTTTCATTGATCACCAAAATAGTTAGTGAATATATTTTGATCTTAATCAAGAAACAACAATAGTAAATGTAATGTGAACTAGAGAAGATAAGAACTTTATAAAATGAAATTCAATCAATTTTGAGTCTTTCTTAATTAATTTTATAACTAGCTCATTATGTTTGCAGGTGTAGGTTATCTATTGTGTTTTAACTCTATTTAGAAAATGGCTCTGGTAGGTAGTAGCTTGTAGATGACAATATTTGTATATTATACTTTTGAGTTGGAAAAGTATTATATGTGTGGAAAATTGACTAATTTCATTATGAAATTTTAATCCTTTCATGAGATAATCAAATAATTTACTTTGGGTTACATAAGTTTTACATGATGCTAGAATTTATTTTTGACATTTCACATGTCATGTGTTGTGTAAAGATTTAAAAATAATAATGATGGGAAATTACTCTTTTTTTTTTATAATAAATGCAAAGATATACACTAATGTACAATTTCAATCATCTCTTAAAATTTTGATAACAAAACATATTTTTTATCTATTTTTTTATATAAATATCTTCAAGATTTCTATAATATTAATACAATAACAATGAACTATGAATGCAATAACCAAAGTTCAATATCATATACACACAAATATAAGTTAAATTCTTCCATATTTACTTATGACATAATAATATAACCCTGATCTTCAAGTTGGTTACTTTTCTTGTACCAAATAACTCAATGTTTAATCACCATGCTTAAAGAAAAATAAAATACCATAAATTTTATTTGAATAGTTTTAATAATAAAAAAATTAAAAGCACTAACTCAAAATTATTATGTTAAACTTTAATTCATTAGATAGTGACATGACATTAATTTAATGGGTATTTCATTAGTTTTAAAATTAATTAGTTAATTACTCTAATTATTCAAGTGTATGTAAAGAAATAAATAACACTACATCAACATTACTCAACTTTACTTTACTTAACATTGATGTTTAAGTTCCATTTCAAAACCTAACCTACTTGAATAACACTAGTCAACAATTGCATCATATTAACTTTCATTCATTAGTATAACTAACATATACATTAATTGAGATTAACATATTTAACCTAGCACAAAAAATTCTATCTATAACTTATTACAACATAATCATAACCACATAATACCTCAATTTTAACTAGGTAAGTAAAATTCAAAGAGTATAAGAATTGACAATTACATTAGTAAAAAAGAAATAAATGAATATATCTATTTTAAATTAGATATTAAAAAATTACAAATTAATAAATTATTTTTTTTATAACTATACTTAACTTATCCATCCATTCCCAAAAAATGTTTTAACTAAAGATTATTGTGAAGAGAAAAATAGTTTAATTTATTGTTAATCCTATTCTACCAGAAATCGGTAAATTCAAAACACATATTAAATTTTAGTAAATTGATTATAATAGTTTAATAAATAGAATTCAACTCACATTAATAAATAATGTTGAACAGAAGAACTAAAATGGAGATCAAACAGACATGTCAAATACACATAGCACTGGCTAAATAGCTGAAGATTTGCACTAGCCCCTTCTATGGTCATGTGTGCCGCCTCCATACATGCCCATACTAGCATGTCAAATCAAACTTTAAGAAAATCATATGGCTACCTATATCAATCAAATCATTTAATTGTTTCTACATCAGGATTTATGTAAATTATAAAAGACTTTTTATTTTGGTGAATTTTATTTTTAAATTATAATTTTTGTTTTTGGTGTGTATTTTTATTTTAATGAATTTAAATATTTTTAAATTGAGAGTGTTTAGTTTGATATTTTTAATCATTTATAATATAATATTTTTAAATAATTTTTAACTTTATTATAATTTTAATAATTTCATTTCTTGATTCAGAAGAATCTCAAGTAGTAATTAGTCAGGAACGACATGGGGACATTGAAACTAAAATATTTGAGCCAAAACCCCATCAATTGGCTTTTGATGCTAGTATTACCCTCTTGCTTGAGAAAACACCACTTCAAAATTGTCAGATTAAAACTACACCAAAAAAGAGAGGTAGAAAACCAAAAAGTAATCTAGTCAAAGAAGAAATTGCAGCAGGCATCCAAACAACATTGGATGGGAAATTCACACCTTCTAAAAGAGTGACGAGGAGAACCAAGGGTTCTCCTTGTCAACAATGAAGATAACTTCGTGGAATGTCAGAGGCTTAAATGCCTCTGACAAAAGAATCAGAATTAAGTAAGAGCTTGATTCTTTAAAAGCAGATGTGATACTTCTTCAAGAAACAAAGATGTCAGCAGAGTACTTTGACAAAACAATTAGGAAATGGTCAAAGTGGAATTCTTCCCACAGTCCAACGGTTAGTGCTTCAGGTGGGCTAGCTATTCTTTGGGACCCTAAATCTATTCAAGGACAGTTACTTCATAGGAAAGACAATTGGCAAGCCATCAGGTTGGATTGCTTGGATATTAAATTTCTTCTTTTCAATATTTATGGGCCCACTTTAACTCTAGACAAACAGCGGTTGTGGGTGGATCTCACCTAGTTTATACAAAACCAACCAGATACACACATCATACTGGGTGGTGATTTCAATGCTATCCTCAAATTATCAGAGAAAATTGGTGGGATCTGTCCACCACTGAGAACAATTCAGGATTTTTCAAACTTTGTTGAAGACAATAGCCTAATGGATGTCAAACCATCAAATGGGACATTCACATGGACTAACAAAAGGGCTAACTTTTCACAGATAGCTATCAGGCTGGACAAATTCCTCCTATCACAGAGCTGGAAACTATTAGAAGTTACATACCAATCAAAAATTTTTCCCTGCCCAGGATTAGATCACTTCCCTATTTGTCTGCGTGTGACTTCAACATTACCAAGACAAGTTTTTCAACATAGACCATCCTTCAAATTTGAAAGAATGTGGCTGCGACATCCAAACTTTTTATCTTTACTCAGGCAGTGCTAGATTTATGCTCCGCAATCAGAAGGAACCAAAATGTTTCAGTTTGCACACAAGATGAAACATACCAAAAAGTGGATCAAAAAATGGAATGAGGAGGTCTTTAAAAATATTTTCAAGGAAAAAGAAGCAGTTAAGGAAAAATTAGAGAAAATTTACAATACCATTATCAAACAAGGAATGGACAAGGATTCCTAGACCACATAGAAAATCCTTATGCAAGAATGGGTAGAAATATGTCGCAGAGAAGAGGAATACTGGAGGCAAAAATCAAGAGAATTATGGTTAAAAGAGGGGGATAGAAACAAAAAATATTTCCATGCTTCAGCTAAACAAAAAATAGCAAGCAACCATATTTTCACCATTACTAATGCTGAAACAGGCAACTCATTAACCGACCCCCAAAGTATCCAACAAGAAGGTGTTAGATTTTTTCAGTCTTTGTTAGCTCCACCTCCTATTCCATGTTCAGAATCCCCACCAATAGAGGAGTTACTAGATGCAATCCCCACTCTCATAACAGATGCTGATAATTTGAAACTTTTGGCTCCATTTACCATTCAGGAACTCAAAAATGTGGTCTTCTCCCTGCCACCAGATAAAGCCCCTGGCCCAGATGGATTTACTACTCTATTTTTTCAATCATGTTGGGATTGGATTGGATGGGAACTATTGGGTGTAGTTGAAGAATTTAGAATTAGCAAATCCATGCTAAAGAATTTCAACACCACAAATAGAGCTATTATCCTGAAAGTTAAAACACCAAAAACTTTTGCATATTTCCGGTCGATATCTCTATGCAACACTATTTATAAAATCATCACAAAGGCAATCTATCTAAGGATGCAGCATCTCATCCCTAACCTTGTCTCACAATCACAAGGGGATTTCATTCCAGGTAGGGAAACAATGGAAGGTGCCTTAGTGGCACATGAAGCCCTCCATTCCATTAACAATAGTAAATCATCCCACTTTGTCATTAAATTGGACATGATGAAATCATATGATAGAGTAAATTGGACATTCCTATTCAAGGTATTGCAGAAGTTTGGTTTTGTGAAAGGCTAGTGTAAATGGATTAAGGCATGTATTTCTGGTGCTAGCTTTTCAATTTTGATAAATGGTGTATCGACTAGTTTCTTCACATCCACACAAGGAGTTAGATAGGGGGACCCATTGTCACCAGTATTATTCATCCTCATGGTAGAATCATTCAGTAGACTTATTCAGAGTAAGCAAGTTTTAGGCAAATGGATAGGTGTGCAGATTGGCCAATCAGATATTTCAGTGACACATTCCCTTTTTGCGGATGACACATTACTATTTGGGATCTCTAACATCTCGAAAGCCAGGTAGATTAAAGAAGTGTTGGACCTTTATATAGCAGCCTCAAACCAAAGGGTCAATGCCCTTAAATCTAAAATCTACTTGTTCAACACTAATCAGATTATATCCAATAAAATTGTCGATCTCCTAGGATTCTCGATAGATTTTCTACCATCTGTATACCTTGGAATCCCATTCTTTATGGGGGCAAACAAAATCAGCTATTGGACACCTATCATTGAAAGGATCAAATCTAGAGTAGTAGCATGGAAAGCACAATGGTTTTCATTATTAAGTAGAATTATACTTATCAAATCAGTCCTATCAGCTATTCCAAATTACTATTTATTGGTTCTCAAAGCGCCCCCATCAGTAATTCAAACAATTCAAAAAATGCTAAGAGAATTTTTATGGATAGGCAACATGAATGGTGAAATAAAAATTCCCTTAGTCTCTCTTGAAAATATGGCACAAGTAAAGTAGCTAGGAGGAGCAGGGATACATGATTTACAAAAATGAAATCAAGCATTCGGGGGTAAATTAGTTTGGAAAATGTATACCAAACCGCATAACATCTGGTGCCAAATTATGCAAAAGAAGTATTTAGATGATGCTAATTCATCCAGAATTCTCACTGTATCAGATCCACCTAAAGGTTCAGCCATTTGGGATTTCATGATTTCTTCCAGGGAAATAATATGTAATTTCATTACGTGGGAAGTGAACAATGGTCTATCAGTCAAATTTTGGCATGATTCATGGAATGGTGCACCACCCTTAATTTGAATGAATGATATAGAGGCCATAGTTACTACTTTAGAAAATGCTTGGGGTACCTATTTAAGTGATTATGTATCAGCAATATGTTTATATTCAAGGAAGGTGATATGGAAGGATCCTCATGAATTATCTTTGACCCCTCAAGAGATTCAATGCTTTGAAAAGATCTTCTCTCAAACTGTAGTCTACTTATCAAATCTAGAGGATAAATTGATCTGGGCTCTGGGGTCAAATGGAAATTTCACCATCAAGGATGGATATAAGCTCATCCAACAAAGAGATGCAACCATTAAACCATCCCATGCCTACACTTTATGTTGGAATCATCTCACTCTACCAAAGGCAAGATGCTTTGCTTAGTTAGCTTTGAATAACAGGGCATTAACTAGTGAAAGATTACACAGACTCAACATAGCTCAACCCTTCAAATTCCTTCTATGTGATAATCAATAGGAAGATACAGATCATCTATTCCTAAATTGTCAATTTGCACAGGACTATTGGCTTTTTGTCCTCGAGAAACTACACTATTCTACACCACTTCCATGCAAGCTTTGGGATCTATTTGAATCATGGCCATAATTATACTCTTCATCCCTCTTCTATGCTATTTGGAAGTGCATACTAGCGCTAGTTGTGTGGGCAATATGGTGGGAGAGAAACAAAAGGATCTTTCGCAGAACTTCCTCATCAATCCAAGCAGTCACATCTCACCTAGAGACATCAATATCTGAACTAGTTAATGCTAGCCATAGTAAATTAAAACATAATCCAGTTATGACTCTGTGGGATTCATCTATAATTCAAGAATGGAAACAAATTCATGTACCGTTTGGCTAGTGCTTCCAAATAGCACCTAATAAGGTGCACAACAGAGCATTAGTCAAATGGAAATCACCATCTAAAGGGGTTAGTAAAATAAATTTTGATGGCTCTTCAAGAGGTAACCTAGGAAATTCTAGGGTAGGAGTATGTATTCGGGATCACCAAGGGTTATTAATAGCATAAAATGTTCCCACTCCCATTTGGAACAAACAATATGGAAGAGGCCCAGGCATTATTTGAGGGATTAATACTGGCCAAAAAGGGTGGATGTCACCAGATTCATATAGAAGGTGATTCGATGGTCATAATTTCAGCATGTATTAATGGACTCTCTCATAACTGGAGACTCACATACATTCTTTAGCAAATTTGGCAATTGCTAGATACATTTCAAGAAATCCACATTTCACATACTCTGCGGGAGGGTAATAAATTAGCAAATCATTTAGCAAATAAAGGATGTGATGGGCACGACGAAGTGTCTTTTAATCCTAATGTAATCCTAAAACAAGATGCCAAATTACAACATATACTCCACTCAGACAAGGTAGAATTTGATGGAGACTCCTCAAGTGTGCGGATGTGATGCCTGTCATTGTACAGATTTGCATTTGATGGTTATTGCTTGGTGGATGGTATTGATAGCGCATCAGTGACTCACATGGCTATACTTATGAATATGTGTAGATGTGCGGATACTTGGTATACCGATGTGTGTGTATCTCTTCACTATCTGAATCTCGTATTTGCATGCTGTCACTGTCAATTCAAAGTACATTGTTTTAGTTGGCCTACAAGTTGATAATTAAATGAAATGTGTGATTTCGCAACATGCACCCTATTTTATAATGTGTTCTATACTATATACTTCAATAATAGATTATGGGAGATTTTCCATTAATTGGCACGAAACATAAACATTCACTGGTGGTCTACAAATACTCAGTCCCTCTAGACAGACATTCACATTGTGGCTTGAAGTTATATAGTGAAGATACTCGATGCAGGAGCATCCCAGGGTAGTTGGCTATCCTGCATGTTTGGGAGATTTGATGGAGTTGTGTGGACTTATTTTCATATGTGAGGGGTTTGGTAGAGTTGGATAAACCCACTTGGGTCTTGGGTAATTGGTTTTGATGTATTTAATGGAACTTGGCATGGTCTTGGTTGCTCAGCATGGCCTAGGGGAGCTCGGCCTTGCTTAGGAATTTGGTGCCTATTTCAGGTCGTATAAGTAATTTTCCACAAAGATTTAGAGGCTGAAAATTTCGAGGATTGAAGAGGGCCTATATTTCTTCCTACGGTTCGAAGCACGAGTTCTAATTCATCCGAAGCTAGGAGATATCATGATTTACTAAGACATCAATTTGGGAATTTAATTGTTTTTGTTGGCCGACTTGTGGCATTTAATTTCGGTATTTGTATTTAATTATGTTCAGGGCCGACCTGTGGCTTAGATTGGTATAAGTAGAGGTTGTGGGGGAAGTCTTTAGGCAATCATTCATCCACTTGGGAGAAGAGGAGGTGGATGTGGAGTGAGTTTTGAGGAGAGCTAGTAGCTGCGGCTTGGGAAACAAGGAGATTGCTTGGTGGGCTTGCGAGCACAAGTTTAGATCTTCCTTGGGGGTTCCTACCAGTGTGTGGATCTGGGCTAGCTAGGGTTTTGGTTTGGATCTTGCGAGATCTTGTGGATTTTCTATTGTAATTGCATTGTATTTGGCCGTAACCCGGAAGGCCTTACAGCTGGGCATGTTGGATGAAAATATGATGATTCTATTATGAGTATTGGCATTGTGTGGATCTATATCTCTGTATTGTTATTATATTCTATTGTGTGGTTATTTGCTGGGGGCTAGGACATCTCCATCGGGGATTCTCCTACCTTGCACTACATCAATACTCTGTGTGGAAAGAATGCTATGTTTGGAGTTTCCTTCCTGCCATACTTGCAGGTGTCTACATGAGGAGCTCTACCGAGGAATTATAGGGTTTACATCCCATCGCAGGCTTCCAAGCTCTTATTTCCAAATAGAATTAACGGCCCAAAGATTGAACAAGGGTTTATCTACAATTCGATGCTACATTATAGGGCTGTGCATAGAATTATTGGTGAAAGTGTATTATCTCCAAGGATAAAAATAGTAGTTTTCCCCTCGCATCTGGTATCAATTTTTCTTTCCAATTTAATGGATCTGGTACAGTCGGTTGACTTAGTAGTTTACATTGCCAATAAGGTTGTTCGGCCTCAGTTCATTCATGGCGCTTGACTCATTAAGGCTCTTCAAAGGTATGACCTCTGGTCAAGCTCTACGTTGATTGGGGGGATTATTTCTGCATTAGGACATTATGGTGAGTCATGAGCATTTCATGGCATATGACAGCTTCAAGTGGTCCATGGAAAGAAGAGTTTCCAGATTGTAAGCAGCAATTTGTAGATTGTGGGTTTGACTATTGGGAAAGCTCTGGTGGATAAATTCATAGAATGGCGCACATGATTTTGGACCTAATACTTTCACCACTTCCTTTGGTCCAACCTCCACCCTGCAACTTGCTACCCCCCTGGTAATGCAAAACAAGTCCCTGACCTGAATGTCCCTCTTTCGCCCAGCCACTCTTCTAACACTCGACTAGTAGTTCAGAGCGCGCTTGATGATTGGGAAATTGGCAATGTCATGGCTCCACCTACTGGATGGGAAAAAGCTTGGTGCTCATCTTCTCCCATGGAAGAATGATCAAACCAGTAAAACTATTGTATTGCATAGGCATGTTTGATAGGCCTATTTTGAAATTTTGTAATTATTGATATCTAAAATGTATCCTCAGTCTAGGTTGGTCTGCTAAAACTTAGAGGACTTTTGTGGTTTAATATATCATCCTACAAGGATTCATGGTTTGCACGTGTAAACCAATATGTAAAAATTGATATATTTCCATATATGTATACGACTACGATCCTGGGGTTTCTTTCTGGTTCTTCCACGGGGGAGTCATTGAACCAGTTTATTAATAAAATATGGTGGTAACCCCACTTTGGCTTTTTTTTTAAAAAAAAATTAATAATTTATTTATTGTAAAAATGCTTTTAATTATTTATATATATTATTTTTAATTTATAATACTTTTAAGCATTTATTTATTTTAATGATTTTTAATATAGATAGAATTTTAATAACTTATACATTAAAATTAATAATTATTGTTATTAATAGCTTTGGAAGTTTTACTTGTTTTATGATCATGCTCTAAGATTTACCCTTGTATAAATAGTGAAACCAGTACATATAGAATTTTCAAAGCATGACCTTATAATTATATAGCAATACTATATCGCCCGCTACTTTGTAGTGAATTTTTTGATAGAATATAGTAGAATGATACTCATACTAAAACATGTTCATATTTATTCCTTAACTTATTCTTATAATGGCACACAGATGTTAACAAGGTATTGATTATAGTTCAACATCTTGAGGGTATAACCATATATCATATTTTTTAACTTCCATTTTTATATTGAAATACACAATTTTGTGTTCATGCTTACTTGTCAAATGAAATATCCATTCCTTATACTTGTCATGCCCAAAAATTAGGACAAAACACACACAAAAAAAAAAAATTTCACATTAAATTAACTAGGTACACACTAAGGAACACTCAACATGAAAGAAACACAACAACCAACACATATTAACTCTCAAGAGGTATCATGACATGCATTGGCTTGCCAACATCCCTTGTTTGTCAACTGCATTGGTCAAAATGAAACCCTAACTAGGTCTCTAAGAAACCCTAACCGGGTTTAAAACAAAAATTAATAAAAGGTGATAAACTAAGGAGAAAAATTCAAACCTAGAAAATATTAAAAATTCAATGATCAGGTCAACATACCCAAAGAGTTTCAGTTCAAAACAAGGTGCAATTCAATCAAAATTATGATCGTAACCCTAATGGTTCCTAACGGATACCTGGTTACCAACTAGGGTCAAAATGCAGAATATCGATAAAGAGATAAAATGATAAAGAATGATCATGCTAATAACCCTAAGTGATATCTAGGGTTAACAAATTATTTTTGATTTAATTATAATAATATTCAAATATTTTAAATTAAATTAGTATAATCCTTAATTAAGATATAAAGTTTCCAAAGTTCATTAACCAATTATGTTAATCATAAAAAAGGATTGAAAAACTATTTAAAATTATAAATATTAAATAATACATTATTACTAGGGTGAAATAATTTACCTAGGTCCCACCTAGGACATATAAATTATTTTTCCCCCTAACAGTCCAATTAATTCAAAATTAATAAAATCACTAAAATAGAATAATATAAATAATTCCCCAATTCTAAAATAAAACATTAATAAAGATCAATAATAATTAAATATTAAATTATAAATCAGGAAATATAAAATCTCTAGAAATAATAATAAAAATATTAAACGGGTCCATCATATAATATTCCAACATTTTTAAATTTGAAAATAAATCAAATCAATCATTTAATGACCAAATATTTAAAATTCTAATAAAATAAATAAATGAATCTTTTGAAAACTCAAGACAAAATAAAATAATATTGTAAAATCAACTTTCATAAAGTGACAGAGAAAAGTTAGTTGTAGTTAATTACCAATAACTAGTAATTAAAAAAAAATAGAATTTGTTAAGGTCTTAGGATCATTGCAAATGTAATAGCACTATCTCATTTTATGTGTTTTTCAAATGCAACAATCTCTTGCATTTATATTGAGAATGAGCCAAGAAGAGATATGTCCCTTCATAAGACATGTCTATTCATTAATATGTAATTAATATAATGACAATTATTATTATTATATATATATATATATACAAATATATATATATACATATATATATATATATACATATATATATATATATATATATATATATATATATATATATACATATATATATATATACATATATATATATATATATATACATATATATATATATATATATACATATATATATATATATATACATATATATATATATATACATATATATATATACATATATATATATATATACATATATATATATATATACATATATATATATACATATATATATACATATATATATATATATATACATATATATATATATATATACATATATATATACATATATGTATATATATACATATACATATATATACATATACATATATATATATACATATATATACATATACATATATATATATATATATACATATATATATATATATACATATATATATACATATATATATATATATATATATATATATATATATATATATATATATATATATATATATTTGTATATATATATACTAAATATATATATACATATATTGAATAGTATTGACTCATAGTGTTTATTCGACTGAAGCTACAAAACATCAACATAATCAAATGAAAATCCAAAATCAAAATTTCAAAATAAAATTGGCTCCAAAGGCCAACCCTAACCCTAATTTCAAAATTAGGGTTTGGCCCTAAAATAAAACTTGGCCAAAACCCTAATTTCTCCATTTGGTGTTTGCAGGTTTGGCCTAAGATCATGGTTGAAGAGAAAGTCATGAAAGTATACACACAAGTATACAAGTGTGTATATACACACATATATACTTGTGTATATATACCAAGGAGAATTGACAAAAGGACAACAACAGATTTCTACAAGGGTTTCTACATGACATCATTAGCATATACACAACAAGGTAAAAAGAAATATCGTTTGAATCTAAATCTAATTCTATTGGCAGATTTATACTATCATTTTCTTTTTAGTTCTCAGTTGAAAATCTTTGTTGTCATTATGCCATACTCTTTTTTATTCTATACAAATTTATTTCCCTGTTATAAAATCTCTAATTAAAGTTTAGTGTATATCTTTGTTTTATGACAGAGCTATCTACTATTTTTAAACAAAGCCAAATGTCATCTTTGTTCACTGTATTAATCATTATATGTTTTATTATCTTCTTTTATTTACTATAAAAACTATAAAATAACATAGCAGGGTTTAAAATATAAAAAAAAATTACAAAACAAAATTTTTTTTAAAAAAAACTTACTTTGGGTTGTTGGTTGTTGTGTGCATACCGGCACCCATGTATGGGGCAAGAGGCAGTGACTGCCCCTTCGCACCCCTTCACTAGGTATGTGGGGGACATGCCACTGCATGCCTTTGGTGGCGGTGCCTTACCCACCATCTCCCCATGGAGGTGGCAGTGGCAGGACCATCGCTCCCAAAGGGTGTCGTGACTATGTCCACTGCTTCCCCTTTGGGGGTCGCGGTAGGGACATAGTCTCGTCTACCCATAAAGCTGCAGTCTCTTTTTTTTAAGAGCATTAAATTTTAATATTAAAATTTTGTTTGCTATTTAATATCTATTTTTTTAAATATAGTTTACTTTATAATATATTTAGTATGTATATTATAATATATATATTGTATATTAACATATATATACTTTTATATATATGCTAACATATAATATAGATATATATATATATATATATATTGAACCAAAGGAAAATATGGGGAATTACATGAGTATACATACAAGATACATATATATTATGTATATACATACATAATATATATGTATCTTGTATGTATACTCATGTAATTCCCCATATTTTCCTTTGGTTCAAAATATAGATATATATATATACACACACACACTAAAATATATATACCTCCTTGAGGTGAAATAGAAATAGTTGAACATGATAAACTCATTTCTAAAACTTCAACATAGAATGGTATTTTTACAAGGTAATATGCATCTATGTATATATACCCAAGTATATATACATATGTGTATATTCAATATACTTTTTTTTTGAACTAACACATACATGGAAAATAAAATATTTCCACTAAGGCTATAACAAGAGAGACTACATTTTTATTTTCTTTTCAATTATACTTGAAATAAACTTGAATATGTAAGAGACAGATTGCATACATAGGAAAAATATATCTTTTTTCTTCCATGAAGGAGAAACAAACTAGCAACTAACTCATTTCTTTTCAAGCTTAAGGAATGCAATATTTTACATTTTCTTGCTTCAAATACATAGAAATAATAGGAGGAACATTATACATTGAAATATGAGATTTTTTTTACAAGCATATCACATGCTATAGGCATTTACATGGCCCTTTCACAATTTACAACTCATGGCCTTTTTAGCCCTTTTACAACACAAAAACTACAAGTAAGAAATAGACTAAATCTTCATCTTCTCCATTAAAACCAACAAGCTTATTCCTTTGAAAATCTGCAAAAAGAAGCCACAAGACCATGGAGGCTCACCTCCCAACCTACACCATTACATGGCCATTCCGAGCTTTGGGAAACAAAGATGGATGGGAGTTACACACAAACTTCAACACATATACACATTAAAACCAGCAAGTACATGAAAACATAAAATTCTCATCCCAAGGATATTTACACAATGGGTCACTTTAGACCCATAAGAGGGGTGAAGGTGGAAAGTACCCAAGTAGGAGAAGCCATTCAAAAGTGAAACCATGCCTTCAACAAGGCCCAAAAACCATAACCAATGCCTTCACAAGGCCATAACCAAAAGTACCATTCCTTCCATTTCCATTCACAAATTACAACCCTTATGAACCCCGAATAAGAATACAACAAAAATGGCAACATAGAGCCCATACTTCCATGCCTCATCCCCTTCCTCCTTGAGGAAGGACTCTACACTAAATGGGCATTCTCAACTAAATCCCTTCTCCCATCAAGGCTCTCTTCCATCCCAAGGGTGAGTACGACCTTGCATACCCCAATAAAACAAAGACACTAAAACAAAACCAACAAATAGACACATAACAAGAAGCTATGAAAGAAAGTATAAAACTTCACAAAACCATTACAATAACACACCAAAGAAATTTGTATTTTTCAAACAAGTAAAAGAATGATTCTTCCACGATAAGGAAACCAACCTTACTCCAAGCTATGGAAATGAGGGTTTGAGAAGAGCTTCCTTTCCTACAATCCTTCCTTGCTAAGTTCACCAAACCTACTAAGTCCACCAGAAGTCTCCAAAATTGGAGAGTGGGCAATCAACCTACCAAATTCCTCTCCATCCCACTAAATATGAAAACCCTACCTAGCCTCAAAGATGATTGGGCACACTATCCAAGGGTTCTCTCTCCAAAAAGAGGGAAATTCAAAATTGAAAAGAGAGGAAGGCATGACACACTTTCCAAATTCGTCACCTTCCAAAAAGGCATTTTTAGAAGAGGAAAAAATGGTCTAAAAATATCCTATTGGTCAAAATTTGACCCCCAACCCAAAGTACACCTATGGGGTTATCTTATTTTCACCCTAACTAATCCCTAGGGTTACTTTTAGCATCTCAAAAGTCCACTAAGAGTTGACTCACACAAATTTGAAATAGATTCCCTTTCAAGGCTCAACAACCAAGATTCATAACCTTGGGATTCTACAAGGTGACTCAAAAGTGGAAGACAACTAATAAACAATGCACTTGGCCATGTCAACTCACAACACGTGTCAATTGACACCACATAAAGTTACAACACATCACTACACACATGGCATGCCAAGTAGACATTAATTTAAAATAAAAATAAACACAACTGAATAAAACAATCATACATTATTTTACAACATTATACATAACAACAAGGTTATTTCTCCCTTTGGAGATAACCTTGGATTTACAAGATTTTCACATGCATCCATCTATTAGGAATAATAGTCCACAATACAACTAAGAGGGGGGGTGAATTAGTTGTATGAAATATTATTAAACTTTAAACTTTGAATAGTAGCAATATCTGATCCAATGAACACAATGAATTCCAACACAACAACATAATATTTTGGTCTCAGGGAAACCCTGTTAAATGTAAAAAATAATGTGGGAAATAGCACCAACAAATGATGTACTGAGAGTATAGTATACTTGTTAGAAGATTAAGCCCTATTAGGAGCTTATTGAAACATTACAATACACAGTCCTTGTTAGAGGATAGACCCTGTTAGGAGTCAAGAAAGAAGGGTGGGCTCACTGTCCAGGCTAACTACCTAAAGAAGGTTAAATCCACCTTCAGAACTCACTATTCACAACAAGTGTATATGGAGACATACACAATATTTTGAACTATCTGTCAACAACTATCTTTTCTTGATCAATTCCAATAAAGTTCACCAGTAATCCTCTGCTCTACATCTAGTAGACACAAGCTCATAGCTCTCACAATCTCTTTTACAGCACATACATCTCATCCATATCTTTTCCAAAGAAAGGATCTTACATATATACCCTATTACATTCTACATGATCAGGTCGGCTGATTAGGCTTTCCTAATTACATAAACAATTACATAAACCCTTGCTAAGATACACATAGTATCTAAAACAAGTATACAATGATTACATTACAACAATTAAGGACCGACATCCTTAATTCACATTTTCCAAATAAAATGCACGCTACTCTACTAAAGTTAGCTCCTAAATATGTCTTCTCCAGATCACATGCCACAACTGACATCATTTAGATTTTTGTACCTTGTTCTAATGAATGAACATTCTTTAGTACCTTTTCTTTCATCTCTTAAGCTTTCATACACTAAAACCATATCTTTTGTAAGATATACCAAAAATACAAAGACTCACTATGTCAGCTTCCACTATCATTGTCCAGGAACCAGTCCTCACCAAAACATTTGTAACTCATTCAATATGAAACAATACATGATGTGATCTTGGATATAAGATCAAAATATCTTCCTATACTCTCATCCATCTTCACACTTTCTAAAACATCTGTATAGTGTCTGTACACTACCATTAGTAACCTGTACTCTTCACAGAAACATTTGTTGACATCAGTGACAAAATACTAATGGAAACAACAGTAGCTCCAACATCACTCAACGTAGTGATTTGACACAAGGGAGGATGGGGAGAGGGGCCAAAGGCATGCCCTAACCAGATCCACCTTGTAGAGATCACACATGGAAGCAAAAAACACACAAGTGAGAGAGAGAGAGAGAGAGAGAGAGAATGTAGATATCTTTCATATATTAACTTCAATTTGATTCATACATGCCAGACTATAAGGCCTTCCTAGTTTAGGCCAGATATTACAATCAAGTACATAAGTCCTCCAACATGTGAGGATCTACCAACAATCTCTAATCTCTTAGCTTCTCTCTTCTATCCAAAATTGACTCCCTAAACTCTAACCAAACAATTACATTTATACAAGAGACTGTCAAATAAGTCGGCCTTCAGATCTAACATCAATAGAAGGAATGACCAGATCTAGGTCCACATGCTTCCCAATGATAGATATTAGCATTAAATTCATGACCTTAATTAATTGCAAGAGTTGGCCTCAACAGAAAACTAAAATAAATAACTTAGTAAGCAAGGGTAATCGAGTGCCAAATAAGCATCACCGAGCACTAGGGAGATTCACCAAGCGCCAGAGAGATAACTGACCAACACCAGTAAGCAAAGGAAACTGAGAAACATCGAACCAACTCGGTCAAAGAAGGAATTGAGCAACACAGAAAAATACAAACATGTTTTTTTTTGTGATACATGATTGCGAAGGACCTGAGATGCTCCTGCATCAGATACCTAGGGTTATTTGAAATGATTCTTTGAATCATGAAACATGTACGATCTGAGCTGAATGCAACTCAGATTGTGAAATCCATGAACTTTCTTCAATTGGTCTATTCTTCCACTTTACCAGATATTCCATATATTGTCTACCTCTTGTACTTCTTCCAATTCTTTGCTCCAAAATCTGCTCAACTTCTTCTATTTGTTTCTTAGGATAACCATTCGGTACTTTCAAGTCTTCATCAAGTTCATGGTACTCATATAAGTCAGCAATGTTGAAAATGGGTGATATATCCATGTCATCAGGTAACTCAATTTCATAAGCATTTCCACTGCCAAATTTCTTCAAAATCTTGCAAGGACCAAACTTCTTCATTTTCAGCTTCCCATATGTTCCAACAGGAAATCTGCCTTTCTTCAAATGAACCATTACTTCATCACCGACTACAAAGTCTTATGTCTTCTAGATCTATTAGCTTTGTCTTTGTACTTTTGATTGCTTTTCTCCAACTTATGTTTCACATCTTCATGTAATGTCTTCGTGTACTCAACAAAATTTACTCCTTCGGCACTTCTCTTTTCATCAGCAATATGTCTCAAATTTGATATACCTCTCAGTTGTATGCCATTCACAATCTCAAAAGGTGTTTTTCTAGTACTCCTATTTACTAAATTATTATATGAAAACTCTACTTGTGCCAACATAGAATCTCAATTACTCAGTGTGTCTCCAACTAAACATCTCAAAATATTTCCCAAACTTCTATTCACAACCTCTGTTTGTCCATCAATCTGTAGGTGAAATGTAGAACTATATTTCAACTCGGTGCCAAACTTTCTCCAAAGGGTCTTCCAAAAGTATCCAACAAATTTACTGTCTCAGTCAGAGATGATACTCCTTGGTAATCCATGCAATCTAAAAATTTCCTTAAAGAAAATATTTGCTATATGTAATGCATTTGATGTCTTCTTACAAGGTATAAAATGTGTGATTTTAGAAAATCTATCGACAACAACAAATATAGAATCATTACCTCTTACTGTCTTCGGTAAGCCAAGAACAAAATCCATACTAATATCAATCCAGGGTTTCTTAGGAACAACAATCGGTGTATATAATCCAATATTCTGACTTACTCCTTTTGTAACTTGACAGATTCCACAACTTTTCACAAATTTATGAACATCTTTATACAACTGTGGCCAAAGGTGTTTCTCCTTAAGCAAATTCAATGTCTTGTCAACACCAAAATGTCCAGCCAAACCACTACTATGTTTCTCCAATTTATCAAATTAGTCCTCATTGATCCTCTCAGTATACACAACTGAATACCTTTAAACAACATGCCTTCTTGAATGAAATATTCTTCCCATTTAGTACTCGATTGATCTTGAATAGGTGCTATGCACTTTCTCCATGGCTCAAAAAAATCAGGATCAAATTCATAAGAATCTCTCATGTCATCAAAACCAAGAACTTCAATTTTCATCTCAGTCATCAAAGATCTTCTTCTACTCAATGCATCAGCAACTTGGTTAGTGACTCTAATGAACTACAACTAATTTGGAACCAGAATGAAGAATCTATAATTCAAAGATTACTAAGAAATTGATGATTAGATAATGCAAGATGATTAAATCAGTATTATGTTGTCATTGATGTCAACTAGCTTGACAGTACTTATCTTGTAAGTTACTATACTGACACATATGAAGGAAGGTGAAAGAGATGAAGAACAGAGAAATCTACATGAGGAAGATGTACATGTCAAATGAGGATAAGGAATACACTGAGTAACTTGTTGATGATTCTATGACTTGATGGAATTGACTTCATTATGTTGCATTCATCTATAATAAAGAAAAGAGTTGAAAGACACAAAGCAGTGTTGTCGGTAAATGAAAGCATTTCAATATAAACCGACGGAGTGTAGTGTATACCGAGCACAGTATTAACCGAGCTTGTGTTCACCAATGCATTTCTTTGTTAACCGATGAGAACAGAATAAATTAAATGATCAGTTTAGCTGATAAGATTGATGAGCTATAAAGTACCTCGATTTCAATGATAACAGATAAAATTTGTTATGAAGATCAATGGCTAACATAAATCAAAAGGATCTAATGGAGTAGATTGAAATGTGTTATTGACACATCAGCCGCGGAAGCCTAAAGTGGAAAAATCTATGAATATGATTAAGTGGCAAAATCTAATGGAGGAGAAGAAAATGTTTTACTTGTCTATAGAAGAGACTTGAGATTTCATAATGAAGATGTCGGAAGAAGAAGTTACTGCAGAACATGAACAAGCTTCATGCATTTTTTATCATATTGGTTAATGAGAACCGAGCTACAGAATAGTTACCGAGCTACAAAGAGTAATTACCAATGGATAGTAAGTTAATACATTGTTGAATTTGAAGTGTGATATTGGTCAGAAGGATTTGTATGAGCAAAATATTGATTTGTAATCTGCAATTGAAGTTGTATTAAGGCAGATCATCTACTGTTACATATTTAACCATTGTACATAGTCAAATCTCTTAACTGAGTGGACTAAGAAAGTCTTATGATGTATCATTCATAGAATGAACATTGTTATCTTGTCAACCCCAGAGTGACTGTTGGTTGGACGATAACTTCTAATCTAAAATCCTCTAACAAGGTCACACCTAACAATGTGTTTGTAAACCTTTAACAAGGTTGGGTCTTCACTGACCTCACTTCAGAAGAGTGAATATTTTTGGGTTGTCGATCCCAGGTGGTTTTTCCCTTCATAGGGTTTCCACGTTAAATCTCTTGTGTTATGTGTTGATTGTGATATTTGTTGTTATCATTCTTTGCATATTACATGTTAGATTTGATCGGTAACTACTATAAGTTTTAGACTAATAATCGATAAAAGCATAGACAGTAAAAGTATTTTATGTTTATCGAGTAGCAGAAATTGAAGTATTTGTTTTGGATTATACATTTTGATTTGGGACAGTGTTTAACTGATTCACCCCCCTCTCAGTTATTCCAACAATTGGCATCAGAGCTTCAGTTGCTTAGAACAGAGTTTTAAGGACTTTAGCACAAAGGTCTCAAGATGTATAAGAGGGAAGTGCTAAGACTAAACAAAGAAAACTTCACAGTATGGAAAAGCCAAATGTTGTTGCATGTATCTAGAATTGGGAACTCAGTTGTAGACCTAATGAAGAATGGCTACATTGCACCGCCCACTGGTCCCTTAACCCTTGATCAACTGAGAGATGAGCATGATCACAATGTCACTATGATGGAACTTGATGATGCCTGTACCGATGCTGAATTTGAAGACATTAAGGGATGCACTACTGCCAAAGCCATGTGGGATAAGCTAAATTTGATATACAATGGAGACTTGAATGTTAATAGAGCCAGAGCAGAAAGTCTAAGAGGTTTTAATGATATGAAGATGAAAGAAGGTGAGAACATTGTACAATACACAAACAGACTGAAAGAAGTAGTACATGCTATTAGAGCATCTGATGGAGTTATTGATGATGAAACAATTATAAGCAAGATTCTCATAACTTTGTTGCTAGTTTATGCGATCAGGATCTCTGCAATTCATGAAACAAGGGTCATATCCAATCTTACCCTTGACACACTGATTGGTAAGCTTACTAGCTTTGAATTAAACAACTTTGACAATAGTATTGTTCCTTCTGTTGAATCCTCTTTCATGTCTTCTTTGAAGATTAGTAAGTCTAGTAGGAAAAATAAGAATGATGATAGTGATAGTGACACCAATGATGAGCTTGATGAGCTTGAAGCTCTTATGGCCAGAAGATTACCCAAAGGAAAAGGAAGATATAGAGGTAATCTACCTTTGGCATGCTTTAATTGTAAAGAGGTTGGCCACATTGCTGCTAGATGTCCACAGAAGAAAGATGATGATAGATCCAAAGACCGATCAGAAGGAAACTATGGGAGAAGAGTCAACAGAGGCTACCGATACAACAAAAGAGATAATTGAGATAGTTATGACAAAGGGAAAAAGGTATGTTACATAGCTGAAGATATTGAATCTGAATCTAATAGTGATGATGATATAGAAGTAGTATTTGTTTCTATGAAAGATGATTCAGAAGAAGAAGAGAAACATGAAGAGACAACACTGATCTCTAGAGTAGACAGAAATGATACATGGATCATAGACAGTGGCTGCACACATCATATGACCAGTGATGTAGAGAAATTTGATCAACTTATTGAATACAATGAAGGATCTGTGAGAATGGGAAATGATGCACCTTGTATGGTAAGAGGTAAAGGTTCACTGATGATCAATGATAAAATTAAATGTGAAAATGCATACTGGGTAGATGGACTAAACTAAAATTTGTTAAGTGTGGCACAGCTGAACAATTCAAGCCATCGACTTTCTTTTGAGAGTAAAAAGGTGAAAATCTATGATGATGGAGGAAGACTTGTTAGAACTGGTACACAATCCAGAGGTAACCTATTTTATCTTGATATTGATCAATCTTCTTGTTTGATAATGAAGGATGAAGATGCATGGTTGTGGCATAAAAGGTTATGCCATGTGAATTTTGATAACATGATCAAGATTAGTAAAAATAGAAGAGTTAGAGGCTTGCCTAACTTGTCAAAACCAGATCATGCTATGTGCCATGAATGTTAGAAAGGTAAGATGACTAAGTCTAGTTTCAAAAGCAAAGACTACTCAACAAAGAAGATACTTGAGTTGGTTCATACTGACCTATGTGGTCCTATGAGAACTCAGAGTTGTTCTAGTGATAGATACTTTATTCTTTTTGTTGATGACTATACTAGACTGATGACTATTATGTTCTTGAAAGAGAAATCTAAAGCTTTTAAAATGTTCAAATGGTATAAAGCTAAGGTAGAAAAAGAGACTGGAAAATAAATTAAATGCTTAAGATCTGATAGAGGAGGTGAATTTATCTCTGATGAATTTACTAATTTTTGTAATGAGCATGGTATTAAGAGACAGGTCTCTGCACCGAGGACACCTTAGCAAAATGGCATTGCTGAAAGAAGAAATAGGTCAATCATTGATTATGCTAGGACATTGATGATATAGAAGAATGTTGCTCAAACATATTTGAGAGAAGCTATCAGTACAACTATATATGTTCTTAACCAAGTACAGCTAAAAAAGGACACCAACCAGACACCTTATGAACTATGGTTTGGACACAAACCTACTATAAGTTATTTCAAAAATTTTGGAAGTAAATGCTTTATTTTAAAAGATGAGAGAAATGGAAAATTTGATTCAAAAGGAGATGAAGGGATATTCTTAGGATATTCTACCAAGAGTAAAGCATACAAATGTCTGAATAAGGTTACAAACAAGATAATTGAAAGTACTAATGTTTGTGTTGATGAGTTTGATGACAAGAACATATAGGATAGTCAAAAGGAACTAGAAGACTATGGTAGATTCACTTACATTGAACATCTAGAGTATCAACTGAAACCGCAACCTGTGATAACCGGTTAGCAGGCAAATAACCCTGAGGAACAGGAAGAACAAACTGATGAACAAGATGGAACTACCGAGAAAGCTAATGAACCTAAATAGGATGAAAAAGAAAGAAGAGATAGAATAATGGCTAGATTTGTCAAGAGACATCATCCTGAGATACAAATTATTGGAGACAGACAAGCTGGAATGCAAACTAGGAGAAAAACAAGACAAGGTACATGTCTAGTTTGTGAATTTGAACCAAAAAATGTAAAAGTTGCATTAGAGAATGAAGAATGGATTAATGCAATGACCAAGGAAATAGAGAAAATAGAAAAGAACAAAACTTGGAGCTTAGTAGCCTGACCAAAAGACAAAAATGTTATCGGTACTAAATGGATATTCAGAAACAAGCTGAATGAAAATGGTGAAGTTACAAGAATAAAGCTAGATTAGTATGCAAGGGATACGCACAGGAAGAAGTTATTGAATATGGTGAAACATTTTCACCTATTTCTAGATTAGAAGGAGTTAGAATGCTACTTGCATATGCTACACACAAGAAATTCAAATTCTATCAAATGGATGTAAAGTCAGCATTTCTGAATGGTATACTTGAAGAAGAAGTCTACATAGAACAACCTGAAGGGTTTGTTGATCCAGACAATAGAGACATGGTATGTAGATTACACAAAGCTTTATATGGTTTGAAGTAAGCACCGAGAGCTTGGTATGAAAGACTGCATACTTACTTGCTAAGTATTGGATTTGTTAGAACAAGTGAAAACAACAATTTGTATATGAAAGGTAATACTAATGACACGATTCTTATTACTGAGATATTTGTTGATGATATTATTTTTGGAGGAAAAGATCATATATGCAAAGCCTTTTCTGATGAAATGCAAAAGGAATTTTAAATGTCTATGTTCGCAGAGATTAAATTCTTTCTCAGACTATAAGTGATTCAGCAAAGTGATGGGATATTCATCACATAATCTAAATACATAAAGGAAGTATTAAAGACATTTGACATGGAAGATGCTAAACCTGTGGGAACACTAATGGCTACTGGATGCAAATTGACAAAGGAGGATGAAACTACAGAGGTAAATGAGACACTTTATTGATCCATGATTGGTAAACTAATGTATGTAGTTCACAGTAGACCAGATATAGCACATGTAGTGGGAATTGTTGCTAGGTTTTCTACTAACCCTAGAGAATCACACATGATTGCTACTAAAAGAATCTTAAGATACCTGAAAAAGATAGAAGATTATGGCATTCGGTATCCTAAGGAAGGAAAGTTTGAGCTGAAGGTATACATCGATGTTGATTGGGTTAGAAATGTAGATGATAGAAAAAGCACCACCGGAGGAGCATTTTTCTTTGGTGAAAGACTTGTAACATGGACAAGTAAAAAGTAGGCTTGCATTTCTCAGTCTACAGTAGAAGCAGAGTATGTTGCTACTGCTATGAATTGCTCAAACATTGCATATATCAAGAAAGTGTTGGAAGGAATGAATGAGCTAATCATTGACCTGATGATTATATACTGTGACAACACTAGTGCCACTAACATTTTGAAGAATCCAATGATGCACTCTAAAATAAAGCATATGTCTATTAAGTATCATTACTTAAGAGAACAAGTGTAGGAGAAGCAAGTGAAGTTATAATTTGTTACATCTAAGGAACAACTTGCAAATATTTTTACAAAGCCTCTACCGAAGGACACATTTGAATACTTGAGGACTAGACTTGGGGTCTATCCCCTATCTATCAATCACTAAGGTGATCTGGATGTTGCATCAGCCAAAACATGTCAGAAGATCATTCATGTTGATGCAGCATAGTTCACACTTTGACTCATGTTCAAGGTTGTGATTAAGTTTGGAGAACTGAAACAGATTGAGATATCAGTATACAAAGATACAGAGAATGTGATGAACAACAAATAGTTACTTGGCTACTGACAGAGCTACTTATTTATTTGTTTCTTTGGCATTGTTTTCAAAGGGAGAGATAAATAATATGAAAAGGAGAGATAAATAAAGGGAGAGAAACTGCACTGATGAGAACTATCCGAGGGAGAGACAATCTGGAAGGTAAAGAGCATTGAAGATCAGTTACTAAGAACAGAAGTAGGAACAGGAGAACTGAAAAGAGCATATTTGATGACAAGCATTAGAGCATTACAAATGTTGAGTAATTTAGTGATTAAACATATTAAGTCTATTTGACTTACAACATTTGTTTACAGAGTTGTAGAATACATGTTTGGTATGTGTATGGTACATTTCATATTACTTAAGTTGCCATTAATGCCAAAGGGAGAGATTGATGAACTACAACTGATTTGGAACTAGAATGAAGAATCCGTAATTCAAAGATTACTAAGAAGTTGATGATTAGATAATGCAAGATGATTAAATCAGTATTATGTTCTCGTTGATGTCAACTAGCTTGACAGTACTTATCTTGTAAGTTACTATATCGACAAATCTAAAGGAAGGTGAAAGAGATGAAGAATAGAGAAATCTACATGAGGAAGATGTACATGTCAGATGAGGATAAGGAATACACTGAGTAAATTTTTGATGAGTCTATGACTTGATGGAATTGACTTCATTATGTTGCATTCATCTATAATGAAGAAAAGAGTTGAAAGACACAAAGCAGTGTTGTCGGTAAATGAAAGCATTTCAGTATACACCGACAGAGTGTAGTGTATACCGAGCATAGTATTAACCAAGCTTGTGTTCACTGACGCATTTCTTTGTTAACCGATGAGAACAAAATAAATTAAATGATTAGTTTAGCCAATAAGATTGATGAGCTGTAAAGTACCTTGATTTCAGTGATAACAGATAAAGTTTGTTATGAAGATTGATGGCTAACATAAATCAAAAGGATTTAATGGAGTAGATTGAAACATGTTATTGACACATCAGCCAAGGAAGCCTAAAGCAGCAAAATCTATGAATATGATTAAGCGAAAAAATCCAATGGAGGAGAAGAAAACATTTTACTTGTCTATATAAGAGACTGGAGATTTCATAATGAAGATGCCGAAAGAAGAAGTTACTACAGAATTATTGCGTGAACAAGCTTCATGCATTTCTGATCATACTGGTTAATGAGAATCGAGCTGCAGAATAGTTAATGAGCTATAGAGAGTAATTACCGATGAACAGTAAGTTAATACATTATTGAATCTGAAGTGTTATATTGGTCAGAAGTATTTGTATGAGCAAAATATTGATCTGTAATCTACAATTGAAGTTGTATTAAGGCAGATCATCTACTGTTACATATTTAACCATTGTACACAATCAAATCTCTTAACTGAGTGAACTAAGAAAGTCTTATGATGTATCATTCATAGAATGAACATTGTTATCCTGTCAACCCCAGAGTGACTACTGGTTGGATGATAACTTCTAGTCTAAAATACTCTAACAAGGTCACACCTAACAGTGTGTTTGTAAACCTTTAACAAGGTTGGGTCTTCACTGACCTCACTTCAGAAGAGTGAATATTTTTGGGTTGTCGGTCCCAGGTGGTTTTTCCCTTCACAGGATTTCCACATTAAATCTCTTGTGTTATGTGTTGATTGTGATATTTGTTGTTATCATTCTTTGCATATTACATGTTAGATTTGATCGGTAGCTACTATAAGTTTTAGACTGACAATCGGTAAAAGCACAGATAGTAAAAGTATTTTATGTTTACCGAGTAGCAAAAATTGAAGTATTTGTTTCAGATTATACATTTTGATTTGGGACAATGTTTAACTTATTCACCCCCCTCTCAGTTATTCCAACAGACTCCACTCTTATGTTTTATCACAAATGCATAACTCTGCAAATACTCAACCCATTTCATATGTCTCTGATTCAACTTATTCTGACTACCCAAATACTGTAAAGCCTTATGATCGGTATACAACACAAATTCACTCGGTATCAAATAATGTCTCCACTTCTTCAGTGCTTGAACAATAGCATAGAATTCTTGATCATACAAAAAATATTTCCTTTTTGCATCATTCAACTTTTCACTAAAGAAAGCAATAGGTTTACCTTCTTGACTCAACACAGCTCCTATTGCACTTCCACCTGCATCACATTCCACTTGAAATACCTTATTAAAATTAGGAAATGCCAAAATAGGAAATTCAACAACCTTCTACTTCAGATTCTCAAAACTTTTTATCGGCTCCATGTGTCCACTTGAATTCTCTTTTATCTCCTCTCATAGTTTCAGTCATAGCATTACAAATTGAACTAAAATTCCTAATGAACTTTTGATAAAAACTTGCCAAACCATGAAATGATCTTACCTCACTAGCATTCTTAGGTGTAGGCCAATTCAAAATAGCTTCAACCTTTTCAGGATCCATCTTCAAACCATCAGCTGAAATCACAAATCCCAAATATACAATCTCCTCTTTCATGAAAGAACACTTTTTCAGATTTATCAGCAACTTTTCTTCTTTCAACCTCAGCAATACTTTTTTTAACATGCAACAAATGTTTTTCTCTAGTCTTACTAAATATCAGAATATCATCAAGGTATACAATCACAAATTTATCTAAGAATTTCTTCAAAACTTTATTCATCAATCTCGTAAAAGTACTCGGTGCATTAGTTAAACCAAAAGGCATAACCAACCACTCATACAAACCTTCTTTTGTTTTGAAAGAAGTCTTCCACTAATCACCTTCTCTGATTCTGATATGATGATACCCACTTTTCAAATCAATTTTGGTAAAATACTTTGCTCCAGTCAAACTATCCATTATATCATCCATTCTCAGTATAGGAAACCTATATTTCACTGTTATCTTGTTGATTTCTCTAGAATCTGTACCCATTTTCCATTCTCCATTCTTTTTAGGTGCCAATACAATAGGTACTGCACAAGGACTCAAACTTTCTCAAATCAAACCTTTTTGCAACAATTTTTGAATCTGTCGGTTCAATTCCTGATTCCTGATAAGTGTCAACCGATGTGGTGCCTTATTCAGTAAACTAGCTCCAGGGATTAGATCCATGCAATGATCAATGCTTCTCTTCAGTGACAAACCATCATGTACATTCTTAGAAATGATATCCTTGTACTCGGTGAGTAACTTATCAATCTCTTTGAGTATTCTATCCTCTATTTTCTTACTCGATTTGTTAGGAATCACAGCAAAACATACATCATTCTTCTTCAAATCCTTAACAAACTTTCTTCCTTCTATCAAGAAAACTTTAACAGATGTACAAACATTACTAATAGGTTCTTCAATCAAAGGTAACAAGATTTGTCTTCTCTCATCAGCCCAAATAGTATATTTATGCAGTCTCGCATCATATATAGCATGTCTATCATATTTCCAAGGTCTACCCAACAAAATATGACAACAATCCATAGGCATGATATCACATAACACCTTATCATAATACCTTCCAATTTTCAAATTTACATAACATTGTTCACTTACCAAGAGTGTATGCTCATCTTTGATCCATGAAATTTGATAGGGCTTCGGATGTTCCAGCCTTTTTGACTGCAACTTTGCAACCATTTCCTCAGATGCTAGATTCTCTGAGCTACCACTATCAATGATTACCTTCCATACTTGATCAGAAACTCTACATCTGGTCTTGAACAAGCTTTTCCTTACCGGATCTTTCTTATTACTTTCACTCCAAAGTGCTCTTCTTACCATTAAGTTATTTTCCTTCTCAGGTTCATTCGATGACTCTTCTTGCACCAAAGCATTTCTACTACTACCGACCTTCTTACTTTCATGTGTATAGTCAAATGATCTATGTACTTCTTCTCCACAATTGTATCAAGTTCCTCGGAAACCACCTTTGTTATAACCACCTTGATAGTTACTGTCTTTGCCTCTAGATGAACTTTCACCTTTCCACTCAGTCTTGCCTTTGTCCAGAGTTATCTTTTTAGGTTCAGATCTACTGTTTTCACTATAAGATCTACCTCTTCCTCTAGGGAATCTACCACCTCTACCTCTTTGTCTTTTCTCATGTCTCTTGTTCAATTTCTCATTGATCTTCAATGCAAATTGATAAGCCTCTTCAATGTTCTCCAATTTGACCAAACTGATTTCTTCTTGGATGGAAACTCACAATCCATTCAGGTACCTAGAAATTATTTCCACATCATCTTCATCATATCCAGATCTGATATCTAATCTATAGAATTCCTTAGTATAATCTTTTACCAAGATATCTTTCTGCCTCAAACTTTGCATTCACCTAACTAGGTTAATCTGATAATCACAAGGTAAAAAATTTCCTTTCAATTTATTCACCATCTTATTCCATACCTTAATTTTGTCTTTGCCTTTCCTCTTTCTGTCCAACTGCAGATGTTCCCACCACAAGGATGCATGACTTTTCAAATTTGTGCTTGCAATTTTCACCTTCTTTTCCTCAGGTACATTTTCATATTCAAAGTACTTTTCCATCTCAGTGATCCAGTCCATCAACTCATCAAAATCCAATTTTCCACTATACTCAGGAGGATTGAAATGTGGTGTAGACTTCAGATTTTTCAAAGCCTTCAACAATCTTTCCTCACCCTAATCCATCATAAGTGCAGGTTCCACATTAACTTGTTCTTCCTCAATTTCATCATCACTAACATCTTCAAGATGTCTTCCTCTTCTCTAGACTGTTTCAATAACTTCTAATCTAGCAACAAGTTGTCTCAACATATCTGCCAATCTTGGATCCACATCTCAACTCCCATGAGCCATCTTGAAACCCTATGCAATTACAGGCCAGATTGCAATCTGCTACCCTAAAACAATTCAACTAGGGTTTGACAAGAAGGAACCCTTAAACCTAGATTTGTAAATCTAGATCCAGATCTCACCTTAGCTCTGATACCACCTGATGCAGGAGCATGCTAGGATTCTTGGCAATCTTGTATCACCCAAAAATATGTTTGTTTTGTAAGGCAGATTGGTAGTTTTGATCTTAGTTGATGAAGTATTTGCTTGGTCTTGGAGCATGGTTGCTCAGTTACAGTGTTTACCGGGGTGCTCTGTCTTTGAAGAACACTCAGTAACTGAAGGCATCGATTACTCTTGGCACTCAGTGATAACTACATTGCTTGATGATGCTTGGCATGGTTAATTCACTAGCACTTGGTTATTTCTCTGCTGCTCAGTGTTTGGTTACCGACATGATCTCAGTGTTGCTTTCTGGTGCTCAGTGTTCTTATTGACCAACTTGGTTGTTTGCATGAATTAGCTTAGCCGACTGGTGCATTTAATTTGGGTCACGTTCCTCATGTCATGGATTGGTCGTTGGACATGTGGGGACCTAGATCTGGTGTGTTGCATTCTCCTATGTGGATCTGGAGGCCGACTGGATAATTTAATTATTGTAAGGCTATTTGAGAGCCTACATGTATTGCATTTAATATTTGTATACTTTGGAAGCTGACTGGGTTTTGAGATTTAATTGTTTGTAAAGCTGACTTATGGCTAGGAATTAGTATTTAAGAGGATGTTTGGGTAGTTATTTAGGGGGAGATCAGTTAGAGTAGAGATCTAGATGTAGATTGGATCTGGATAGAAGTGTGGTAGAGTTAGTAGCTTGTAAGCTTAGGAATAAGAAGATTGCTTGGTGGCTTGTGAGCACAAGTTTAGATCTTTCTTGGAGTACCTACTAGTGTCCTGTTAAGTAACAGACCTGGACTAGTTGTGCAATGTATTGGATCCTGTGTGATCTTTTGGATAGTTTCTTGCTTTGTAATTGACTATAACTAGGAAGGCCTTACAGCCCGACACATTGCATGTAATCAGTGAATTTATGAATAAAGATTTTGACTCTTTTTCAAATCTGGTTTTATTGTTGTGTAATTTTGTTGTATTGTGGTTTGGCTACAAGTTTGGACAGTCCTTAATTGGATTCTCCATATTTGACTACATCACCACCTAACACAAGGAAGGATGGGGAGAGGGTCCAAAGGCATTCCCTAACCAAATCCACCTTGTAGAGATCACATGCGGAAGCAACAAACACACAAGTGAGAGAGAGAGAATGCAAATATCTTTCATATATTAACTTTAGTTTGATTCATACATGTCAAGCTATAAGGCCTTCCCAATTTAGGCCAGATATTACAATCAAGTACAGAAGTCCTCCAACATGCGAGGATCTGCCAACAATCTCTAATCTCCTAGCTTCTCTCTTCTATCCAAAATTGACTCCCTAAACTCTAACCAAACAATTACATTTATACAAGAGGCTATCGAACAAGTCGGCCTTTAAATCCACCATCAATGGAAGGAATGACTAGATCTAGGTCCACACACTTCCCAATGATATACACCAACATTAAATCTATGACCTTAATTAATTGCAAGAGTCAACCTCAACAGAAAACCAAAATAAACAACTCAGTAATCAAGGGTAACCGAGTGCCAGACAAGCATCACCATGTGCCAGGGAGATTCATCGAGCACCAGAGAGATAACAGACCAACATTGGTAACCAAAGGAAATCAAGCAACACCAAACCAACTCGGTCAAAGAAGGAACCGAGCAACACAAAAAAAATACAAACATGTTTTTTTTTGGTGATACAATATTGCCTATGACCCGAGATTCTCCCACATCATGACTAAAAATATTAAATGTATCAACCATTTCCCTAATGCATTAGCAATATCCAACAATCTCCCCCTTTGGCATTGATGTCAACATATGGGAAAATCTTGTTAGAGTTGTCATATTATAGCTAATAATTAATTTATTTAATTATTAGTCTATTATACTCTACACTTAAGTTAAACATAGGCATCTTATTATTCTTTAGGGTTTCGGTATCCTTTTATGAGGATTCCCTCTTTGTATTGTATTCATTCACTTATTGGATCATAATGGAGAATAGATTATTGTATTGAGATTCTCTCTCTCATTTATTTTTCTCAATCATGGCTTCTCTTTCTTAGATCTGTGATTACATGCCTCCATAGATTTTTTTCTCTTTCTGTGACAGGTGTTTGCATGCAGGGATTCTTGGGAGTTGTGGGTTGCTTTTCATCAACTCCAACATGGTATCAGAGCTTTAGATCTTCATGCCCCTATTCTTTATTTGAGAGGGTTTGGTTGTGTTCTTCAGATCTATATTTTTTAGAAGCTTTTTATGTGGATTTAGGGGGGACCTTTTTTCTGGTCATTTTGGGCTCAAACAAACATCACCGTTGTGCTCAGAGTGCCCAAAAAACCTAGAATCCATATAAAATTTGTCCATTTTGGACAACTTTGCAATTTGAGGCAAACTTTTTGAGCCCAGAGCCGTAAGGGCCTAGCATGCATCCCGAGGCGAGACGAAAAAAACAATATTTTTATTTTTTCTTAAAAAAATGTGTGCAGCATTTTTTTTGGTTTAAAATAAAAATAAAAATCAAATCTTTTATGCATTTGATTTTTTGGAATGAAAAAAGTTTTTTTTGTAAAACTTTTTGACTTTGCATGCGTACCCAAAAAAGGTACTGATAGCTGACACAAGCAGGTACGTCAGACCTACATGCTAATGTCATCAGTACATATGCCTACATCACCATGTCATGATTAAATTTGACGTGCAAGAAACCATCATTCTCTTTGATTTTTTTGTTCTCTGGAGCTGTCTGTGGTTTTTTGGTCGTATCTTGAGCATACGGTATCAGATTTTTGACTTCTTTATATCATTGGAAAGATCTTTCCAAGATCGATCCAATGGAAGAGATTTGATTCTCTGATTTTTCATTTTGATGGTGTTTTTTTCTATCAAATTTGATTTTTGTTTTTGCCTTCCGGGAGCCATATCTTGGTCATCCAGACTCCTTTTTGGGAAAACCAGATATCATCGGAAAGCTGGTTTAGTGAGCTTTTCAATGGAAGGGGTCTTATTTTCTAGATTCTACTCTAGGTTCTTTCTCCTCTGAGTTTTTCACTTTTGCACTCTGGTGGATTACTTGGGTTCTACAGGTCCTGGGATCTCTGCTTCTATTCTTCTGGCTCAACCTTCTTTCTTTCTTCTGAGCATTGTATAATTCTCTTATGTAGCATTCTCTTTTTTGTAAACACACTGAGATAAAGTGTCTACTTTTGCATATGTGGGATCTTGTTCACCTTGTGTTTTTTTGTACTTGCACTCCGTTATAAAGTGCCATGAGGGGGTTATGATGTTTTGTCTTTTGTGCTTATCCACCTTTGTCAAGTGAGTATCCCTTCCATGACATTAGCCTCATGTTGTGTGTCCAGAAGATCAATTCTTCTTCTTCGACACCGCCCTTCATCCTGTGTTTGTACCCTCTTTTGCATTGTTGGTGTTCGTGATTCTTCTTCTTGCATTTGTTTCTGACATTGCATTTCAATGTTCCTGTCACACCTCTCTCTGTTCAGCATTATGGGGGGGTTAACCTGTTGGTTCTATTACTTCCTTGGTTCATTTGAGTGATCTACGTATATAGTTTTTGTTCCTATGTACTAGGTGGATGCAGTGGCTAGGCACCTATGCATTTCGATGAGATGGATCATCTACTATATAGACATTCATTCATTCCTACTTTTGGAGGCCACCTCTTCAATTGATCAGCTCTTTAGACTTTGTCTTCTCTACCTGATCATGCACTTCTTCAGTGGAGGTTCCAGTTGTTACTTCTGACAGTGTTTACAGCCTCATGCTTTAGAGATGCTATACATGCTCTTTCTTGTTCCTTTCTTTGGGACTTTCCCTAGATTAGAGGCTTTGTTTCCTTCATCTAGTTTATTTCTTGTATTTGGGTACCTGATCAGGCCTAGTTTCCGGGACCCATAGTTCTTTCATGCATTTTGTTTTCATGCATCTTTTAGTCCTTAGTTGTTTAGCTTCTCCCTAAGTTACACTTAAGGGGGGGTGTTAGAGTTGTCATATTATAGCTAATAATTAATTTATTTAATTATTAGTCTATTATACTCCACTTAAGTTAAACTTAGGCATCTTATTATTCTTTAGGGTTTTCACCTTTAGGGTTTCGGTATCCTTTTATAAGGATTCTCTCTTTGTATTTTATTCATTCACTTATTGGATCATAATGGAGAATAGATTATTGTATTGAGATTCTCTCTCTCATTTATTTTTCTCAATCATGGCTTCTCTTTCTCAGATCTGTGATTACATGCCTCCATAGCTTTTTTTTCTCTTTTTGTGATAGGTGTTTTCATGCAAGGATTCTTGGGAGTTGTGGGTTGCTTTTCATCAACTCCAACAAATCTATCCCAAGGTTTTTATCAATCCAAAAGTCCTATAACCAAGCAGTATTCCTTCATACAATCTTCTCACACAATAGGGATTTTCTCATAGCAACACTCCCCCTTTGACAACAATGGAAAAGGGTTCCATGAGCCATCAACTGTTCTCCAACACCTTTCTTCCATGATCACTCCCCTAAGGAGTAAATCCCTACATCCAGTCCATAATATGATAAGGCCCTGAAAAACCTCTGGACTGATGCATCCCTACATCATTTAATTCTGACTGGGAGGGGCCTGAACCCCAAGCATACCTCTGAGATATTCAAAGGTATCTTTTGGCAATGACTTTGTAAATATGTCTGCAATTTGTTCCTTTTTACTAATATACTCTAATTTTATTTCCTTCTCTACCACCTTGTCTCTCAAGAAGTGATACTTGACGGAAATATGTTTAGTTTTAGAGTGCATCACTAGATTATTTGACATATTTACTATACTAGTGTTATCACAATGGATAACCACAGACTCATCAAAAGTTATTCGAATGTCCTTCAACATTTGTTTCATCCAAACAATTTGAGTGCAGCAGCAGCAACATACTTTGATTCTGTAGTAGATTGAGCTATACAATCTTGCTTTTTACTTGCCATGAAATGAACTTTTTTCCAAGGAAAAATGTACCACCACTAGTACTCTTTCTGTCATCAATGTTTCCTACCCAAATAGCATCAGTATAAGCATGAAGTTCAAAGCTATCATTTCTTTCATACCATAATCCATAGTCTATTATTCCTTTTAGATATCTCAGTATCCTTTTCACAACAACTAGGTGTGTCTCTTTAGGTGCTGCCTGATATCTAGCCACAATCCCAACAATATTAGCAATATCTGGTCTAGTGTGGGTCAGATATTATAATCCTCCAACCATTGATCTGTACTTGGTTTGAAAAACAAACTTTGATTCATCATCAACTGTCAGCTTATTACCAGTCACCATGGGTGTGCCAACTGGTTTACAGTCCTCCATTCTAAAAAATTTCAACATTTCTTTGAGATATTTAGCTTGAGAAATAAAAATGCCATCTTTTCTCTGATTTATTTTTAGTCAAAGAAAGAATTTCATTTCACCTATCATGGACATCTCAAATTCATTTTCCATTTCCTTAGAAAAATTCTCACAAAGGTCATCATTGTCTCCAAAGATAATATCATCAACAAAGACTTCTATTATCAAAACCCCATCTTCACTAGTTCTTAAATACAAATTACTACCAGCATTACCTTTTATGAATCCAAGCCATAGTAAGTACTTGTCTAACCTTTCTTACCAAGCCCTTGGAGCTTGCTTCAGCCCATACAGATCTTTCTTCAACTTACATACCATGTCTCCATCTTTGCATAAAGGAAATCCATCAGGTTGTTCTATATACAATTCTTCTTCAAGATCCCCATTCATGAATGCAGATTTCACATCCATCTGATACACCTTGAAGTTCTTATGTGCAACATAAGCAATAATAATCTTACAGGTTCTATTCTAGCAATAGGAGAAAATGTCTCTTCAAAATCTATGCCTTCTTGTTGTGAATAGCCTTTACATACCAATCTTGCTTTGTTTCTTACTACAACTCCTTCTTCATTCATTTTGTTTCTGAAAACCTATTTATTTCCTATCACATTTTTGTTCTTAGGTCTAGGAACCAATTTCCAAGTTTTATTCTTCTTTATCTGATCTAGCTCTTCTTTCATAGCATTTATCCAACATTCATCTCTACAAGCTTCATTTGTATTCTTTGGTTCAACTTGATAAATCAAGCAAATTTCTTCTCTAACCTTTGATCTAGTCAATACTCATTGATTTGTATTACCAATAATTTATTTTTCAGGATGATTTTTCTTTAAATACCTTAGAGTTTTAGGAACCTTAGTAGCCTTATCTGTGTCATTATCACAGATCTCATTTTCTCATTCAGTCTCAACAATTTCTTCTTCTTCTGCAGCAGCAACCTCTTTGATCTTTGTAACCTGATTACAGTCATACATTCTCTCATGTATCTGAATCCTTTCATCTATCTTCACATTGTTACTTTCAATCATTTTTTCTTTATCTCAGATTGAAACATTTGTAAGCCTTTCTCTTAGTAGAATAACCAAGGAAAATTCCTTCATCACTTCTAGCATCAAACTTCCCTATCTCATCATCTCTCTTGATATAGAACTTACTACCAAAAATTCTAAAATATTTTACAGTAGGAGTATGATTAAACCATAATTCATAAGGAGTCTTACTTGTACCTTCTCTGATTTGAATTTTGTTCAATGTGTACACCACTATCCCAACAACTGTTAGGAATGGGAACACTGAGAGGGGGGGGGTGAATCAGTGTTCACTATATTTTATCTTTTTACTTTATTCTTTAAACTGAATTTGAATACTTAAATACTGAAATGAACATCAACATAAATATGAAACATGAAATCAACACATAACACCAATATGGTTACAGGGAAATCCAAATAGGTAAAAACCTCAGTGGGAATTGACACCCACTAATATTCTATACTAGTGCTTTATGATCCTTGCTAGAAGATCCTTAACCCTATTAGGAGTTGCTTTACAATGTATTTAGTACAGTGACTTGTCAAGGGTTAGACCCTATAAGGATTATTTTACAATAAACCCTATTAGGGGTGGGGACACTTTCCTAGAGCTCACTACTCAAGTGATGAAGGCTACAACCTTCTGATCTCAGATACACACTATATTTGTTGGATGAACTGGCACTATGACACTGCTTGTCTGATCAGTTCCTTTGATGTGCTGATGCTTTGACCTCTTGTAAAGCTCTAATACATCTTATCAACTCTTTTCACACTTTTTCTCTACTTATCTTGACTCTATGTCAAACTCTCTATTAATTACAATGGATGCATCTAATATTTATATGCACATACAAAACAAATAACTAGGTCAACCCTTTAACCGATTACATACAACGCTTCCAATTGAATTGGCTCAAGTGTATTTACAAAAAAACATAATTACATGTTGGAAACCTAATTACAATAGATGCATAGCCTTTACATCATAAAAATATAACCGCAAACCAAAATACCAATAGTCGGCTTCTTGCATTGTTCTTCTCTGGCATTCTTTGTGTGTGCAACTTGAACTCACTGTATCTTCCTCATACTGAATCTTCTAATCATGTGCTTTTAGACTTAGCATGAATATGATGTTATCAACTTAACTTCTAGGGAACATACCATAATTTTTTTGTATGCACTTGCACTGATGCTCTGATCTTCAGGTACTCTGTGCACTGTCCAGTCTTCAACACTTAGCCAATTTCTGATCTTCTCATAAAGTGCGCTGACTCCAAAACACTATATGACTTTGTTGCCATTATGAAAATACTATATTAAGTCATATACACCAGTATAGTCAACTTTTCAACAATCTCCCCCTTTGTCATTGATGGCAACAAAGGAATATGACAAAGTGACTAACTGTCCCTTAATACAAAAAATACTTAATCATATTCTATCTTATATCTCCCTTATATCTTCTTAATATACATTTTCTTTACATAGCTATAGCTCCATATTCTATACATACTCCAACTTTGACATTAATGAAAAAGGTGTTACAAAACTGAATCTATACAAGTACTTACACTGAAAGTACATCCGAGTATGAAATCTAAATATTTTGGATCTCTTGCTTCCAGAATGCAATCAATGCATTGATTGTTTGGAGATGGGTGCATAATGCATACTGAAGTTTCTCCATCTTCTCCAAGTTTGAACTAGGACATTGATCATATGTCACCATGGTGACATCAATCTCCTTGATATTCTAATTCAGCACATCTAAGGAGGGCACAAGAGCATTTCTAAGCTGAGTTTGTGTAGCCCTTATTTTTGACATCTCCTTTTCTGCCTTCTCAATTTTGTCAATCTATCCCTGATATACATTATTACATATGTTTATATCAGTAGAGGGACATTCTACTAACTTCCTCACCTTTTCAATCATGTCCTCTACTTCTTGAATCTTCTTGAAGTGACCAGCTGTCAATTTATCTTGATCCATACAGTCAACAATGATTTTCCTTCCTTTTGTTGCAAACTCTTTCAAATTTTCTTGTCCTACTTTGAGTGAACTAAGGTCTAATGAGAAGTTACTGACCAACTCATTAAACCTCTTCTTCATGTACTTCTCTTCTGCAATTTGAGATGCAAATTCTTCCAAGCTAGCAAAATTAGTCTTAAACTATGAAATAACTGCACTCACATCATCAACGGAGTGTACCTTGGATACTTTCTTTTCTATTGGTAACAAGTTGTTCAGGATGTTTACTTATTCTACAAGGAGGGGATTCCTCATTACCTATTTTTCCTTGGCCTTCTCCATAGCTAAGACACTGAAGTTGATCAGGTCTTCTTCTCCCCATGAATCCAAACTGGTTGTGTTAGGTGTCAAACTTGACAACAATGTTGTTGAGGGTGATGGAGTAATGGGAGTGCTATCCACCATTTCTTGTTTAATTCTTATTTCAATAGAAGGCTTGTCTGTTGATTCACTTTTTTTTATCTCTTCTTCTCCTTTCTTTTCCTCTACCTTTTCTTCTTCCTTATTCTCTTCTATCTTATCTTCTTCTTTCTTTTCTTCTTCTTTTTCTTTCTTTTCTTCTTCCACTTTTGTCATATCTTCAATCAATATTTCTTGTAGATTGGGAGAATTGTTACCACATAAAATTTTAGCTTCTTGTGTACTCACAAAAGCTTCTTCAAACTTGTCTAGGTCTTTATCCATGGCCACCATGGCTATCTCTACATTATCAATGATAATGGTGCTATCCTTTAGTGACTCTGTCATTGGCATAGACTTGTTTGCCTCTGTATGTGTTTCTACTATAGGCATTGAGTCTTGGAGACCTATCATAGGTACATTAGTGGGCTCTTCCACCTTGACTTCCTTTGTGGTCACTTGAGCTATAGGCGCAGTAGATGGGAACATGTGCCTATTCATGAAGACCTTCTCAAATGATTTATCTATTTCCTTAGACACCAATTCATATTTTTTGTCCATTATATGTAAAGTCCTTGACTTGGTTCTAAGATGTGGCTTCACCAAATCTAACAATAACTTCTTCTCTTCTAGCGAGCATACTAGTAGGGTTTCATCTAAGGTCTTTTCCCTTATCCTTAGGTCCTCTTCAATGGCCTATCTCTTTTGGAATTCTAGGATGTTCCATACATTATCTGGAATCATAGTTTTCAATTCTAGGACTGTCCTTTTGAACTTCAGCATATGTTTGACAATCATTCCATGAATTTATGACTTGTCAATTTTACTATAGTTTTCATAGAACTTCCCTGCTTGATCTATCCTACCTTCATCAATGATCCTTGTACTCGACACACTTAGACTGGGTTTGAAGTTTACTTATGGGGGTACTTGAGCATTCTTCTTGTTCCGTGTTACTCATGAGGATGGATGATTAGTGCTAATCTCTTTCTTCCTCTTAGGAATTGCCCTATACTCAGGTTGAGTAGTAAGGTCAATGGTTTCCTTGGGCATAGAAGGAGTAACATCAATTTTACCCTTCTAAACATCAGATTTCTCAGCTTTCACCTTCTTCATCTTTGGGTCATCTGATTCTGTCTTTGCTGCAACTACGCTCTCTAATTCCAAAGCAGTTTTCTCTTGTCTTGCTTTGTCTAGGTCTGCTTGAGACACTCCATGAATTCTCAAAATCTTTGAAGTAACCTTGGAAACTTTTCTTTTTGTTGCTACGTTGTTTAGTACAACATCTACTTCTCTTGTTTTCTCTTCATAAGTCCCCCATCTAGGTTCATCGGGGTCCTTAGGTGCTAACAATAGAACTTGAGCATAAGCCTCTAGAATAGGCTCTTCAACTTCATATCCCAGTGGATGAATCCACTTTGTTCTAGGTTCAACAGTCTCCATGCATGTTGTATCAATCTCAACCATGAAACAAATACTATCTTTGTATTTCTCTACAATACTCCCTGGTATTCTATATATCATCTACATCTTGGCTCTAAATGTTCTCAATTCTAATGTCATGTAATCCTTAAGGGTACTTTCTATGGATGCCTTAAAGGATATCTATGTCATAGTGGGAATAGATTTGTCTAGATACAAATCAAACATTTTTCCAAGTATATGGAAGTACATATAGATTATTAAGGACCCAAACCTGAATATCTTTGTCTTGTCATGCTTGATAGCCATAATGTTGTTTATTAGCTGTGCGCACAAGATCTCACATAGATTATACTCTCCATTATCTCTTACCAACCTTATTGCTGCTAGAATGGTGCCTGTTGACATACTATTTACTCTACTGGTGTGCTGGAACCTGTATCCCAGTATCATGGACATCAATTTAATGTCATTTTTCTCAATAAGCTCTATAGTCATCTTGTTCCTATCACTCCTTGATTTGCATGTTTGCTCAATAATTTTTCTCACATCCTTGCCTGCTAGAAGAACAACACTTGTCCTTGAGAGGCCAATCATCTCATGAATTAGGTCTCATGTAATCCTGACCGGCACTTCACCTATCCAAAATAGGTCATCATGGATCCTGCTAAATAGGATCTTGATCCATTTCAACTCGTAGAACTCATATGTCTTAGCATATTCCACTATAGGATGATTATTCCACTGTGCATACTCATCCATGAAGGTTTTATCAAGTTTCATCATTGTTTGCATGTGCTCTCTTATTCTATTCAAACCTATTGGTTCCTTCTTACAGTAAATGTATGCCCTAATATCTTCCACGTGCATAACACCCATGAGAGTGTGGGAGAATGCACCTTCTAGGTCATCTAATGTGGACTTAAACGGATGCCTCTTAAACACATATCTCTTCTTCTCCACCACATCAAATACAATGGGAGTAGCCATTACTTACTTGCATATTGCTTTCCAAATGATCTCAAAGACTTTTGAATTGACATGATGAACTAGGGTTTTCACAACCGATCAAATGCATTGTCAATTACTAGTGAATCAATTTGCAATCCTTCACAACCAATTGAAAGTGCTCTTTTTCTCTCCAATTGCTCTGAATTCAAATGCAATGAGGGATCTACAAACTTCTGTGTACTTTAAAGTAGAAATTCTACCATTAATGCTTGTCGTGTAAACTAGGTTTTCACTGAAAATTTCTATTTTTCATTCTATAAACAATCTATTGGTGCACTCTTGCACATAGGTTCCTCTAGTCTCTAAAAGGTTAAGTCCAAAGGTGCATACTTGAGAGTGATTATACCAGCCATGTAGAGGTCTAGAGCTAAATTAGCCCCCCCTATGACTGTGAGGGCCATTCATCCTGTTAGCACATGCAAAAATTTCATGGCTTCATCATCTCTCCCCTGGTCTCTATAGTATTTTTCATGTCTTTGGCCTTAAACCCTAAGTAAAAATTCAAAAAACTAGCCATTGCATGAAAAACCCTTTGTTTTACCCTGGCCCCTCTTCTATTTTAATGTTACTTTTTTGGGTCACTTAAGTTCCTAAAGGTCCACGTGCTTAATATTTCCCAGAGTCTAGTGCCCGGTGGGTTTTAATATTTCCTAAGTCCTAATATTTTATTTCTTCCTAAGTCCCTACGCTAAATTTTTCTATAGTTTTAGCTTAAATCTTTCCTGGGCCTAGCTCTGACACCATCTTAATCCTACGGTTGTTGTAAGTTAGCAAGGGTTTTGTCAGAGGCTTGCGATCTTACGATGACCATTGATTCCTTTTCATGATGTAACGCTTCAAACGGGTGGGTCCACTGCCACATAAGCACACATGGTAGTTCCTTATTGGCTGAGAGAAATGATGATATGGTAGGGTGGGGTCAGGCTTTCATGACAATGGCAAAGATTCAGAATCTACGGTGGGCGCATGATCTCAAAGAATCTTTTGAACCCTTGAGATTATGCGCCAGCCATTTGATTCTCCATGTGTGTAAGATGACTGTTGTGGGTCCACTAATAGGTGTTACAAATGGAGCTTTCTTATTGGTTGTGTCAGTGGGACCATTTGCCATGTGTTTCTGGAGTGTTCACTTTTGATTGGTCCATGATGCAATATGCTGGCAGTTGTCGGTGGGACCTAGTTTTCGGCTTGTCAGAGGGTCCTGACATCTACAGAAGATCAACGATGGGCGTAAGTTCTCATGAGATGTGTCAGAGGTTTGAGATCTTATGCTAGCCGTCGATTTCACTTTTCTCAGAGGTGATAAAGTGATGCGGGTCCATTGCTACGTGTACTCGGTTGGCAGTTTCTTATTGGTCGATGAATTATTGAGTGGGATCCTGTCAGTAGGGCCTGCAGTGAAGGTTTTTAAATCTATGGTCGGTGCATGATCTCAAGGAATATTCCTACCCCATGAGATCATGTGCCATCCATTGATCTTGAATCTTACTTGGACGTGTCAGTGGGTCTTGTGTCAGTGGTGACCGAATGATTGCAGTGAATGATATGGTGACATGTGGCAGGTTTTCAGGCGGGCCCAGGGTTATCAAAGGTCTAGCAGTTTGGATAAAGTGTTTGGTGATTCTGATAAATTTCAAGGGGTTTCATTTGTTCATTGAATAGAATAGTGGAGTTCTAAAAAGATGGTGATTTAGCGAACACTGTGTTCACGTAATCACTAAACTATTTGGCAGTAGTATAAAGTATTCCGTGAATGGCCAATTCCCTTTAGTCGCCAGTTCACTAAATGTGACTAGGGTCTTTTTAAAGGATAAATCATAAAGCCCACTAAAAGGAGAGATCTAACAGTTAGGACTTAAAGTTGATCGAGTTTTAAATGTGGATCGCTGATTTGCTGCTGGCACTTTGAAACTAGCTGTTTAATTTCAAATTCAAATTTGTGAGGGGTTTGTTGCAACCAGAAGGACTAAAATTCAATGTTTAAGTGGCTGGAGTTGGTGGAAATGATTTTCAAACTGTTGCAGTGTGGTCCAGGGTGTCTGTACTATGTTCTTTGTGCTCGAGGCATGTTGCAGGTGGCCGAACAGGTTGACAATTTTGCCATTTTCATGGTTCTCAGTACCTTCTTAGTGAAATTGTCATGATTGAGGATCACTCCAGGATCTATTTTCTCCTGGTTACCTAGATTTCTTCCCTTGTATTAAATTTTTGACTATTTCTAGTTGGTTGGGTGGTTGAAACCCTAACCCTAGTCACCCAAAGCTTGATGCATCCTCTTTGAGGATTCCAAGGTGACTAGGGGTTTAAGTAGTCAGTTTTTTTATAGAGTAAGGGTTCAGTCCTGAGGTTCTGTTCTGAATTTTGGTTAGTTCTAGTGGTTGTGATTGTATGAACATTTGAGGAAAGAGGAGCTGGATTTTGGGTCTTTTTCCTATCTTTGTGTTACTTTGATTGTATATTGATCCTGAATATGTTAATGAGAATGCTATTGAGTTCCAATCTTACATTTGTGTATGTCTTCTTATTTTGGTTCTGAGCTCATATATGTTAGTGTCACAAAGTGTATTAGCATATGGTAAACAAAGAGTATTGTGAGGTCATCTCTGAGTTCCTAACAAAGTTAGGATTAAAGTCTTTTAGGTGAGTTTAGTGAGTTTACAACCAAATAAGAATCTGATGTCCTTGTGTTTGAGGGAGAGGGGTAATAGGCAAAGCACTTATCTTGAGCCCAAGAGTGTTTGATTTAAGATCTTCAGTTGATGTATGTAATTGGGTGACTCTTTGCCCTAGGTTAAGGCATTGGTCCATTCTCTGGAGGCATTTCATTGTTGTCAACCACACACACCCAAATTTAAATGATAATATCTTTCAGTCAGTTAGTAAAGGACATAGTTGTATATTTTTTTGAGACTCCTTTGGAGAAGTGAGTCAAGGGTACACCCACCTGAGCATTAAGGCTCAAAGTGTAGAAGGATCTCATTGTTGATCCTTGTTAATTGGCCCTCTTCCTTGTAGACTTTGGAATGGTGATAGAGTCAAAGTATCATTAAAGTTATCCATCAAAGTATAAATCTACAAGTTGAAGATCAAAGGGAACTCCCAACAAAATGGTGACTCTACTGGGGAGAACAACAATGAAGAATTATATTTGTTAGAATCTCTAATTGTGGTTACATTGTAAAGTCAAAATCTTACTGACCAGATTGATTTGCCCATCTGAGTCACCAACAAAATGGTAACTCTACTGGGGAGAGTCTAGAGATAAAGGTTTTCAAAGTGCACTCTTGTTTTCCTATTGTATTTAGTTAAAGATCTCCCACTTTGGTGGGTGGTGACTCAAAAAGGTTAGAACCAGTGTTATAGATTACAAATCATGGACAAAAGAAGGAATACTAGGTCCTTTTTTAGAAAAAAATCCAGAGGTCACTCTGGAACAATTACCTAGATAGGAGAAGAAGAGTTGGATCAGGAGGAATGGTGAGTCTACTAGTGCTCCCATAAGAGAACAAAGAAATATCAGAGGTAGAGCACCACATGTTTCCTCAAGTGAGGAAGGTTCACAAGACAGAGTTTCTAGATCAGATGGTGGTCACTCTGAAGATAAATTTTATGATACCCCAGAGGCTATATTTCAAGACAAGGGTTCATTGCCTGCTGGTCAGGATGAACAAGCTAGAGAGATGGGTTTTGAGATTGATTTAGATCTTGATGAGTATAATTTTAGAAGGGAGCCGATGAGACCAAGGCAAGTCCATTTCCCATATCAAAACCTCACTGATATGGATGTGTCATCAGGTTCTAATGACATTATGATAGACCCAGATGATTTAAGTGCACTAAGGTTGCAATTGGTAGAGCAGGATGCCATATACAAAAGGTTACAAGAGGAGAGAGAGAGGTTGAAAAAGTAAATGCTCTAATGGAGAGGCAATCTCTTTTAAGAAAAATTAATGAAATGAAGGAGGCAAACAAGATGCTTGCTACTGCTCCTAAGGTGTTGCAGCATGATGTTTTTGGTGATCTTGAAGCTCTAAGAAGTGAGTAGGAATGCTTGTTGCAAGACCATGAGTTTGATGAAGAGGGCCCTGTGATCAAACAAGTGCAAAGTTATGCTTTATTGCCTAAGGGTGGGAATGGACATGAGATCACTAGGCCTACTATAGTTATTAATGAAAAAGGAAAGAAGAAGATGGTGGGTGTCCAAATAAGCAAACCAGTGACAATACTAGGGATCCCACCACCTAAATTGAATAGGGAGACAGAGATAGAAAGAAAAAGAAAAGAGGATGAGGCTCTAGATCAAGAGTTGGAAAGAGCTAAAGTTGATGTTGCTATTGCAGAGAAAAGAAGAAAGATCTAGTTCTTGAGGGCTTCATCAGCTAATGTTCATGGCCCTTCTGCTACTGAACTAGGTATGCCATCTATGAACACTACTGTTCCACTTAGCAATGCTACTACTAGTAATCTAATTCCTAATGTATCTACCAAATCATTTGTTGATCCTAATAGACAGTCAAATGTGCAAGTGGGTGGGAATGTAGATAAAAATAATAATTCTAGTGGGAACACTAGTTTAGGATTTCAAAGAAGACCTATGCAACTAGAAGGCTATAGGCAAATTAGTTTTGATGGGATACCAGGCTACCCAAATGCTTTTCCTAATGATATAAGAGATAAGGTACCTAAGTTTGCTGGTAATAATGCTATTAGTTGTGAGGAGCATCTTAGGCTATTTGTTGATATGCTTAATGATTATGAGGTTGAGCATGAGGATGTGGTCATGAAATTATTTGTTCAGTCTCTAATGGAGGATGCTAGAGATTGGTTTAAGAGACTTCCTGATAAATGTATTGATACTTGGGATTCTTTTGAGAGATGTTTTAAAGAGCAGTATGGTGATAGGCCTAATGCTAGTTTCATGTTGAATGAATTCAATACCATAAGGAAAAATTAGAATGAGTCTGCAGTCAAATTCAACATGAGATTTTAGAAGGGTATGCATAAGTTATTCCAAGTTATGCGGCTAGATGACAATGTTTGTCTAACTACATACTTCAATGCATTTGATGGAAAGATGGGATACTTGTTGAAGGACAAAGAACCAAGAACCCTTAGAGATGCTTTTAGGATTGTTGTTAATATTAAGAATAATATGAAGATATCGAGGAAATTGGGTGGGAAGAGAGATGACCCTAAGTTGTTTGGGGACAAGAAATACAAAAAAGAAAATGATAGGAATGTTGGAACTAGGAGGCAAGAAGAAGATAAATTGGATAAGGTGCTCAATGCATTGAAGGATTTGAAGGCACCTACAAATAGGAACATCAGTTCTCCTACCAATGAAAGGCTTCAGTTCAACAACAATTTCAATAAGCAGAATAGATTGCAGAACTACCCCTACAACACCCAATGGAAGGATGGAAAGCCTGTCGTCCCTGTTGCAAGAGGAAACAATGACAAAGGTGTCCCTAACCCTCTATAGAAAGCTTCAATAAATGTCATGGAGGACATACCTTGGTGTGTTGCATGCCAATCCCCTCATTCTACAGAGCATTGTGTGCTTGCACATTCTATGGTTGCAAATCAAGATTGTGGCAATGAGGAGATAGATCAAGAAGAAGATCAAGATGATGTTGGATGCAACATGGCTACTTCATATCTAGGATATGAAGATGATTCTGATTTTGATGAAGAAGCAGATGTAAATGTGAAGAGACACACTCAGGCCCTTTTTCATCAAGAGGTTTTTTCTGATAGTGAAGACATTGATAAGAAGACATGTAACATGAACTCTTCTTCTGAGCCAGTAAATTTAAGAAGACCTTCTAGAGAAGAGATGGATAGGATTACTCCAGAAATTATTGCCCAAGTGTAAACTAGAGGCATGGTGGCAAGGGATACAAATGGAAAAGCTGCAGGAATGTTTATAAAGAGTACCAACTCCAGAGAGCCTAACGAGAACAAATCAAAAGGTGATCACATGGTGAAATTCAAGAATGTAAAAGGTAAGAATTGTGAGCCTAAGGGAGTTGGAGTTGAAAGATTTTCTAGTGAGATTGAGAAGCCAGTTAACACAATGGCTAAGAATGAAAAAATGAGGGTGGCCAATATACCTAATGTATCAGATAAGCAAAGGGATACTAAGGCTTTGCAGATTGAGATTCCTCACTCTACTCCTATTGATATGTTAGCTGTATTGTCTCAAATTATAGTTAAGGTTCCATTTTCAGAATTGTTGAGGATCCCTGAACACAAAGACAGAGCTATTGCATGGGTAGATAATGTTCATAATAATGATGTTGCATGCAATGGATTTCAGGATAAAGCTTTGAAAGGAGTTGTTGCTCAAGGAATTCTATCTCAAATTCCTCCTATATATTTGGATAGTTCTGTCAATGCTATCCTAGAAAACATTAATCCATTCTTTTTAAGTGTCCTTGTGAATGGAATGAAATTAAGAAATTGTATGATTGATAGTGGTGCCTCTAATACTGTTATGCCTTTTAAGATTATGGAAAAATTGGGCCTTAAAGTTGATACAGCTCAAGGTAGATGTTGTGTAATGGATCAAAGGGAGGTACCAGTCATTGGGACTATCAATGCAATGCCATATAGGGTGGTAGCATATCCAGAGAAAGAGTTAACAATGAGTGTTTTGGTGGTGGACATCCCTCCTCATTATGGGATGCTACTATCTAGAAGGTGGAGTGTTGCCATGGGTGGAAGTTTACAGTGTGATCTGTCCTATGCCACTTTCAAGATTGATGATCAATTTGTCAAGATTAAGCAAGAACCAAGAGTATGCCACATGATTGAGAGAAGTATTGATAATGAAACTACATGTTTTGTGGATACTTATATTAATGCTTTTAGGGCAGAGATCCCTGTACTTGAGAAGGAACTTATTTTGTCACCTATCTCTATTGAGGTAAGTGTTAATTTTGTGAAGGGTGATTTGTGGGTAATGTACTTTGATGGTGTAGGTTGCAAGGATGGAGCAGGAACAAGTATTTTACTTATTTCTCCTAATGGAAACACCTGCAAATTTTCTTTCACATTGAATTTCTTTTGTACCAACAATATAGCAGATTATGAGGCATTGTTGTTAGGACTGAGGTTGGCACAAAAGTAGGGTATTAAGTGCTTAAGTGTTGTTGGTGATTCTGAGTTGGTAGTGTCCCAAGTCAGGTCAATATATGCTTCCAAGAACAAAAGGTTAAAACAATATAGGAATGTAGTTTGGGATTTGATTGAACATTTTGATGCCTTCAATATTGAGTGGAAGGATAGGAGTAACAATAAGATGGCTGACTTGTTAGCCAATATAGCAATCAATCCCAGTGATATTACATTTACTGGTATCTCTAAAGTTGAAATTCAAGCTAGGCCTAGTGTACCAGACAATATTGAAAATTGGCAAGTTTTTGATGATGATAATGATATCTTGAAGTTTATGAGTTGTGAAGATCAGTATCATGGTCAGGAATTTGATTGCTCAACTTTGGTTGAGTCAATAGAAGGAAAAGAGATTGTCCTTGAAAATGAGGTCATTCAACTTAAAACTAACAAGGTTCCCAAGGGGCTTGTTGTTTTGGAAACTGTCTTTGATAACCAGGATAGAGTTCAAAAGAATATCAAAAGAGAAGATCATGCTGATTTGGAGGAGATAAATCTTGGAACACATGAGGCACCTAAGAAGGTATATATTGGTAGGGACATGTATCACAATGTGAGAAAATCTTTGATTGAATTATTGAGAAAATTTAGGCATGTTTTTGCATGGTCATATGATGACCTAAAGGTTTATAGAGAGGACTTGTTTCAGCATATCGTTCCTTTGAAGGGAGATGCTAAACCTTTTCGGCAAAAATAAAGGCCTATTAATCCTACTTTAGCACCCAAGATGCAAGAAGAATTAATGAAGCTAAGAGATGCTAGAATTATCAAGCCCATTAGGCATTCTTCTTGGGTGTCAAACCTTGTTCCTATGAGAAATAAAAATGGTGACATCAGACTTTGTGTGGACTTCAAAAATTTGAACATCAGCTCATTAAAGGATAACTATTGTCTGCCCAATATGGAAGCTATGTTGTAGAGAGTAAGCAGATCAGAATTGATGTCTATGATGGATGGTTTCTCTGGTTATAATCAGGTAATTGTCAAAGAATCAGAGCAATTCAAGACAGCTTTCACAACACCTTGGGGGACATATGTTTATGTGAGAATGCCTTTTGGTCTCACAAATGCTGGTGCTACTTTTCAAAGGGCAATGGATGTTGCTTTTGTAGATTTTATTGATGATTTCCTTGTTGTTTATCAAGATGATTTAACTACCTATTCCAAGAAGGAAGAAGACCACTGTACTCATTTAGATAAAATATTTGTGAGGGCTTTGGAATATGGCATTTCACTAAACCCAAGGAAATGTGCATTTGGTGTCACTGAGGGTAAGTTGCTTGGCCACTTAGTGGGGAAGCAAGGAGTTAGGATTGATCCTGAGAGGGTGGCAGCCATTGATAAGATTTAGAGACCAAAGAATGTTAAAGGGATTCAGTCCTTCTTTGGTTAGGTAAACTTCTTGAGAAGATTTGTAACAAACTTTGCTGAGGTCACTAGACCTATATCCAAGATGTTAAAGAAAGGATCTACTATTACATGGGAAGGTGAGCCTGATGAAGCTTTCAAGAATATCAAGCAGGCTATTAAAGATGCACCTATGCTTAAGGCACCTGATTATAATGTCCCAATGCACATCTTTTCCTTTGCATCTTTTCACACTATTGCTGCAATTTTGTTACAAAAGAATAAGGATGGTTTTGAGCAGCCTATTGCATTCTTCAGTAAATCTTTGCAGGCTTCTGAATTGAAGTATGACATAAATGAGAAACAAGCATATGCACTTGTGAAGGTAGTCAAGGCTTTTAGGTGTTACTTGATGGGGGCAGTTGTGATTGCTTTTGTGCCAAGTGCAGCTATGAAGGATATTTTCTCACAGCAAGAGGTGTCTAGGAGAAGATGCAGATGGATCAATAGGATCCAAGAATTCAACATTGATATCCAAATTACCAAGTTGGTTAGAGGACAAGGATTGGAAAAACTGATGGCTCAATCCAATCTTGATGCAAATCAAATAAATCATTCTGAAATTGATTATACATGTGATATGGATGATTATGTTTTGTATCAAGATATTATCTATTATCTAAGAAACATGAAGTGTCCAAATGAGATGGATGACAATAAGAAGAGGACATTGAAATTGTAGGCCATCAAGTATGTAATTGTGAAATGTAAATTGTATAGACAGAATTTGGATTGCATACTTTTGAAATGTGTGGATGAGAATCAAGCTAACAAGTTGTTAAAAGAAATGCATGAGGGAGTTTGTGGTAGGCATTATATGGGTAAAACAACTACTCATAAAATCTTGAGAGCAGGATTCTGGTGGCCCAAAATCTTCAAGGATGTAGAACAATTGGTAAGGAGGTGTGATGCTTATCAAAGGTTCTCTGGTAAGCTTAAATTTTCAGGTAATGTGCCCTTAAGGCCAGTAGAAGTGCAAGCTCCTTTCCAAAAATGGGGAATTGATTTCATAGGGGAGATACCAAACAAGTCAAGTGGAGGACACTCATGGATCTTAGTTGCCACTAAATACTTTACAAAGTGGGTAGAGGCTTTACCTATAAGGAATGCAACCAGCAAGGTGGTAATTTATTTCTTGTTGAACAACATTGTTACAAGGTTTGGGTGCCCTAAGAGGATAGTAAGTGACAATGCCATGTGCTTCAGGTCTGCTGAATATAAGGACTTTTGCAAAGGTTTAGGAATTCAGATTTCTTTTTCCTCACCTTATCATCCACAAGGAAATGGACAAACAGAATCAACAAATAAGAGTCTGATGAAAATCCTAAAGAGGATTCTTGAAAAGAATAAGAGGGCATGAAATTCAAAACTGCCATTAGCTATATGGGCTGATAGGGTAACTGTAAAGAGGGCAATTGGTTGTGCACCATTTGATCTAGTATATGGAATACATGCAAGAATGCCTCAAAATAATCTATTGGAAATGTATAAATTTGTGCAATTATATGATGATGACATAGATGATGAAATGCAATTGAGGATTGAGGATCTCATTAGGCTGGATGAAATTAGGAGAGAATTAGTTTCAAGGAATGTCAAGTTGCAATTGCAAATCAAGAACCTGTATGATAGGAAGGCTATGGAGAGGAAGTTTGAGCCTAATGACCTAGTATTAATTTGGAATGCCAGACTGGAGGATAAAGGAAAACATGGTAAGTTTGATCTCATCTGATTAGGGTCATATCTAATTCATGAGAAATGGGGCCAAGATTCATACATTGTGAAAGAGTTAAATGGTAATATTCAAGAATTGCTAGTTCATGGACAATTCTTGAAGAGATACTTCAATTAAAGGTATTTTGTTTTCCATGAACAGTAGTTAGGTCTGTACATTCTATAAATTTTGTAAAGTTGCTTGCCCCTATCCTGTTTTGTCCTGGTCTATTGGATTTTGGTCTTGTTGCTCTCTGTTGTTAGTTTTCCAGTGGGATGGTCTGCTTTAACCAGTGATTCTAGATCCTTGCTATGCCTGCAGGAGGCATACATCCCCAGACAAAGCCACTGTTAGCACGTGCAAAAAATTTCATGGCTTCATCATCTCTCCCCTGGTCTCTGTAGTATTTTTCATGTCTCTAGCCTTAAACCCTAAACAAAAATTCAAAAAACTAGTCGTTGCATGAAAAACCCTTTGTTTTACCCTGGCCCTGTTCTATTTTAACGTTACTTTTTTGGGTCACTTAAGTTCCTAAAGGTCCACGTGCTTAATATTTTCCTAAGTCTAGCACCTGGTGGGTTTTAATATTTCCTAAGTCCTAATATTTTATTTCTTCCTAAGTCCCTGCGCTAAATTTTTCTATAGTTTCGACTTAAATCTTTCTTGGGCCCGGCTCTAACACCATCTTAATCCTATGGTTGTCATAAGTTAGCAAGGCTTTTGTCAGAGGCTTGCGATCTTACGATGACCGTTGATTCCTTTTCATGACGTAACGCTTCAGACAGGTGGGTCCACTACCACATAAGCACACATGGTAGTTCCTTATTGGCCAAGAGAAATGATGATATGGTAGGGTGGGGTCAGGCTTTTAGGATGATGGCAAAGATTCAAAATCTACGGCAGGCGCATGATCTCAAAGAATCTTTTGAACCCTTGAGATTATGCGCCAGCCATCTGATTCTCCATGTGTGTAGGATGACTGTTGTGGGTCCGCTGATATGTGTTACAAATGGAGCTTTCTTATTGGTTGTGTGAATGGGACCGTTTGCCATGTGTTTCTAGAGTGTTCACTTCTGATTGGTCCATGATGCAATATGTTGGCAGTTGTTAGTGGGACCTGGTTTCCAGCTTGTTAGAGGGTCCTGACATCTGCAAAAGATCGACGACAGACGTAAGTTCTCATGAGATGTGTCAAAGGTTTGAGATCTTGCGCTGGCCATCAATTTTACTTTTCTCAAAGGTGATAAAGTGACACAGGTCCACTTCTATGTGTACTCAATTGGTATTTTCTTATTGGTCGGTGAATTTCTGAGTGGGATCCTATCAGTGGGGCCTGTAGTAAAAGTTTTTAAATCTACAGTCGGCACATGATCTCAAGGAATATTCCTACCCCATGAGATCATGCGCCATCTGTTGATCTCAAATCTTACTTGGACGTGTTAGTGGGTCTTGTGTCAGTGGTGACCGAGCGATTGCATTGAATGATATGGTGACATGTGGTAGGTTTTCAAGCGGGCCCAGGGTTATCAAAGGTCTAGCAATTTGGATAAAGTGTTTGGTGGTTCCAATAAATTTCAAGGGGTTTCACTTGTTCACTGAATAGAATAGCGGAGTTCTAAAAAGCTGGCAATTTAGCAAACATTGTGTTCGTGTAATCGCTAAACTATCTAGCGGTAGTATAAAGTATTTCGTGAATGGTCAATTCCCTTCAGTCGCCAGTTCGCTAAATGTGACTGGGGTCTTTTTAAAGGATAAATCATAAAGCTCACAAAAAGGAGAGATCTGACGGTCAGGACTTAAAGTTGATCAAGTTTTAAATGTGGACTGCCAATTTGCTCCTGGCGCTTTGAAACTAGCTGTTTAATTTCAAATTCAAATTTGTGAGGGGTTTCTTGTGACTAGAAGGACTAAAATTCAATGTTTAAGCAGCTGGAGTTGGTGGAAATGATTTTCAAACTGTTGTAGTGTGGTCCAAGGTGTTCCTTGATCATTTGCAAGGTGTCTGTATTATGTTCTTTGTGCTCGAGGCATGTTGCAGGTGGCCGAACAGGTTGACAATTTTGACATTTTCATGGTTCTCAGTACCTTCTCAGTGAAATTGTCATAATTGAAGATCACTCTGAGATCTATTTTCTCCTAGTTGCCTAGGTTTCTTCTGCTGTATTAAATTTTTGACTGTTTCTAGTTGGTTGGGTGGTTGAAACCCTAACCCTAGTCACCTAAAGCTTGATGCATCCTCTTTAAGGATTCCAAGGTGACTAGGGGTTTAAGTAGTTAGTTTTTTGATAGAGTAAGGGTTTGGTCTTGAGGTTCTATTCTAAATTTTAGTCAGTTCTAGTGGTTGTGATTGTATGAACACTTGAGGAAAGAGGAGTTGGATTTTGGGTCTTTTTCCTATCTTTGTTTTGCTTTGATTGTATATTGATCCTGAATATGTTAATGAGAATGCTATTGAGTTCCAATCTTACATTTGTGTATGTCTTCTTATTTTGGTTTTGAGCTCATAGATGTTAGTGTCACAAAGTGTATTAGCATATGGTAAACAAAGAGTATTGTGAGGTCATCTCTGAGTTCCTAACAAAGTTAGGATTAAAGTCTTTTAGGTGAGTTTAGTGAGTTTACAACCAAATAAGAATCTGATGTCCTTGTGTTTGAGGGACAGGGGTAATAAGCAAAGCACTTATCTTGATCCCAAGAGTGTTTGATTTAAGATCTTCAGTTGATGTATGTAATTGGGTGACTCTTTGCCCTAGGTTAAGGCACTGGTCCATTCTCTGGAGGCATTTCATTGTTGTCAACCACACACACCCAAATTTAAATGATAATATCTTTCAGTCAATTAGTAAAGGACATAGGTGTATATTTTTTTGAGACTCCTTTGGAGAAGTGAGTCAAGGGTACACCCACCTGAGCATTAAGGCTCAAAGTGTAGAAGGATCTCATTGTTGATCCTTGTTAATTGGCCCTCTTCCTTGTAGACTTTGGAATGGTGATAGAGTCAAAGTATCATTAAAGTTATCCATCAAAGTATAAATCTACAAGTTGAAGATCAAAGGGAACTCCCAACACATCCTGATGTAGAGGGTGCATCCACTATGGATTCATCCAATACATGTTCATCAACCTTATCCTTCTTTGCTTCTAACCAAATCAAGCTCGCATCATTTGAAGCTTTCACAAACTTGACTTCTCCTTCAGTATCCAATATTGTTTCTTCTGACTTTTTAGGGCTTTCCTGACCTTGCGTCCTTGATCTACAAAACTTTGAGATGTGTCCAGCCTTGTTAGAAGAGTGACAAATGACTAGAGGCCTTATATTCCTCAGTGCATTGACATGGGTCACCATTTTACATTGTTTTGTTGTGTGACCATTATAGTTACATATCTGACATGTAACATTCTGATAATTTCTTACATATGGCTGATTTTGATTTCTCTGATTATGTTGAGTCTTGTTCTTCTGACTTGTCTTACAATTCATAGCTCTATGACCAAATTTTTTACATGAATAAAAGTAACCATTGAAAGATCTTACCTCTGTACAGTTCCTTGCTATATGTCTATACTTGTTACATGCATAACAAGTTCAATCTACTGGCTTGCGCTCATTCTTGGATGGCTCAACATGATCTTTAGTCTGACTTTTAGTCTCCTTTGTATCTTTGGAGTCTTCAAGTGCTTACATTCTTGCTCACATGTTGTCAATCTAGTTTTGTGCTTCATTGTATCCAATACAGCTAGTATCTCCTTTAAGTCTTCTTGCATATAACTGACATTCTATCAAATCAGAACTAGTGTGTAATTTATCAATGTGATTCTTTGCCTCTTTCAATTTAAATTCCAAGCTTTCTTTGTTGTTTCTTAGTTCCAAAATTTCCATGTTTGCTTGCCTCAATTCTTCATTTAGTTGAAGGTTCTCTTTGATCTGATCATTATAGACATCTTGGTTGTTGGTTAGCTTATCATCCAATTCTTCAATTTGTTCTTTCAAGGATGAATTTTCTTCATTTAGCTTCTTGATCATTATCCCCAAATCATTGGTAGAGCATTCTTTTAAATCTTTTCTTATCCTTTTGATGAGTACTTGAGCATCACTAACTTTTTCTTTTAGTTCTTCAATTTCTTTTTCCGATCTATCCAGGTCTTTAAGAGCAGCTTAAAGATTTCTTTTCAGATGTTTCATTTCTACTTTGTCCATGATCTCCTTAAGTGGTTAAACTTATGTGTTGAGGACCAAATCTCTGATACCAATTATTAGGAATAGGAACACTGAGAGGGGGGGGGGGGGGGTGGGGGGGGTGAATTAGTGTTCACTATATTTTATCTTTTTACTTTATTCTTTAAACTAAACCTGAATACTTAAGTACTGAAATGAACATCAACATAAACATGAAATCAACACATAACACCAATATGGTTATGAGGAAACCCAAATAGGTAAAAACCCCGATAGGAATTGACACCCACTAATATTCTTTACTAGTGTTTTATGATCCTTGCTAGAATATCCTTAACCTTGTTAGGAGTTGCTTTACAATGTATTTAGTACAATGACCTTGTCAAGGGTCAGACCCTGTTAGGAGTCTTTTACAATAAACCCTATTAGGGGTGGGGACACACTTTCCTAGAGCTCAGTGCTCAAGTGATGAAGGCTACAACCTTCTGATCTCAGATACACACTATATTTGCTGGATGAACTGGCACTGTGACACTGCTTGTCTGATCAGTTCCTTTGATGCGTTGATGGTTTGAACTCTTGTAAAGCTCTAATACATCTTTATCAACTCTTCGCACACTTCTTCTCTACTTATAGTGACTCTATGTCAAACTCTTTATTAATTACAATGGTGCATCTAATATTTATATGCGCATACAAAACAAATAACTAGGTCAGCCCTTTAATCGATTACATACAATGCTTCCAATTGAATTGGCTCAAGTGTGTTTACAAACAAACATAATTACATGTCAAAAACCTAATTACAATAGATGCATAGCCTTTACATCAAAAAATATAACTACAAACCAAAATACCAACAGTCAATTGCTTGCATTATTCTTCTCTGGCATTCACTGTTTGTGCAACTTGAACTCATTGTATCTTCCTCATACTGAATCTTCTAATGATGCAATTTTAGACTTAGCATGAATATGATGTTACCAACTTAACTTCTAGGGCACATACCATAATTCTATTTTATGCACGTGCACTGATGCTCTGATCTTCAGGTACTTTGTGCACTGTCCAGTCTTCAACACTTAGCCAATTTCTGATCTTCTCATCAAGTGTGTTGACTCTAAAACACTATATGACTTTGTTGCCATAATGAAAACACTATATTAAGTCATATACACTAGTATAGTCAACTTTCCAATAACAACCTCTCTCCAATGCACATGAGATACATTTCCTTCAAGCAACATTGTCCTAACAACATCAAGTATAGTCATGTTTCTTCACTCAGTTATCCCATTCTATTGTGGAGTCCTAAAAGTAGATGTATATCTTTGTATTCCATGCTCTTCGCAGTATGAATTGAATAAGTTTGAAGTAAACTCTTCACCTTTGTCCAATCTTAAACATTTTATCTTTAAACCTAATTCATTCTCTACTTTTGCCTTGATATCTTGAATTTATCAAATGCTTCTAATTTTTCTTTCAAGTAAGTAACCCACATCATTTTAGAAAATTCATCAACAAAAAGTATGAAATACCTTTCACCACAGTATGATTTTGTCCTTGTAGGTCCACATAGGTCTGTATGTACTAGCTCCAACTTTTCTTTTGATGTATATGCTTTGTTTTTGTAACTGATTCTAGTCTATTTTCCCATAACACATTTTGGTAGTCAATTTTCCAGTCATAGCAAAGATCTTATGAAAATGGCCTATCTTCCTTGCAGTTTTTTGTTAAGTTATCCCACCCTGCTGCACAGTTTTAATTTGCAAAGAAAATCCACAATGTTTCATGGTGTGCACCATTGGCCATGTGTTCTTCATGTTGTCACCGTGCTCCAATTCAAATCGCATCTCCTAAATCATAAACCCAGGGAGTTATTTAAGCTTTAAGGTCTACAGGAAACAATTTCAGAATATGCCTCAGTGTTGAAAACCCATAATGTTTTTGAAAACTATTGATGTTTTCGGCTTCCTTGCTACCTTTCAGTCTGACGATAACCCAGTGTGTTTTTGGTCTTTTTGCCAAAAACTCTATGTGTTTTCGATCCTCTTTCATTGAAAACCCTGTGTGTTTTTGACCTCACACTTCTGCCCTGTTTGATGGCATTTCCTATTTGCGCAACTGCGACCGAATGGTGGGCCTGGGTCTTCAAGGGCTTTAATTTGATTGGTTGTTGCATGATCGCATGTCAAATTTTTTTGACATGCAACCATGTGACCAGTTCCTTCCTTGCACGTGGGGCCCGTTGGTGGAAGGGCAGTGGTCCCAGAGGCATTTATGTGGCGGCCTTTGGTTGGTTGTCACATGATCGCATAGCCCAATTTTTGGCTATGCAATCATGCAACTAGTTGACATGTGTCTGCAGTGGTGAGGTGGCAGTTCGTCGGTGGGACCCAGTTCTTCATGCTTCCAGTGTGGTTAAAGTTCGGACAAGATCGGTGGTTGTTGTATGTTTGCATGGTAAAGTTGTGCAATGTTTATCCCTTGAGATTTTGCGATAGCCGTAGATTTCATCTTAAGTTGTGGGGTCTGAGCAGTTTGGCGGTCTCGATAAGTGTATGGCGGCCCGACAAATTTTCTTCTTGTTACTAGTTCACGTAATGATTTGGCGATGGCATAAAGTATTTCACAAACTAGTGAAAGTTCTTCGGTCACTAGTTCGCCAAATAAAGTGGGGCCGGTGTTTCGGTGACGTGGGTGATGAGGTGGCAATCTTTTGGCCTTGTCACATGTTCATAAGGGCCACTTTCTGGCTATGCGATCATGCGACAAGGGTGCCATGTGTGCTAGGGCCTGTTGGCAGGTGGTCCCAGTTTGTTTGGAAAGATTCTTGATCCTATGGTTGTCATGTGATTGCATGGAATCTTTCTAGCCCATGCGATCATGCATCTGTTGTTCGATTTCGAAGGCTTATTTGCTGGTGGGTCCCATATCAGTATGACTAGGCGGTATTTAGTGAATAGTGTTGTGACATGTGGCAAAGGTGGGCTCATTGTCTTGTGTTGCTGGTGGTGCACATCTTTCTTTGGTGGGGAGCGGTGACGCGGCGGTGACAGGGCAGGTTAACGGTTGCAGTGTTGGCGGGTTGTCACATGATCGCATAGCTAGGAAATGGGCTATGCGACTATGCAACTATGTGACTAACCTCTTTGTGTTAACTCTCAGCGGTGTTGCAGAGTTATGACATGGTAAAGGGTTGCAATGCAAGAGAGTTGTTGCATGTTTGCATAGCCTATCTCCTGGCTATGTGATCATGCGACAATTGCTATGAATGTCGCCGTTGCGGAGTTAGGGGTGGTCCACGGTGCCAGTCTTGTTAAGGTGCTCGGTTTATATTGGTTGAGAGATTGATGTTGTGGCCGAGGACTTTAGAGGGTTTGGGATCGGTATTGCGCAGTTTGGTGACCGCAGTCGCATGATCGCAAAGGTTAAAATGGTGCCTTGTGATCATGCGACCAAGCACAAATGTAGCCCAATTTCTAGTTGCGGTTAATCTTGCCAATGCCCAGGAAAGTGAAGATCTGACGATGGAGACTTAAAGTTGGCCAAGATTTGAATGTAGACCGCCGATTTACTTATGGCGCCATGAATTGGACCATTTCAAACTTGCGGAGAGTTTTGCGACAAGAAGTACCAGGATTGAATGCTTTCATGGCCAGATTTGATTGGTTTGGTGGCACTTGTTGTTGCAGTGTGGTCCAAGGGCTCTGTGGTCGATTACAGAGGTTGTTTTGTACTTGATGGAGTGTGGTTTTGTGCTCGAGGTGTGTTTGCAGGTGGTTGATTAAACTAATTTTCATGGCAATTCCTAGTTTTCTATCCTGGCTCACATGTTTTCATAATTGCAGATCTGTTTGAGATTTTCTCTCTCTGGATTGCTTGGTTTCCTACCCCTACATTAATTTTTGGTTGTGTTCCATTTGGTTAGGTGGGTGAAACTTTGACCCCAGTCATCCATAGCTTGTTGCAACCTGTTTTGGGTTTCCAAGATGACTGGTGGTATATATTGCAAATTTTTGACTTTGTAGGGGTTCTGAATTTTGTTAGTTCCAATGGTTCCAATTTCTGGTTCCATGAGCGGTTTCTTCATGTAAACATTTTCATGCTGGTTGTATCAACATTAGGGAAAAACCTCATGTATCTTTTGCATATTGTCTATGGTTTTTTCTGAATCAACTTGTAATACAGGGATTTGAATCCACATACTTAATATAGTTTCTCATTCTTGGATCTCTCCTTTAGTTGTTCTCAATGAATTCTAAGTTTTCTGGCTCATTGCATTTGGTTTCTTATGTATATGTTTCATCTCTCAGTCTTGATTTAGAATCAAGTTAAAAGTCTCTAAGTGAAGCATAGATTCATTTGGTTCAATCAGTAAGGATACTTGTAAGTAGTGTAAGAGATGTTTAACTATGTTTATGGCTTGGATTCTCAGATGAATCTAGTAGTTGTCCTTGTGTTCCATGTTCACTTCAGGTATGATGCCCAATGGATAAGGCACTAATCTTAAGTTAGTATCCCTATGCTGATGCAAAGTGTTGCATGGTTGTTTGCATCCTGCAAGAAACCCAATTATATTTAATATCTCCAATCCTGCAATCCCTCATAGTCTTGAGGTCACAGGGCCATTTTATACCCAATAGCAATTGAGATTCAATGAATGTCTGGTTAACATTTTGTAGTCTCTTGTTATCATCTGCTTTGTTTAATCCAGTCCAAAGTTGTAAAATGCCATAAGTAACTAGATTAGGTGTACCCACGATAGTTTTGCAGAGCCAAAAGTGAAGAGGGCAATCTTGTCCCTATAGTTGGTCCAGTTGTCTTGTAGAGCTTTCACACTTGGAGCTAACCACTCCTAACATCAGTCTCAAGGCATATTGGCAGCCTTAGATGGCATAAGCATTTTTGAACACCAACAAGATGGTGACTTTGCTGGGGAAGGAGTAAAGGACAACAGGTTTTCCAGATTGGCTGGATCATCCCAGAGTCTAGTTAAAAGAATAGAGTCAAAAGTAAAAAACACACTTGTAAAATCTTCTCACCGAGTTGTGAGTGGTGGCTCTAATTTTTCTCTGTTTGATCAGTGTTCCTTCTGATAAACAGTGTGGTTACTTGTGGAGTTTTGTACTGGTTGGAAAAAGAAACAAAGAAAAAAAATTTCCTCTGCAAGGAGGTGGCAACTCTACACTATCAAAGAACCTGATGGAGCTGCAAGGTGAGCTCTATATCTGCCCTGCTTCCAGCCAAAGGTCTTCTGCTACAAAATTCTTAGGTATTTCTCAAAGATTTGAAATGTCTCCTTATTAAGTGATCAAGCACTAGGAAAAGGAATAAGGTGTGAGTAGAGGTTTGCATTCTTCAAGTTTTCAGTTGCATCTCTACAAAATCTTATGGAAGTACTACATTAAGTTGTAATGGGTAAGCATGAGGATGAGCTTGCATTATTAGACCAAGGCATCCAGAGGGATTGCATAAAATTGATAGGATTGAAGGTGGGGTGCAGATAGGATCTATCCATATCTTTGTTCTATGATAGATTTTGTGGTGCATATGATGAGCTTCCAGATGATGTTGAGTTTGCAGAATTTGAGTTCATTGGTTTATTCTTGGAGCTTTGTGGGAGGAGTATTATGGATGTATCAGGGATTGGGTACTTAGCGATGATAGTCTTGAGCTTGAGGATGCCCTTGGGGTTTTTCTCTTTGGTACTGATATTGAGAATGATGAAAGTTATGAAGGAGATGTGTCAAGTGATGACACTCTTTCTTGCAATCATGAGAGTGATGCTCTTTCTCATTATGGGGAAGAAAGTTTATGCAGTCAATCAAATGAAGAAAAGGATTGGATTGATGAATATGTTGCTGATGATTGTATGTCAGAGGAGGGTGTTCTTGTGGACTGTTGCTCACTTCATAGTGAACAAATTTCAGATCTCCTATCTTGTGAATATCTTAGGTATGCAGGGAGGGATGACTCTGAGTTCCTACATCCAACATACATTGATTTTGACTGAGAGCATGAGTCAATAGGTTTTGACTTTGACATGTGTGCCTCTGATTCTTTTGCTACCCCCACATTACTAGATAGCAACCGGGTACAACATGATGATGAAGTCATCAACATTTGTTCAGCTTCAAGCAATGCAAATATCCCTAATGTATGTATTGATGTTTTCCCTCCCACCCACTAGCAATTTTTGGGTTTGTCAAATGTTGACAAGATGTAGGATGCTCATACGTTTGATGATTCATGTTCATCAGAGTTCTCCTCTTGTAGTTACTTTGCAGAAGAAGAGGTTGAAGGCCATGACAGTGTGTTGTCCTGTTATGAAGATTGTTGTAGTGAACAAGTTTCTTATTCATGTTCTTTTCCTTCTTTTGCCAAATATGATAGCGAAGAAGACCTTCACTTGGTTCATGATGCAGTCAATGAGGACATCATTGGTGAACTAGGTTGCTCAGTGGCTGAAGCAATACATGAAGGTAAACCAGAGGATTCAAGTCCTTTTCAGTTAGGTAACTCTGATGTAATGCATGATGCTCAGTATGTTTCATTTTCTGATGCATTACTAGATCACATTTTTGTTTCCAGTCATCAGGAAGCATTAGATGATGTCTCATACTTCTTGGAGTATGAAGATAGTCATGACTAAAAGAACATGGGTAGTGACCAGCATAGTTTCATTCTTCAACCCATGGTTATTCACATATGTTTGCAGCAAAATGGTAAAGAATTTTTCAGACTTGGGGTCACATATGTGGATGAAAACTAGATTTTTGATGCAGGAGGGTCTATGATTTTCTTTTGGTGGCCTGGGGCCATCAAGTAAATTTGTAAAGTTCTGATCATGTAAAATTTGTAAATATTCTTCCCTTTCTATTGTGTGTTTCCTTTCCTAGTTTGGTTGCCAGTTTTTGAGTTCCTTATTTTTGTCCAGTGGGTGGTCTGCTCTTCCAGAAATCTTGAATTCTCGCATGGGCACAAGTTACCCATTGTCCCCAGATAGAGCCACTGTTAGTCCATTTTCTAGTCATAGCAAAGATCTTATGAAAATAGCCTATCTTCCTTGCAGTTTTTTGTTAAGTTATCCCACCCTGCTGCACAGTTTTGATTTGCAAAGAAAATCCACAATGTTTCATGGCATGTGCCCTTGGCCATGTGTTCTTCATGTTGTCACCGTGCTCCAATTTAGATCACATCTCCTAAATCATAAACCCAAGGAGTTATTTAAGCTTTAAGGTCTGCAAGAAACAATTTTAGAATATGTCTCAGTGTCGAAAACCCACAATGTTTTTGAAAACCCATCATATTTTTGGCTTCCCTGCTACCTTTCAGTCTGTTGATAACCTAGTGTGTTTTCGGTCTTTTTGCTGAAAACTATGTGTGTTTCCGATCCTCTTTCGTCGAAAACCCTGTGTGTTTTCAACCTCACACTTTTGCCCTGTTTGATGGCATTTCCTATCTGTGCAGCTGCAATCGGATGGTGGGCTCAGGTCTTCAAGGGCTTTAATTTGATTGGTTGTCACATGATCGCATGTTAGAAATTTTTGATATGCGACCATGTGACCGGTTCCTTCCTTGCACGTGGGGCCCATTGGTGGAAGGGCAGTGGTCCCAGAGGTGTTTATGTGGCGGCCTTTGGTTGGTTGTCGCATGATCACATAGCCCAATTTTTGGCTATGTGATCACGCGACTAGTTGACATGTGTCTACGGTGGTGAGGTGGCAATTTGTCAGTGGGACCCGGTTCTTCATGCTTCCAGTGTGGTTAAAGTTCGGACAAGAGTGGTGGTTGTCGTATGTTCACATGGTAAAGTTGTGCAATGTTTATCCCTTGAGATTTTACGACGGCCGTAGATTTCATCTTAAGTTGTGGGGTCTGAGCAGTTTGGCGGTCCTGATAAGTGTATGGCAGCCCGATAAATTTCCTTTTTGTCACTGGTTCACGTAATGATTTGGCGATGGCATAAAGTATTTCGTGAACTAGCGAAAGTTCTTCAGTCGCCAGTTCGCCAGATAAAGTGGGGCTGGTGTTTCAGTGATGTGGGCGATGAGGTGGCAGTCTTTTGGCCTTGTCACATGTTCGCAAGGGCCACTTTCTAGCTATGCGATCATGCAACAAGGGTGCCACATGTGCTAGGGCCCATTTGTAGTTGTTTGGTGGTCCCATTGGCAGGTGGTCCTAGTTTGTTTGGAAAGATTCTTGATCCTATGGTTGTCATGTGATCGCATGGAATCTTTTCCAGCCCATGCGATCATGCATCTACCATTCAATTTAGAAGGCTTATTTGCGGGTGGGTCCTGTATCAGTATGACTGGGTGGTATTCAACGAACAATGTTGTGACATGTGGCAAAGGTGGGCTCATTGTCTTGTGTTGCCGGTGGTGCGCGTCTTTCTTTGGTGGGGAGCGGTGACGCGGTGGTGACAAGGCAGGTTAACGGTTGCAGTGTTGGCAGGTTGTCGCATGATCGCATAGCCAGGAAATGGGCTATGCGACCATGCGACTAACCTCTTTGTGTTAACTCTCAGCGGTGTTGTGGAATTATGACGTGGTAAAGGGTTGCAATTCAAGAGAGTTGTCGCATGTTCGCATAGCCTATCTCCTAGCTATGCGATCATGTGACAACTGCTATGAATGTCGCCATTGCGGAGTTAGGGGTGGTCCACGGTGCCAGTCTTGTTAAGGTGCTCGATTTCTATTGGTTGAGAGATTGATGTTGTGGCCAAGGACTTTAGAGGGTTTGTGATCGGCATTGCATGGTTCGGTGACCGCAGTCGCATGATCACAAAGGTTAAAATGGTGCCTTGTGATCATGCGACCAAGCACAAATGTAGCCCAATTTCTAGTTGCGGTTAATCTTGCCAACGCCCAGGAAAGTGAAGATCTAACAATGGAGACTTAAAGTTGGCTGAGATTTGAATGTAGACCGCCGATTTACTTCTGGCACCATGAATGTGACTGTTTCAAACTTGTAGAGAGTTTTGCGATAGGAAGTACCAGGATTGAATGCTTTCATGGCCAGATTTGATTGGTTTGGTGGCACTTGTTGTTGCAGTGTGGTCCAGGGGCTCTGTGGTCGATTGCAGAGGTTGTTTTGTACCTGATGGAGTGTGGTTTTGTGCTTGAGGTGTGTTTGCAGGTGGTTGATTAGATTGATTTTCATGGAAATTCCTAGTTTTCTATCCTGGCTCGCAGATTTTCATAATTGTAGATCTGTTTGAGATTTTCTCTCTCTAGATTGCTTGGTTTCCTGCCCCTGCATTAATTTTTGGTTGTGTTCCAGTTGGTTAGGTGGGTGAAACTTTGACCCCAGTCATCCGTAGCTTGTTGCAACCTGTTTTGGGTTTCCAAGATGACTGGTGGTATATATTGCAAATTTTTGACTTTGTAGGGGTTCTGAATTTTGTCAGTTCTAGTGGTTCCAATTTCTAGTTCCATGAGCGGTTTCTTCATGTAAACATTTTCATGTTGGTTGTATCAACATTAGGGAAAAACCTCATGTATCTTTTGCATATTGTCTATGGTGTTTTCTGAATCAACTTGTAATACAGGGATTTGAATCCACATACTTAATACAATTTCTCATTCTTGGATCTCTCCTTTAGTTGTTCTCAATGAATTCTGAGTTTTCTGGCTCATTGCATTTGGTTGCTTATGTATATGTTTCATCTCTCAGTCTTGATTTAGAATCAGGTTAAAAGTCTCTGAGTGAAGCATAGATTCATTTGGTTCAATCAGTAAGGATACTTGTAAGTAGTATAAGAGATGTTTAACTATGTTTATGGCTTGGATTCTCAGATGAAACTAGTAGTTGTCCTTGTGTTCCATGTTCACTTCAGGTATGATACCCAATGGATAAGGCACTAATCTTAAGCTAGTATCCCTGTGCTGATGCAAAGTGTTGCATGGTTGTCTGCATCCTACAAGAAACCCAATTATATTTAATATCTCCAATCCTACAATCCCTCATAGTCTAGAGGTCACAGGGCCGTTTTATACCTAATAGCAATTAAGATTCAATGAATGTCTGGTTAACATTTAGTAGTCTCTTGTTATCATCTACTTTGTTTAATCTAGTCCAAAGTCCTAAAATGCCATAAGTTACTGGATTAGGTGTACCGGCCATAGTTTTGTAGAGCCAAAAGTGAAGAGGGCAGTCTTGTCCCTATAGTTGGTCCAGTTGTCTTGCAGAGCTTTCACACTTGGAGCTAACGACTCCTAACATCAGTCTTAAGGCATATTGGCAAACCTAGATGGCATAAGCATTTTTTAACACCAACACATTCTCTGCATATAGTGTTAGATGGTTTCACAATCCTTGGTAGATCTTTTACTGCATTGGTCAAACTTTCCTTCACAATATTGTCAAAGTTAACATGACAAAACCTTTTGTGCCACAACCAACTATCATCTACTTTTGCAAGAAAACATAAAGCTCCAGATGTATTAAATTCAAATACATTACCTCTAGATTTAGTGCCAGTTGCAATCAACTTTCCTGCCTTACTTCTGATGAAACATTTACCATCATTGAATTGTAACTGAAATTATTTGTCCATCAATTGTCCAACACTTAGTAAGTTATGCTTAAGTCCATCAACAAGTAGTACATTATTAGTATTAGTTTTTCCATCCAGAGTAATAGATCCTACTTCTATGATAGGTTTAGGAAGATTATCTCCAAACCTCACAACACCACCATCATACTTTACTAATTTAATAGACTTGTTTTTATCTTCAATCATATGATGTGAACAACCATTGTCTATAATCCATTTAGATTTCTTATCAACATGAGATACTAAGGCCTTTTCCTCATGTACTAGTTCATCTTTAATAGCAACAAATCTAATCTCATCATAATATAAATGATCATCATCATAAATTCCTTCACTAGCATAATAGCATTCCTTATCCTTTGAGTACTTAGATTTGAAAAACTAAGGTTTGTACTTAGGAACTCTTGTAGGACATCTAGATGCAAAATGACCTACCTTATTGCATGAAAAACATTTCAAAGGTAACTTGCCTTTAAATTTACCCTTATCTCTCTTTTCTCTTCTAGCAATCAGTGCAACAAGTTCATCCATCTTTCTTTCCTCTTCTTGTATCTGTTCCCATTCCTCTGCATATTCACTGAGTTCTTCTTTTAGGTTCTCACTGCTAGTGCTCAGAAGTGCAGATATTATCTTCTTACGTACAAATGCTTTGAAAGTAGATTCAACTTTAGGTACAAAATCTCCCAATTCAGCATCTTCAAAGGTAGTTAGCTTTGCAATCAACATCTCTCTGCTAAAGTTTGGAGTCAAAGGTATAGTCTCTTGAATATATATAGCCTTAAAATTGTAAGCAGATGTTAATGATCTAAGGATCTTTGCAATAACTTCTTCTTCATCATATGTGTCTCCATAGTTTCTGATTCCAACCACAAATTTTGTAACTCTTTGGACATAATCCCTAATGCTTTCATCCTCATTCATTTGTAGTTTCTCCATCTTTGTTTTCCAGTTTTGTAAATTCACTTGTTTGGTATACTTGTCTCCTTCATATAGTGCTTCTAATCTTTGCCAAATTTGGTATGCTAAATCCAGGTCTTTAACTTCATTAAATTCTCCTTCAGAGAGTGCATTGATCAATGCTTCCCTTGCAACCATGTTAAGTGAAAATATCTTCTTCTCATCTTCAGTAGATGATGGTAAGTCATTCTCAGACTTCATAGCTACCTTATTATTTGTAATCAACCAGTAGTTAATGCCTAAACAAAACAAATGAGTTCACATCTTGTTCTTCTAACTGCCAAAGTTTTTAGGATCAAATTTTGGACTATCCTTCCTATAGAATACCATCTCCAAGATCACCTCAAGTTGTTAAGGTTTCTCTCTAAGGACCAGTAGCTCTAATACCAATTGTTAAGAATAACAGTCCACAATACAATTGAGAGGGGGGGGGAGGTTGAATCAGTTGTATGAAAGATTATTAAACTTTAAGATTTGAATAACAGCAATATCAGATCCAATGAACACAATGAATGCCAACACAACAACACAATATTTTGGTCTCGGGGAAACCATGTTAAAGGTAAAAACCCTAGTGGGAATTAGCACCCACAAATGATGTACTGAGAGTATAGTATCCTTGTTAGAAGATTTAACCCTGTTAGGAGCTTATTGAAACATTACAGTACATAGTCATTGTTAGAGGACAGACCCTATTAGCAGTCAAGAAAGAAGAGTGGGATCACTGCCCAGGCTCACTGCCTAAAGAAGGTTAAATATACCTTCAAAACTCACTATTCACAACAAGTGTATATGGAGACATACATAATCTTTTGAATTGTCCATCAACAACTATCTTTGCTTGATCAGTTCCAATGAAGTTCATCAGTAATCCTGTGCTCTACATCCAGTAGACACAAGCTTGCAACTCTCACAATCTCCCTTACATCACATACATCTCATCCATATCTTTTCCAAAGAAAGGATCTTACATATATACCCTATTATATTCTACATGATCAGGTCGGCTGAGTAGGCTTTCCTAATTACATAAACAATTACATAAACCCTTGCTAAGATACACATGATATCTAAAACAAGTATACAATGATTACATTACAACAATTAAGGACCGACATCCTTAATTCACATTCGCCAAACAAAATGCACGCTACACTACTAAAGTCGGCTCCCAAATATGTCTTCTCCAGATCACATGCCACAGCTGACGTCATTCAAATTTGCATACCTTGCACTGACCAACAAACATTCTTCAGTACCTTATCTTTCATCTCTTAAGCTCACATACACTAAAACCATATCTTTTGTAAGATATACCGGAAATACAGAGACTCACTCTGTCAACTTCCACTGTCACTATCCAGGAAGCAGTCCTCACCAAAACATTTGTAACTCATTCAATATAAAACATTACATGATGCGATCTTGGATATAAGATCAAAACATCTTCCTATACTCTCATCTGTCTTTGCACTTTCAAAAACATTTGTACAATGTCCGTACACTGTCATTAGTAGCATGTACTCTTCACAGAAACATATGTTGACATCAGTGACAAAACACTAATGGAAACAATAGTAGCTCCAACATCACTCAACGCAGTGATTAAACATATTAAATGTATCAACCATTTCCCTAATGCATTAGCAATATCCAACACCATCTTTAATTTCCCCTTATTTAATCCATGGTCATTTCCTGCACACTAGATAAAATATCAGTAGCTCATGAAAAATCAAATGACATAAACATATAAAATACATCATAAATAATCACACTAAAAAACATCATATAATCCAAATGCATTCACACTTAATCACAAGAGAATCACATAATTTTCAATAATATATTTCCTAAATTCAAAGCAAGTTAAGTCATGAACAAAATGTTATATCAATTAACCTAACTCATTAACCTTAATCATCTTACATAGACTTTTCTTGCATAAACATAAAATTAAAGCATAATATTCTAAATTCAGTAATTCATCAAATATCATAAATCAAGACCTAATAATTAAAGCATGGAAATAAGTCCTAAATCATCATCCACATAATCATAGGTCATCACATAGTATCAAAAATATAAAGTTCTTATCCAAATAGTCCAACATGACAAAATAATGTATCATCTAGATAGTCATAAGGTGAAAATAGATTGCTATGAAATGATGGTATAGGGCGAGGCCTCACAGTACTAGTGGAGCATGGGAACCTACTCACATTATATTAACTATATATATATATTTAAAATTTAATAAACTTGAACCAAAAATGTAGATCTTAAATGAAAAATGTTAGTTTTCCTATATCTAACCACTGTGTTATGGTTGTAGGTTGCGTTATTGGATGCATAAAACATGAAGAACATGTCTCTGTTAATTTGTTTGGTGGACAGGTTTGCACTACACGTATGTACGTGAACCATGGTATGCAATAACAAACTCTTCTCATTGATTTGACATGCAAAGGCATAGACATCGCATGTATATATATTTGGGCATGGCACTGGGTGATGCAAATTTTTGGCTAGATAGCCAGTGCCCATAGCACTGGCTAAATAGCCAAAGATTTTCACTAGTCCCTTGCATGGTTATGCGTGTCACCTCCATACATGCCCATACTAGCATGTCAAATCAAACTTTTAGAAAATCATATGACTACCTGTATCAATCAAATCATTTAATTGTTTCTACATCAGGATTTATGTAAATTATAAAAGACTTTTTATTTTGGTGAATTTTATTTTTAAATTATAATATTTGTTTTTTGGTATGTATTTTTATTTTAATGGATTTAAATATTTTTAAATTGAGAGTGTTTAGTTTGATATTTTTAATCATTTATCATATAATATTTTTTAAATAATTTTTAACTTAATAATAATTTTAATAATTTATACATTAAAATTAATAATTATTGTTATTAATAGCTTTGGAAGTTTTACTTGTTTTATGATCATGCTCTAAGATTTACGCTCGTATAAATAATGAAACTAGTACATATAGAATTTTCAAAGCATAACCTTATAATTATATAGCAATACTATACCGCCCACTACTTTGTAGTGAATTTTTTGATAGAATATAGTAGAATGATACTCATACTAAAACATGTTCATATTTCTTCCTTAACTTATTCTTATAATGACACTGAGATGTTTACAAGGTGTTGATTATAGTTCAACATCTTGAGAGTATAACCATATATCATATTTTTTAACTTCCATTTTTTATATTGAAATACACAATTTTGTGTTCATGCTTATTTGTGAATGAAATCATTTTACCATATTACATGTTTATATTCTTTTAGTTTCTCTTTTTGTTTGCCTTTGATGTCTTCTTTTTCCATCAAAGAGCCTTGATTTAATGTGTTCTTATGGGTTTAGCGTCAAACCCCTATTTACTTCTGACCTTTATAAAAACCAATATATTTATAAAGAAATACTTATATATATTTGAAAATCTAATCGGTAACATCTTTAGCAATAGGTCTTCAAAGGTGGGGGCATTAAATTTGGTTTTAAATTTTGAAGGAATTTGAATTCTAAAATAAATATTTTTATTGTGCCTTGTAGCATACTCAATATATTTTAGAAAATTTGGTAAAATTAGACCATCATCACTATTCTTTGTTTTTTAAGAACTATCTTGACCAAGACATTGAATTTACTTGAATTTTTTATAAGTTATTTTTGGTTAGAGTCATACTTGATCACTTTCACCTACAATAATACTAGGGCTCTTATGAAACTTAGTTTTTTTTTATATCTCTTCCAATTTGACAATAGTAAGCTCTTTAATACCATAAATTTACCAATAAATTAACAATAAAATGAGTAATATAGCAGCCAACTTTAACTTATTATAATACAACTATTAAATAAAAACTAAAATATTCACAATTGACAACTATTAAATATTTGAAGCCAACAAAAAAACATGATAACTAAGAATTCGTATAAAAGTATAAAGATTATAAAATAATTGTAATGATAATATAAGGATTTTTTTTAAAATAACAAATCATCACAATTTATAGTCAAATGTATTTTTGAAAGATAAAATTTACCACAAAAATACCTCAATAGAATCTTATTAAAAATTAAATTAATATTTTTATTGAACACAATGATAAATTCTATTGTATAAATTTAAAACCAAAATCTAGATATATCTTCTAGATTGCAAACTTACTTTTTAAAACAACATGACAACCTAATTATATAATAATAAATTATGATCAAATTTAATTTTAAAATAATTTGAAATATTAAATATTAAATATTAAATAAATAATTTTTTTTAATAATTCATTTAATCATCAATATAATGTTTCTGGAATAATAAAAACTTAAAAAAGATAATCACGACCGAAATAATTACGAGTGGAGCATAGAACCTACTCACATTATATTAACTATATATAATTTTTTTTTTTAAATTAATAAACTTAACCAGAAATGTAGATCTTAAATGAAAAATGTTAGTTTTCCTATATCTCACCATTGTGTTATGGTTGTAGGTTGGGTTAATGTAGTTGGAGATTTTGATTGGTGGATGGGTTTGTAGTTGGAGACTTTGATTGGTGGACAAGTTTGCACTACACGTACGTACGCAAGCCATGGTATGCAGCAACAGATTCTTCTCATTGATTTGACGTGCAAAGGTATGGACATCACATGTATATATTTGGACATGGCACTGGCTGGTGCAAATTTTCGGCCAGATAGCCAAGGCACTCGCTGAATAGCTAAAAATTTGCACTAGTCAGTGCTCTCTCTTTCGATGGTATGCCTCTATCACATACATGCCCATACTTTTGGGCAGTCTAATCAATCTTTTCCCTGCTATAGTCTATGGCATACTGCGTACGAAGCGGCTTGCAGTCACATGGGGGAGTAAGGAATTATTTCTTTTGGGTTCAACCATTTGTCTTATATTAATCTTTTATTTTTTAAATTTGTTTCGATGAATTTTGTTTTTAAATTATAGTTTATGAACATTTTTTATTTTAATGATTTCAAATATTTTTAAATTAAGAATATTTTGTTTGGTATTTTTAATCATTTAAAATATAATTTTTTAATGATTTTTAACTTTAGAAGGCATAGGCCTGGAAGTCAACATTTAGTAAGATACCATGGAAGAAACCAAGGAGGATGGCCTGGTGGAAGGAGATGACTCGTGCCCTGGGTCGATCTTCATTTCCATAGTTCTAGATTCCCTAGAACCCTCGTTGGAAGAATGCTTCTCCAGTTTGAAAAGGGACAAGTCAAAAGGCACCCCATCTCATGAATTCCACCCATGTCCTGAGATGCAGGACTCAAATAAAGTCCTACAAATGGAAGAACTGTTGGTCTCTGTCTCCCCAAGGCAGATCACCAAGATGGAAGAGCTCTTCACAAAATACAAAGATGTAAGGGAGGGCTGGTCCAAGGTCCAAAATAAGAAGAGATCCAACAACAAAGATCCCTCTCTGGTTTCCCCTATAGCAATCAGGAGTAGAAACAAAGTTGACGTTGGGGCCAAACTAAAAACCCCAGGAAGAAAGAGAGAAAGTCAGATCAGGCAATAAGAAGCTAGTAAAAATATTGCGGATGGAACTCAGAAAACCATCCAGGCAACCTGTACCCCTAGTAAGAAATGAAAGTCACGTCATGGAACCCCCACGGGCTCAATAGCTCACACAAGCAGGATGTTATAAGGAACATGATCAAGGATCACATAACTCATATTTTATTTATAAACCAGGAAACTATGAAGCAAAAGGATAAGTTAGAGGGAATCAATGTGTGGAATTCTAAATATCTTAAAGCTGAAGTCATCTACGAAGAAGGAAAGGTCAAGGAAGCGGCTCAGGAGAAAAGACAGAACAACAAAGGGAGATCTCTTCCGGCTGGCTGGTCCAAAACCAATTTCAACAAAGTGGCCAAAGGGAACCCTGGCTAGGTGGGCAACAGAGGAATCATCTCTAGTTTCAGCTTTGCTATGGTTATCATTCCCTTAGGATCTCAAACTATTCACTTCGCGGAAGCACATGTGTGACCCTCCAGTTCACCAAATTTTCCTTTGACACAGGGGTCAATTATCTCTGGTTGGAAGTCATCTCTTTAATCTTCATCAAAAGCACCAACATGATTGATGAATCACAAGCCATTCAAATCAATCTTGAAGCGGTCCACATTTATCACATGTCCAGGGATGCCAATAGGGCCACTGACTGGATTGCCAATCAGACAGTAAGCAAGGAAGCTAAGATGAGTTGGCACCATGCCAAAGATCTCTTAGGTGATGCAAAGGATTTACTTGATGGGGACATACTCCAAAGTATTGAGGGAATAATGAAAAATAATCATGGAAAAAAGGGGATTTTTGGAGGAGTCACTGCATTAATGACAAGCACTGGAGGGACAATAAGGTTAATTACTATGCGTCCCCTCCGCATGCTTTATGGGTTTCCTTTCCCAACAACTATAATTATCTTCAAAGGCAAAAAACTAGAAAGCCAAGAACTAAGGCTGCAAGAAACACAGAAAGCATTAAGGTCCCGCCTCACCAGAGAGAAACCAGCACCCAGACTAGAGCCATGGTTGGGGAAAGACACAAAAGGGAGTCAGAGAATGATAGCAAGAAGTGGAAGAATCACACTAGAGTTTGGAGTGCCTTCTAGAAAGGGGAGATTACCACCTTCATAGAAAGACTCCATGGTAGCAGGAAGGCAATCACCACCATTTTCATTAAAAGCTGGAACGAAGGAATGGTGGAGATAGAGGGAAAGTCCTTCACTATCATAGAGGAGGTGATTTCCATGGTCACAGGTATCCCCATTGTTGGGAAAAAATTTTACAAGGATCGTAAAATTTTTGACAATGTTGTCAATGATTTTGTGAGAGATGATGAGGAGAAGAAGGCTATTGTTAAGACGGGCACTTACTATCAGCCAGTGGGATTGAAAATATTGTGGCAATTCATTCTCAAGGCCCTCATTTTATACATCACTCTAGACACTAGGTTTGATAGAATCCGAACCTACCACTTTGTCTTGTTGAATCACTTTAGGCATAGAAGAAAGATTTCCATCCCATTTTACCTCTATTCCTCCATTAATGATAATATTAACAGCTTTAGAGAGAAGAACATAGCTAACCCTACTCTGCATGAAGGCTTGTTACTGTTAATTTATGATTTCTTCAAAGCCCAAATTCTGGGTAAGGAAATTGTGGATAATAAAGCTAACAGTGAAGATTCTGGGTTGGACTATATTCCGTCGGGTAACAGTGAGGGAATACATTCTGAGGATTGTGAGGAAGAAGAGTAGAAAAATTTGAAAAAGGGGTCCTCATCCAAGAAGAGACCCTCAAGCTTGGTCAAAATTGAAAAATCTCTGAAAAAGGACATAAAGGAGATAAATTCAGATGAGGAGTATAATGACAATGAGGAAGACATGAATATAGATGAAGAGGAGGGCAACCCAAAAAAAGAAGCCACAAAAATGTCAGAATAGGTCAAAGGGGAAAACCTCAACACAATGAGGGATTGCCTGGGTCGTCTCTTTGTTGATCTCATAATCAGTGATGATAACTTCCCCCTCTTCAGCCCTAGTCAATAACCAACAAAGAGGCTCAAGACCCCATGATCTCTAAGGACCCCAAAGATGAACAGGGAAATACCCAGTCTCCCATTACACTTGAGACCTCAGAAGAAAAGTCCAGAGGGGAATATAAAAGTCAAGACTCTAGAAAAGGGAAAAAGGTTTGGAGGAACTTCAATATGAATACAGTGCGCATGGGGATCATAAGGGAGGCCGTTCACCCTAAAATCCTGGAGGACATCGATGGCAAAATCCATAAGGAGGAGTTGATTGACCCCGCTCTGGTGGTTCTTAGCGATAAGGCTAGGGAAATGGAGATGAACTTCCTCAAAAATAGTAAGAATAGCATGATGGACCAATATAGGTCCTTCAAATGGCTCTTCCATGAAATTGAAGATCTTAGGGACAAAATTTAGAGCACTGATGAAAAGGATCACAAAACCACCGAGCGAAAGAATAGCCTGGAGGCTAGGGTTGTTCACCTGGAATCTAAAATGATTAGTCTTGAGAACACCCTAAAGGGTATTGCTGAGCAAAACTTTGACATTCTTAAAGCATCCAATGATCACATTAAGCTGTTAATCAACAAAATGGAAGAAAAGATGGACAACAAGGATGTTCAGAGGACTATGGAGGAAGAAAAGAAGAAGCCCAGTGAGGGTCCAGGCAAAAGAACCAGAGCCAGAACAAAGAATAATAGGGATGACAATGACTTCCATAGAACCATGACATTCAGCAAGTCAAAGAGGCAGCAGAGAAGATGGAGGTTCTCGAAAGTGATTCTGTTGCCATGCTCAGAAGCCTGGCTTAACCCGACTTCTAGTGCCTGCCTCTTTTTGCTCTGTTTTGTTTTTCCTTTTTTGTGGTAGTTTCTTGGCCGACCTTTCTATGGCCTGTTCCTCTATTTTTAATGCTTTAGCTATGAATTGAACTCATTTATGCTTCTTTTTAACTCTGTTCTGGGTTTTAGGCACCCTGTAAAACCTATTTTACTTAATCAAAAATTTTATAATATTTTTAATCATTTATTTATTTTAACATTTTTTAATATAGGTAGAATTTTAATAATTTTTATATAAAAGTTTTTTTATTTTTTTTTAGGCAAAAGTGGTCAAGCCACTATAATATATTAATAAAAACTAATTCAAAAATAGCTCAATTGGGAAAGAATCAGGAAGAAAACCCGACATCGTTGCTTTAATATATACAATAGTTCGAGGAAATACATTTTCGAATGAGAGCGCTTTCACATCTTGTGTACAATAAAAGTTAATAATGTTTGTTATTAGTATAATCACATTCTACATAATTAATAATAAATAAATTATTTTATGATAAAGAGGATAGATAATATGTATTTGATTTTTTTTTCATTAAGAATGGCAATAGATTATATATATTTGATTAGATTAAAAAAATTTCAACATTTAAAAAATAAGTTGATTATGTTTTATTATATTTTGTTCGGATTGTCGATAATAAGAAATAGAAAAAAGAGAGAACATTTGAGTTGGGAGAAGTAGAATGGACTTTTAAGAAGATTGTACAATAAGAAAATTTTCATGTGAATAATTTGGGTAGTTGTAATGAAAATATATTTAATAAATATTTTATTTTTTAATAAAAAAAATGTGTTCAGATTTTGTTGAAAATACATAATATATTTTTTTAAAATAAATCTTCATTACTATGTTATGATATGAGATAAATGAAAAGAATTGAAGTGAATAATATCAATAATAAATACAAAACAAAAATGGAAGATTCTAGATGTTTAAGTATGAAGATGCAAAAAGAAAATATGTTTTATTCTTTCTCAAGAAATGTATTGAGTTACAATTGATGCGTTGATATATATATATATATATATATATATATATATATATATATATATATATATATATATATATACGCACACCAAATATTAGTAATTTTATTATTTTTTATTTAGTGTCTAATTAGAATATTTTATTTTTAATTTTATGAATAAGTTTATATGATTCTATTAAAATATAAATATACACATTCATGAAAAAAGGGTGGGTCATGCTAAGAAAGAACTTGTTTTCTACATAGCAATGTGTTACACAATTTTAAAAACATAAATGATTGAATACGAGTCAAAGTTGGGGTAGATGCAATTAGATGAAGGCATGGAGATAATGAACAATTGATTGGATTGTCTATTTTTTAAGTGATTTGAGAGTATGACTGCATTAAATATAAGCGGACATAAAAGTAGATGAAGTGGTGGTCCCAGTGAATAATTGATTGGATTTCTATTTGAATTTAGTTTTTTGAGAGTACAATAAGATTAAAGATGTAAGTGGCTATAACATACACATAGTAGTGCTAGTGGATAATTGATTAATTTATTTGTTTGAATTTTAATGTTTTGAAGGCTAGGTGGTGGTAAATGTAAAGGTGGTCGAAGGTTTTGGTTGGATCACAAATAATTTTTCTTTTTTTGTAATAGGAATTATCATGGTTATGATTTGATTTTTTTAAAAGATATTTTTAAAAAAGTCTACAATAGACATTTAATGTAAGTAAGCAACTTACCTTATAAAAACAAATAAAACAAAATCCACACACTTTTATATTAGAATAAAATGACATGGAAAATTACCTTCTACTTCTTTCTATTTTTAGTGTCCTTATATTATTTCTAAGAATAAACAATGAGTGTTACTGTTCACGTTCATTTCCATTGAAAATGGGTTCTTGTTAGTACTTGCACATAGACTAAGCAAGTACTATTGTAATGAGTTTTTCTTGCTTTAACTAGTGATTAAAACAAGTTGTATGGACCAATTATAATTTAACATATTTTTTATTTTTTTATAAATTTTATGTTTTCTATAGTAAATATGCAATATTTTTAAGTTTATAAATTACAAAATTTATTTTTTGAGCATATGACTGGTTGAATTGATTTGAGTCTTATACACGACATTGTTGGAATTAAAAACTTGAACAATTTCATTAACAACAATACATAATTTCACATGATTTTTTTATTAACAATTCATAGTTATAACCAACAAATTTATTTTTTAAAAACTTATGAAGTTAAAAGTATTTTTTAAAATAAATTATTGTAAAATATTAAAACTTATTATATATTAATAATATATAATCATAATTTAGAATTTAATGCACTAATATCTGCATTAAATATATAACATATTTAAAATAAAAATATTTTTATAATATAATAATGTTTCTAAAATATATACCAATTTATTTTATATAAAATTAAAATAGAATTTATATAATAATGAAATAATATATTTAGTATAAATATAAAATGTATAATATAAATTATTTATTTTTTACAATTTGATTTTATTATTTTTTTAATAAATTATTTTATATAATATTGTAGACTAGGCTATCTGTATCTGTTTTGAAAGGCTAAGACAAGCAAACATTAAGTTTTAATCTAACATTATATCAATTCAAAACAAAAACATCTAAGCTAGGCCACCTCAGATAGAGCCTAAACAGGTGCACCCAAGCACTGTTTGATTTTTTCTTGCTTAGGGGATGTGGGTGTGCTCTCTAAGCACTTGGAGCATACTCTAATGCTTTCTAAGATGATTTGAGACTCATGAAAACCCCAAAAATGGCACAATAATGGGTAGCACACCCAAAATTGCCCCTAAGGCTTCAAGAACTCAAAAAGATGCATTAATGGAGATTTGAACTACATGATGCTTATGCTAAGATTGTTATTAACTAAATAGAGATGTGATGATGATGATATACTATGCAAAACAATGAAATAAACTATGTTAATCCATTAATTCTATATTAAGATGAGCTAAAGTGCTTGAAAGTAAGCTAAATTAGGATGATTATGCTAAGTCTAGAGCTAAATGAGCATGATAACAATGCTTGAAATAAAAGGTGAATAGATGTTTTGCTCTTAGAAATGAGTGGCCAGGATCAAAATCCTTAAGAAAGGCCTAGATTCATTCAAAGGGGAGCACATAGATTGTGCTAGTTTAGGGCCACCTCCTTGTGACAAGTGTCACAAGGACATTGGGTTGAAAGATGGGAGGGATGTGCATAATTTGGGAAATGTGTCTAAGGTCAAAGGGTGTAAGAAAGGGGTGAGGGGCTTCTTAAATGCATCATAAATGCATGTAAGAGGGATAAGGAGGCTTTTAATGCATTTAATGCATGTAAGAGAAGTTTCTAGAAATTTGTTGACTTTGGGTTAAGCTTAGGAGTTTGCTAACCTTGGTTAGGGAATGTGACAAGATTAGGGGGGTGATTAGGATTAGGATTAGGGGGACAAGAATAAAGACTTTCTAGAAGAGTCTAAAATTTGTTAGGAATAAGGTGTCTCAACCTTGGATAATTCCTATTCTTATTATTTGTTTTGTAAATGTATTTTTTGTAAATAATGTAATTAAGTGTGAGTGTACATGTCTAGTTGGCATGTTGATGTGTCACTCCACTTGATGTGTCGGCATCTTCTGCATAAGGAGATCATGACTGAAACGGTCATGATGGATTCCTATGACACGTAAGAACTATTTAAAGAATATGCTATGACAGGTGTAAGAGCATCTTATGACTTGGGCCTATTTGGGTGCCCAAGAAGAAGTGGTTGGTGTGTGTAAGAGAATATGCCAAAAATAGGTTGGTATGACAGATTCTCTTACACTTCTCTTGTGACCGTTATTTTTGGCAGATTCTATGAGAAGCTGTCATAGTCTATTCTAGGGATGGATGCCTATTCTTGGGATTGCATGTAACAACTGTGTACATGTGGCTTTGTGCATGGGTCTTGGTGGTTGTGCCTATTTTTGGGTCCTGAGGAGTCTATATATATGATGCTGCTCCTATGGGAGAGATATAACAAAAATTTAAGTCTTGTTGGCTTTGTCTCTCGTCTCTTGAAAGAACTTGCATTGCAAGTGTATTATAACCTTTGTGTTGAAGATAATACATTGTGCAGGTTTTGGAGTGCTGGGGTTTTTTATCGAAAGGTTTTCCCCAGGGTATATCATTGTGTCATTCTCTATTTTTCTGTATGTATGGTATGTGGTTGCAATATCTTTGTTAAAGTAGTTAACGAATCTAAAATTGTAAGGATTTGTAAGAATTTGCACAATACTCTCCTATAGAGATTAGCGTAGGAAGTTGTTTCTGCACCTGAGTTTCCTTACAAGTGGTATCAGAGCTTGATCAACTTTTGATCCTAGTTGTTGGGTAGGGTTTTTTGAGCTAATCTCAAGTTGAGTGGGAGTTTTGTGCAGAGCATTCTGAATCTTATTTGCAGATTGAGATGACAAGTTCATCATATGGAAGAATGGAGGTGGAGAAATTTAATGGCACTAATTTCGAGTTGTGGAAACTCAAGATGGAAGACATGTTGGAAGATCGTGACCTATGGGAAGCAACTTCAAATGCTATAAGACCAGCAACTATAGCTCAAGCAGATTGGGATATCAAAGACTGTAAAGCTAAGGGTCTCATAAGACTCTATTTAACCGATGCAGTTCTTCTAAATGTTCTAGATGAGAAAACTGCAAATAGTTTGTGGGAAAGACTTGCGGTCGTGTATCAGGCCAAATCTCTGGTGAACAAGTTGTTCCTGAGGAAGAAGTTGTACTCTTTGTGAATGGAGGAAGGTGGATCCTTAACGGATTATTTAAATGCATTTAATCTGCTGGCTGCACAATTGACATCAGCTGGTGTCAAGTTAGAGGAGGAGGATCATTGCTACACACTTTTGTATTCTTTACCGGATTCATGGGACCATCTTGTGATGGCTCTCGAAAAAACTTTAGTCACCTTCAAAATGGATGATGTGGTGTCTTCGCTACTATCAGAGGAGATGTGGAGAAAGGCTTTTGTTTCGAAAAAAGAAGCCCTTGCTGTTCGTGGGAGATCCACTAAAAGAGGGAAGAAAAATGACAATAAGTCTGACAATAAGGGTATATCCAAATCCCGTGGGAAGTCAAAGACTTCCAATAAGTCCAAGGCAAAATGTTGGAACTGTGATAAATCTGGGCACTTCCGTAAAGACTGCAAAGAGCCGAAGAAGAAGAAGAAAGGTTCAGATTCAGCTTCAGAAAGATCTCAAGAAGATGGTGATGCATTCATCGTAGCTTTGGCAGCCCATGCATCTGATGATGTGTGGTTGGTTGACGTGGGTGCTTCTTTTCACATGACCTCTCATCGAAATTGGTTCTCAAAATATGAAGAGTTCGATGGTGGAAAGGTGTACTTGGGTGATGATTCTCACCTAAAGATAGTTGGACGTGGAAGGGTCACTATCAAATTTCCTGATGGACGAGTAAAGGGAATCAACAGAGTTATGCACATTCCAGGTTTGGCATGAAACCTATTATCTGTAAGTATGTTGAATGATGTAGGTGTGCAAGTTGTTTTTTCGAAAGAAGGATGCAAGATGATGAGAGGATCGATAGTGCTTGTAAGGGGTACTAGGAGAGGTACCTTATTTCAGCTAGATGCATGTATTCCTCTATGTAATAGTTCTTCATCCTCACCATCTGAACAAGCAGTGAAGTCTATGGCTATTGGTTCCGATGGTAGTGCAAATACTTTGGAAGGTAAGCTTCCTGCAGAAAAGACAATGTTGTGGCATTTGAGATTTGGCCACATTGGTGAAAAGGGTCTCAGAACCCTGAAAAATAAAAATCTCGTTGAGGGGTTAAATGATTGCAATCTCGAGTTTGACTTCTGTGAACATTGTGTCTATGGTAAACGAAATCATGTTCAGTTTTACTCTAGTTCTCACAAATCTTCTGATGTTTTGGATCTTATTCATTCTGATGTATTTGGTCCTGTAAAAGTTCCTTCAATCTCCAAGTCTGTATTTTTTGTATCTTTCATAGATGATTATAGTAGAAGGACGTGAATTTATTTCCTTAAAAGTAAGACACAAGTCTTTAGTCGGTTCAAGGAATTTAAAGCTCTTGTAGAGAATCAGACTAGTAAGAAGATTAAGTGTGTGAGAACTGACAATGGTGGTGAGTTTTGCTCAACAGAGTTTGAACAGTTCTGTAAAGAACAAGGTATCAAGAGGCATAAGACAACTCCTTATACCCCACAGAAAAATGGAGTTGCAGAGAGAATGAACAGGACACTGATGGAGAAGGCTAGGAGTATGCTTAGTGGAGCTAGTTTAGAACAAAGGTTTTGGGCTGAAGTTGTGGCCACTGCTTGCTATCTGGTTAACAGATCTCCTACATCAGCCCTTATTGGTAAGACACCCATGGAGGTGTGGTCTGGTAAGAAGCCTTCAATTAGACATCTTTGTGTTTTTGGTTGTGAAGCTTATGCACATGTTCCAAAGGAGAAAAGATCTAAGTTGGAAAACAAAGCTGTTAAATATATTTTCATCGGATACAGTGCTAGTGTGAAAGGATACAAGCTTTGGGATCCCATGACTAGTAAGGTGTTGTATAGTAGAAATGTTATTTTCAGAGAGCTAACATCTTCTCCTATTGTGCTACAACCAGATGAAAAAGAAAAGGAAAAAGATGTTGTTCAGTTGCCTCCTACCCCTGAGAAGACTGAACAGAGAGACCATGTTGGGCCTAATGATGAGAAGAGCTCTAGCAGCTCTGATAGTTCAGAAGAAGAGGAAGAACAACCTCAACTGTAGCCCTTGAGGAGATCCACGAGAGAAAGAAAGCAACCGGAAAGGTTTGGTTAATCTATGTTAGATTCTAGTTGTGCCTTTGCTTTGATTACTAACACTGATGAGCCTAGATCTGTGAAAGAGGCTTTGGGCATGGAAGATGCAGGTTCCTGGATTGAGGCTATGGATGATGAGATGGCTTCATTGGAGAAAAATAAAACTTGGGACCTTGTACCTTTGCCTAAAGGAAGAAAATATGTTGGTTGTAAATGGGTGTTCAAGAAGAAATTCTGTGCAGATGGCAGTGTTGAAAGGTATAAAGCTAGATTGGTTGCAAAGGGGTATTCACAGGTAGAGGGAATAGATTATGGTGAAATATTCTCTCCTGTTGCAAAGTTGACATCCATTAGATTTTTGTTATCTCTTGCTGCATCATATGATTTAGAGATAGAACAGATGGATGTGAAGACAGCTTTCCTTCATGGTGATTTGGAGGAAGAGATTTATATGTCACAGCCTGAGCACTACATTGTTAAAGGTAAAGAATCCTTAGTTTGTAGATTAAAGAAATCTCTATATGGTTTGAAGCAATCTCCTAGGATGTGGTACCTTAAGTTTGATGCCTTTGTATTGTCAATTGGATTTGTAAGATCAAAATCAGATCATTGTGTTTATTTCAGAGTTGAAAATGATCGCCTTCTTATTGTTGCATTATATGTTGATGATATGTTGCTGTTTGGGAAGGGTAAGGGTATGATTTATGATTTTAAATCTCAATTGTCAGCACAGTTTGAGATGAAAGATCTTGGGGCAGCTAGGTACATCTTGGGTATGGAAATCAGTAGAGACAAGTCTAACAGAAAACTTTGGTTAAGTCAGAGTAAGTATGTGAAGTCTGTGTTGGACAGGTTCAGCATGGCAGATTGTAGACCACTATGTGTTCCTATTTCTGTGGGAACAAAGTTATTTGTAGATGATTGTCCAAAATCTCCTAGTGAGGTGGAGGACATGAGTAGAGTACCTTATGCTAGTGCAGTTGGCAGTCTTATGTATGCTATGGTCTATACTAGACCAGACATTGCCCAAGCAGTGGGAGTCCTGAGTCGGTTTATGGCTAAACCTGGATAGGTACATTGGGATGCAATTAAGGGAGTATTTAGATATTTGAGGGGTACATTAGATTACTCCATATGTTATCATGGTAACTCCTCTGGATCTCCGCATTCAATTTGTATTCGTGGGTTTGTGGATTCAGATTGGGCAGGTGATATTGACAACAGGAGATCCACCAGTGCTTATGTGTTCACTATGTTTGGTGGTGCCATCAGTTGGATAAGTAAGCGACAACCTGTGGTTGCTTTGTCCACTACAGAAGCTGAGTACATGGCTGCTACTCATGCTTGTAAAGAAGTCATTTGGCTTCGAAGATTGTGTTCTGATGTTGGTGTTGATGCAGAACAGATTACTATTTGGTGTGACAGTCAGAGCGCTATTTGCCTTGCAAAGAATCCAACTTTCCATGCCAGAACGAAGCACATTGATGTGCAATTTCACTTTGTGAGAGATATGGTGGAAGATGGAAAGGTAAATTTGGAGAAGGTAGCTACTGTGAAGAATGTTGTAGATGCATTAACGAAACCAGTGGGCACTGAGAAGTTCAGATGGTGTTCGGAGTCTATGGGCCTTTTGGCCTATAACGGTTAAAGTTCTTGTTATGTTCTTGTTGCTCTTACAAGGTGTTCGACAAGTGGGAGAATGTTAGGAATAAGGTGTCTCAACCTTGGATAATTCCTATTCTTATTATTTGTTTTGTAAATGTATTTTTTGCAAATAATGTAATTAAGTGTGAGTGTACATGTCTAGTTGGCATGTTGATGTGTCACTCCACTTGATGTGTCGACATCTTCTGCGTAAGGAGATCATGATTGAAACGGTCATGATAGATTCCTATGACGCGTAAGAACTATTTAAGGAATGTGCTATGACAGGTGTAAGAGCATCTTATGACTTGGGCCTATTTGGGTGCCCAAGAAAAAGTGGTTAGTGTGTGTAAGAGAATATGCCAAAAATAGGTTGGTATGATAGATTCTCTTACACTTCTCTTGTGACCGTTATTTTTGGCGGATTCTATGAGAAGCTGTCATAGTCTATTCTAGGGATGGACGCCTATTCTTGGGATTGCATGTAACAACTGTGTACATGTGGCTTTGTGCATGGGTCTTGGTGGTTGTACCTATTTTTGGGTCTTGAGGAGTCTATATATATGATGCTACTCCTATGGGAGAGATATAACGAAAATTTAAGTCTTGTTGGCTTTGTCTCTCGTCTCCTGAAAAAACTTGCATTGCAAGTGTATTGTAACCTTTGTGTTGAAGATAATACATTGTGCAGGTTTTGGAGTGCTGGGGTTTTTTACCGAAAGGTTTTCCCTAGGGTATATCATTGTGTCATTCTCTATTTTTCTGTATGTATGGTATGTGGTTGCAATATCTTTGTTAAAGTAGTTAAAGAATATGAAATTGTAAGGATTTGTAAGAATTTGCACAATACTCTCCTATAGAGATTAGCGTAGGAAGCTGTTTCCGCACCTGAGTTTCCTTACAAAATTTCCTTAGGATAAATATGGATTTTAGGAAATAGATAAAGATTTGTTTATTTTCATGGTTTAGGTTTGAGAATATTTATTAAAATAAATTTAATAAACATGAGGATTAAATATTTAATCTTAATTAAATATTTTGAGTTGGGATTAGGGTTAGGAAATGGGTAAAGCAACCTTTAATCGAAATTAAAGAAGGATTAGAAGATTTTGGAAGAGGTTAGTGGTCTTTAGGAAATTGGCAAGGTTTTGGAAAAAAAAAAAAATTTATTTATTTTTTAGATTTTTGGTCAATTTATTAATTAAATAATTAATAAATAAGGAAAAGGTGTTTAAATAAGATTTAAATATTTTTGGGATGGATGTTTTAATTAAATATTTTTAATTAAGATAAAGGGATTTAATGACATAAAAATAAATTAAATAATTAATTAATTAATAAATGATGATGTCATCAAAGATTTTTCAGAAAATAAAAATAATTTATTTTCTAAAGGATTTTTAGGTGTCTACATTTTGCCCCTCTTTGATGTGATGCCGTAAGTGGCATGACGTCAAAGACAAGAAAACAAGATGTCCCATCGGGCGTGCTAGAATGTAGACTAGGCTATCTGTATCTGTTTTGAAAGGCTAAGACAAGCAAACATTAGGTTTTAATTTAACATTATATCAATTCAAAACAAAAACATCTAAGCTAAGCCACCTCAGATAGAGCCTAAATAGGTGCACCCAAGCACTGTTTGATTTTCTCTTGCTTAGGGGATGTGGGTGTGCTTTCTAAGCACTTGGAGCATACTCTAATGCTTTCTAAAATGATTCGAGACTCATGAAAACTCCAAAAATGACACAATAATGGGTAGAACACCCAAAATTGCCCCTAAGGCTTCAAGAACTCAAAAAGATGCTTTAATGGAGATTTGAACTACATGATGCTTATGCTAAGATTGTTATTAACCAAATAAAAAAGTGATGATGATGATATGCTATGCAAAACAATGAAATAAACTATGTTAATCCATTAATTCTATATTAAGATGAGCTAAAGTGCTTGAAAGTAAGCTAAATTAGGATGATTATGTTAAGTCTAGAGCTAAATGAGCATGATAACAATGCTTGAAATAAAAGGTGAATGGATGTTTTGCTCTTAGAAATGAGGAGTATTTATAAGCTTTGGGAAGGAGGAATGAGTGGCCAGGATCAAAATCTTTAAGAGAGGCCAAGATTCATTCAAAGGGGAGCACATAGATTGTGCTAGTTCAGGGCCACCTCCTTTGACAAGTGTCACAAGGGCATTGGGTTGAAAGATGGGAGGGATGTGCACAATTTGAGAAATGTGCCTAAGGTCAAAGGGTGTAAGAAAGGGGTGAGGGACTTCTTAAATGCATCATAAATGCATGTAAGAGGGATAAGGAGACTTTTAATGCATTTAATGCATGTAAAAAAAGTTTCTAAAAATTTGTTGACTTTGGGTTAAGCTTAGGAGTTTGCTAACCTTGGTTAAGGAATGTGACAAGATTAGGGGGGTGATTAGGATTAGGGGGACAAGAATAAAGACTTTCTAGAAGAGTCTAAAACTTCCTTAGGATAAATATGAATTTTAGGAAATAGATAAAGATTTATTTATTTCCATGGTTTAGGTTTGAGAATATTTATTAAAATAAATTTAATAAATATGAGGATTAAATATTTAATCTTAATTAAATATTTTGAGTTGGGATTAGGGTTAGGAAATGGGTAAAACAGCCTTTAATCGAAATTAAAGAAGGATTAGAAGATTTTGGAAGAGGTTAGTGGTCTTTAGGAAATTGGCAAGGTTTTGGAAAAAAATAAATAAATTATTTATTTTTTAGATTTTTGGTCAATTTATTAATTAAATAATTAATAAATAAGGAAAAGGTGTTTAAATAAGATTTAAACATTTTTGGGAGGGATGTCTTAATTAAATATTTTTAATTAAGATAAAGGGATTTAATGACATAAAAATAAATAAATAAATTAAATAATTAATTAATAAATAAATAATGATGTCATCAGAAATTTTTCAGAAAATAAAAATAATTTATTTTCTAAAAGATTTTTAGGTGTCTACAAATATTATACTAAAAATATTATATTAATTATAAATGTTATTCATATTTTATTATATACTATATAGATTTTTAAATTTAAATATTAAAAATAAATAAATATGTATTTTAAATATTTAATATAATAAATTCTTTTATGATATTTTTTTTACTATTTCAATTGTATTGTTATTATAATTTATATATAATATTATAATATTATATATACAATAATATTAATCATATATAATTAAAAATATATATTAAAATAATAAAATTTGTATTATTCTTATATTTTACAAAATAATTACAAATAAAAAATATACTTGATTAAGATTATAATTATTTATAAAACTAAAGGCAAGTACTTAGCCACTAGAAAAATATAATAAAACATAATCAACTTATTAATCTAATCAAATACAAATTATCTATTGCCATTCTTAATGAAAAAAAAAATCAAATACATATTATCTATTTTCTTTATCATAAAATAATTTATTTGTTATTAATTATGTAGAATGTGATTATAATACTAATAACAACAATTATTAACTTTAATATGTAAATTATTAAAATTCTATCTATATTAAAATTTTTAAAAATAAATAAATAATTAAAAAATTATATTTTAAATGATTAAAAAAATAAAATACTCTTAATTATACCACCCTTCTGGAAGATGAAGATATCCTTGCGGCTATTAGCATTATCAGATGTCTCAACAGAACCCAATATCCTTCCATCTCTCATACTGAGAGGTGGAACATGGACATTCTTGCTTGGCAAAATCTTTTAAGGACTGTTGGCCAAAAGAAAGCCAAGGATTTTAAAATTTCTGAGAAGAAGCTTATATCTAGCCTTAACTTTGCTGAAGCCTGCATTCAAGCCAACCCGACTGATCCCCTGCTTGTCCCTCAAGTTGCTAGCGCTAAGGAAGCCCTTAGACAGCATCAGCAACACCAAATTAAAGGTGCGCAAATTTGGTCTCATGCTCACTGGCTCCGGTATGATGATAGGGGTTCCAAATTCTTTTTCAACCTCATTAAGCAAAAGCATACCAATGAGTTTATAGATAAAGTTGTTATTGATAATCAGGAAATTTCTGACATCGAGAGTATTAAAAGGGCCTTTGTTGAGTTTTATAAAAAATTGTTTGCCTCAGAAGACACCTTGGAGGCTAGTTCCCTAAGAGACCAATGCAGATCCCTTATCCCTTGGAGATTATCTGACATGGATGCCTCCCTGCTTAGTAATGATATTTCCCTAGACGAGATTGAAAAAGCTATAAACTCTCTTAAGAATGATAAGACGCTTGGCCCTGACGGTCTACCTGTTGAATTTTACAAAGCTAACATCAAGTGGGTTTGTAAAGATCTTCTTGAAATCTATAATGAAGCTCTTAGCTCCAGCTCCTTGGGCAGCTCCATTAATACTGGTATCATCAAATTAATTCCTAAAGATGGGGATAAGACCTTAATCAAGAATTGGAGACCTATCACTCTACTACATGTTTCTTACAAAATCTTTGCTAGGATTTTGGCCCTCAGACTTGAAACCATCCTCCCCAAATTTGTGTGTTCTACCCAAACTAGGTTCATTAAAGGTAGGTATATCCTTGAGAACTTGATTACCAGCTGGGAGGCCTTGAACTAGGCTAAGCACTCCCAATAGAACTCGGCTATGTTCTTATTGGATTTTGAAAAGGCTTATGACAGGGTTGAGTGGAATTTTATTACTATGATGTTGGAAGCTTTTGGCTTCCCTCTTTTTTTTGTAGCTCTGTTAAGATGTTACTTAAAGATGCCTATATCCAAGTTGATATCAATGGCTCTCTCTTTGAACCTTTCCCTTTAGGCCGCTCCATCAGACAAGGATGTCCCTTGGCCCCTGTCCTCTTTGTCATTGCCTTTGATGCTCTTTTTTACATTCTTAGAGATAACTCTCTATCCCTTGCGATTAAAGGTATTACTCTCCCTAATGACACTAATCTTATCAATTGTCAATTTGCTGATGACACTGCTATCTTCCATGAAGCTACGGAAGACAACTTTGCTGCTTTAATTAAGAAACTCAATTTTTTCTGTGACATCTCTGGTGCTCGCCTCTCTCAGGATAAATCCATTTGTCTTGGATGGAAAGATCAACCACCAGATTAGTTTAATAATTATAGTTTTCAATGGGGAGGCCCTAACAAGATTGTTAGGTATCTTGGTATTCCTTTCTCCCTGGAACCTTCCCTTAAGGATATGTGGCTTTGGGTTAAGGAAAAAATTGTCAAGAAGCTTAATAAATGGCACAACCATTCTTTATCTCTTGCTGGCAAAGTTCAGGTCTGTCAAAAAATCCTCTCTTCCTACAATATTTACTATGCTTCTGCCTGAATGTTTAACAATTACCAGATCCTTGAAATTCAAAAGGCCATCAGGAACTACCTCTGGTCTGATGACAAAGGGAATTAGAAGCTTCATGTTGTTAAATGGGAGTGGTGTCATGTTAACAAGCTCCTTGGGGGTCTTGGGCTAAAGGACTTAAAAACTAGTGGCTTAGCTCTAGCCTCCAAATGGATCTTTCATGCTTTAGATGGGGATGATATGTGGAAAGTTCTTATCATAAGTAACATTGAAAGGGGTCACCCCAAGAATGCTAAGTTCTAGAAGAACTTACCCTTTTGTGACTTAATTTGTGGTAACTTTACCATTGTGGTTCAAGGTTTTGCTGTTTTCAAATCTATTTGGAAAGCTTGGAACCATGTCAGATCGTATATCACTAATAATTTTTTTTATGACAACAAGCAGATCTTTGGTGAAAGATCCATTTGGTGGAATCTGCAGTTAGCTGGTAAGCCTTTGGCCCTCTCCCAAGGTTTCTTTGCCAAGCATTGGTCCACCTTGGGCATTTCTCAATTTGCCGATATCTTTGAAAATGATAAACTCATGCTATGGAATGAGCTGAAGCATAGATTTAACATTCCCCCATCCCAAAAGAAGACTTACAATATGCTCGTCAAAGCCTGCAAAGACATCCCTTCTCTCTGCCATGTTGACTCTGATAGATTCTTAAAAATCAAATGGCCTGATGGAACCATTATAACCAAGCTTAAAGCCAAAAACATATACTTTGTTATTGATTATAATGATTCCATCATCAGCCATGTTAACAAAGTCTGGTACATTGATCTTGATATCCCTAATTGGAAGAAGCTCTTTGATAAACTCTGGAAAAGTATAATTGATCCTAAGATCAAATGTTTTAAATGGCTTCTTATTTTGGATAGACTCCCTATCAGAAAGGATTCTACTGAGATGTATTATTGTAATATATGTAGAACTCTGGAAACGAGGAGGCATATCTTCTTTGACTGCAGTTTCGCTAAATAGGTTTGGCTCATGTTTGGTATCTCTATCCCTTACCAAGTTTAATATTTTTGAAATCATTACTAGTCATATTGATGGGATTAAAAAGGACACTAATCTTTTTTGGAACATTCTTTCTTCTAACATCTTATGGCAGATTTGGAAATGCAGGAACGAGGAGAGATTTCAAAACACTCCTAGGGTTCTTATTGAGTCTTTTCGAAGTCTCACACATTTTAAAATTTTTTCCTAGGTTCATATCACTATGAAGGTTGATAAAGACAAATTCAAAAGGCTGCTCAAATCTGGTTATGCCACCTTCTTCGCTCATGAACTCAAGGACGCTCACATGTGGAGAAGACATATGGACAACATCTATCTGTTTGAACAAACCATCAAGAAACTCAACAAATAAGTTAGAAGCTCCAACAAGAACACTACTGGCAACATGATCCTCTTGCTTAACCAAATTCAGAAACAAAAGAATGTCGTTTGGATGGAAGGCAGCCTGGGCTGGACTGCTTGGGAGGACACTCATGAAGATTTGCTTCATTAGTCTTTCTTGTCTTTTCTTTTGACTATTATGCTAGCTTAATTCTCTCTGATACTCTCATGTGAAGACTTTGCCTCTTGTAATTTTTGATACTCTTCGGTGATACTTTGTATCTTTTGATCTTCTTATATTTAATATAAAAAAAATACTCTTAATTTAAAAATTTAAAATCATTAAAATAAAAAATGTTTATAAACTATAATTTACGAACAAAATTCACAGAAATAAATTTTAAAAACAAAAGATTAATATAAGACAAATGGGTGAACCCAATCTAAATTATTCCTACTCCCCATGTGACGGTGTACAAGTTGGCAAGCCGCTTCGTATGCAGTATGGCACAGACTACGAAAGGAAAAAGATTGATTGGACGGCCCAAAATAGAGGCATACCATCAAATGAAGAGCACTGTTCAAATTTTAGGCTATTTAGCCAGTGCCAAAATAATGCTACGTCATCAACAAATATCATTGGCTGCCCCGGAATTTCGATGGGAGCCGGCATGTACATGGTGGGGCGGGGGAATTAGTCGGCTGCATAGCCGGCTCCGTTAGAAGTGTTGTAAATGTTTGAGGGCTGAAATGATCAGCTAAGAATTTGGTTCAGACAGTAATCAGAGGAAGGTTTTTTGAGCTGAAAGATCGGAAAGTTTTTCTGTAACCTGCTTGCACTTAAAGGAGGTTCTTGTGGAGTTCCGGGTAAGTTTCTAACTTTTTTGTTTCAAGAAATGGAAACTGGAAAATATTATTTTAGGGAAACGAGAAAGGTTTTAAATATTTTCCCACAGTAATCTTAACAATGGATAGAGTTAAGAGTTTGTTCTTTCTGTATCCGAGTGCTTGCTTAGGTTTATTGTTACTGTCGTTCACACTCTCCGGTATGTTGCGATAGTTGTGGTCGTTTATTGCTCATTACCTTTTAATTGATAATATTGTTATCACAGTGAGGCTCGTTGGTTGTGTGGTTATGGGCTAGCCGTGGTTCTGCCTTCACAGTGATTGAGGTTATGCATTTGATGTTGCTATGAATGCTTGAAGCTTTAGGGTTTCTTTGTCAATTGGTATCTCTGATATACATATGCCATTAAACTCGCATCTCTGTAACACATATTTCTCTGTCACCTTGCTCTTCTTGTTCTCTTTCATGTTTAGCCCGTGGCATCTTGTCTGTTGCCAAACTAGATTCTTCTTGTCAACCTCTTTGACTGCCAATCTTGTCAGGATAATACCCTGAGAATGAGGATATTGCTGTGTTAGCAGTAGCACATTGCTAGGGTTACGGTATGAATATTTTATTTCTAGTGGGAATCTAGAACTTAGATGATTAACAATTGCCAGGAAAAAAATTTCAGCTGGTAGAGCAATTTCTACTGCCACCTGAATTTCGCCTCCTCAACTCTGTAGTCCTAAAAAGTGAGGGCAGCTCTTATTCAAGAAAAGACTCCAATTAATCCAGTAGCATATTTTTCTTTTTACTTCATGAGAATCCCTGCTTCTTCAAAATAGATCCTGAAATCGTGAAACCCCAACCTAAACGGACTGTAAAGATGATTGGGGATGTATATTTTAATCGTTTTTGTTTGATAAAAATGGGATTGAGTTTTCTTATAGGGACTGTAATGTGAAAGTTGAGTTTGAACCTACACTTGTTTGTGCTGAGCTGCTCACTTGCAGTTGCCGAGCTTGGCCCTACTAGAAGTCATGGTTATGGCTACGTGAGAAACACTCAGTCACAAATCTCACTAGCTAACTCACAGGAACTTGTGGTTAAATCTATCACCGTGTTAAATGTTCACTTATGAGTACGTGTGATAGTCTGGTGTTAGTTCATGATAAAGATCATACAGTCCATTGGCCCTCGGTTTGGGATTAGCTTTTTTGTTCTAGGTTGGGACCCAGTTCTCCACTGCCTCCCCCATCTGTGCTAAGGACCCTTCACCGTTGGCAAGGAAGCATGGATTAACTGCTTTTACGCGGTGATAGAAGAATTCTTAACTTATTATTGTGCTCTACCTGATAAGGGTGGTTTTATTTTTAAATATTGAACTTTTTTAGCCTGTGACCAAAATTCTACATCAAAAGTGTTGAAGATTGTAGCTGCAATAGAGATCTTTATCTCTGATTTTTCTATATGTTGAAATTGGGACAATAAATCTGTATTGCGTCAACAGCTAGAGAAAATATTTATGATAGTCATTTTAAGTGACCACAATGTGGCATTCAATGTGTGCTAGGTGTCACACTCTAAATATTTAACATTTTATTATATGAAGAGATATGGGACATGCGAAGAGTCATGCGTTTGGAAATATGAAGAGATATGGTTTTGGAAATTGAAGAGTCTTTCAATTCTATATATATGTGTGATTGCTTTGTGTGTGTACGTATTTTGCATCAAGTTGAAAGTATTGTACTTGAACTTCTATTATTTATAAAAGAGGTATTTTTCTGGTGTGGCTGGATTTTTCCCTCTAGTTGGAGGGTATTCCCATGATAAAGTCGTTGTGTCTTTTGTATGTATTTTGTTATACTTTTGTTTATTGCTGTTTATCATTATTTCTGGACTAAACATTAACATGGTATCAGAGCCAGGTTAGATAATAGCAAATAAAAGAGTCTCTCTTGTTCTTTAGTTCGTCTATCTGTTGCAGATTGCATTGAGTATTTTGTAGGCAATCTGTATGTGTTGTATATTAATAGCTGCGACAGAGATCTTCTTACCAGATACGACTGTCGTGAGTTCTCAGAGCTTCATCTGTTTTTCTTTGTGTAGATTATTGGGTCTGTTGTTCCTGTCGGAGCTTGTATTATTCTGGGAATTGCATCGATGTCTTCTGTGTTTATTTCCTTCAGCAAAGAATTTCTTATGAATCGTCTTTATTCCATATTCTCCTTATGTTCGTGTGGCTATTTCTAGCATTTTGCCTCATCTACGTGCTTGTGCTGGTTCCTTCATCGTGTGCAGTGGGTCTTATTCTTGAGTTGCCAATTTTTATTAGACTTGTGATGACTCAGCGGCCTCGTATTCCTTGCCTTATGTTTAATGTCATTTCCTTAATAGCTAAGTTACCACATTCGCCTCTGGAACCCCAAAGTTGAGATGCGGTTCGGTCCAACTTCGAAGTTGGTTTGAATTCTTTTCAAATTCGGTTTTTTAGTAAGACATTCGTACCAAATTTTGCTAACAGAACCCTATACGAATTTTGTTCAAGTTTGGACGACTTTTTTAATGCCTGCGCAACACTGGAGAGAATTTGAAATGACTTTGAACGAATTTGGTGAATTTGGTGAATGTCGGTCAACAATAATAAAGTTTTTTAACATTTGTTTTATGTAAAATTGAAACCTAAAAGACTAAAGTGATACACGGCATTTGTTTTTTTGCATTTCATTCACCCTTGCCTCAATCGTGTTTGGCCTCCATTGTTTTCCAGACGACTTAGGCCCGCTATTCATAATTCGATGACCACCCAACTTTGGGCAATGGACAGGACAACTCACGCATATAAACTTGTTCGTGTTTCCGGCTCAATATCTCTATGAACAGATGTATTACCGTCTGGGATATCATCATATTTGCTGTGTAATTCAGGAAGAGACCCGATGCTGAAATAATCAGAGATGAGGATCTGTGTCCATTGGTGAAAGCACTCTTCCTCAGTTGCAGTTCCGAGATGGAATTTAGAAACCAAAATATAATTTTCCCGATGATCCATTTCCTTCTCAATGCGGTCTATATAAACTAGTTTCTTCCCGTATATAATAACTTCCACCCAACTGATAATTAACAAGATTTATAATTAATTATTTAATATTAGTTTTTGGTATATTAACTAATATTAAATAATAATAATTCATTATGATTAATTAAATAATATTAGTTTATGAGACATTTAACTAACATCAAATAATTAATATATATATATATATAAATAAATCTTGTAGGAATGAACCTAAAACGAATCTGAATTCAACTCAAAAAAAATTTGAATGAATTTCGAACCCGAATCTTGAACCCGCATCTGTACCCGAATCCAAACCGGCAACTTAGCTTAATAGCATTGGCTTCTTTATGAGCGCGAATATCTCTGTATCGGTTAACTTTGATTTAAGAGTGTCTCTTCTCTTCTTGGCATCGTGGTCTCTCGGTGTGTTGTCTTCATTCGCTCTCGAACATGTGGTGTCATCGATTGAGGCAGGGATTTATTGTTGGTATTATGTGGATCTGTCAGTAGCTTTGTAACTGTAGACTCTTAGCCTTCCTTGCTGGCATCGTATTGCCAAGTCACTGTCTTATTTCATTGCTGGCATCGTGTGTGTGATGCATCGTTGCCGGGAACTCTTCATTGGAACCTTTTGCCGTTGTTTAGACTGGCCTTCTTCTGCACGAGAACGACGTCTTTTGAGACTTTTACATTTGCTCTAGTATACTTAGTATTTCTGAAGTATTGGCGATTGAATTATGCCTGTGCGGTGACAGTTGCTTGGTGAATCATTAAGACTTGCAGTGACTGTTTCCTTCTTGGCTCATGAAATAGGGCGGTGAATACTTATGTTCAAGCATTTTGCTAGTCAGAATCATCCTTTGTCCTTGGAGGTGCAATATATCTTGACGTCTCTTTCTGCTCTATCTTTCTCTCTCGGTTTGATTACTGACAGAGATATTATTAAGTTAATTATATGCTCTATGTATGAGCAATTTATATGATTGTGTTGAGATTATTCTGTGCATAAAAGGGTTGTGTATTGTGAGTTAAAAGGAACAATTTTTTGGTCTGATCATTGTGAGATCACAAAATAATTGTTGCCTTCAATAAGGGACAAATTCTAGCTGCAAACTTTTGGAGAGATTTTTGCGGCACTAAAGTTTGGAATCTACCGGAGATAAGATTGGCATATATAATCAAATCATGGAGCAGATCTTCAAGCGTGCGGTTAGGTCATATCATTGTTATGGCCACATTCAGTTTAGCAAGTTCTATGATCATCCTATGAAAGCTGGTTTGCGTTTATTGTTCAATATGGTTAAAAGAGATCATTACGTATTGATCCATGTTTGTGGGTGCTGAGATTTCACTACAAAGAGATAAGTATTCTATGATTATACCTTTGAGTATAGATCATGAATTTTTGTTATATAACTGGAAGTAGTGTATGCTTTTAGCATTGATCTCTATGATAGGTTGATTTTATGAGTTATTATTAATCTCTCTTGGTTGCAGGATGCAATGGGATGATGATAGATTATATGCAAAGTTATAGGTAGAAATGAACATGGGGACTCTGCTTGCAGTCATGGGACTGAATTGATGATACATACCTTCATTAAAGAGGAAGAAATGATATTCAGAGGGAGACTATTCTGCTTCAGAGGGAGTTTTTTTTGTGATAGAGGGAGAATGTCTAATTCTTTGCAAGCTTGTGTGTTTGGTCAACTTGGAATCAGATCTCTTATTGTGATAAAGCAGTGAGAATGCTGCTCCTGCTGAGAGGGAGTCTCTGTTGAGAGAGAATCTCAGACATTCTTATACATGCTATTAATGAGTTCTTCTCTATGAAGGAGAAGTTCGAGGTGAAATCCCTTGTTAATGAGCTCTCTGCGAGAGAAGTTCAAGGTGAAATCCCTTGTTGCACCATTTGCGAGTAGGCATGGTGAAAATGCATTCTTGTTTGGGAGAGGGCTGAGGTGAAAGCCCTCGTTCCACCCTCTGCGAGTAGGCATGGTGGAAATGCATTCTTCTTTGGGAGAAGTCTGAGGTAAAAGCCCTCGTTCCACCCTCTGCAAGTAGGCATGGTGGACCACCCTCAGTGAGTAGGCATGGTGGAAGTCATGTGTGTGACTCCATGACTTTAATTTTATGCACTTATGAAGTAACTATGATGAATAATGTTATGCTGAGATAAGAATGTGATGAGAATTTATTATTGACATCTTTGGTTGCAGTTATGTGTGCCTACCATACTAAATATCTCTCTCTTGCTAAGAGGGAGTGTTGAAGATTGTAGCTGCAATAGAGATCTTTATCTCTAATTTTTCTATATGTTGAAATTGGGACAATACATTTGTATTGCATCAACAGCTAGAGAAGATATTTATGATGATATTTCCGTCATTTTAAGTGAGCACAATGTGGCATTCAATGTGTGTTAGGTGTCACACCCTAAATATTTAACATTTTATTATATGAAGAGACATGGGAGATGCGAAGAGTCATGTGTTTGGAAATATGAAGAGACTTGTTTTTGGAAATTGAAGAGACCTTCGGTTGTGATATGAAGAGTCTCTCAATTCTATATATATGTGTGATTGTTTTGTGTGTGTACATATTTACATATTTTACATCAACTTGAAAGCATTGTACTTGAATTCTTATTATTAATAAAAGAGGTATTTTTCTGGTGTGGCTGGGTTTTTCCCTCTAGTTGGAGGGTATTCCCATGATAAAGGCGCTGTTTCTTTTGTACCTATTTTGTTTTACTTTTGTTTATTGCTGTTTATCATTATTTCTGGGCTAAACATTAACAAAAAGAAGGTATAAACGCAGTTTAATTTGGATTGAATATGTTTAGTATATGTTGCAAAGTTGAATTATTTAAATGTTACTCCCTAGACTGCATGCAAAGGTCTAGGTAACCTTGAATAGATCTAGACATTAATAAACTGGACCCAAGTGGAAATTCTTCTTGGTAACAAACCCTAGTCTTGTGAAAACCTAAAAGAGTTGATAATATGAGACAGGGTTTTTCTAAAAAAAAAATTAACGTAAAATGAGTTTAGGTCATGACCAACTTTGTGATTTTTTTTCTGGGTAAGGAAATGAGCCAACTGATCGGATCAAGGACATTAACCTCACTGGTTAAAATGATGAATCAAATCCTAATTTGTAATATGTTATGAAGGCTAAAATAAACTTTTGGGCATCATAGATTCCGTCATGACAAGAGGACATTTTCTTCCATTAAGTGGCAGCAGGCTATGCCATGGTATGATGTACATGGTCATTTTGTCATTATAGCTCATGAACAGATGTCAGAGTTACAGGACATCTACTCATTCTGTCAATGGAGAAAGAACTATGGGTACCATTGCATTGCAGATTGGTATGGGGAGCACAGGCTGAATGTCAGAAAAAAGGTAAGGTACAAAATTGTATAAATGAATGAATAAATGGAAGTAAGAACTTTATATAAGTTTCAAGAAATGACCTCAAGCAATGGTAGACACTCATTAGAATCCCAGATGTGAGAATTTTACTCTGCATAGGACTGCAAACCATGGTAGATACTAGAAAGTTAGAAACTGATGCAGTGTGGGATTAGGAGCACAGGTAAAGGCCACCAAACCCAGCATCTTCTAATAGCAAAAATCATTGAAGAATAACAGCTCCCAGAACTTATGTTTCATTCTAACAACCAAAATTAGCATATAATAATAAAATAAGAACCGTTTCTCAGAGTTCAATTTACAGCTTCACGCATATAGGCACTCAACCAACAAATAGGCTACATTTCAGATTTGTCTTGTCCTATTTCTTGTTTCTTGTTACCTATATTGCCCCCGACTCTTCTCATGTACATATGCCTTTTACTTTATAAGGGATTACCTGCCCAGAGTAGAGAAACCGTCACCAGTCACGAAAGGTTCAGACCCGGAATGGGGTTTGCGAAAAGATGCTGCTAGATAACCAGTGCAAATGCCTGGTCAGAAAATTAAGGCATGATTTCTACGAGAAAGGATGAACCGCTGGTAAGTGCTCCACAAATCATTTTCCTTCTTTTTTATTTCTTCCTATTTTTCCTCTAGATTTTATTTTCAAAATTTATTATTAATTATTTCATTTAAACATGCTATTTAGGATGACAGCTATAAAAACAAGCAGCAAAATTTAATGATCATGAGGCCACCGATTCCACAAATTACTGCTTAAAATTTGAACTGCGATTACTAGCCAAAATAAATTAAGCAGCCGCATGGAAATGTGCCTAAGCCAAATGACCAAAATGAGGTTTGAATTTTCTGTCTAAGTGGGCTACAATAGCAGTATAAGGCTTAAAACAAAGATCCCTGGCCTGATTGGTGTTGCCAGCATGTCATATGGGCCCAGCAGAATGGTAATGTAAGGTCCAATTTTAGTTAAAATATTCTTTTGGGTGGCAATGAGGAATCTGGGTCCCAGGGTAACTGTTTAACAGAGAATATAGAAACGAAATTTATAAATTCTGAAACTCGATGTTGAAGAATATGAAAGAGCCTCGTCAGAAAAATAAGCTCATACAGACAGGAACAATACCTGCAACAAATAAATTTAGTCTTTAGATAAACAAAATAAAATTTATAGAATGATGTTTCTGCAGGATTGGAAGAGCCCCAAGTGCCTCTTTATCGAAAACCCACTAGGATTCCTACTTAGGTTTCTCACAGAAGATTTATAAAGTTTAGGGTAATAGTTGCTCCAAAACCAACCTTATTATTAATGCAAGTTGAGTAGGTATGGAGTTTTCCCGAATCTTCAAATTTCTTATTTATTTCCCCTTTCAAATAATAAATTGTTTAGAAAGGATGAGCCAATTGTGTGTTGTGTGAATGGCTCCATCCCATTGAAAATGCCAATATTTTAGTCAGGAACATCTTGAATTTCCATCATCGGACAAAAAATATTCTATTAAATGCATGAAATTTCTCAAGTCTATGATAAATTGTCTTGAAAGTTTCTGGATTAAAATGTGTGTTAAATTTTTTTTATCAATGTTTTAGATCATGTTCTAAATTTTTACTATTGGACAAAAATTGTTTTATAAAGATATGAAATCTCCAAAGTCCATGATAAATTGTCTTGAATGTTTTTGGATTAAACTGTGTTCTCAATTTTTTCATCAACGTTTCAAATCATGCTCAATGATCCATCATTAGAAAATAAATAAACATTTCTTTTTTCAAACTTCTCCTGATAATAGATTGGGAAACAAAATCCGAAATGTTGATGAAAAATTGAACATGCAGTTTAATAAATTATTTTAAAATAAATTATAATTCTCTAAGGCGTGTGCTTGAATGAATTGTTTTAGGATTGATTTGAAAACCCATAGGTAGCTTAGATCCAGATTGAATTATACTTGGGTCAACATTATTTTCTTCTTCGCATGGAGGCATGTCACAACCTCATCCAACACCTGTTAGTTTCTATCGTTTGTCCTTTGATGACAAAACATGTGACATGGCATTTGGTGGGTCCGTAATTCATGAGTTGGATTAAGTATTACTATGCTTGCTTTGTCGGTCGGCACATCATCATAGAATCTGGATTTTACTGTTGACTTACCATGATTATTATGACTTGAGTTTGTGTGATACGCTGCTGACACCATTGAGTACACATGTGGATAGTGGTTTGGTTACCATGGATTATGGACTTCAAACTTTGTAAAATATGATGGAATCGTGAAAAAGGAAGTAAATAGTGCAAAACACGTTTTGTATTTCATGAAGGGTTTCAAACCCTAAAGACTGTCCGCCTTCATGCCTATTATTGATTCAATTACAGTGGTTGTTTTGGCTGGAAACTCATTGTGGTTTTTCGATATGTTTGACTGTGATAAACAAGGAGTTGGTTGATTTGCAATTCCAGATTTGGCAGGATATGCTAAGCGCTACAAAGATTTTCTGGTCACGATTTTACCTTCCACACATTACAGGTAACATTGTGTTTTGGTCTTTCAGTTGAAATATTTTCGAACAAAAAGGAAGAGTATTTGGTTTTCCCAAAATGATGTTTCAGTTTCTTGCAACTGCAAAGTGGTAAAAGTAAATAGATTTGTGCTTTCACTTTATCTCAGAAAGGTTTTTTTTTTGAGAGTACTGGATCAGCATTTTAGTTTTGAATACTTTGGTTTAAAACCCTGACAAGGGTCTGGTGGGTATAAACAATGGTTAATAGCTACAGTTAACAGTTTATTTTGTAACCCAAGTCTGAGTATGGTTTGTAAAGGAGTAGAAATGTTGATCTCGGTTTGAATGTGGATTTGGAAATATTAATGTCGTAAATCTGCATATATTTGTTAACCCAACCTAGGGTTAGTTAGCCTAATTCAAGGATAATTGTGAAGACTATGGCCATTCATCTTCAGATTATTATGGCATGATTTTGTTTTATTTCTTCATCACATGTAGAACCATACATACCTATTTTCTGTAACTGAAAATAAGTATTTGTGCTTACATAGGTAGATGAAAATGAGGATGTTGGTTATCATTTCCTCTACACATGTAAACATATGCATGCCTATTTCCTGGAACTGAAAATGTGTATGCATGGGGATACAGTGGTTGGGGAAGAGTTGATATAAATGAGATGTAAAAAGACTGAAGGCTGATGATTGTGACTGTACTGAAAATTTATCTCAGTTGAAAATATAATAGTGATTGTAAAGACAGTACATTTTGTGCAATCACAAACTCATCAAACTTTTGAAAAGAGAAGTTGGGATCAAGAGTTGAAGCTGATGAGATATTGTCATTGATGTCAAAGTCAAAGACATGAGATGCATAGAAAGACATAATATGACATAATGAAGGCAATTTAAATATACAGTTAAGCAAATGATATATGACAGCAAATGAATATGAGTTGACAGCATGAAATAATGGTCGAGTCACGGCAATCCCATTCGATGAATGTATCTTACAACAGTCGCTTATGGTTCATGATTAAGAGCATCCTAGAAAATAAAGGAGCGATAGTGGGAGGTATTGTAGCATAACAACAAACAAACCAAACTGGGCAAGTATCTTTTATAAAAGATGTTGACTTTCTTGCCTGGCCCACGTATCACACAGCTATGTCTAGAAAACAGTTTAGAAACTTTGAAGCAAGTACATTTGATTCCTCCATTGGTCAACGTCTATGCAAAATCTGGAAGCATGGTCAAGCACGTGAGCTGTCTGACCAAATAATGAATAAAGAATTCACTTACAACAGTCATATATTAAGACGGTAATAGTATTATGATAATTTCAAAAGCAGCGATTTAATTGGGAGGTGCCTGGAGATGCCATTGGGAGTTCTGAAGGTTTGAAAACTAACAAACAATGGATGGAAGTCCTATATAGTGCAGCGATATATACTACAAAACAGCGTAGAAAGCACCGTCGACTTCCTTGAAGACAAATCTGATTATTATTAAGTCAGCTATTTTTATTATTGAATGTGTTCGACTTCCTTGAAGACAAAGAAGCGATTTGTTTTGTCCCATAAAAGACAATTTATTTTGTCTTATTCAAAGAAAAGACAAACATTTGTTTGTATTATTCTTAAGACAAGTCAGCGATCAAAAGGAGTTTCGTAAAAGTTCAAGAAATAATGCTGCCACGTCATATAATTATTAATAAAATAAAAGGTGAAGAACTGTAAAAGGAGATGACCATTCAAGTTAAAAGGATGCGACTCTTGTGAAAAAGACATATATATGTAAATAATTTTTGTGAATCACATTGTGTTGTGAGTGAAGTAAGTCACGGATAAGGAAGAGCGAAGTAATTAAAGTGAAGAAAGATTATATATATGATCATTTTTTTAATCTGATTTATATATATACATATCAGAATTACAAAAGGAGAGTGAGGTGTGTGAAAAAGAAAAATATATATATACAGATTTGAAGGCTGACTTGAAAGAGTTTATAAGAGAATTATACAAAGAAGCGATTGATCAGATTTATGAAGAATTCCACGATAAAATTATAATCAGTTTTATGATATATTTATTGCCATAACAACAGCAGATTGAGCAAGGAAATATATTCAGATTTGAAAAAAATATCATCCATCATCAGTTGAGTAAGCAACATTGACAAGGTGGAAAAATAGATTTATGTGCAGTAAGTTGGTGCTCACGAAGGCAGCAGTGGGAGTTGGTGCTTCCAGTAGGTCGGTGCCAGCGAAGTGTGGGAGTTAGAGCTTCCAGTGAGTCGATGCTCATAAACATAGAGGTCGTAGCCTCTAGTAGGTTGGAGCCTACAAATCAATTTGTAAAAGAACAAAGCTAATATAAAAGCAATTATTTGCGTGGTTTTCTCCCGCATTGGGTTTCCACGTAAAACATTGTGTTCTTGTGTTCATGTGCTATATTGTTGATTTCAGTATTTGATTCTATTATGGTGATAAAAGTTTAATTTGTTGAAAATTGTTGTTACACTGATTCACCCCCTCTCTCTCAGTATAATTGTGTGCTCTTCAGATGCTCCTTGCAGTTGGAGCTGCAGAAGTGTTGTAACTGAGTGGGTGCTCATTTTGAAGATTAATAAAATCTTACACGTTCTAGAGTGGTTTTTCTACCCCAAGAGGGTTTTCCACTAGTCACATCTTGTGTCACTGCCTTGTGTGGTTGCATTTGGTTTCATTAAGTCAATTAGTGCTCTTATACTGTTTACTTTATGCTCTAAATGTATATCTTTATGTCTTGAGAAATTCTTTCTGCAAAAGTTTTTTATGATTAGTGCACAAACTTAAGTCTTATTCCTAAAGTCTGAGTTTCTTGAATCTGCAAAGCGCTTTAAGCATTCATTTGTTCATTGGACGTTTGAAAACACTTTGGCTTATATATATATATATATATCATTCTTGCATTTGGTCAAATTTTTCAAAATCACTATACTATGATTCACCCCCCTCTCAGAGTATACACACTTCCAACAACACCATGAGGCTTGTCCGACCCTTTGTTTCAACTCACTTCGTTTGAGACCCTTGTTTCCTTGGTACATTCTTTTCATCCGTTGACAATTTTGGAATCAGTTTTATTTACCTCGTGCAATGCGACGACCATTCTTCTTCATAATACGAGCACATGGCAAAGCATCATCAGTGCCTCAAAATTTCATAGTTGATGCAACTAGTGGTGCCAAAGAAATTTTCAACGGAGGAAAATTAACAAACTTGTGAGGAGGAACTTGAACTGCTAAAGGATAAAATATGATTGTTTTTTTACTGTTGGAATTGGATAATCTTTTTATTGACTGTAGTATATTGGATAATCTTTTTAACCTATCAGATTTGCTATATTCACCAATGAACGTAAAATAAACCTATTTTATTTTTTTCTTTCTTTTATCGATTTATTTTGTCTTTATTTAGATATATTTCTTATCAAACAACAAACTGTAGTCGAAATAAAAAAAATACTGAAGAAACCATTGGTTGACATAACAGTTTCTTGGTAAACACAGCAGCAGGATCCCTTATGATCAACAAAGGGTTAATTAGCTAATAAATGTACAGGTCAGTGCCCTGAGCAGTCGCTGATATTGCAGTTAGCTCTATTTATGTCAGCAGCAAATTCAGTTAGTTCATCTATTTCTGTTCTTAGAATAATTCATTTATCAAAAACACAATTTAGTTTCTGCGATAGAAATCAATTTAGCCCTTGGATTGCTTTAGTAGGCAATTAATGAGGTAGAATGGTTGATGTGGTAGTAGGGAAATGGATCTAGTGATTCAACATTTTTTAATAATTGTGATAGTATTTGTTGATTTAATATTGAATAAATTAATAATATAATATTAATAGTTGTGATTTCAAAATTGTCAGTGTTGACTATGATTATATAGAATTGAATGATATGTAATAAAAAGAAACAAATCATGTAATGTTACATCAGCACAACAACAAAGTATGACTTAGTGCACAACTAACTAACTAGCAATATTTGCTGGACTTTTTTGTACACCTCAAAAAAAAAATGTTAGTGTGGCATCATATTTGATAATGTGCTCCTGAAACTTGAGTTATAAGCACGAGATTTATCAGACAAGTTGTTGCAAAATATTAAGAATATTTTAAAATTGGCATATAAGATGTTGAGTAGTGTGAAATTAGAATAGACTGTCGAATCATCTTTATCATAATTTCTATTCTTGCTTAAGTGTGACTAATGAGTACCTTACTACCTCGCTGCAGGTGAAGTATACATACAGTTAAATTGTGAATTGGTTTTACAATCACGGGCATGGCAAGAGAAAAAGCTATTGGCATTGATCTGGGTACCACCTACAGCTGTGTAGGTGTTTGGCATTTTGATAGAATTGAAATCATAACAAATGACCAAGGCAATAGAACCACTCCCTCCATTGTTGCCTTCAATGAAACAGAGAGACTGGTAGGTGAGGGTGCCAAGAATCAATTTATATCCAATCTGCAAAACACAGTATATGATGTGAAAAGAATGATGGGAAGAAGATTTTCTGATCCTGTACTACAAAGTGACATATCCCATTGGCCTTTCTCTGTTGTTGAAGGAAGTAGTGGGAGACCTGAGATACGGGTCACTTACAGAGGTGAGTCTAAGACTTTTGCACCTCAAGAAATTTCAGCCATGGTGTTGTGCAAGATGAAAGAGATTGCAAAAACGTTCCTTAAATCTGAAGTAATGAATGCTGTAATCACTGTGCCGGCCCACTTCAACGATTCACAAAGACAGGCTACAATGGATGCTGCCCAGGTGGCCGGGATTAATGTGTTGCAACTTCTGAATGAACCAAATGCTGCAGCCATAGCTTATGGGTTAGATACCAAGACATACTCTTCAAACACAGGTAAGAATATCCTTGTTTTTGATGTTGGAGGAGGCACGTTTGATGTTTCTATCATTACTATCAGAAGGGGTTCATTTGACGTGAGAGCAGTTGAAGGAGACACTCATCTGGGTGGTGAAGATTTTGATACTAGACTGGTTGATCATTTCGTCAAAGAGTTCGAGAGGAAGAATAAGAAGCAAATTGGCGGGAATCCGAAAGCACTTTGCAGACTTAGTAGAGCATGCGAGAAGGCCAAAAGAAGCCTTTCTGCTGCAACAGAAACAACTGTTGATATTGAGTGCCTTTGTGGAATTACTGATTTCTATTCGAAAATTACTAGAGCGAAGTTTGAAGATCTTAACAATGATCTCTTCAGCAAATGCATTGATGGTGTGAAACGGTGTTTAGCCGATGCGCAAATGGTAGCAAATGAAATTGATGAAGTAGTTATGGTTGGAGGCTCCACCCGGATTCCAAAGCTACAACAATTGATTGAAGGGTTGTTTGGCCACAAGAAGTTGTGCAGAAGCATCAATCAAGATGAAGCTGTAGCTTATGGAGCTGCTGTAAAGGCTGCTGCGTTGACCGGCCAATATTCAGATGTTCTTCTTCAAGATGTCACTCCTTTGAGCTTGGGCATTTCAGTAAAAGGAGGTATCATGAGCGTGATAATTCCCAGAAATACCCATATACCTGTAAAGAAAGTAGAGACATACCACACTTCTGCAGACAATCAAACATGTTTGACAATTTCTGTCTATGAAGGCCAGAGGACTTCTGTTATGGACAATAATTTGCTGGGAAGATTCTACCTGACTGGCATACCAGCAGATCTATGGGGAAGGGAATCTATAGAAGTGAGTTTCGAAATAGATATTAATGGGATATTGAAGGTCTCGGCCAAAAATAGAGTAGCAGATGAAAAGAGCATAATAATTAGCAGGGACAATTGTGGGCTGAGTAAGGATGAAATCGCTAGAATGAAGTTTGAGGGAGAAAGATACAAAGGTGAAGATTTACAGGTTACTCTCAAACACAAAGCCAGAAATGCATTGGAAAACTTTGTCTACCAAAATAGGAATAAAGCAAGAGATCAGAGCCTCACAGGAACAATAATGGCTGCAGAAGCAAACAAAATTGAGTGTGTCACAAAATCTACAATCGATTGGATAGAACAGAATCCTGATGCGAACACTGGGGAATTCGAAAAGAAATTGGGAGAGGTGGAACAGCTATTTAATGCAATGTCAACTTAACCTCAAGTTTGCTAGAGTTAACATTATTTTAAATTAGTTAATCTCCTAATAGAGAGGTCGATAGGCGTAGGACGTTTCCTAGATTATAACTGATTTTGGGAGTTTTTGTCTTTTCCGGGAAAATTATAGAAGTGGCATTTTTACTTTCAGTTGATCATTAAATAGTTAACTTCACAACAGTAAACTAGCGTCCTTTTGGCTAGATTAGAAAGTTATTTTATACCAAGATATTTAATACATATTTCAAATGAGGTATTGATCACAGTATTTAGTGAGACCCTTCGCACAATTAAATTCGCACACAATTGCTCCATTTGCCTTTTGCCAAAGGGTCTAAAATGAAGTTAGAATTTGAAGCACTAATTTGCATGAAAGGAAATTAAGAAATTCAGACGTAATATTTGTTATAAAAGGGATTGTTACGTGTGATTCACCAATTACAACAAAACTGATTCTTTTAAAATTTTATATGATTAAATTTAATTAAAATACTAGATCACATTAAAATGTTATTTAACACTGTTAAATAAATAAGACATTTTATTTTATTTATGTATACTTTACTAATATAATCTACATTTTTAGGTAACAATATTATGCATTTGTTTTATTGAAAAAAGAAAATCTAGTATAGAGATTTAAAAGAGTTGATATGGAAATAGGAAAATTTAAACGGAAAGTTGTTATTGAAGGGATTGTTATGCTATGCACCAATAACAAGAAAATTGATATTTTAAAATTTTTACATGATTTAAATCAATTAAAATAGTAGATAACATTAAAATGCTAACACAATGATAAATAAATAAAGCATTTTGTTTTATTTATGTATACTTTACTAGTACAATCTACATTTTTAGGAAACAATACTATGCCTTTGTTTTATTGAGAAGAGAAAATCTAGTATAGAGATTTAAAGGAGTTGATGTGGAGATAGGAATATTGGATTGTGATGAAATTGCACTCTTTAGATGCTAGCATGGCTGGGGTAGTCTTTACAAGCACATGAACATCCATGGTGCATAAAATAGATAGAATATAAGATTAGTGTCTACAAGGCTAGGGTAGTCTTTACAAGCATGCAAACATCCATCATTTATAAAATAGATAGAATAACTTTTAATGTGGACAAAATAGTAACAAGTACTTGACAAGAAGAAAAAGGATTCTATATTGGAAATATAGAAAGCAACAAGTATATGATTTGATGAGTTAAATAACATGAAGTTATTTTAAATCGAATCAAACTATTGAAATATAGAAGGGAAAAAATATTAAACCCTCTAATGAGATGTTTTATATATTGATAAAGTTGGTCTATATAGTAGAATACTCAACAAGCAAAGAAACCAAGTGCCATGAGATATGTGATGAACTATACTCTATATGAAAACTATATAGAGAGATAAAATTGCTAGCAAACACAATGACAATGAACACAAAAAGCTAATAAGGATCCCAAACCAAACCCTTTAATCTAGCATGAGATTGAGAGATAGATTTGAGAAAACATTTCTTTCTTCGCTATACAATAGTCTAAAAAATACTATCTATATCTTGAGAGCAAGGAGGAGAGATGGGGATTCTTCCATAGAGGGCCCACTAATGTATGCATTAAGATTGATAAAATGTCAAGATAAAGTGTAAAATCCTCCATGTGACTAGATTAAAAAACCACTCATCAACACTTTTAGCCTTCCAAAATTTAACTAATGTAAAATTAATAATAGTCTTCACTACAATACAATCTAGGGTAGAAGCCTCCATAAGAGATAACAACTATTCTAATTGTAGAGTAATAGTGATAATTGTACCGTCCTAAAAGTTAGCACCCATGACTCGATGTTTTATTAGGACCTATTATATCCTATTTTGGTGATTTTGAGGTTCAAATGTTCATTATGGTCGATCCTAGCAATCTATCCATTTTTATTTCCCCACTTCTTTTCACCTATTTCGACATCCCCTCCAAATTCTAGCCCATTTTGTAGGGTAGATGTAGTACCCTACCCGTAGTTTGCTTTCTGTTTCAGTGGTATGACCGAATTTTTTTAGGTCACTTGATGTGATCAGTTAATATTTAATAAATGATGATCTTGGATTATGTTCATTATATGTGTATCATGTGATTGCTTAGATTAGATGTTGATGTCTTTATGATGTTATATTCGTGTTTTATATCAATTTATGGTATTGACCCCATACTTGCATGTGTATGGTTATCATGTATGTGTGTATCTGTTTGATGTGTTTGTGTAGTAGAGGACGGAGGCGTAGTTACTTGCATAGTCGAGATTCACACGTTCAACTATACCTTATCATTGTCTGCTATATATTATTGTATGTACATGCTTCGTCTTGTGATGACAGGTTTGTAGGTACATGGCATCATCTTCCCTGAATTGGCAGTAGTGAGCGTGCCCATAAATACTCATCTCAATGGTAAAGAGGGGAGGTAACAGACAGACCTAAAACCCTATCTTAAGCCTATTTATCCTAAGTGTTGGATAAGTATCTATTGACTACCCTATCCAAATTTGTCAGGACGACAAAGTTCGTGGATCCCTTCCTTGAGCTAGTTTTGTTTTATTTGATGTTCTTGATTTATTGCTTTTTGAGTATGTGGTTTTCTATAGTCATAGAAATTAATATTATAGTTGGAAAATAATATTAAATTTAATTCCTATGTTTCTGTATGATTATTAATTAATTAAAAATCAAATATTAGGATATTTGGATTTAATTAATTAATGGTGTGAAATTAGGATTAATAATGTTCCATTAAATATTAAATAATTAATTGCATGTTTTAATTGTGCTCTGAATATTAAATTATTTAAGGAGAGATTATAATAATAACATGTTTTATTAAGTTTGAATGTGATTTGTTTCAAAGAGGTGACAACTTGTCTTTAAGAGTCTAAGTTGAGTTGTGCACAATTAAAAGATATTTTTAATTATTAATTATTAATTTCTTTCAACTCTAGAGTGTGAGTTTGATTAGGAGTTGTTTTGTGAGTCATCTAGGGTTTGCATGAATGGTGGAGTTGAATCCTTAATAGGGAGAATTTGCATTCAATCAAGTTTTTGGAGATTTGTGGAAAGAGTTTTTAAAAAATTTTAGACACTTTTGTGATTCTTGAGCTTTGTATGTGTGCTTGAGTGTTTCTGGGTGAAGATTGCTTGTATCTGGATTTGGGCAAGTTGCATATACTGTGATTCAGATCTGTAGGATTGAGTTCTTCTGTTGAAAGATTTGAGAGTTTCATCATTCTACAAACATTCTATTATAGTTGCTGGCATTGGAATTGAGGTAGGGTTCGAAGAAACCTTCCTGTAATTTTATCTGTAGAATTTTCAGTGTTTTCACATGCTTGTTTTGATTTATTGTTATAGATCTGTTTTCAATTATGCTTTCAATTTGGGTGTTAAAAAACCCTTAAAATTATGGCTTTTAGTTTATTTTATGACTTGGCATAGTAGGGTTATGCTGTCAAAATTTCATGAGAAAATTCACTATAGAACCCTTAGAAAATGAAAAATTAAACTGGCTATAGTTCAAACTATTGAATAGAGGAAATAAATAAATGGGCTATTGAGAAAAATCAATTTTGGCATGGAAAAATACATTTTGGGTAAAAAAACCCAATCTTTGTCAAAAAATGACAGTAGGAAAAAAAATTACCATAGTAAAAAAAAATTGCTTGCAAATAGAAGAGAATTACTATAGCAAATGAAAATTGTAAATGAAACTGTAGAAGAAAATACAGAATAGGAAAAAGACAAATTTCCATGTATTTTGTAAAAATAGCTTATATTTCCATTTCTGGTAAATATATTACAAGCTCTATTATTTTCGTTTTCGAAAATATCATTTATATTAAAAAAAAGAAATCAAAAAGTTATTGTCAAAATATATATGTATATTTTATTGTTTCTTAAAAAAATTAGCAGTGAAAAATAAATTATAATTTATTAATGGCAAGTTGTTTGGATTAAAAAAGTTAAAATTTTTTTTAAAAAAATTTAAATTTTAATAAGGGGAGGGCACGAGAATCAACCCGTACCCTACCCCCTCGGTAGGGCTTGCACCTCTACCGGTGGTACTGTCAGTACCGTGCGATAGGGTGGCCACTGCTGGCGGTACCAATGGTACTGTGCGACAGAGCCTCTGTCGGCCGACGGTACCCTTGGTACCGATTGGCAGTGGGGGGCCCCACCTTGTTTTTTTTTAAAACAAACAAAATTTTGTTTCGTATGTTTTTTTATAAACTAAAATTTATTTTTATATATTATTTTGTAATTAATATTTTCATTAATAATTATTATTTTATAATAATAATTTATTAATAGATTTTAGTTTTAATTAATAATTTTTATTAATGATTATTATTTAAATAATAATAATTTTTATTAAATATTGGTAATTATGTTGGTAATTTTTATAATAATTGTTATTGTTGGTTTAAATTAATATTGGTAAATTGTATATTAATAATTGTTTTTTTTTATTCAATATTGATTAAAAGTATTGTTGGATTTATTAGGTCTTTGTATTAAATTTATCTTTTGGTTTTTATTGAGTTTAGTGGATTTTGTTTACTAAACATTTTAGTAAACTTAATTTAATAAGTTAATTAAATCTGGTTGGCAAATAGATTAGGTTTAGATTAATTGATTGAATTTGAAATAATCATTTAAATCTAGCCTAGGTATGATGTACAAGATGTTTAAATGTACCATAGATGTGATTGTAATAGTGTGTGAAATTGGACTTTGATTTATTATTGAAACATATGTATTGTCTTATAAACTGTGCATGCATCTTGTTATACTGAAATTGGTTGTTTTATACAATATGGTTTTATCTTTCTTGGATGTTGGGTTTTATCTGTTTTATGGGTGCTAAATGACCTAGGAAAGATAGAGGCTTGAGAATTGTCTTCTATGTTCATGCTGTTTCTTATGTTTGGCATGAGTGTGATTTATTTTATATCCCAATTGACCTTATAGGCTTATGATGTATTATGTGTTCAGTAATTATGTTTATATAGTTAATCCTGATTTCTGTGATGATTCCGGAAGTGTGACTATTTGATTTTATCTATGTTCGATCTAGGAGAGATCTGTGAGCCTAGAGTAGTTTACCTGGTCATGTAGTAGTGTTGGATTTGATAACCATCAAATCTTCTCAAGAACACCTGCATGCAAAGACTGCTACAAGAATGAAGACAGAAGAGAGACAGAAAGCTATGGCGGCCAATAGGCCAGAGACTGCAAAACCATGTTGCAAGAAAATAATCTTCTATTAACAATGATGAAAAAAATAAAATCTCCTTATTGAAATGAAAGAAGTGAATCCTTATAAAAGGATACCAAAACCCTAAAGGTGAAAACCCTAAAGAATAATAAAGTGCCTAAGTGAAACTTAAGCCTAGAGTATGATAAACTAATAATTAAATGATTTAATTATTAGCTAACATAAGACTACTCTAACACCCCCCCTTAAGTGTAACTTAGGGAGAAGCAAAAAAAGCTAAACTACTGCAGAAAGCAGGAAAGATGGGTCCCGGCAACTAGGCCTGATCAGGTACCCAAAACATAAAGCAAAAGATGTCCCAGAGAAAGGAACAAGAAGAGAGCAAGAAACTCCTCTGAAGCATGTCTGAAAACTCTGTCAGAAGATACTGCTGGAACCCCCACTGAAGTGCATGACCAGGTAGAGAAGACAAGTGTCTGAAGAGCTGATCAATCGAAGAGGTGACCTCCAAAAAAGGAATGAATGAGTGTCTATATAGTAGATGATCCATCTCACCGAAATGCATAGGTGCCTAGCCACTGCATCCGCCTAGTACATAGGAACAAAAACTGAATACGTAGATCACTCAACCGAACCAAGGAAGCAATAGAACCAACAGGTGAACCCCCCCATAATGCTGAATTGGGAGAGGTGACAGGAACACTGAAATGCGATGCCAAAAACAGCTGCAGAAGAAGAACCAGGAACACCAACAGTGCAACAGAAGCACACACACAGGATAAAGGGCGGTGTCATAGACACGGTCTACATGGGCTAATGTCATGGAAGGTATGCTCACTTGACAAGAGTGGATGCACCTATAGTGGCAAATGCATCAGAATCCCCCCATGGCACTTTATAACTGAGTGCGAATACTAAAACTGAACCAGGTGAAAAAGATCCCAGAAATGCAGAAGAGGGCACTTTATCTCAGTGCGTTTACAGAAAAAAGAATGCAACAGAAAGAGCATGCAAGCTCAGAAGTCAGAAAGAAGAGTGCACGAAGAAACCAGAAGAAGAGATCCCCGGACCTGTAGAACCAAGCACACCACCAGAGGGCATAAACTGCATAACTCGGAGGAGTGAAAACTTGGAGCAGAATCTGGAAGAAATACCTCTGCCACTGAATAGTACACAGAACTAGCTTTCCGACGATATCTTGTTTGCCGAAAAAAGAGTCCGGATGAGCCAGATATGACTCCCGGAAGGCAAAAAAAGATATCAGACTTCAACAGCAAAAAAATACTATTGAAATGGTGGAACCAAAAACCCTAACCTCCACCATCGAAAAGTGCTCGGAAAGAGCTTTCCGACGATATATGGAAGTCAGAAAAAGACCCCCGTATGCTCCCTGTAGAGCGAAAAAGGCCCAGGTACCCCCAAAAAGCCAAAAAAAGAGCCCCAAGGGCTAAAAAAAATAGGCCCCCGAGCGCATGGCGCGCTCCGGGGGCTGGGCCGCAGCCCCTGGTCGGTCATATGACCGCGCTGCTGTGAAATGAGCCCGCGGGGGCTGAAACGGGCCGCCACCGGCGGCGGGGGCCAGCGGAGCGGCGGTGGGCCGGGCGAAGCCTGCAGAGCGGAGCGGGGGCGCAGGGGCGCTGGCGGAGCTGGGGTGGCCTGCAGAATGGAGTGGGGGCGGCGGGGCTGCGAGCGGGCGCTGGGCCGGCGGAGGAGCCGCCGGGAGGAGCTGCGGAGCGGAGCACCGGAGAGCGGCGGCGGCACGAGCGCGGGGTGGCCGCTCGGCGGTGCACTGGTGGCCGCTGGGCGGCGCCTTTTAAAAACAAAGGCTGCGTTATTTTTAACGCAAAAAATCATTAAAAATAATAATTTTTTAATATTTTTTTTCGATTTTCGAGCCATACGGCCCTAGGAGGGCAAAAAATTTCTCCCAGAAGTCACAGTGGCCAAAAACTGCAAACTTTATATGATTTTTGACTTTCCCGGACCTTCTGAGCGCAATGGCGGCGTCCGTTTTTGCTCAAAATACCCCCAAATTTTTTTTTTCTTTTTTGCAGGCAAAAAAGAAATAAAAAATACCGTCTTGCTTCTGAATCACTTCAACAAAAATACGAACAGCGAGCAGCAAGATGGCTCTGATACCATGTTGGATTTGATAACCATCAAATCTTCCCAAGAACACCTGCATGCAAAGATTGCTACAAGAATGAAGACAGAAGAGAGACAGAAAGCTATGGCGGCCAATAGGCCAGAGACTGCAAAACCATGTTGCAAGAAAATAATCTTCTATTAACAATGATGAAAAAAAATACAATCTCCTTATTGAAATGAAAGAAGTGAATCCTTATAAAAGGATACCAAAACCCTAAAGGTGAAAACCCTAAAGAATAATAAAGCGCCTAAGTGAAACTTAAGCCTAGAGTATGATAAACTAATAATTAAATGATTTAATTATTAGCTAACATAAGACTACTCTAACAAGTAGGAGGTGGCTTGCAATAAGCGCCAGGGTCCACAAGTGGCTGCCAGGATCACTTATTGTAAGTATCAGTAATCAAGTGATAACCTAATATAATTAAGGGGTATTTAAATGAACCTCAAAAAATAAGAGTCCTCACCCATGCTTGAGTGCTAGTACAGACTAAGGTGGAGTTGAGAAGATGACTAGCCCCCTTTAAAGGGATGAGTTGACATAGTTGATGACTTCGTCTGTACAAGAGGTCATTGATACTGTGTATGGTCACTTGGGTGCTGGGATCTAGAGAGATTACCAAGATAAAACTCAAGGGTTAGACGTACATGATGATACCTTCCTATGCATAGTCTGGTTATTCTAGATGTGTCGGTTGCCTCTGGATTAGTGAGTTGTACCTATTACTTTGTTTTGTATACCTTGATTTAGAGTGCTTTCAGGATCCTTCTTCTTAGAGTATATCCTTGTTTTGTATTGGTTATCCGATTGGGGTTTGTTGTTATCTCCTCAGCACGGTGGGGTAGGCCTTTGTGGTTCTACACAGACAGGTGGTAGTGATTCTTTACCATTTGAGATTCGACGTCTTGGTGCCGGTGCTTGATGGTGATTCTGCAGTTGGATTCCTTGTGATGCTTCATTGATGTTTCTTATCATATCTTCATTATTTGTAATCCTGTATTAGTGTATCACATGTGATACCTAATTTGGACATTGTTCTATTATAGTTAGATTTATTACTACATACCCTGCGACATGTGTAGTGGATGTCAGTTTATTTATATGTCATGGATGTCCATGAGAATTGTATTTATTATTATCATGTAATTGTAATTTATATGTTATGGAATCTTTTGTTATCGTTCTTTAGTTATGTTTTGTTCTTAAGTAATTCTACGTCATGGAACCCTTGAGTCTTGTAATCTATATTGGATGTTGTTTCAATGTGAGTTAATGGTAATTGCTTTTGCACTATTGTTTATCTTGTATGTTAACTTTAAAAAAAATTTTATTCGTCAAACTTAGTAGCATGTTTTAGGTTAACTTCTCTTAGGTTCCCTGGTGGGGCGTTACATCTAGTATCAGAGCAGAGTTTCTACACTGGGAACTTTGGGTATGTACGCCTATTAGGTTTTGTGTAGTTTAAACTTGAAACTAAACATAGACATATAACATTTTGCTTTCAGACCATTGCTTTATGATTATGTTTCCTTTCCTTTTGTTTTGTTTCAAACTATGTTGAGAGTTGTTTCTGGATCTCTGTATGTTGTAGGAATCATGGCTGTGACTAAATCCGCTAGAGGTCATGCTAGTAATCGTGGAAGGGGTAGACAACCTAGCCCTTGTATAAGTGTCAGTCAGGAGAGTCACCGCCAGTAGTCTAGGGGTGAGCAGAGAGAGGATCGTCAGGATGATCCTGATATGAGACAACTCTTGCAGACGATTCTTAATCGTCTTGGTCCAGAGCAGAATAGGGTAGAGCAGGATGGTTTCCATCATTCTCAGAGGAATGAGAGGGAGAGAGAGAGATCTAGGAGCCCTCTAAGGAGGAACTTCACTGTAGACCCTACAGTTGTGGCAGTGAACCATATGAGGGACCTTATGAGGGGGTGACCCATTCCCTTTGATGGGGAAGGCACTGGACTAGAGGTAGAGACTTGGCTGATAGCTTTAGAGTGTAGTTTTGCGATGCATCCCTTTAGTAGCAATACTAAAGCCAGGTATGCGGTTATGCAGCTTACAAATTTTGTAGCTATATGGTGGAAGATAGAGGAGGAGAAGTTAGGGTTTCAGATAGATATTGTCACTTGGGAGTTGTTTCTGGAACACTTTCGAGAGCACTTCTTATCAGATCAGTGGAGGCGATAGAGAGCAGATGAGTTCCACAGTCTGAGACAGTTGACCTTGTCAGTGGGAGAGTATGAGCGCCAATTTTTTGAGCTCAAATAGTATGCTGGCTTCGGACAGGATACAACTCTCCTAGTTCAACACTTTGTGAGGGGACTTAATGCACACATTATTGGGGAAGTCCTTCTCTTTGAGCCTAAGACCCTCCAGGAAGTGGTCATTAAGGCTACCCTTATAGAGGCGAATCTAGCATTGGGTTATGGTAGGCAAAGAGGTGTTCAACCTAGTGGTTCCAAGGGGAATCAGTCTCAAAGGGATGAGAATTTTTAGAATCCTTCTACCTTTTTGAAAGGTAATTAGAATCAGCAAGATAAGAAATTCTTCAATGGTAATGGTGGTGGTTCTCGATCAGAGAACTATCGCAATTGGCAGCATAGTGTGCGTAATCGGGAGGATCCACCAGTTCAGATTTCACATCAGGATCTTGGTGGAGGTAGTTTTCAGTAGGCCAATACTCCTGCAGCAAGGAGAGTTTTCAAGGGAGATTGTTTCACTTGTGGCCAATCCGGTCATAAATCGTACAATTGTCCCCAGTTTTCAGTTCAACATTCAGGACAGAGGCCATTCACTAATACATTTGGGGTCATTTTGCGATGGCTATGTGTCGCAATTGCGACAGCTATGTGTCGCAATAGCAACACCCATAGACGTCGCTATTTTTTAGTCGCAAATTGCGACGTCTATGGGTAGCCGTCGCAATTGTGACACATATCCGTCGCAATGTGACTAAGATTTAAGAAGCGGCATGGCCATCGCCCCCCCGTCGCATGGCTTCGGAGGGCCGTCGCAATCGCGACGGACCTCCCAAGCAATTGCGACGGGCGCCTGCATCGCATTGCGACGGGTTTCCGTCGCAATTGCGACGCCCGTGGGTGGATTAAAAAAAAAAAATTAATTTAATACATTGCTAATGAACCACATTAATGATTTTTTCTTTCAACAAATGAGGACAACCACTGTAAAGACAACATGATAATGTACACTCACTGTAAGGACAGTCACAAATGAGGACATCTCACAGTGACTGTCCCTAGTGTAATTGCCACTTGAATGTATTGCTATTCAGCCACATTAATGCTTTTCTTCTTCAACAAATGAGGATAGTCACTGTAAAGACAACATGATAATGTACACTCACAGTGAGTGTACATTATCATGTTGTCTTTACAGTGACTATCCTCATTTGTTGAAGAAGAAAAGCATTAATGTGGCTGAATAGCAATACATTCAAGTGGAAATTACACTAGGGACAGTCACTGTGAGATGTCCTCATTTGTGACTGTCCTTACAGTGAGTGTACATTATCATGTTGTCTTTACAGTGAGTGTACATTATCATGTTGTCTTTACAGTGTCAATATATGCATTATTACTTAAACTGAAGAGTACTCTAAATAATATGTCATTGTGGAGTTCTGATTGCTTCCAATTTGATATACGCTTGTTCTACTTATGTATCCAGCATCATGTAAGAAAAGTTGATGCTTTTAAATAGATTCATTTAGCCATGAAATGCCTGTGCATGTTACATACAAGATTCCAAGGCCCAAAACTGATTACTCATTATAATTCATGTACAGAATGATAATCGACCACAACGAGGCATGCGTAGGCGCTGCTTAGATTTTGAGGCATCAGAAGCTCGTAGAAGAAACTTGACCAATGGCTCATGGAATGCAACAAACTTATTGCCTAAAACAGGAGCATTGGTAACCACAGATGATGGTTTTGAAAAGAACACTTCACCATCAATGTCACGTGAGGGAACTGCAATTTCTGATGGCAAGTAACTTGTAGTATATAAGAGAGATGCAGGTACATATGCTGGGAATACATTGCTAATGAACCACATTAATGCTTTTTTCCTTCAACAAATGAGGACAGTCACTTTAAAGACAACATGATAATGTACACTCACTGTAAGGATAGTCACAAATGACGACATCTCACAGTGACTGTCCCTTGTGTAATTGCCACTTGAATGTATTGCTATTCAGCCACATTAATGCTTTTCTTCTTCAACAAATGAGGATAGTCACTCTAAAGACAACATGATAATGTACACGGGCTGTAAGTGTACATTATCATGTTGTCTTTACAGTGACTGTCCTCCTTCAAGTGGCAATTACACAAGGGATAGTCACTGTAAAGGCAACATGATAATGTAGAGAAACGTTGTCATTTGTATTTTCAACAGTGCCGAGAGAGATTCCCTCCGCGAAATCACAGCTACAATTTCTGAGTACGTTGGGTTTATTTTTCTTTTGTCATTATTATGTAATCTGGTATTCAGCTGTTACAGAGCTAAAATACCCAGAAATGAGGACATATCTGTGTTGAATTTATTGTTAGCGGCTCTGGTTATTTAGAAGTTTAATTTTATTTGTTCATCTTTCAAGCACAAACGTTTTATGGACCGTAACATCTTCATTGTTTCGGGTATGCAATGAAACAGTCGTAACTTGCAACTACCTTCACGGTACTTGTGTACATTATCATGTTGTCTTTACAGTGACTGTCCTCATTCAAGTGGCAATTACACAAGGGACAGTCACTGTGAGATGTCCTCATTTGTGACAAGGACAGTCACACATGAGGACATCTCACAGTGACTGTCCCTTGTGTAATTGCCACTTGAATGTATTGCTATTCAACCACATTTATGGGCCCGTTTGGACCCCAGCACACAGTAGCATCTATAGAGAAGAATATCCCAGGTGTAACAAGTTGTAAGAATATACCAACAGTTCTAAGAAGTTCCCTAGCACATAGTAGCATCTACAGAGAAGAATATACAACATGAGGGCAGCCACTGTAAAGACAACATGATAATGTACACTCATTGTATGTGTACATTATCATGTTGTCTTTACAGTGACTGTCCTCATTCAAGTGGCAATTACAGAAGGGACAGTCATTGTGAGATGTCCTCATTTGTGACAAGGATAGTCACACATGAGGACATCTCACAGTGATCGATTGTCCCTTGTGTAATTGCCACTTGAATGTATTGCTATTAAACCACATTAATGCTTTTCTTCTTCAACAAATGAGGATAGTCACTCTAAAGACAACATGATAATGTACACTCATTGTAAGGATAGTCACAAATGAGGACATCTCACAGTGACTGTCCCTTGTGTAATTGCCACTTGAATTACACAAGGGACAGTCATTGTGAGATGTCCTCATTTGTGACAAGGATAGTCACACATGAGGACATCTCACAGTGATCGATTGTCCCTTGTGTAATTTCCACTTGAATGTATTGCTATTGAACCACATTAATGCTTTTCTTCTTCAACAAATGAGGACAGTCACTCTAAAGACAACATGATAATGTACACTCACTGTAAGGACAGTCACAAATGAGGACATCTCACAGTGACTGTCCCTTGTGTGATTGCCACTTGAATGTATTGCTATTCAGCCACATTAATGCTTTTCTTCTTCAACAAATGAGGATAGTCACTCTAAAGACAACATGATAATGTACACAAGCTGTAAGTGTACATTATCATGTTGTCTTTACAGTGACTGTCCTCCTTCAAGTGGCAATTACACAAGGGACAGTCACTCTAAAGGCAACATGATAATGTAGAGAAACGTTGTCATTTGTATTTTCAACAGTGCCGAGAGAGATTCCCTCCGCGAAATCACAGCTACAATTTCTGAGTACGTTGGGTTTATTTTTCTTTTGTCATTATTATGTAATCTGGTATTCAGCTGTTACAGAGCTAAAATACCCAGAAATGAGGACATATCTGTGTTGAATTTATTGTTAGCGGCTCTGGTTATTTAGAAGTTTAATTTTATTTGTTCATCTTTCAAGCACAAACATTTTGTGGACCGTAACATCTTCATTGTTTCGGGTATGCAATGAAACAGCCGTAACTTGCAACTACCTTCACGGTACTTGTGTACATTATCATGTTGTCTTTACAGTGACTGTCCTCATTCAAGTGGCAATTACACAAGGGACAGTCACTGTGAGATGTCCTCATTTGTGACAAGGACAGTCACACACGAGGACATCTCACAGTCACTGTCCCTTGTGTAATTGCCACTTGAATGTATTGCTATTCAACCACATTTATGGGCCCGTTTGGACCCCAGCACACAGTAGCATCTACAGAGAAGAATATCCCAGGTGTAACAAGTTGTAAGAATATACCAACAGTTCTAAGAAGTTCCCTAGCACATAGTAGCATCTACAGAGAAGAATATACAACATGAGGGCAGCCACTGTAAAGACAACATGATAATGTACACTCATTGTATGTGTACATTATCATGTTGTCTTTACAGTGACTGTCCTCATTCAAGTGGCAATTACAGAAGGGACAGTCATTGTGAGATGTCCTCATTTGTGACAAGGATAGTCACACATGAGGACATCTCACAGTGATCGATTGTCCCTTGTGTAATTGCCACTTGAATGTATTGCTATTGAACCACATTAATGCTTTTCTTCTTCAACAAATGAGGACAGTCACTCTAAAGACATGATAATGTACACTCATTGTAAGGACAGTCACAAATGAGGACATCTCACAGTGACTGTCCCTTGTGTAATTGCCACTTGAATTACACAAGGGACAGTCATTGTGAGATGTCCTCATTTGTGACAAGGATAGTCACACATGAGGACATCTCACAGTGATCAATTGTCCCTTGTGTAATTACCACTTGAATGTATTGCTATTGAACCACATTAATGCTTTTCTTCTTCAACAAATGAGGACAGTCACTCTAAAGACAACATGATAATGTACACTCACTGTAAGGATAGTCACAAATGAGGACATCTCACAGTGACTGTCCCTTGTGTGATTGCCACTTGAATGTATTGCTATTCAGCCACATTAATGCTTTTCTTCTTCAACAAATGAGGATAGTCACTCTAAAGACAACATGATAATGTACACGGGCTGTAAGTGTACATTATCATGTTGTCTTTACAGTGACTGTCCTCATTCAAGTGGAAATTACACAAGGGACAGTCACTGTGAGATGTTCTCATTTGTGACAAGGACAGTCACACATGAGGACATCTCACAGTGACTGTCCCTTGTGTAATTGCCACTTGAATGTATTGCTATTCAACCACATTTATGGGCCCGTTTGGACCGCGGCACATAGTAGCATCTACAGAGAAGAATATCCCAGGTGTAACAAGTTGTAAGAATATACCAACAGTTCTAAGAAGTTCCCTAGCACATAGTAGCATCTACAGAGAAGAATATGGGTCAACGAGGTTGACTTCAAAGCCATGCAATCTAATGGTAATAGTAATATCATAATTTGACATACTATCAGAAATACTTCCTAAATAGACTATTCAATCTTATAAGAGATGGATTCATGAGAACTATTATTTATGAAATATGAGTCAATGACTTTAATTAAAAAAATTACACAATCTAATTCTTGTAAAAATATCAAAATTTGACACATTGAAAATACCTTCCAAAAGTATCGTTAATTGATTAATATGAATCACTACTCATGAAATATAATTTTATAAACCTAATCTAAAAACTACACAATAAAAATCTTAATAGCAATATTGTAAGAAACTATTCCCAAAAGCAAGCCTAATAAAATTTGATGAAAATAATTTTTGTTTCACTCAACTTTGACATTCACAACTTCCTCTTTTATTATAATAAGAAAAAAAATGTCTTTTTAGATATACCTCATGAACCATACTCGAATAATCTATCATTTTTCTTCTCAAAAACATATTTGCAGAGCTTGCTTCTTTTACTTGTTTGTACTTTTATCTCTCTGATGGAAAGGGTTCCTTCAGGACACATTTTTCCAAGTTCACTGCTTGAGATATTTGAGGAGGGTTCCCCTGCTTGAGTATCCATCCAACCCATATTCGAGTAGTTCTACAATTGCACAGTCTAAATTAATAATACTGACAATTGAATGACGAATGATGATACATAGAATTGATATAAACTAATCCTAAAAACACTAAAACATTATTAATATATTTATATTTCATAAATAAAATTGATATAAAAGATTTGGAAAGATACATTAAAAAATAGAAAAACAGTAATTTATAATAGAAGGAAACTTAAATTGCTATTTAAAAAAAAAACAAGAGTCTTAAATCTTATCATTTTGTTTCATTATCATCCATAAGTACACACCTCTAGCATAATAATTATATTTTACCACCCATAAAATGAAAAAAAGATTTTCACAAGAGAAATTGAAGCTAGATTATAAAAATGAACCATCTTATTGGAAACTGGAACTGTTATCATACCCAAAAGGACTACAAAATTTCACCTTATCATACCCAGATTGTTGCTTTGCCTGGCGGAGGGAAATTTGATCAGTAAAATTGACACAGAGTATGTTGTCTCCATTGTCATGCTGGATAACAAAACACCAACTTTAATGGGCATGTACTGTCCCTTGTGTAATTGCCACTTGAATGCATTGCTATTTGATGCAGGGGCATCCCTAATGCAAGCCAAAGACACCATGATTGAAGGAAGTTGCCATGAAGCCAAGGAGTCAAATCCTATCAATTGGAACATAAGATTTTCACCTTGGAGCTTTGAAGGATTGACTGGTGAAAGGTCCTTTTGATTGACAAATCAGAGTCTTTTTGAATGACAAATCAGAGTCTTTTTGAATGACAATAAATTAGAATAGGAGTTTTAGATGTTTTCTTGGTTTGTAATAAATATTAAGGATTGATTTTATCTCCTTATAAACATCCACTTGTTGGACACAAGACCCCTTGGTGACTTATAAACCTTGGGCATCTTTTGAGTCCTTGGATGAAATGAGCATAGTAAGTGTTTATTAGGTGTCTTTTAGATGTTGTTAAGAAGTTTGAAGGTCCAAAATAACTTTAATAAGGTTCCTAAAGTTTCACAACACATTTTTAACCTTCTCGGCAAAGTTGTTTGCAAAGTTGTAATGCAACTTTAAAAGTTGCTTAGCAAAGTTGACATTTGTTGGATAAACTGTTCTAACCACCTAGATGGTTGAACCAACATTTGGAGAGCCTATTTTAGGCTTCAAATGGTCGAAGACAGACAGAGAACCAGTATTGTAATCATTTTGCTTTCATAAAAAATAAAAATAACCCTGTTTTAGTGCATTTCTGGTGAAAAACGAACTCTGTACGGCTGTACGGATGGTGGTTGGATGATAAAATTTGCCTGGAAGTTGTAATAGTGACATCTGATGCTTTGGAAGTTGGTTTGATTGATTCTCTTTGTTTTATATCTAAGTTATTTCAAATTTTCTGTGCATTGTTTACAAACCCTCATTTTCAGGGTTTGACTGATGTAAAGACCTTAACTCACGTTTCAACCATTGGAATTCCTTCTTCCTTGGTGGAATGAGAGTTAAGGATGTATATTTGTATATTCTAAAAGCCCTGACTACTCTGCATCACTATTGAACCACATTAATGCTTTTTTCCTTCAACAAATGAGGACAGTCACTGTAAAGACAACATGATAATGTACACTCACTGTAAGGATAGTCACAAATGAGGAAATCTCAGAGTGATTATCCCTTGTGTAATTGCCACTTGAATACATTGCTATTGAACCACATTAATGCTTTTTTCCTTCAAGTGGCAATTACACAAGGGACAGTCACTGTGAGATGTCCTCATTTGTGACAAGGACAGTCACACATGAGGACATCTCACAGTGACTGTCCCTTGTGTAATTGCCACTTGAATGTATTGCTATTCAACCACATTTATGGGCCTATTTGGACCACGGCACACAATAGCATCTACAAAGAAGAATATCCCAGGTGTAACAAGTTGTAAGAATATACCAACAGTTCTAAGAAGTTCCCTAGCACATAGTAGCATCTACAGAGAAGAATATACAACATGAGGGCAGCCACTGTAAAGACAACATGATAATGTACACTCATTGTATGTGTACATTATCATGTTGTCTTTACAAGGATAGTCATTTGTGACAAGGATAGTCACACATGAGGACATCTCACAGTGATCGATTGTCCCTTGTGTAATTGCCACTTGAATGTATTGCTATTGAACCACATTAATGCTTTTCTTCTTCAACAAATGAGGACAGTCACTCTAAAGACAACATGATAATGTACACTCACTGTAAGGACAGTCACAAATGAGGACATCTCACAGTGACTGTCCCTTGTGTGATTGCCACTTGAATGTATTGCTATTCAGCCACATTAATGCTTTTCTTCTTCAACAAATGAGGATAGTCACTCTAAAGACACAATGATAATGTACACGGGCTGTAAGTGTACATTATCATGTTGTCTTTACAGTGACTGTCCTCCTTCAAGTGGCAATTACACAAGGGATTTGTGTTTTCATTTGTGTTTTCAACAGCGCCGTAACCCTCCGCGAAATCACATCAGGATATAAGGGCAAAACAAACAAGAACGTTGTCATTTGTATTTTCAACAGCGCCGAGAGAGATAAACAAACTTAAAACTCAGACTTAAGAAAGATGAAGGCAATGCTTCAAAAGGCCGATGCCCTAAATACGGGAAAACACAATACCACCATTAAACGATGCCCTAGTCACCGTATCAATGCTGCCAGCTCCCTACCAGTATGCTGACTGCTCACTTTCATCCTGTGATAAAGGTAACTTCATTAATCATACTTGAATGAACAGTAACATTACATAATTATTGTGACCATTTTACTGTAAGATTTGTAAGTACATGTAAATTAATAACTATCAAATGATAAAATACCTGGAACAATCATTGCCAACATAATGTGCTCCCTCTTTATTGACATCCACGGAGGAATGTTATTGTTGATAACAAAAACAGGCCACACCGAGCAAACAGATCTCATCTCTCCAAATGGATTGACACCATCCGCTGCCAATGAAAGCCTGAGATTACGAGGTTCTTCTTTGAAGTGTTGCCACTTTTCCTCTATGTGCATAAATGCCGAACCATCCGCAGGGATTCGAATAATGTCATCTCGACTTCTATTGCGTGCATGGTAATCCATAAATTGTGCCAAGCTAGTACACCTGAATAATTGTCGCATCCGTGGAATAATGGGGATGTAACAAAGAACCTTGTGAGGCACCTTTTTTGTTATTCGATCTGTTCGATATCTACTCGTATGACATACAGGGCATTGTGTTGCAAATTCATGTTCTTTATAATATATAATATGATCATTGGGACAAGCATGTATTGCTTGATACTCCATTCCAATATCTTTCATAATAGCAGATAATTCTCGATATGAGCGAGGTAGAATATTTGATGGTGGTAACAAAAACTCGCCTATCAATCTACAGCAAAAAATATAAGTTGTTAATATAAACAATATTAGTGGTACATTATTCACCCTTTGTTAACTATAAAGACATATATGACATACCTTAACATACGTGACATTGTTATGTTGGATAAACCATTCATAACCTTCAAGTTCAACAACAACAATACAGCAGAGAGAAGAGTTGTTTGGGAGTCTTTGTATAGGGGCTCGTATGCCTTCTCAAGTAGAGGTACATCAAGGCTATCATCATCATCATGATCAGATCCGCTTGGACTAAATGTGTCATGGATCAATGTATTTATACCATCATCTTCAATTGTGTTTTCTAGCGCATGATCGTCATCTTCCATGGGATCATTATCTTCACCTTGGATATTCGCACCCCCATGTTCCTCCATATCATGTACTTCCCTGGGGAGATCAACCTGTATAAAATTGATTAACATAAATAAACCATGATCTTCAACTCATCATCAAGTGATTTCATATGTATATAAATTGTTAAAATGATATAATGAACAACTTACCAGTGGATGATAGTCATGCCCCCCTTCAATGTGACCATTCTCCCTACAATGTCTCTTAACTGTTTTGATTAGCAATCTTCTACGGTTTAAGCCCTTACAAATTTTGCAGGGACAATAACATTTTCCATCACCTTTTCTTTTCAAGTTAGACCACAATCTAGCGATTGTCTCCCTATTTTGTTCTTCACTTATATTATCTGACATGATCGTTCTTCGCAGGAAGCAAAAATTGGGCTATGAAAACTTCGGTCTACAACTTTCAGTGACTAAGCAAAATTGTCAAAAGTACACAAAACATATAAGCTACAAGGCCTTCTTGCTTAGCTCTAGAAGCTCTCTAGCAATCAAAACATATAAGCTACAAGGCCTAACAGCAATTTCAAAACATATAAGCTACAAGGCAAGACATATTACATGACATGGCAAAAGGATTAAAATATACATTAGATTAAAAAATATACAATTTTCAAACCTGAGCGCGTGGCTATAACTCGTGCAATGGTCTTCTTGCTTAGCTTTAGAAGCTCTCCAGCAATCAAAACATATAAGCTACAAGGCCTAATAGCAATTTCAAAACAAGGGTCATCAAAAGAACCAAAAACAATGTGTGCAAACAATACCTTGTGAAGTGGTATAGACAATTAGAAGATGCTACTATGTGCTAGGGAACTTCTTAGAACTGTTGGTATATTCTTACAACTTGTTACACCTGGGATATTCTTCTCTGTAGATGCTACTGTGTGCCGTGGTCCAAACGGGCCCATAAATGTGGTTGAATAGCAATACATTCAAGTGGCTTACACAAGGGACAGTCACTGTGAGATATCCTCATGTGTGACTGTCCTTGTCACAAATGAGGACATCTCACAGTGACTGTCCCTTGTGTAATTGCCACTTGAATGAGGTCAGTCACTGTAAAGACAACATGATAATGTACACATACAATGAGTGTACATTATCATGTTGTCTTTACAGTGGCTGCCCTCATGTTGTATATTCTTCTCTGTAGATGCTACTACGTGCTAGGGAACTTCTTAGAACTGTTGGTATATTCTTACAACTTGTTACACCTAGGATATTCTTCTCTGTAGATGCTACTGTGTGTCGTGGTCCAAACGGGCCCATAAATGTGGTTGAATAGCAATACATTCAAGTGGCAATTACACAAGGGACAGTCACTATGAGATGTCCTCATGTGTGACTGTCCTTTTCACAAATGAGGACATCTCACAGTGACTATCCCTTGTGTAATTAAGTATTGTGGGGAAGCATTCTAAATAACCAAAGCCGCTAACAATAAATTCAACACAGATATGTCCTCATTTCTGGGTATTTTAGCTCTCTAACAGCTGAATACCAGATTAAATAATAATGACAAAAGAAAAATAAACCCAACGTACTCAGAAATTGTAGCTGTGATTTTGCGGAGGGAATCTCTCTCAGCGCTGTTGAAAACACAAATGACAACCCGCTTGATTTCGCGGAGGGAATCTCTCTCGGTGCTGTTCAAAACACAAATGACAACCCGCTTTGTTCAAAACACAAATGATAACCCGCTTGATTTCGCGGAGGGAATCTCTCTCGGCGCTGTTGAAAACACAAATGACAACGTTCCTTTTTTTTTTTGCACTTATATCCCGACCAACATAAGGTCCATTTGTAATACAACATGATAATGTACACTTACAGTGAGTGTACATTATCATGTTGTCCTTAGAGTGACTATCCTCATTTGTTGAAGAAGAAAAGCATTAATGTGGCTGAATAGCAATACATTCAAGTGGCAATTACACAAGGGACAGTCACTATGAGATGTCCTCATTTGTGACTATCCTTACAGTGAGTGTACATTATCATGGTGTCTTTAGAGTGACTGTCCTCATTTGTTGAAGAAGAAAATCATTAATGTGGTTGAATAGCAATACATTCAAGTGGCAATTACACAAGGGACAATCACTGTGAGATGTCCTCATGTGTGACTGTCCTTGTCACAAATGAGGACATCTCACAATGACTGTCCCTTGTGTAATTCAAGTGGCAATTACACAAGGGACAGTCACTGTGAGATGTCCTCATTTGTGACTGTCCTTACAATGAGTGTACATTATCATGTTGTCTTTAGAGTGACTGTCCTCATTTGTTGAAGAAGAAAAGCATTAATGTGGTTCAATAGAAATACATTCAAGTGGCAATTACACAAGGGACAATGTCATGAGCCGTGACATATTGAACTTAGTATAATAATAAAATGATTAGATGATATATAATAATCTATTATTAACGGTATATAACAATAATATATAATTATTATCAAAAGATAATAATAATATATAGTTAGCATAATAAGTAATATGTTAATTAAATAATATTAAAATATTAATAAATAATATAATTATGATTATAATTATAATATAAATTAATAATAAATAATTATTAATAAATTATATATATTATATTATAATAATATATTAAGTAATAATATTAAATCAATTATTGATATAATAATTTTAATATATAAATAATATTAATAAACCTCTCAATATAAAACAATATGTTATCACTATAATAATATTTATTATAATATTATTAATATTACTAACATCATTAATTATAATATTTAATAATAACAATAACATTAATAATAATAATAATAATAATAATGTTTAAAGCAATATCGAATATCTGTAATCGATATACATCTACATTAAACATCTGCATTATCTATCACGATGAGGAACGAAGAAGTGATACAACAATCACTAGTCATTACACATCGATACCATGAGAGGATGATTAATGAACCAAATACTATGAAGTCAAGATCAACATGATATGAATAAGGGATAGGTCGCTATGTGTTTCAGAAGATGTATTGATAAGCAAGAAGGATAACCATTCATATATTATAAATAATCATTAATTGCACAAGTTTAGACAATGACATATCCGATAAAGCAATATCAAACATGAAGACCCGCTAGCAAATATGCACCATCACTTCCTATGTTATCATGACAATAACATAAACTAGATTGAATTCTACTATCTATATCAATAGACACCACATAGGAGGATATCGACTAAAGGATTGAAAGATTATCGATTGTCTGAGATAAACCACATCTTGTAGAAACACAAAAGCATCAGTGATTATATCACAAGCTATTGATGAATGAGGCATCAGTCATGGATAATAAGTACAATGTATCCTTAAGTATTAACAGGAATGGAAGTCAATTTGAAGATCAAACTCCATTACCAGCAATCAACCAATAAATGGACAATTATCAGAAAATGATATCGACTTATATCAGAGTAGAAAGATTGGATATCATCATAACAATATGGGATAAGGCAAGAGTTAATATCGATTGACTAAATACTAATGATAGTTAGACCAAACTAATACAAACACAATGGATGTTAACTACTGGTTGCACTACCAATTAGGGAAGATTACCTTCATAAAAAGGTTTGATATTGAGTCAATCTGGGAGTTATCTATGATCAGAAAATAATGAAATAATATTATGTGAACTGTCGGATTATGGAAAGGTGTGCTTAACAAAGGGACATGGAGGAAGAAACAAGACACGTCTCATTCATAGCATCTCTTCATTTGTTAAAGACAATATAAGAATGCATTCTCGTCAGTCACTCAAGGCATCATTAGAACTTTATTTACTTATCCATATTTGGATATACTCAATAGAGCATCTGCCTTTGGCAGTTTGGTTTCAAGTTTATCATTGCAGATCAGAGACAACACCATGATTGCACAGATAGAAAGGATAGTCAGAAACAACATCAATATTTGAAGTTGCAAGCATATAATTCAGAATCTGAAATAGCAACATATCACTCATAGCGATATTACACATTTGCATAATTACATCATCATATCAGACACAACAAATACATTGCTGTAAGCAATACTTATTGATTGTATATCGATATTGTTTATATCAGACATAGCATCATTATACTATCACTATAAGTGATAGGAAACATCATATTCATAGCATATTTCATATCATTATATCCGACAGTGCTATTAAACATATTGGTATCAATATCATCTTGCACACATATTGTGATTGAATCTGAAATAGCGGTTGATATCTTAAGTAACCTCCATTACTTAGTTTAATTGTAAGTATCTGATAGAGTAAGTCTGAGAAGTGGAGTAATTGTTCCTGTTTTCCAAGTTAGCCAAAAAGGGGACATTACAGACAATCACTGTGAGATGTCCTCATGTGTGACTGTCCTTGTCACAAATGAGGACATCTCACAATGACTGTCCCTTGTGTAATTCAAGCGGCAATTACACAAGGGACAGTCACTGTGACATGTCCTCATTTGTGACTGTCCTTACAGTGAGTGTACATTATCATGTTGTCTTTAGAGTGACTGTCCTCATTTGTTGAAGAAGAAAAGCATTAATGTGGTTCAATAGCAATACATTCAAGTGACAATTACACAAGGGACAATCACTGTGAGATGTCCTCATGTGTGACTATCCTTGTCACAAATGAGGACATCTCACAATGACTGTCCCTTATGTAATTCAAGTGGAAATTACACAAGGGACAGTCACTGTGAGATGTCCTCATTTGTGACTGTCCTTACAGTGAGTGTACATTATCATGTTGTCTTTAGAGTGACTGTCCTCATTTGTTGAAGAAGAAAAGCATTAATGTGGTTCAATAGCAATACATTCAAGTGGCAATTACACAAGGGACAATCACTGTGAGATGTCCTCATGTGTGACTGTCCTTGTCACAAATGAGGACATCTCACAATGACTGTCCCTTGTGTAATTCAAGCAGCAATTACACAAGGGACAGTCACTGTGAGATGTCCTCATTTGTGACTATCCTTATAGTGAGTGTACATTATCATGTTGTCTTTAGAGTGACTGTCCTCATTTGTTGAAGAAGAAAAGCATTAATGTGGTTCAATAGCAATACATTCAAGCGGCAATTACACAAGGGACAGTCACTGTGAGATGTCCTCATTTGTGACTGTCCTTACAGTGAGTGTACATTATCATGTTGTCTTTAGAGTGACTGTCCTCATTTGTTGAAGAAGAAAAGCATTAATGTGGTTCAATAGCAATACATTCAAGTGGAAATTACACAAGGGACAATCGATCACTGTGAGATGTCCTCATGTGTGACCTTTGTGAAGGCAAGTGCCAATTTGTACCCAAGTTACCAATATTGTGGCAAAAGTGGGAATGAAGCATTTAGGGGTCAAATTGGGAAAAGAAGTGTAGAAGTGGCCTATGTGAGGTCTAAATAGCCTAACTAAGTCATGGTTAGGGTCTTATGGTGTTTGAACAATAAGTTTTGAACCAAAATCCCAAAGGTTGTAACAAGTTGTCAATGTTGTCATTCACAACATTGACAACATTTGTGCAAGGGAGCATTTTCGAGTAAGATGGTTATGTAACTATATGAAACCATTGAATTAGGCATCAGATCAACTATAAGAGGCCTCCATCGATCTGTGCAAAAGGTTGGGGGGAAAAACATTTGGAATTAAGAAGATTTGTAGAGTAACACGGTTTTAGTGAATTCTTGAGTTTTTTTGTTTCTTTGTTTTCAGTTGATTAATGGATTAGATAGCTCGCAGTGTCTATTGGAAAAGTTAGTACAAGTTGTTTTTTTATTCTGTGTTGTGTTTTTTTTGAGTTTTGAAGCATTCCAACTAGTTTGTTAATTCTTTTGTTAAGTACCCTATCATTGGTTTGAACCAGGCAGGTTGAACAAATGGAGTCTTAGCTCATCATTCCATTGTCAATTTTGTACGGGCTCTTGGAATGGGTGAGGAGACTCCATGTACTATATGTTTGGAAGGAGGGGCCCTGGGAAGCTCATTTTCTATGTTTGCAATGATGTCCTAGGTGAGTCAGTTGAGCACAGTTAGGGATGACAAATCATTACAAGAAGATTACAACAAGTTGAATGCATTGGTTGCTTCAACTAAAATCTCATGGAGAGGTAGACACACATCTAAAGAAGCCCCAAGTCAAATTAGAAGATTGGGTGAGTTTCTTTGGCTGCTAAGAAAACAAACTCTTAGTCAGACTGTCCAAGTTGTGTCAAAATACTTGTTTTCAGGCATGGCTGTAGCAGTTGGTGTACAAAAAATCTAGGAGGAGAAGACCTTAGATATCTTGGAGTTCTCAATAAAGGGCATCTGAATCCTAAGCCCTTTAGGTGGCTTAATATAAACAAAAAGGCTTGACAAAGGCCTAATTGCTAGCAGCCTATTTTTGGGTGCAATTGGCATGCATGGTTTGATGAACCGGATTGAAGTACTGATGAAAAGTATAGGTGAAGGAGTAATATTGAAACCAATAGAGGTCCTAGTGGCCAGCCTCTCCATGGAGTAAAGTTCTAGTTGAATGTGTTTCAATTTGTGAAGACAAGACTAGGAGTGTCCTAGTAGCTAGATTGGTATTGAGCAGAGTTCGTTGTATTTCTTGTTGGTGTGCACTAGTTGAAGGAGTGGGATCTTGGGTAGAGATACCTAAAGAGTGTAGGGATAGTTAAGTACCCTATCAAGTCAAAACATTGGCCTAAAGAGACCCTAGTGAAGGATAGGGAGTGAGCAAGACAAAGTGTTACATCAATTAACAAGATCATTTTTTGGTAATTGTGTACATTATCATGTTGTCTTTACAGTGACTGTCCTCATTTGTTGAAGAAGAAAAGCATTAATGTGGTTCAATAGCAATACATTCAAGTGGAAATTACACAAGGGAATATCACTATGAGATGTCCTAAGTGTGACTGTCCTTGTCACAAATGAGGACATCTCACAGTGACTGTCCCTTGTGTAATTGCCACTTGAATGAGGACAGTCACTGTAAAGACAACATGATAATGTACACAAGTACCGTGAACGTAGTCGCAAGTTAGGGCTGTTTCATTGCATACCCGAAAAAATGAAGACATTACAGTCCACAAAACGTTTGTGCTTGAAAGATGAACAAATAAAATTAAACTTCTAAATAACCAAAGCCGCTAACAATAAATTCAACACAGATATGTCCTCATTTCTAGGTATTTTAGCTCTCTAACAGCTGAATACCAGATTACATAATAATGACAAAAGAAAAATAAACCCAACGTACTCAGAAATTGTAGCTGTGATTTCGCGGAGGGAATCTCTCTCGGTGCTGTTGAAAACACAAATGACAACGTTCTTGGTTTTTTTGCCCTTATATCCCGATGTGATTTCGCGGAGGGTTACGGTGCTGTTGAAAACACAAATGACAACGTTCCTTTTTTTTTTTGCCCTTATATCCCAACAACATCGCAATTGCAAGTTAGGGCTGTTTCACTGCATACCCGAAACAATGAAGACGTTACGGTCCACAAAACGTTTGTGCTTGAAAGATGAACAAATAAAATTAAACTTCTAAATAACCAAAGCCGCTAACAATAAATTCAACATAGATATGTCCTCATTTCTGGGTATTTTAGCTCTCTAACAGCTGAATACCAGATTACATAATAATGACAAAAGAAAAATAAACCCAACGTACTCAGAAATTGTAGCTGTGATTTTGCGGAGGGTTACGGCACTGTTGAAAACACAAATGACAACGTTCTTGTTTTTTTTGCCCTTATATCCCGATGTGATTTCGCGGAGGGTTACGGCGCTGTTGAAAACACAAATGACAACGTTCTTATTTTGTTTGCCGTTATATCCTGATGTGATTTCGCGGAGGGTTACGGTGCTGTTGAAAACACACATGACAACGTTCCTTTTAAATTTTGCGCTTATATCCCGACAACGTCGCAATTGCGACAGTGACAAATGTATTGTCGTCGCAAATTGCGACGGTGTCGGGCTATATTTGAAAAAAAAAGAGCAAAACCACATGACATTTGCCTGCCGTCGCAAATGGCCGTCGCAATTTCACCCCAAATGTATTAGTGATTAGTTTTCGAGCCTACAGTTGGAGATGCAGGTAGATCTCATAGAGCCTTTGTAGTAGGGAATGATCCTCAGTGTTTGAACCCTAAGGTAGGAAAGAGTCTGATGGGACCTACTCAGTGATCCTTGTTTTAGTTTTCTTTTTAGTGCAGTCAGGTTTATGGGACTTATATCCCTACTTGTTCTAGGCTTCTAGAAGTAAGCCTAATCCTAGGGGGGGTGGATGTAGTACCCTACCTGTAGTTTTCTTTTAGTTTTCTTTCTATTTCAGTTGTATGACCGAATTCTTTTAGGTCACTTTTGATGTGATAAGTTAATATTTAATAAATGATGATCCTGGATTATGTTCATTATATGTGTATCATGTGATTGCTTAGATTAGATGTTGATGTCTTTATGATGTTATATTTTTGTTTTATATCGATTTATGGTACTGACCCCATACTTGCATGTGTATGGTTATCATGTATGTGTGTATCTGTTTGATGTGTTTGTGTGGTAGAGGACGGAGATGTAGTTACTTGCATAGTCGAGATCCACATGTTTGATCGTACCCTATCATTGTCTACTATATATTATTGTATGTACATGCTTCATCTTGTGATGACATGTTTGTAGGTACAGGGTATCATCTTCCCTGAATCGGCAGGAGTGAGCATGCCCATAAATACTCATCTCAATGGTAAAGAGGGGAGATAATCGACATACCCAAAACCCTGTCCTAAGCCTATTTATCTTAAGTGTTGGATAAATATCTATTGACTACCCTATCCGAATTTGTCAGGTTGACAAAGTTCATGGATCCCTTCCTTGAGCTAGTTTTGTTTTATTTGATGTTCTTGATTTATTGCTTTTTGAGTATGTGGTTTTTTATAGTCATAAAAATTAATATTATAGTTGGAAAATAATATTAAATTTAATTCCTATGTTTCTGTATGATTATTAATTAATTAAAAATCAAATATTAGGATATTTGGATTTAATTAATTAATGGTGTGAAATTAGGATTAATAATGTTCCATTAAATATTAAATAATTAATCGCATGTTTTAATTGTGCTCTGAATATTAAATTATTTAAGGAGAGATTATAATAATAACATGTGCTTTATTAAGTTTGAATGTGATTTGTTTCAAAGAGGTGACAACTTGTCTTTAGGAGTCTAAGTTGAGTTGTGCACAATTAAAAGATATTTTTAATTATTAATTGGTAATTTCTTTCAACTCTAGAGTGTGAGTTTGATTAGGAGTTGTTTTGTGAGTCATCTAGGGTTTGCATGAATGGTGGAGTTGAATCCCTAATAAGAGGAATTTGCATTCATTTGGATTCAATCAGGTTGTTGGAGATTTGTGGAGAGAGCTTTTGGAGAATTTTAGATATTTTTGTGATTCTTGAGCTTTGTGTGTGTGCTTGAGTGTTTCTGGGTAAAGATTGCTTGTATCTGGATTTGGACAAGTTGCATACACTGTGATTCAGATCTGCATGATTGAGTTATTTTGTTGACAGATCTGGGAGTTTCATCATTCTACATGCATTTTATTATAGTTGCTGGCATTGGAATTGAGGTAGGATTTGAAGAAACCTTCCTGTAATTTTATCTGTAGAATTTTCAGTGTTTTCACATGCTTGTTTTGATTTATTGTTATGGATCTGTTTTCAATTATGCTTTCAATTTGGGTGTTAGAAAACCCTTAAAATTATGGCTTTTAGTTTATTTTATGACTTGGCATAGTAGGGTTATGCTGTCAAAATTTCATGAGAAAGTTCACTATAGAACCCTTAGAAAATGAAAAATTAAACTGACTATAGTTCAAACTATTGAATAGAAAAAATAAATAAATGGGCTATTGAGAAAAATCAATTTTGGCATGGAAAAATACATTTTGTGTAAAAAACCCAATCTCTGTCAAAAAATGACAGTAGGAAAAAAAAATACCACAGTAAAAAAAAATTGCCAGCAAATAGAAGAGAATTACTATAGCAAATGGAAATTGTAAATGAAACTATAGAAGAAAATACAAAATAGGAAAAAGACAAATTTCCATATATTTTGCAAAAATAGCTTATATTTCCATTTTTGGTAAATATATTACAGGCTCTATTATTTCCGTTTTCAAAAATATCATTTATATTAAAAAAAAGAAATCAAAAAGTTATTGTCAAAATATATATGTATATTTTATTGTTTCTTAAAAAAATTAGCAGTGAAAAATAAATTATAATTTATTAATGGCAAGTTGTTTGGATTGAAAAAGTTAAAAAAAAAATTAAAAAAATATAAATTTTAATAAGGGGAGGGCACGGGAATCAACCCGTACCCTACCCGCTCGGCAGGGCCTGCACCGCTACCGGTGGTACTATTAGTACCATGCCGTAGGGTAGCCACTACTGGTGGTACGAATGATACTGTGTGACAGAGCCTCTGCCGGCCGACAGTACCCTTGCTACCAATCGACAGTGGGGGGGCCCCACCTTGTTTTTTTTAAACAAACAAAATTTTGTTTCGCATGTTTTTTTTATAAAATAAAATTTATTTTTATATATTATTTCATAATTAACATTTTCAATAATAATAATTATTTTATAATAATAATTTATTAATAGATTTTAGTTTTAATTAATAATTTTTATAAATGATTATTATTTAAATAATAATAATTTTTATTAATAAATTTTATTAAATATTGGTAATTATGTTGGTAATTTTTATAATAATTGTTATTGTTGGTTTAAATTAATATTGGTAAATTGTATATTAATAATTGTTTTTTTTAATTCAATATTGATTAAAAGTATTGTTGGATTTATTAGGTCTTTGTATTAAATTTATCTTTTGGTTTTTATTATGAGTTTAGTGGATTTTGTTTACTAAACGTTTTAGTAAACTTAATTTAATAAGTTAATTAAATCTGATTGGCAAATAGATTAGGTTTAGATTAATTGATTGAATTTGAAATAATCAATATTTAAATCTAGCCTAGGTATGATGTACAAGATGTTTAAATATACCATAGATGTGATTGCAATAGTGTGTGAAATTGGACTTTGATTTATTATTGAAACGTATGTATTGTCTTATAAACTGTGCATGCATCTTGTTATACTAAAATTGGTTGTTTTATACAATATGGTTTTATCTTTCTTGGATGTTGGGTTTTATCTATTTTATGGGTGCTAGATGACCTAGGAAAGATAGAGGCTTGGAAATTGTCTTCTATGTTCATGTTATTTCTTATGTTTGGCGTGAGTGTGATTTGTTTTATATCCCAATTGACCTTATAGGCTCATGATGTACTATGTGTTCAGTGATTATGTTTATATAGTCAATCCTGATTTCTGTGATGATTTCAGAAGTGTGACTATTTGATTTTATCTATGTTAGATCTAGGAGAGATTTGTGAGCCTAGGGTAGTTTACCTGATCATGTAGTAGGAGGTGGCTTGCAATAAGTGTCGGGGCCCACAAGTGGCTGCCAGGATCACTTATTGTAAGTATCAATAATCAAGTGATAACCTAATATAATTAAGGGGTATTTAAATGAACCTAAAAAGACAAGAGTCCTCACCCATGCTTGAGTGCTAGTACAGACTAAGCTAGAGTTGAGAAGATGAATAGCCCTCTTTAAAGAGATGAGTTGACATAGTTGATGACTTCATTTGTAAGAGAGGTCATTGATACCGTGTATGGTCACTTGGGTGTCGAGATCCAGAGAGATTACTAGGACAAAACTCAAGGGTTAGACGTACATGATGACACCTTCCTATGCATAGTCTGGTTATTCTACATGTGTCGGTTTCCTTTGGATTAGTGAGTTGTGTTAGGAATGAATGCTAAAGCCTTTGGCAGTCATTCTTTAGCAGTGGTTGTTGCATTCATGACTATGATTGTCATTGATGTCAACACAGTGTTATTCTGGAGTTTAGCAGAGAAGAAGGCACAGTTTTATTTTGTGCACATGTTATATTACAAATTGAGTTATGCACAGTTGATGGTATGTTCTTTGGTGTGTTATTAACCTATGGTTAACAGTGCAAAAAGAAATTCATTTATTCATGAAAGTTATAAGCATTTTGGTGGAAGCAGTATTCTGGTAGTGTTCCTGAGTAGCGATTTTTGGTAATCGGAAGGTATCTCCTCATCGGGATGGAATTTGATTTTGCGCAGTTAAAGGGAAGTTTGAGACTCATTTGTGGTGACGTGGTTCATAGTGCAAACTTTGAGGTCACACCATTGGAAAGTTACAATATCTGGAAGCCGACAGTTTTTATGTAATTTTGATGTAGCGTGTTGAAATTATTATTTTATATTTGGATGCCGACTCATTTGTAATTATTTGAGTGTGGTATAAAAGAAGGAATGTTTTCCTTATTGAAATATGGGATTGTAATAGTTGTGATATGAAATTGTGAAAGTTGTGATGCGAATATATGCATGAGGTGAAGAATAGAGCTAATTCAGTGGTGAAGAAAGACTTGCGAAGTACAAAGATCTGGATTTGTGATCTTGTGTAGCAGAGAGTGCGATTTTGGCACAGTGTGAAGGAGGTAACATGTTTCATATTATTCTATTGAATAATCTTAAGATTTGTTAAACAGTGAGTTCAGAGATCTTGCCTTGAAGCTGTTTGGGCAGTGGGTCCTTCTGTCTTCCATAACTCCTAACAGGGTTAGAATCTTTTAACAAGGATTCAAAATCTCCTAACAGAGATTCATATGTACTGAATGTATTTCATAAGACTCCTAACAGGGTCCATCCTCTCACAAGAAAATTTCATATTAGTGCATCATTTTGTGGGCATCATTCCCACCGGGGTTTACTCTTTGATCAAGAGGTTCCCTAGTTAACATATCTTATGTTATTGTGTCATTGTGATGGTTATCTTTCTATGGTTGGTTACTGCATTGATTATATGGTTTAAAACTGTTGAAGTTGATAAATGGTTTAATTATCAGATAACTGATTCACCCCCCCTCTCAGTTATCTTGGGGATCTTTGATTTCTAACAAGTTGTACCTATTACTTTGTTTTGTATACCTTGAGTTAGAGTGCTTTCAGGATCCTTCTTCTTAGAGTATATGCTTGTTTTGTATTGGTTATCCGATTGGGGTTTGTTGTTATCTCCTCAGCACAGTGGGGTAGGCCTTTGTGGTTCTACATGGACGGGTGGTAGTGATTCTTTACCATTTGAGATTCAACGTCCTGGTGCTGGTGCTTGATGGTGATTATATAGTTGGATTCCTTGTGATGCTTCATTGATGTTTCTTATCATATCTTCATTATTTGTAATCTTGTATTAGTGTATCACATGTGATACCTAATCTGGACATTGTTCTATTATAGTTAGATTTATTACTACATACCCTGCGACATGTGTAGTGAATGCTAGTTTATTTATATGTCATGGATGTCCATGAGAATTGTATTTATTGATATCATGTAATTGTAATTTATATGTTATGGAATCTTTTGTTATCATTCTTTAGTTATGTTTTGTTCTTAAGTAATTCTACATCATGGAACCCTTGAGTCTTGTAATCTGTATTGGATGTTGTTTCAATGTGAGTTAATGGTAATTGCTTCCACACTATTGTTTATCTTGTATGTTAACTTTAAAAAAAAAATAAATTATTCACCAAACTTAGTAGCATGTTTTAGGTTAACTTCTCTTGGGTTCCCTAGCAGGGTGTTACAGTAAAGAACGCTAATAACATTCTATCCTTGAAGATCGTGGTCCAAATTTGGTCCAAGGCCTGATATTAGGGTATTAGCAGGAGATTTGATTTTGTGGTCAGTTTGGATCATTTTTGAATCCCAAAATGATAGAGTAAGCATAAAAACACCTTATCACTCCTCATTTTGTATACCACAACCATACTCAAGCATTTGCAATTAAAGCTATTAAGATTTTCAAGCAATCAAGAGTAATTGAGCAATTGGATTCAAGATTTGAAGACAAGCATCCAAGATCAAGATCTCCAAGTCTCCAATTCCTCAAGATTATTCACGTCAAAGGCAATCTTCTCCAATTGAAGCAATTTCTCTCTCATGATGTCCAAGTAAAGGAATTATCAATCAACAAAATAGATCCTTCATCCACATTCTCTCTTCTTTATTGCAAGCAATTTTCAAGCATATCTACATTCAAGATCTAGGAATGGCATTCATAGATCTATGCATTTGTGAGGCAATCCTTGATTCTACATCACATTCCAAGGTCAACTCTTTGGATTTCAAGCACATTCAAGCATCTTCATGGATATGAGTGATTTCTACATTTGTTCATGAGGGTTTATGTAAGGTGAATTTAACATTTACCTTTTTTACAAAATTTCTTATGTAATTTATTTCCATTTTCAAGGTTGATTCTTAAATAGGGGTTTGACTAAGAAAAACCCCTTTAAACAACCTTTTCTCCATTTTAATGTGTGCAAGAACATGTTACGGAGAAATCAAATGGAATTCAAAAAGATCAGACTTAGTCGAAGAGATCTAGAAAAATTCAGCCAAAACCCCCTGGTATGGAGTTTTGTCTCCATATATACAAGTTTCTCTTTGTACCCTACATTTTTTTAGATCAGATTTTACCTACGAGTCAGATCTGTACTCTAATTTCTATTTATGTACTTTTTTTCTCATCATCAATCCCTATCAATCTATTATTTCTGTGTGTGTGAAAATTGTACCTGGTCTGTAGACACAACACTTTAGTAAAACATTAGAGGTTAGCTATAATCAAAATCATGCAAAATTGAAATCTACTCTAACCAAGCAATTTATTGCCTTATAGTAGGTGCGAGATTAATGTTCTCAGATTGTAATCGAGATCAGTGACCTAGACGACACCTAAACGAAGGATTTGAATGCAATTGATCTAGATATGAATTGAATGCAATTAATCTTTTTTTTTTATATATATTTTCTATGCAATAATAATGAAAAACTGATATGAATCTATGCTAATATGAAAATTGATATGCAATGCTAATCTAGAAATGGTATGATATGAGAATGAAAATTCTAACAATAATATGAAAGCTATAAATTTGAAATTGATCTCACAAAGCTTTGAATCCTCAAATTTATCTTTCAAGCTCCAATTGTGCAAATTCTCCAAATCTGATATGCTATGATTCCTGTAGAGTAAGTTTGCAATTTTTGAGATATGAATTATGAAGAGCTAAAGCCTTGGTTTTATAGAAATCTAGGGCTTTGGAGGTGCATGAGAAAAAGCCACAAATCACTCAAATAACTCAGGTTGATTTTTGAGTTATTTTTAAATAACAGATAATTAAGTCACAAAAATCATGCAAAAGCACAGTTCAACTCGAATTAGAAGTTTAGATCAACTTTAAAACTCAAAAAGATGTCGAGTTTCAAAAAAGCTAACAACTTGCATTGATTTTCCAATTTGAGTTTAACTGGTCCTTGAATGTGCACATGGATAATTATGATTTAATAAATAAATAAAGTGATTTATTCTCCACTTAACTGATTTTTGAAATAAAATAATTAATTTATGGGTTAATTAACTATTTTATCAAACTTTTATTAAAAACTATATTATTAAATAATGACAACTTGCTTTAATTAATTAAATAAGAATTTAATCAATTATTCATAGGATATTGGATTTATTGTCAAAATTAAATAATACAATTAATAATAGATAGAATTAAATTTAATTACATAATTAAGTGGCAAGATATTAAATCTAATTAATTAAATATGAAAATATTCAATTAATCAAACTTAGGATAAATGTGATTTATTGCCAAATAATTATTAAATTAAAGATAATTAAGATAATTAGGAATATTGCTAGTAATATTCTCCGATGCAAAATTTAAGATAATCAATTATGATTCGATGATGTTTAGATGTGCCTTAGATTAGGACTTTGATGTCGATTTCGTTCGAATTGTTGATATAGAAGATTAATGAACTTATAGCCCATTTTTGGGGTATTACATTTTTCCCCTCTTTGAATTACTGTGCGAAGCGCAGTGGTTCAAAGATAGTATGTGTTTGATAAAGATATGAAACTGATTGAAAATTGATAATTGATATGAGACAGAAGCTGATTGAAAGATTTGATATGGAGATAATAGGTCCTGAATGACCAAAGATAATGTTCACTATAGTAGCGATGAACCGATGATTGCGAAAGAGTGTCAAAATGCCTGATTCCAAACCTTAGGATTGCTAAGAAGTGAGTGACCGGTTCTAGACTCGATTGTCTTAGCAGAACTAGCAGGTATCACATCCGAATCCTTTAGTTGCCGAAGAACCAAGGAAAGAACACTATGATCCGATGGTTGCAAAAACTGATACAGTTTACAAGATTAGGAGAATACCAGATTAATATGGATCTTGATGAATCTGATATGCCCCAAGTGATGATAGATTTGCCCCGAGCAATGAGCACTTTTGATGAATTAGTAACTAGATGTGATTGTTTGTCTTAATCACTGATGAAAGATATTGATAGAAATTGATTTCCATAAAGATATGATTTCAAATTTGATTACAGACTTTGAATGATGTGCAATACCATGCCCCCTTCGGGATTAAAATTGAAATCTGACAAGAAAAGTCAGCGTTAAATGGTTTAGAAGCATGTAAATTGATTTGAGAAGTGGTTAAACACGTCCGGGAATGCATTCTGCATCGTTTAGAGGTCCAGACGACCAAGTTTGACTAGGTTTGACCATTAGTTGACCATGGTTGACCAAGTTGAAATTTTGATAGTTTGATGTAAGATAATCAGTTAAGTTGAATATTGGATTTCTGTGATATATATATATATATATATATATATATATATATATATATATATATATATATATATATATATATATATATATATATATATATATATATATATATATATATATATATATATATATATATATATATATATATGGGTATGTGCAAGATCATGAGGGGCCAAAAAGTGGCGATGTGAAAAATATTCACTTTTCACTCGTCCAAAAGCGCATGAAAACACTTGTTGAATTTTTAGTAGGCCTGGGTGTCAGTACACCTAGGCAAACCTACCACCAAAGCACATGCCTAATCGGGTACCCGATACCATATTGGGTACCCAATATGTTATCATGTACCTGATACCTATGGCATAAATTTGAAACCCGCGAGCCCTTTTCCTCATTTCTTTTCACATTTTTGCTTGGGAAAATGGCTTGAAATATCATATACACGATATATTTTTGGGTATTTGATTTTGGCAACAACAAATTCGACTCTCCAGCATATTCGGTAAGTAAATTATTTGTATATTTTGATTATTTTATTTCATTTTCATGCTAAATGTAATTTTTTTTTGTTGAAATAGGGTTTTGTATTTATATTTGTAATAATATATGAAATCAGATTGCAATTTAGATTTTTTATTTATTTAATTAGACATGGCTGACAATAATGAAGAAAATAACCCTCCTACACCAAATAACGATCCCAAAAATAATCCCCTGTGTCAAAACCCTTGATCTTTAGAAGATTTGATACAAGATAATTTGAACACAATACGAGGTTTCCAAAACACATATCAAAATATACCTACATTAGGTCTCATGCTTGCCACACTAAATACAATTGTTGAAAATATTGACACACTCACGCAGCAACATAATGCATTGCTCTTCATTGGCGTGATGATATGCACGTCCAATTTGATGACAGGCTTGGCCATGATGGGATTGCGGCCCTTAATATAAGTAAGGAAGATATAGCCACCCTTTTTGTCAATACTAAAACCTAAATACAAGTTGACCCCAAAAAACTCAAATTATCAATAAAATGGTGCACAAATGAAGCAATGGGCACACACTTTTGGGATCGCTGGTGGATTTTTTTTGATAAACCACCCCATAGCAATTTGGAGGTCCCATTTTATTTCATAAAAAAATTATATGCTGAGTTTGTGCTTGGTCACCATGTTAATTATTGGAGTATGAGGCCCAACATAGGCATAGGCGGAGGAGCTCCTTAGACTAGGCCAGTTGCCTAGTGCAAAAGGCCACTACATTTGTCCCCCCCACTGATGTCGCACCCCAGCATCCTAATATCATTGCAGAGGCTGTCTCATAGACTATTAGGGTCATTCATTTGCTGAGTGATCAATTGATCACGCAGACTAGGTCAGTGTTGCCTCCTGGTGTGGATGATGCTGGCGCATCGACATCTCGTTAGAGTTCACATGTATGCGAGCCCCATATTTGCATTATATGCAAGAATATGTGCCTCAGACTGCTTACTGATGCTGATACATATTAGTATGTTATTGATGAGGAGGATATAGGAGACACAACTACAGAGGCTGCAACACCTCATGGAGCATCTACATCTCATGAGAGTGTGCAGGAGGTGTACGCAGAGCCATGGACTCCTGTTGATACGGTAAGAGTAAACATTATAAATAAATTTGTCACATGACTTATGTAATTTAAAAATAATTTATTTATTTAGATTAGTTTTAATGATTGCATGCACTTATGTATATATATTTTTTCTATTTATGTTCAGTCGATGACACAGGAGGAGGTGAAACAGGTGGATGAGTCCACACTTTCGACCATTTCATTTGGCCTTGATGACTATACGGTATATTATAAATTATGTACCCATTAGTTTTTTTTTATATCATTTGGTGTACATGCTTAAATCTCTATCAATTAGAGCAATAAAATTCATACATTTATTAATATATTGTCATCTTGCAGGCTACAACCGATGTTAGTGGGGGGCACGAGGGGGTTCCTTCATCAAGTGTCGACAAAGGAAAGGTAATTAATTGTTTAAGATTAATTATGCATGCATATGTATGCCACTTGTGTGTAGTAATAAATATTTTACTTGCACTTTATTGTATAGGGTGTGGCTATTGATGATGTCCTGTCACCGGTTCGGGAGCGTAGGGTTATAGGCATCTCGATTCAGAGTGATAGCTTGATTGTACGTAGACTTTTACATATTGTTATTTATATTTTGCAACTAGGGTTGTTATGATGAAGTACATTGATATATAATTGACAATCTTTTTACTCTCATAGGTTACTCTGAGTGTGAGGGAGGGCCCACAAGAATCTTTCATATCTTTGTTGACCCATCCCACTATTCCAGAGGAGGGATCACCATATGTAAGTTTTAATTTTAGTTCAATCAATTTGTAATTTTATTATACTATCATCCTAATTTGTGGATTTATTACTCTATGTTGCACCACTCTACTAATCTCATTATTGCAAATATATATTTATAGGTCAGAGTTGGTATTGTTGGCATGGTCCCTTCGCTACCCATGACTTATGCTAGGACACTTGATCGTGGTAGACGAACGAGAGGCCAAGTACAAATATTTGTATTCAATTATAATTTTAATTAAATTAGTGTTTGAATTATGAATTTTATATATATATATATATATATATATATATATATATATATATATATATATATATATATATATATATATATATATATATATATATATATATATATATATATATATATATATATATGTACAAATCATATAAAGTAAGCAATCTAACTTGGGTTTGAACTCATTTTTGATGTAGGATCAATCAGAGCCCAACACTTCTTCAAAGAGGCTACATTTCGATGATCCCCCTACAACATAGGATGTAGTTTTAGTTTTGTGGTCATTTAGAGATGCCACTTGGCACATTTTGAAATGGCATATATGCCACATTGTACACCTTAAAACATTGATTTTGTAGACATTTTGAAATGGCATGTGCCATATTTATATATGGAGATACTTTTGATACATTTGATACTTTGTATATATAGAACATGTTCATTTTTATGTTATATTTGTGCCATCTTTTGTATACATATTTATTGGGTAAAAGCACAAAGCTGTGTCACGTTTTAGGACAACTTATCAGCACAGCTGAATTTGAGTATTTATAACTAAAATTATTTTTTTATCAAACATATGGTCTAGCTAGATTCATTCTAGCTAAGTTAGATAAGTTCTTCACCTTTTCCAATTGGAAATATCTATTAAATGCATGTTTTATAACAATTACTAAAGAAATATAATTATTTCAGAAAAATGATGTTTCAATAACTCTTACTATTTTTAATGATATTTTTTTACAAATATAAAAATACCCTTTTTTAGAGCACAGAGTCAAGATTATCATTATATAATTTTTATAGTATTTTAAGTAGATCTAATATATTATAATTTCAAAATACTGCAAGTAGGTATTTTAACATTCGAGAACAAGATGCTTTAAAAATAGAAAAAAATAGTAAAGCTTATCAAAAAAATTGAAAATTTATATTTAACACTAGAGGAGAGAGTTATCTTTAAGAGTGTAATTTATTTTTTGAATGGTGTACATTTGATAGGGGAAATTTGACGCGAGATGAAAACTGTCGATTTCAGGTATGTTCGACTTTGAGTAGTTATAACAGAGAAAATATAAATTGAAAACTAATTTTTCTTCTTTTCTAAACTAGCTATACATTTTATCTATGACATATTTTGAAATCAAAGGAAAAAAAGATTATTTGCATATATTTTTTTGGTGCGGACAAGACCCTCGTTTTTCAGCATTTTTCAGCAAGTAAAAAATAGACTTAAAATTTTTTAAAACTATGTGAATTCTTGTTCAAAAAAAAAAAAAAAAAAAAAAGGCATAAACTTCATCCACTTTTACACATTTCATTAGTTTACATCATCTCCAAATTTTAAACATAAATGTCATTTTTATGTCATTAAAGTTAAAAATTTTGTGTGTTGACCTTTTCCTTTATAAAAGTGTGACACAACTTTGTACTTTTACCCTATTATTCATGTTTATGAAATTAAATGGTGAATTTATATCTTGACTATGATTATCATTATGATTTAAATTATATCTTGTTGAAGTTACATTTGTTTTTTTTACTCTGAAATACCTTGTTCATGGAGCTTATTATGTTTGAGGTTTAACTTCTATATATTTCCTATGTTCTTATGTTTCATACAATTATATATACTCACTTGAGCCACTTAGTACTACATTGTTTCAATACTATGTATATACTCACTATGTATATAACTCATCATATTGGGGTTTGTCGATACCTCTCATGAGGTCTGAGATACGATCCATGAAAGATCGCTGCCTAATCGTGCTTAGTGCACCTTGGGGTCACTTGGGTCAAGCGTGGTCGCGAGCATTCCAGTGACTCCATGGGAGGAACAGGGTTTTCATTGGCATTTACCCAACCAACCGGAGCCAATGGAGTAGATGATTTGATGCAATGTCAGATGGTTTGAAAGATACGCTGCTGAGCCACTTTCAACTAACCCTCATTGTAAGTTTTGGCATCGACTGAGATTGCTTTGCCAAACACAAATGAAGTTGAATCACCCAAAACCAAGAGAGGTTATTGTAGACCTCAGAAACATGATCCTGTAGCCCCTGATAGTTTGTCGATACCTCTCACGAGGTCCGAGATATGAGCCACAGAAGATCGCTGCCCAATCGTGCTTAGTGCACCTTGGGGTCACTTGGGTCGAGCGTGGTCATGAGCGTTCCAGTGACTCTGTGGGTGGAACGGGGTTGTCAATGGTGTTTACCCAGCCAACTAGAGCCAATGGAGTAGATAGTTTGATGCAATGTCGGATGGTTTGAAAGATACGCTGCTGAGCCACTTTCAATTGACCCTCACTGCAAGTTTTGGCATCGATTGAGATCGCCTTGCCAAATGCAAATGAAGTTGAATCACCCAAAACTAAGAGAGGTTATTGTAGTCCTCAAAAAAATGATCCCATAGCCCCTAACGGTTTGTTGATACCTCTCATGAGGTCTGAGATACAAGCCACGGAAGATCGCTGCCCAATCGTGCTTAGTGCACCTTGGGGTCACTTGGGTCGAGCGTGGTCGCGAGCATTCCAGTGACTCCGTGGGTAGAACAGGGTTGTCACTAGCATTTACCCGGCCAACCAGAGTTGATGGAGTAGACGGTTTGATGCAATGTCAGACGGTTTGAAAGACACGTTGCTAAGCCACTTTCAACTGACCCTCACTGCAAGTTTTGGCATTGACTGAGATCGCCTTGCCAAATGAAAATGAAGTTGAATCACCCAAAATTGAGAGAGGTTATTGTAGATCTCAAAAATAAGATCCCGTAGCCCCTAATGGTTTGTCGATACCTCTCACGAGGTCTGAGATACGAGCCACGGAAGATCGCTGCCCAATCGTGCTTAGTGCACCTTGGGGTCACTTGGGTCGAGCATGGTCGCGAGCATTCCGGTGACTCTGTGGGTAGAATAGGGTTGTCACTAGCATTTACCCTACCAACCGGAGCCAATGGAGTAGATGGTTTGATGCAATGTCAGACGGTTTGAAAGATACGCTGCTGAGATACTTTCAACTGACCCTCACTACAAGTTTTGGCATCGACTGAGATCACCTAGCCAAATGTGAACGAAGTTGAATCACCCAAAAATGAGAGAGGTTATTGTAGAACTCAAAAAAAAATCCTATAGCCCCTGATGGTTTGTCGATACCTCTCATGAGGTCTGAGATACGAGCCACGAAAGATCGCTGCCCAATCGTGCTTAGTGCACCTTGGGGTCACTTGGGTCAAGCATGATCGCGAGCATTCCAGTGACTCCATGGGTGGAACGGGGTTGTCACTAGTGTTTACCCAGCCAATAAAAGTCAATGGAGTAGATGGTTCAATGCAATATCAGATGGTTTGAAAGATACACTGTTGAGCCGCTTTCAACTGAACCTCACTGCAAGTTTTGGCATTGACTGAGATTGTCTTGCCAAATGTAAATGAAGTCGAATCACCCAAAATTGAGAGAGGTTATTGTAAACCTTAGAAACATAATCCTATAGCCCCTGATGGTTTGTCGATACCTCTCACAAGGTCTGAAATACGAGCCCCAAAAGATCATTTCCCAATCATGCTTAGTGCACCTTGGGGTCACTTGGGTCGAGCATGGTCGCAAGCATTTCAGTGACTCCGTGGGTAGAATAGGGTTGTCAGTGGCATTTACCCAGCCAACTAGAGCTGATGGAGCATACGGTTCGATGCAATGTCGGATGGTTTGAAAGATACGCTACTACGACACTTTCAACTGACCCTCATTGCAAGTTTTGGCATCGACTAAGATCGCCTTGCCAAATGCAAACGAAGTTGAATTGCCTAAAACTGAGAGAGGTTATTTTAGACTTGGAAACATGATCCCGTAGCCCCTAACAATTTTTTGATACCTCTCATGAGGTCTAAGATATGAGCCACAAAAGATCACTTCCCAATCGTGCTTAGTGCACCTTGGGGTCACTTGGGTCAAGCGTGGTCGCGAGCGTTCCAGTGACTCCGTGGGTGGAACAAGGTTGTCATTGGCATTTACCTGGCCAACCAGAGTTGATGGAGTAGAGGGTTCAATGCAATGTTAGATGGTTTGAAAGATATGCTGCTGAGCCGCTTTCAATTGAACCTCACTGCAAGTTTTTGGCATCGACTGAGATCATCTTGCCAAATGAAAATGAAGTCGAATCGCCCAAAACTGAGAGAGGTTATTGTAGACCTCAAAAACATGATCCTATAGCCCTTGATGGTTTGTCAATACCTCTCACGAGGTCTGAGATTCAAGCCCTGAAAGATCGCTGCCCAATCGTGCTTAGTGCACCTTGGGGTCACTTGGGTCAAGCATGGTCGCGAGTGTTCTGGTGACTCCGTGGGTAGAACGAGGTTGTCAGTGGTGTTTACCTAGCCAACCAGAGCTGATGGAGAAATTTTTTTGATGCAATGTTAGACGGTTTGAAAGACACGCTGCTAAGCCGCTTTCAACTAACCCTCACTGCAATTTTTGGCATTGACTAAGATCGTCTTGCCAAATGCAAATGAAGTCGAATCGCCCAAAAATAAGAGAGGTTATTGTAGAGCTCAAAAACAAAATCTTGTAGGACCTAATGGTTTTTTGATACCTCTCACGAGGTCTGAGATACAAGCCTCGAAAGATCATTGCCCAATCATGCTTAGTGCACTTTGGGGTCACTTGGGTCGAGCATAGTCGCGAGTGTTCCGGTGACTCCGTGAGTAGAATGAGGTTGTTAGTAGTGTTTACCTAGCCAACTAGAGCTAATGGAGTAGATGGTTTGATGCCAGGTCATACGGTTTGAAAGATACACTGCTGAGCCGCTTTCAACTGACCCTCACTGCAAGTTTTGGCATCGACTAAGATTGTCTTGCCAAATGCAAATGAAGTCGAATCACCCAAAACTGAGAGAGGTTATTGTAGAACTCAGAAAAATGATTTCGTAGCCCCTAATGGTTTTTCAATACCTCTCATGAGATCCAAGATATGAGACAGGGAAGATCACTGCCTAATCATGCTTAGTGCACCTTGGGGTCACTTGGGTCGAGCATGGTTGCAAGTGTTCCAGTGACTCCGTGGGTGGAACAGGATTGTCACTAGCATTTACCTGGCCAACTAGAGCTAATGGAGTAGATGGTTTGATGCAATGTCAGATGGTTTGAAAGATACGCTATTGAGCCACTTTCAACTGACCCTCACTGCAAGTTTTGGCATTGACTGAGATCGCCTTGCCAAATGCAAACAAAGTCGAATTGCCCAAAATTGAGAGAGGTTATTGTAGAACTTAAAAACATGATCCCATAGCCCTTGACAATTTGTCAATACCTATCATGAGGTCTGAGATGTGATCTATAGAAGATCACTGCCCAATCGTGCTTAGTGCACCTTGGGGTCACTTGGGTTGAGCGTGGTCGCGAGTGTTCCGGTGACTCCATGGGTGGAATAGGGTTTTCATTGGCATTTACAATGTCATGAAAGTTAACCACCAACTTATAGTCCACACCATTTTGAGTAACGAAAAAGTTACCCCATTTACTCTCCTGTGTAAACTCATAAAGCACATCACTTGCAGACCATAAAACACATAATGCATTATGGTACATTGGGCAGCTTGCAAGCAGTTGTATCTTACAAATTGAGTAAGTAGTCCTTGGGATCATGTCCTTGTCTACAGTGGAAACAATTAGGTTTTCATTTTGAAATAAGAGAAGAACCAAATGGGAAAGCATGCACACTTCTTTTCTTGATCCAGTTCCGTTGCAATGACTATTAGTGGTATGTTTGAAATTTGAACTGTGAAACTAATCATGATTAAGCTTGTGAAATTTGAACTGTGAAGCTTATTATGTTTGAGGTTTAACTTTTATAGATTGTTTGAAGTGATAAAAAATAATATCCTTAAAGCATGAGAAACAACAATCAAACATGTAAGAATTCAAACCATGCAAATGACATAAGTAAATGACATGTAAGATCCCTTCTTGGCACTATTGGCCACCCATACATGATTTTGGTCATAAGTCCTTATCAAGACTTCTAGGACGTTTAACTTTTAAATCAAATTGATTGTTACAAATTGCCATTATAGGCTTCAAAAGATCTCAAATAACCATTAAGGATCCTTTTGTCCTTCTATCTCTGATTGGATCCATGGTGACCATAGGCATCTTCATAGGTGCTCCTACACAAGTTACAATCCACATACAAAACCAAGTTTATTGGATCAAAATACAATCTAAGAAAGGTGAAATTAATGTATTGAAATTAAGCTTAACTAACTTAGAAAACAATGCACTAAGTTAACTTATTACCTAGTCAAGTGTTCTTGAAGGGTCATCTCTTTGCTTCAGGGTCTCCAATAGTGCTTCATGATCAGTAGTACTAATAGTCCAAAGTTCTTTTGTCTTTGGTCTTCCTTGATGCTTTGACAACTTGACATTTGTTTCTATAACAAGATGTGAATACATGAGAATAGTTTTGTGCTTCTCATAGTCTTCAAATGTGGGAATTCCATTCTTTCTAATCATGTATGTTCGCAACCATGTTCCCACAACAACAACTGAACCAGTAGGATATGTGAACCCATCACCATCTGTCATCAGTTGTACAAGCTTTTGTTTACCTCGTACACAATGTGCTAACCAATAATTTGACCTCTCATCATTCCCCTATGGTGCAACCAATGCAAAAACATCTCCTGGCTTCAGAAGATCTGAAAGATGGTCATACTCAATTGAAGTGTCCATGTCATCATTTTTTATATAGAGTGTCAAAGATAAAGGAGTTAGATACTGTGGAACTCATGTATCCACCCACTCAATTAACTCACAATGATCCCAATCATACTGAAAACAAATGGGGCAAAAACAAGCCAACTCTCATGTCCAAATGGTCCATGTACTACTATTGGAGCTTCGGAATGAATGCATTTTTGAAGATTCTTTTACTATTTGACAATCCAATCTATCTCCTATAGTTTCCTCCTCAACCAAAAAAAAGAATCTACGCACTATAGAATCAAGAGTCCCCCCTGTGACAATGCTAAAGTACACCAATCAACAATAGAATGAGCATCAAGAAGTACAACACCTAAAATCCTCAATTGTTCCTTAACTAGAGCTCTCTTCACACATGCACCTGCTTTGTCATGCTCCCTTTTCCCATGCCCTGACTCAAAAAAACTCCAAATATGAGGTACACCTCTCTCCACATGCATTCTACACAACCAATAAAACATTCTGGCATTCTTAAATTGACCGGTGCAATTATCTGACCAAATGAGATGCATAGCAATACCATTTTCCTACAAGAAGTCAAAATAGTTCTGGAAATAATGTTGAACAAACTCATGAGAGTGAGACCTATCGTCGCTCATATAAAAATGGTACTCTCTGATTATCTTTCACTCATCTTTTGTGCTATCAGGGGAATGTCTATATGTGATGTGTACAAAAATAGCAACCAGATTGGAATTGTAATATTGAGCTTGAGTCTCATTCTGGGGCTCCAATGTATAGTTCTCTGCAAAGTCTACAACGGATATAATAGTTCCAATGGGGAAAGTGTCCTTACATGTCCTAAATTGTTGATCCAACCATTGAGACCCGTGACTATGCCTTGCATACTTGTAAAAAATATTTGTCTTGAAATCTGAGATAAAATCAACAACATTGTATTCTTTTGCAACTAACTCACATCTAGAGCCTTCACCTCCACTCTTCAATGTATATTTCACTATTTCATATACCTTTTTTTGGACGAGTGTCTTTCCAAAATTATGTTCCAAACCCTCATGAAAACATGTTCTAAACTTGGACAAGCCACCACATTCTGAGCACTTGGCATTTAAGCAATCTTTTTTATAAAATAAACAACCATCATCTCTATGACATAAAAATTGATCTAGCAAGTCTCTTGATGATTTGGGAAAACCACTTGCACCACAATCCTCTAGCATTTCATTAGTATGCAAAGTAGAATGAATGGACCATAATAATTCATGATGCATTGAAAACTCAACATGATATTTGCAACAACATGTATTCCGAATCTTAAGGGGTACACAATAAAATGGCTTCACGGATTCAAAAGACCTTTGTGATATTTTCAATGTTGGGTGTGTCTCACACTTTTTTTTATACAAAATTGTTTGACTTACCTCCACATAATGTTTAGGATGTGGAGTGCGGTCTCGATTGCTAACTCTCAACTTCAAGACATCCTTCACATTTTGTGACACTCTTGAGTTAGCATCCCAAAATTGTTGAATTTCATCCTTGACAACATTTGTTATCTTCTTATCGAAATGTGGAAGTCTCCCACCATAAGCCCATGTATCAATTTGAAGCGGATCATCAAATCTTTCTCTTCTTGCAAGTGCTCTACCCAAAGTTTTACGGTCTATATTGAAGTCAACACAAGTTTGTCTCATCAAACGAGCCTTTCTCAATTGATGACTTACTAAGGAGGTTTTAATAACCCTCCGAGAAACTCTCTTGTCTTTTTCTTTGCTAGTCTTCCCAATGCTATTGAGAGCATTGAAAAGATTCTTCACAACAATGGCTTTTCTCTCCATTTTCTTGTTCACACGAATCTTCAATTTCACAAGCATAGGTCTCATCTTTTGCATTGCTAGCAACTGCACAAAAATTTGACATTGCTCAACCAATGTCTTGTTTCCAAAAAATTGATCATAAAGTCTTGAAGCCCACAACCTAATGGTTCTATGTGACCTCTTGCCTTCCCAATTATTCATAATGTTCTCCTCAATTTCAATTAACCATTTAGGTGTTCTTGAAAGCCCCGAATTTGAAGATTGATTATCTTTATTGCAAGGAACTTCATTTCGCATATAATTTGGAGATGTGTAACATTCATGTGGTTCTTGTGCAACATTTTCATTCCCCAAGTCTACATTTTCAATCTCCATCTGTACATTTTCATCTTCATTCCATTCATTATCATTCCCCAAATATACATTTTCATTCCCCAAGTCTACATTTTCATTCTCCATCTCTACATTTTCATCTTCACTCCATACATTGTTATTCACAAAATTAATTTCCATATTATTTTCAAATTCAACATCCTCTTCACTTACAACTACATTTACGGGGTCACCTTGATTAATGTTTAACATACCTTCTCTCCTTCTTCAGTGATTTTCCTTATCTTTTTCCCTATATGCTTGAATTTCTTCATCTGTCTCCTTCCTCTTGCGTTTAGCCTTTTGACGACTGCTGCTTCGCATGGTGAGACCACAAGTTGACAAAAATAAAAAAATGGGCCCCAAATCACATTTTTTTTGTCTGCAATGCGTGAAAAAAGTATGAAATCCCGTGCTTCTCTGGTCTGTGGGGACAGGGAATATTTTGGTCAAATATTACTAGTCCAACATCGGGTATTCGATTACATATCGGGTACCCAATATTTCCAGGCAGATGAAAAAAGGGCGGGAGCAAATGAAAAAATTGAACTTTTACATATAAAATGGGGTATATAATATATAAAATGTATATTATATATATAATAATGTGTGTGTGTATATATATATATATATGTATATATATATATGTGTATATATATGTATATGTATATACATACATACATACATATATATATATATATATATATATATATATATATATATATATATATAAGAGGCATATGATATATATATAATGTATATTATATATATACTAATGTATTATAATATACTAATGTATTATATGTACTAATGTATTATATACTAATGTATATAATATATATATAATACATACATACATACATACATACATACATATATATATATATATATATATATATATATATATATATATATATATATATATATATATATATATATATATATATATATATTTGATAAGGCGTACTAGGACCCCTTGTAATTTTGGCGGTCTGACTATACTGAATAAGTAGATGTCATCATCTGTCCTAGAAACTAGTACTAGTGTACACACTAAATTGTGCACTTCTCTAAGTCATTACTTCCAAGGGAATCCATGAATGGGAAACCTTGAGAAAGTGACCTAGAGCTCCCTAGGCATGGAGTCACAAGGATGTTGATGGTGCTCTCAGCTAGAGCTATTAAGTCTATAACCTTGCTAGTAAACCACACAATGGGAGATTCAATGAAGACAAAGGGAAAGAATGCCAATATCATCAAGAAATCTAAATGAGAATGCAATGTAATGCTATGCTAGAAATGAAAATGCAAGCTAATGCTATGAAAGGAAAGTATTACAAGCCTTGCTAGTTAATCTATGTGAGCTAAACTAGAGCATAAAGGAAACTAAGCTAGATGCCATGAAAGCTTAAACTAAGAATGCAAGAATGAAAGCTAAATGCATGAAGATCTCCAAAGCTCCAAAGTATCCAAGAATTCCCACAACATAAGATTAGTATTCAAAAGATGGATTCTAAAATGAGAAAAGAGCTCTCCTTTTAAAGGAATTGAAAAGGAATGGACCATGAAGATTAAGAGGCAAAAGATTTAATCAAGGATGGAGCTTGAAAGAGGAGAAATCCATGTGCACAAGTTTCCTCCAATGAGAAAATAAGAGTTGACTTTTGTGTCCCATGTGAGACAAAAAGGCCTTTTCTTCTTTTTATAAAATAGGAATAATGCTTTATTTGTGCAACTTAGGATAAGAGGAAAAGTGGGGGCTTTTTATTTAATAAAAGGGGAGGGAATTCCTTTTAAATAAATAAAGACTTCGGATAAAATGGTTAGCCCATAAAAAATAATCGAATAAATGATAGGATTAGGATTTGATCAAAGAAATTGATATAATTGAAAATATCGATTCAGGGATTTGATAAATTGTTGAATGAGGGCCCAAAGTCTAGGCGACCATTTTAGGGTGCATACATTTGCCCCTCTTTGACTAATGTGAGATCGATTTGGGATCACATGCAGTCAAAGAATGAAGTTGAAGTGTGAGATTGATTTGGGATCACAAAATAATCTAGACATGTGTTCGAAAAATGGGAACATATCAAGACAAAGGTAAGCTCATAAAGATAAGCCGAAAGATGAGACCAATGCACCTGTAAATAGGAGATCGTCAAGTCTCAAATAAGAGATAAGAATCTCAAGCTGAGCTGATTGATAAAGCTGAATCAAAGATTGAAGTTTGATAGGTACTGCCCCCTCAAAATCAAAATCAAAATCAGGTAGAGGAGAAACAAAAAATTGATAAACTTGATCAAGTCACTAGAAATCATAATCAAAGGTGAAAGATGATAGGATAACCATCAAGCAGTGAAGACATGCCTCAGTTTGACTAGGTTTGACTAAGAAAGATATAGGATAAAGATGAAGTCAAACCTTAGAGAGATGAAGTGAAGGAGATGAATGGAAGATGAGAAGGTTTGAAAGAGATGGGGATGAAGAAATGAAGATGCCCCAATGAAGATTGAAGGATCAGGCCTTAAATGGTCAGCAAACTGCACAGAAGAAGGAAAAAATTTGAAATGCAATTTTGACTACCAAGATGAACTCGGATTTCAATTTGGAGTTCGAAAATGGATCTAGGACATAGAAATTAGCTAGGGGTGCAATTTTCATGGAATTTTGAGGTGTTTTAAAAATTAGGTCAAAAAGTCAAAATGCTATATAAGGGGCAAAAAGGGTCATTTTCAAAATCATTTGTCTTTTATGATTTCAAGAATCTTGAGGGCTCAGAGAGAGAGAGAATGGCCTAGAAAGAAGTGATTCTAGTGCACAGAGATCAGTTCGAGCATGGTTGGTTGCACAACCGACCTCCTCACTATGGTGCCCCGATAAGTTTTCAGAAAAAAAACTTTCTTTTTTGAGTCATTTATGAGCATTTATTGCATGTAAACACATTTTTAATGTTTTTAAATATTTCAAATTTGAAACTGTGTGAAAGTTCGTACGATAGTAAAAAAGTATCTCACACCTTGATGGACTTTGTCATGCGATAGTTCGCGAGGTCAAAAAAAATTGCCCGAGTGTTCAATCTAGTATCGCACGATACTGGATGAAACATCATGCAATCTTAAGCAAAATATCGCATAGCCAAATAATATCGTACTACTCTTGAATAAAGTATTGCATGATACTTTTCCAAAAAATAGTGTCGCACCAGTTAATAAGAAATATCACATGTTTAAATTTGAACAATATGACATGGGTCTAGACAATTTTTGCATTTAAGTTTCTTTATACTAAATTTAATCATCCATCATGATATGTTCTGACATCTGGTTTGGGTTTATGGCTTGCAGGAGGCTTTTTTTGGCACTACTGATCAGAGCGCCGAGAGTGACTGGGTTACGTTGCATTAGAGATCTCGATACTCCTGGATGAGATGACTTGATCTCTATGGGATTCAGATATTTGCTAGAGATGCCCCATATTCAGGTGAACCATAGGTTGTTGACTGCATTGGCCAAGAGATGGCACAATGAGCACAACACCTTCCATCTACCTACTAGAGAGGCATCTATCACCCAAAAGGATGTTTGTCGGATCCTCCGAGTATCCAGCCATGGCGAGCTGGTAAGTATAATCATGTTTAGAGATGAAATTTTAAGTATAATGTTTCCATATGATGAAAACTGACATGATTTTATGTTGGCACAGGTATATTATGATCAGGATTTGACCGAGGGGTGACAGGCTATGTAGGACATGTTCCAGGACGTGACCTTTATTGATAGACACCTCAACTAGGATCGACTGATGGAGGAGTACGGCAGGGACTACCCTGTTCCATGCATAATATGTTCTATTATTGCACAGGCCCTCATTACTGACAGGAGTCAGAAGGGTTTTCCACTTGGATGGGGTAGATTGGTGGTAGATTTGGTTGCACACTCATGATGGATGGCGTGGGCCTAGCTATCCTAGCTAATATTTACCATGAGCTCCATGAGATAGTATACCGAGAGAGCAGGACATGGGCATGTAGAGCTATTCTTGCCCAGATATGGGCGTGTGAGCACATTGCTATAGTGCGACCACATGTACAACCTAGGGAGAAAAGGCACCCCTATATTTATAGATATACAAGTTTCATCAGCCAGCCTCATAGTGGAGAGTTGACATATTACCAAAGACTACTAGACAAGCTCACATCGTTTGAGTGGAGACCATACAAGGCTTGTGAGTTGTGGAGTGATCAGAAGTAGGAGTTGGGGTACATGCTATGTAGCTGGCCACTAGTAGGCCGCCACCTTGAGATTGTGGAGAGGTTCATGATCACTCAGGTTTGGAGACAGTTTGGGTGATAGAAAAGGGTGTCTACAGAGACCACCACATATGGTCAGGCTAGGGATGAGGAGGGACAAGGGTGGTTGCCGATTCTAGACAACCAGCAGGCAGTACAGGACATCGTAGGTCTACATAGGGAGCCCTGGGATTATCTCCCAGATATGGAAGATGCAGGAGTTGATGCAGCATACAGGGCAGAGTGGCAGAGATGGCCATTCCCTAAGTTTACTATGCCAGATGTAGACCCATAGGCACAGGGTGGAGACGGAGATGATGATGATGACGGGGGAGATGGAGGAGGGGGAAGAGGAGAGAGAGGGCAGAGCTCTAGATTAGGTGGCCTGAGACGGTCACAGAGACATAGATCAGTGACCCCAGAGGATCAGGCGAGACCAATTCATCGACGAGTGGATGTAGGGTAGGATCAGCTTGTAGGGGGAGGGGATTTTCTTAGAGCTCAGATACATCTTCTGGAGATGGAGAGCTAGCAACTAAGGACCACTATTGCTATACAAGATCAACAGGTGATAGATTTGCAAGCCGAGGTGGAGTGGTGGGAGAGGGAAGCACAGGCTAGTGTTGTAGAGATCTAGAGAGAGGTGACACGAGTGGATTATTACCATGGTTTATATATCCAGGCCATGCCAAAGGGACAGAGAGTGCCACTCTACTCAAAGAGGGCTGGGAGATCTGACATGGTACCTAATAGAGTAACAACACCACCTCCACCACCACCACATGATGGGGAGAGTCAAACTTAGGTCTAGGGTGTTTAGATGTACAGAGACATATCCTGGGACATTATCCAAGTTTTTTTGTGGATCCCACATTGTACTTTGTATCATGACATTTATATATATGAGATTTACTAGATTTGCAATGTATCTTGTGTATTTTTCCCACTTGTAAGGGATGATTCAGTTTTATTGTCTTGTTATATTGCTCAAATGTATAATCTCTCTCATGGACGTATGTTTAGTTCTTAGATGTATGATATAGACACATGTTTCTGAAAATGAGCTTTTTGTTGATATAGATATGATGATAAGATTAACCCCTTGTGATGATAGGAAAGAGATGTGATGAAAAAGACAAGGAGAAAAAGACATGATCGAGAAGGACTGAAAGATGAGCGCAGTTGACCGACAAGTCCGTGAAAGATGAAAGGAGAGCTCTCTCCATATGCAAGATACAAAACTAAACTAACATGAACCTAAGAATGCAAGCTACTATGAAAAGTGGTTTACTTGCAAGGTTACAAAACCATTAAACTCTAATAATCATCATTGAGTGTTATTGGTAGCGTTGCAAGATCATACAATGCACACTAGTATAACTATGTGAATCTGAATATGATCTATATCAGATAGATATGTGGGAATCCCACCTAGGCATCAAAGACATGTAAGTCAAGATGACTAGTGTAGTGAGGTTTCCCAAGTTTGGTATAGCAAGATTATGCTTGCATCAAGACACAAGAAAGTCAAGATGGCCATAAGCATGCACTTGCAAAAATAGTCAAGGATAATACCTTGTAGACCCTAATGTCAAGTGGAACAATCATAAATGCTAATGACAGTTAGGACCAAAAAAATATACCCACAAGTAGAAAAGGAAATAAAACATGTCCACGTGCCCCTAGTCTTCTAGCTCGGCATCATCAAAAAATATTAGGGAGAGAACACTCATCAAATAAATAATCATAGACAGAACACAAAGAAATAAAGTCAAACAAGTCTCAGTGAGTCAAGTGTTTAAGTGTGTGTGTGTAGGTTATAGAGTCAAACTTTGAGTATCACATTTGCCAGTGAGAAATATCATATCATGCTAGACTGCAGGTAGGATATCTGATAAGTGTTGAGAAACACTTAACGCGAGGGTAGTGTTGAAAAACATAGTTGGGGTAGTGTTGAAAAACATCATTTGCAAATTTTTTGAAAGACCAACACATCTTAGAGACCAAAGCTAACATAGTTATGCCCACTAGAGAAAGACAAAGACCAATTCCAAACCAAGGCAACAAGGTCAAGGCATGATGGAAAAAGGCTAAGTGTCGAGAATGCATGCTAAAAGACAAGGGTGCAAAGGCCTCAAGTAGAGCCTATTTCTAGGTTTTCACCACTTGACAGATTTTTGATTTTTTCAATTTTTTTGTATTTTTGCTACCAAGGCGCCTGTTTCCAGGTTTTCACCAAGGCACTTTTTTTATTTTTTTATTTTTTTATTTTTTTTGAATTTTTTGTATTTTTTTAGGACTTTATATGCTTTTTAGGATTTTTTCAGCATCATTTATGAATGTTTTTGAAATTTTTTTAGGATCAATAAGTACGTACAAGGGATGCCCCTAGACATAATATGCATCATAGATAGAACTTCTTTAGGTGCAAGACATTGATAGGCTCAGGGAGTTGTTCTCCCTCTGGATTAGATAGTAAATAAGCACCTATTCCAAAAGCTATAGTAATAATGTATGGTCCAAGCCAATTAGGTTCAAACTTGCCCTTTTTCTCTTTATGTTGTTGGTTTTTAGGATTTTTTCGTAAGACAAGATCTCCCACTTGGAATTCCCAAGGGCGAACATTTTTGTTGAATGCTTTGGACATATGCTTTTGGTAAACTCTCATGTGGTCAAATGATGCTTTTCATTTCTCATCAAGAAGTTCCAATTCTTGAAGTCTCATGGCGTGGTAGTCTTCATCCATAACTAGACCTTTGAGAGAGACTCAAAGTGAAGGAATCTCAACCTCTAAAGGTAACACTGCTTCAACACCATAAGTAGGGGCAAAAGGAGTAGCCCCAATTGGAGTACAAATACTCATTCTATAAGCCCATAAGGCTAGATTTATCTTTAGATGCCAATCTCTACCATTCTTGTGAACTATTCTATGGAGAATTTTGAGAATGGTTTTATTAGAAGCCTCTACTTGTCCATTTCCTTGTGGGAAGTAAATGGAGGACCAATGTTGTTTTATCTTGAACTTCTTGTAGAGTTGTTTAAGGTCCTTGTTTTTAAACTAAACTCCATTGTCAGTGATTATTTCAGAGGGCACTCCATACCAACAAATGATGTGATTCAAAATGAACAAAGAAACTGTCTTGCCTAAAGCAATAGAAAGTGGGACAACCTCTACCCTTTTAGTAAAGTAGTCAGTAGCAGTGATGGTAAATTTATGTCCACCTGATGAGTTGGGGTGAATCTATCCAACAATGTCAAAGGCCTAGTGCTGAAATGGCCAATGAGGTATAGATGGAATAAGCTCCCTACCTGGAGCATGTATAAGGTTACCATGTTTCTGACACTTTTTGCATGATTTAGAAAAAGCTACTGCATCTGTCTGCATGGTAGGCCAATAGTACCCAACCCTAAGAAACCTTCAGGCTATGGAAAGACCATTGGATGTCCCCCACAAATTCCCTCATGAATGTCAGCTAACGCTTGGTCAGATTCATCCTTTTCCAAGCACCTAAGAAGTGTCCCATTTAAACCCCTCCTATACAGATCACCAGAGATAAGGGTATGGTGAGAGGCATTATGGGTTAGGTTTCTTCTTTCAGAATGGTTGAAGGTTTTAGGAATAATGCCATCACAGAGATATGAGTAAATGGCACCATAGCGGGATGACTCATGGCCAACAAGGGTACAAACAACTTGGCTTTCTTGGGAGTCATAGATAGGATAGTGTAGCTCTTCCACCAGAATTCAAATCTAGACTCATGCTGTTCTAGCTAAAGAAGTGAAGCCAATGTAGCCATAGCATCAGTTGCTTTATTCTCTTCTCTAGGGATTTGTTGAAATGTAACAAAGGTGAAATATCATCTCAATGAATCAACCATTTTCTTGTAGGGTACCAATTTGTCATCTCTTTTTTGGTATTCTTCATTTACTTGGTTGATTATCAATTGGGAATCCCCATAAATATGCAGCTCTATGATTCTCCACTCTATTGCCATTTTTAGTCCATTTGTCAAGGCCTCATATTCAGCAATGTTATTTGTACATGGGAACAATAGTTTGTAGGAATTAGGGATTGTGTACCCATGAGGAGAAACAAATAACACTCCAGCTCTTGAACCATTTTGCATGAAAGAGCCATCAAAGAACATCTTCCATGTTCTTGTAGTCATGTACATTATGTGCTCATCTGGAAATTCAACTTGAATAGGCATACTGTCTTGAATTGGAAAATCAACTAGTTGATCAGTGATAGCTTGTCCTTTTATATCTTTACACTCAACATACTCTATGTCAAATTCTAATAAGCTCATCCACTTAGCAAGTCTACCTATGAGAGCAGCCTTACCAAGAAAATATTTGAGAGGATAAATCTTTGCGATGAGGTGTATTGTATGCGCAAGCATGTAGTGTCGCAACTTTTGGGAAGCAAACACCACCGCAAGGCAAGATTTTTCAATACTAGTGTAATTAACCTCATATGACACAAGAGTACGATTGATGTAATATATAGCTCTTTCTTTTCCATTATCATCAAGTTGAGCTAATAATGCCCCCATGGAAATTTATGTTGCTAAAACATAAAATATGAGTGGTTTTCCTAGGATATGAGGCATTAAAATAGGAGGATTGGCCAAGTATTGCTTAATTTGGTCCATACTTTTCTGACAATCCTCATTCCAGACACATTTAACCCCTTTATGCAATGTCTTATTAAAGGGTTGAGCTCTATCTGCTAGTTGTGAAATGAACCTCCTTATAGATTGAAGATGTCCTTGAAGACTCCTCATTTGACTAACATTTTTGGGAGGTGGCATATCCAAGATTGCTTGAACTTTCTTTGGGTCCACCTCTATTCCTTTAGCTGAAATGATAAATCCTAGAAGTTTTCCAGAGGTGACCCCAAATGCACACTTTTTTGGATTTAATCACAGTTGAAACTATTCCATATGATCTAGAATGACTTCCAAATCACCTAGGTGTGTATCCCTTTTTTTAGATTTTTCCAAGGTGTCATCCACATAATCTTCCATATTCTTATGCATCATGTCATGGAATATAGTTGTCATAGATCTTTGATAAGTAGCTCTTGCATTTTTCAATCCAAAGGGCATAATGTTTCAGCAATAGGTACCCCATGCGCAAGTGAGTGCATTCTTTTCCTAGTCTTCAGGAGCTATCTTGATTTGATTATACCTAGAAAAACCATCCATTAAAGAATAGATCTCATAACCCGTGGTCATGTCCACTATCATGTCTAAAGTTTGTGTAGATGCGAATTGAATTGTCATGTTTTGAAACTGGTACAATATTTGAGATCCATTCGACATAATCAATGGCTCTTATAAATCCTGCACTTAGGAGTTTTTCTAATTCATCTTTCACTAGAAGAGCTATGTGAGGGTGCATTTTCCTCAACTTTTGTTTAACTGGTTTAATTCCTGGGGCTATGGACAAATGATGCATAATGAGATTAGTGTCCAACCCTAGCATGTCTGAGTAAGTCCAAGCAAAATTAATCTTCTTGCTTTGTAGGAACTTGGTATATGCTTCTTTTTCCTGTAATGATAGAGACTAAGCCAAATGCATAATTTGTGGAGCCTCTTCTGTATTCAGATTAACTAGTTGTGTGGGCTCAACAAGCACTAATGATCTATCTTGAAAATAACTTGGAAGATGATCAAGTACCTCATCCTTAGGTGCCTCAGAGAGGTTTTCACCCTTGGATATGTCCTTTATTTTTACTTTTTTGGGTTCTGATACTGCCACACAGTGGTTTTCGCCATCAGAACCATTATTTTTTTTTTCTTTTCTTTTCATTTTGTGACTAAGGTACTTGATATCTGGCTTTGTCATGCTTGTAGTTGGTTCATTGGTGAAAGAGACTACAGGCTCAAGGGCATTTAGGTAGCAAGCTATCTCATAGTCATTCTGGAATGTGAAGAGCTCAGGCTCTTGATAACGTTTGGACCAATCTATGAGATGAGGATTAGCAAGGGGTAAGTCAATGACGGGTTCAATGTTGTTGATATAGATAAGGTCATCTCTAGTGATTACAGAGTTAGGGTTTGTCAAGTATCCCCCTAAGGTACCCAAATCAGTATTTATCCTACCAAATGAAGCATCATCCACTAAAGCGACTTGCAGCTTTGAATCCTCTAATTCTATGCTTGACTTGTTAGCTACCTTAGGTAGGGAACTATATGTATGGACAACATCAATGTCCATGTCAACTGTAGAGGAATCTGAGAGAGACTCCCATTCATATTCACGTGAATTCGTATCTGAATCTTGACTGGGATGTTTACACCATGCATGTTTATGATGCCTTGAGGTAGAGGCGCTAATATCACCAAGTGTGACACCTTCTCTAACACTAGTTGTGTCTTGATGTTCTTGGGCAAGATCTCCAACAATGGATTCTTCTTGTTCTAGGCTTGAAATTGTTGTGTGGGCAACTGGAGTGTCTGAATCTCCCCAAAGGAGATTGGTGGAAGGGACCCAATCTTCACACTGATCTTGTTGGTTTGTCAAATTGGGCACATGCTCAGATTCATCATCACTATCTGTCACATCAAGGATAGGAGCGGTTTTCTTTTTTAGGATTTTCAAATCCTACACCAACTGTCTTCTTACACCTATGTCCAAAAAGAGCATGGTCGAGAGGTTCTGCTCTAGCATCTAATCTATCACTAAGAGGACCATGTCCTGGATAGCCCATATTTTTGACAAGAGTGTACCATTTTCCATAGACTTTAGGAGAGGGAGAGAAGTTCTCATTATGCATATATTTATCTTCTCGATAGATCCAATCTTTGATAGCCACCTCTTCTTTCTCATCCTGAATAGGAATTGAGGATTCTACAAATGTGCTGAATAGGGTCATGGTTGAAGAGGAAGGTTTCTTTTCTGGTGAGGGTTTGCCATAAGATCTAGGTGAGATTGGCAGTTTTGTAAAGGAGTCAAGTTGATATCCTCCCATACTAAGGTCTATGGACTTGATCTTATTCTTGCAATGTTCTAGAGTTGCATCAAAATTCTCTTCTTCTCTGTTGACAGGAACATGAGTCCCTGCTGAAATTGTATTTACAAATATTGTGCTATCCCTGGGTATATAGACTTTGACTCCATTATAAGGAAACTTAACACATTGGTGGTAGGTGGACAAGACTACCTGAATGTCATGGATCCATGGTCTACCAAGTACGATGTTATATGCTAGAGGACTAGTGTCAACAACCAATTCTAACAGCAAGAATGTCTAGACCCTTGGAGCTTCTTTCTGCCTCATCATAGGCCTTAATGGTAATTTTCTTCTGGGTATCAATAACTTTCTCAGAATAACCCAATATCTTCAACAGACTCAAAGAACAAATGTTGAGCCCAGTACCCCCATCTATCAACACACACCTGACATGGGTTTTATGGATCACGACCTCAATGTGAAGGGCAAGATTATGTGGATGGCTCAAAGCTTTGTTGTCTTTTTCTGAAAATGTTAGGTAATGTGGGCTGGCAAGGTGATTAACCATACTTTGGAATTGGTTGACATCTATGTTGGTAGGAACATTGGCTGTGCATAAAGCATCCTCAAGAATTTGTTTATGTCTTGGAGACAACTTTAAAAGCTCAAAGATTGAAATCTGAGTGGGTGTTCTCTGTAATTGATAAATAAGGTTGTAATTCAGCTTGGGATTCAAAACTGATTTGTTGGTGACATTCTTGGATGTCACTTTCTTGAGTTTGCTAGACTAGTTAGAACTAGGACCTCTAACAACCAAAGGACCTTGGCTTTGACTTCTTGTTACAGCGTTAAGAGCTTGGGATGACCTTTGAGAGTGAGGACCTCTAAGCACAATCATAGGTTCTTCATCAAATATAGGAGGGGAGCCTACATCATAATCATAAGGATCCTTGTTCCTCATCATGTTGACATTTTCATCCACAACTTCAAGCATATTGACAACATTTTCTGCAGACGTGTAGGTGTAGTTGATTTTAGCCTTGCCATTCTTAGTTTTAGACGTTTCCCCCTTTTCATATTTGGGCAAAGGCTCCTTGAATGCCTTATGGTCTGCATTGGTGTTCAACCCATCAATCTGAAGTTTTCCACTCTCAATTAGATCCTGGATGACGTGCTTAAGCTTCCAACAATGTTCAATGTCATGTCCAATGCCATTGTGGAATTTGCAGAAGGAATTTTCATCCCACAAATGTGGTTTGACTTCAGGTATGCAGAAATTCACTGGATCTTGGGGTTGTGCAAGGTTGTTAGCAATGAGTGTCTTGAAAACATCCTCATATGAGTCACCAAGTTTAGAAAATTGTCGCTAATCCTTCTTGGGCTTATCTTGATACCTTGGTTTATGCTCTTGTTGGTTGGAGGATGTATTGAGCTTCATGGCTTGAACTGCACTAGATAAATGAAGGACACCTTGATCCTTTGGTTGAGAAGAGTCTACAACTCCATCATTGACTACTTGTTTGTTTTTGTTCTAGTGCGAGTTCTTGCCTTTGTCCTTATGAGAGTTGTTATTATTTTGGCTATTGTTGTTATTGCTATGTTAAGTCAAAATACCTTATTCTTTCAAGACATCTTCAATTCAACATGCGGTTTCAACCATAGTGTTGAAGGAATCAAAGACCATCTTCCGAACCTCATACCGCATTTCAGGCACTAAGTTGCTAACAATGATATAAATCCTTTCATGCTCATGAATAGTCCTAGAATAGCAAGAGCATAGTCATCTCCATCTTTGTAAGAAGCTAACAAAGGATTCCCCTTGATTCTGTTTCAAATTGCACAAGTCTAGCATAGTGACTGATCTTGACAAGTTGTAGGCGAAATGTTGAAAAAATGTATGGACAAGCTCTTTGAAAGTTTTGACGGGAGGGGTTATGTTGGTAAACCACTCCATTTCTTGACCCTTGAGACTTCTTGAAAACAATCTCATAAGATAGGAGTCATCTTGGTGAAATTCAAAACTCATGATGTAGAACTGATGTACATGATTGTGTGGGTCACCATTGCCGTCATATTTGTCATATTGGGGAATTTCAACTTTCCTAGGAAAATCCTTCATACTCATAGTCCTATCAAAAGGATTAGGACAAATAGAGTCAAGATTGAAAGAACTCTTGAGTGCCATCATTTTCCCCATCATTTTTTTCATTTTCTTGATTTCCTCTTGTTGTGATGGGCTTTGTTTCTTGATTTTCCTATCCACATCAAAGTTATATGGGACCCTTGCACCCTTGTTAATCAAGCTCTCTAGGAACTTATTATTATTTTTCTCTACATATTTCTCCACATATTGTTGAAAAAGTGGCTTTTGTTGCATCCTCATAAAGTCTTGAGCATCAAAACTTGTACTACTACCTCCATGTTGGGAGCCATGATGAGCTCATTGGGAGGGTTGTCTTGAGTTCCTAGGAGGTGTTTGTCTCCTATAGTGAGCATGTTGTGAAGTCATTCTTCCTCTAGGACTAGGTGATCTTGAAGGTGTCCTTGAATGCCTTCTACTTCATGGGGTTCCTGAGGGAGTAGATGGTGGAGAGTTGTTTCCACTGTTGGTACCCTTGTTGTTGAATTGGGCATTGAGTTGTTGGGCTAAAAGCCTATCTTGTTCTTCTTGAAATGCTTTTCTTTCCAATTCTAACAAGGCTTGTTGCTCCACCTCTAAGAGTCTAAACCTCTCTTCTTTAGTGGCTTGTTCATCCAAAAAGGCTTTCTTTTCATGTTTGATTCGTTTGAGCCTTTCACTCACATACCTTGAGGTTGTTTGGAGTGGAGAGGTGGGCCTCAAATGTTTGAACAAGTCATTGGTAAATGCTACATTTACATGAGCATCACAAGATTCATTGTTTTGGTCATCATGTTGTGACCATGCATCTTGGTGAGCTTGTCCATAATGTCTTTCAGCTCTTTGATGGGCGTCTAGATAGCTTGAGTTGATAGGGGGTGATTCGGGTTGATTGTCATTACCAAATAGCATGTTATCCCTATGTCTCTGGAAAATGTCATCAAGATTTGGATCCATTGCTTCTCTCTCCTTTCTAGTCAGAGTGTAACTCATGTCCATATTTGATTGAGAAGGTGCTAAAGAGGTACTCAACCACTAGGATTTCTCTTAGGTTTAAACCAAACTTCAGACTCGCTGCTAGGGGATTGATCAAAGACGGGTTCCTTTCCCTTTTGCTTTTGATGAGTTTGGACTAAGGGTAACTGTTCAAAGACAACTTGAGGTCATTTTCCTTGACTAACTTGGTACCTTGTCATAACCGACATGAAATAAAAAGACCCTTGGTGATAAGATGACCCTATGAAATGTCAATACAAAACTAGGATAGTAAAAGTGTTCAATTGTCCAAAAAGAGATGGTGAGATAGAAAATTGCAAAAGGTGTAAACCAACACTGTCACAGAGGTTCCCAATCAGAGGATAAGTATCCGAGTACATATGAATCAGGAGGATGGATTTACCCAAATTATATTTGAAATTAAAATTGATTTTTTTGATGGAAGTGATTTGGACAAAAGAATACTTAAACTCTCCAAGTGTGTTACCAAAGAATCTAAAGGTTTACTTTTTCAACAAGGATGACTTCTAACTTATCAATTCCAATCAAGATTACTTTGTAAAATCAAAGAATACTAATTCAAGGGGTCTAAATACAGGAACCCGAGGTACAAACAGGCTTCCAATAGCAGAGTAAGTCACCTACTAAAAATGGCATAAACCAGACAGACAACAAAAAGACTCTGTGCGACAGTTTCTAGGCAAACAGTATGATAGAATCTAACCACGTGATATTTTGCATGAATAATTGCAACAATTTCCAAGAGTGTGATAATTTCTAGGTAAGCTATGCAACAGTTGTGTAGCAATGAACTATCACACGATAAATCTCATAACAGTGTGTGATGATATTTCAGGATCATACGACTCTTGACTAGTGAGTGTCTAAATTCTTAGTTTTAAGGGCAATTTGGTCATAGTTTCAGTCTGATGGTTGGATTTTTTGATTTCAAACATAGCACTAGTAGTAATAAGACAATTTTGCAAATAGTAGGTGATCAAACATGTCAGAAAACACTTGCACAAGGGCAAAAGCAACCTTGCCAAGACAAGCAATTGTGATATCAAAGCAATAAAATCCTATGAATGCTACCATGATGTTTGATGTTTGAGAATGTTTACACAGGTAGATCACAGAGAGAACACTTCAACCACTTACTAGCCTAAAAAGATAATGTCTCAATACTTAACAACTTGGCCCACACTTGATGCTCCATTGCCTCACACAAAGTGGTTGCCCAAAATAGATATTGGCTTTGTCGTGGAAGTGCCAATGACACAAGCAAAGGAACACAGATGGTGAGTAATCTTGGAGTGATCTGGGTTAGTCCACTAGGATCAATCCTTGCACCGAGAAGCTAAGAGGAAAAATAGGGTGGCTTCTATCTATGGTTCTTACTAAGGGCTTCCGTTCGTAATACCCCTCTTGCTCCCCACAGGGACTCCTTACCTTGCGGTAAGTAACGGACCTCACGGCCACAAGAGTACCTTAAGCATTCTTGCTCAACATTTTTCTCATGGTCACAATCCCACAAGTACTCACATTAAGCAAAGACAAGTACTACATCTACCAAGGTTTTGTGTCCTTGATAGCCTTGAGTTTATAGTGGGTCAGAATAGCTGGCAAAAAGCTTGTCCCCACTTGGGTCGTTCCTCTTGATTTCTCAAGAGCAGGCCCACTAAAGGATCCTAAACTACACAAAGAGTGAATCAATCTTTGAGGTTCAAGATTTCTGGTTCACCTCAAGGGTGAAGAGCATACTCTCCTAGCTCAAAAATTTCTCCCAAACACACCAAGCAAAGGTTCAATTACCCTCTTGCCTTCAAAATCCAAAGATGGGTCAAGATTTCTATTTCACCACAAAGGTGAAGAGAATATTCTTCTACCACCAAAAGATTCCTACAATAAGATATTAAGTGTCTATGAAAGGAAACAACTAGTAAATGCCACACTTTGAAAATAAAAGAAATAAACAAGCACTTGATTGGTTTTTATGCATTAGGCAGCCTTGCAAAAACCATTAGTAGCCCTTGTGCATTTGGAGCTTTGACATGTGGTATTTTAAGTAAATATTTCAAGCAATGAGAGCACCTACAAGCACAACTTGTTAGCCCCACAATGGTTAGCACATCAAAAATAAAACATAATCTGCAAATAGAACCTATCCTACCACATAAAATCGAAACCAGCAAGCAGTCAAACCAAAACTTGCCAAGAAAGATCCAAAAAATCACTCATTGCTAGGTCTAGGTGATAGTTTTGTCAGCAGAAGGATCGTATGATACTTTGCAGTATGCTGGTGTGATAGTTTCCTTCTGTGTGATACTTCGTATTACCTGTAGGCGACATAAAATTATAGGACAATGCAAAAAAATCTTGCAAGTGTGCGTGATACTTTAACTGGTAAAATATCACACTAGTATATAAGAAACTATTGTATGACTCTGGTAAACTATCGCACGATAATCTATCAGAAAAAAACCAGAGAGTCGAAACAGTAAGAAAATATTGATGAAAAATTGACGGAAATACATTAAAAGAAGGACAAAACAAGAGTGTTTTGCCCCACGGTGGGTGCCAAAAATATACACATTAAATTGTGCACTTCTCTAAGTCATTACTTCCAAGGGAATCCATGAATGGGAAACCTTGAGAAAGTGACCTAGAGCTCCCTAGGCATGGAGTCACAAGGATGTTGATGGTGCTCTCAGCTAGAGCTATTAAGTCTATAACCTTGCTAGTAAACCACACAATGGGAGATTCAATGAAGACAAGGGAAAGAAAGCCAATATCCTCAAGAAATCTAAATGAGAATGCAATGCAATGCTATGCTAGAAATGAAAATGCAAGATAATGCTATGAAAGGAAAGTATTACAAGCCTTGCTAGTTAATCTATGTGAGCTAAACTAGAGCATAAAGGAAACTAAGCTAGATTCCATGAAAGCTTAAACTAAGAATGCAAGAATGAAAGCTAAATGCATGAAGATCTCCAAAGCTCCAAAGTCTCCAAAAATTCTTGTAGCATAAGATTAGTATTCAAAAGATGGATCCTAAAATGAGAAAAGAGCTCTCCTTTTAAAGGAATTGAAAAGGAATGGACCATGGAGATTAAGAAGCAAAAGATTTAATCAAGGATGGAGCTTGAAAGAGGAGCAATCCATGTGCACAAGTTTCCTCTAATGAGAAAATAAAAGTTGACTTTTGTGTCCCATGTGAGACAAAAAGGCCTTTTCTTCTTTTTATAAAATAGGAATAATGCTTTATTTGTGCAACTTAGGATAAGAAGAAAAGTGGGGGCTTTTTATTTAATAAAAGGGGAGGGAAATCATTTTAAATAAATAAAGACTTAGGATAAAATGGTTAGCCCATAGAAAATAATCAAATAAATGATAGGATTAGGATTTGATCAAAGAAATTGATATAATTGAAAATATTGATTTTTGAAAATATTGATTCAAGGATTTGATAAATTGCTGAATGAGGGCCCAAAGTCTAGGTGACCATTTTAGGGTGCATACAACTAGGACCCCTAGGAAGTCTCCATGACCCCTATGGACACATTGTAATGCTCAAGTGTGTCCTAAGGGGTCCTACGACCCATTCAGACACAATTGGGCATTCAAATGTGTCAAAAGGGGTCATGGGGACTTCTTAGGGGTCCTAGCACACCTTATCAAGGGTTAGGACCCCTAGGAAGTCCTCGTGACCCCTGTGGAAAATTTTGAATTCTCAAGTGTGTACTAAGGGGTCCTACAACCCCTTCAAACACACTTGAGCATTCAAATGTGTCAAAAAGGGGTCATGGGGACTTCCTAGGGGTCCTAGTACGCCTTATCACTAGGACCCCTAGGAAGTCCCCACGACCCCTATGGACACATTGGAATGCTCAAGTGTATCCTAAGGGGTCCTACAACCACTTCAAACACACTTGAGAATTCAAGTGTGTCAAAATGGGTCACAGGGACTTCTTAGGGGTCCTAACGCATGATAAGGCGTACTAGGACCCTTAAGAAGTCCCCATGACCCCTTTTGACACATTTGAATGTTAAAGTGTGTCTGAAGTGGTCATAAGATGCCTTAGGACACACTTGAGTGTTTCAATGTGTCCACAGGGGTCACGGTGACTTCTTAGGGGTCCTAACGTGTGATAAGGCATACTAGGACCCCTAGGAAGTCCCCGTAACCCCTATGGACACATTGAAATGCTCAAGTGTGTCCTAAGGGGTCCTACAACCCCTTCAAACACACTTGAGCATTCAAATGTGTCAAAAGGGGTCATGGGGACTTCCTAGTTATCATGTGTTAGGACCCCAAGGAAGTCCCCATGACCCCTTTTGACACATTTGAATGCTTAAGTGTGTTCGAAGTGATCGTAGGACCCCTTAGGACACACTTGAGCATTCAAATGTGTCAAAAGGGGTCATGGGGACTTGTTAGGGGTCCTAACATGTGATAAGGCATACTAGGACCCATAGGAAGTCTCCATGACCCCTATTGATGCATTGGAATGCTCAAGTGTGTCCTAAGGGGTCCTACGACCACTTCGGACAAACTTGAGCATTCAAATGTGTCAAAAGGGGTCATGGGGACTTCATAGGGGTCCTAGTATGCCTTATCAATGGTTAAGACCTCTAGGAAGTCCCCGTGACCCCTATGGACACATTGGAACACTCAAGTGTGTCCTAAGGGGTCCTATGACCACTTCAGACACACTTGAGCATTCAAATGTGTCAAAAGGGGTCATGGGGACTTCTTAGGGGTCCTATGACGTGATAAGGCATAATAGGACCCCTAGGAAGTCCCCATGACCCCTTTTGAAACATTTGAATGCTCAAGAATGTTCGAAGTGGTCATAGGACCCCTTAGGACACACTTGAGCATTCCAATATGTCCATAGGGGTCACGGGGACTTCCTCGGGGTCCTAATGTGTGATAAGGTTTACTAGGACCCCTAGGAAGTCCCCCTGACCCCTATGGACACATTGGAATGCTCAAGTGTGTTCTAAGAGGTCCTATGACCCCTTAAAACACACTTGATCATTCAAATGTGTCAAAAGGGGTCATGGGGACTTCCTAGGGGTCCTAGTACGCCTTATCACATGTTAGGACCCCTAAGAAGTCCCCATGACCCATTTTGACACATTTGAATGCTCAAGTGTGTCTGAAGTGGTTGTAGGACCCCTTAGGACATAATTGAGCATTCCAATGTGTACACAGGGGTCACGGGGACTTCCTAGGGGTCTTTACCATTGATAAGGCATACTAGGACCCCTAGGAAGTCCCCATGACCCCTTTTGACACATTTGAATGCTCAAGTTTGTCTGAAGTGGTCGTAGGACCCCTTAGGACACACTTGAGTGTTCCAATGTGTCAATAGAGGTCATGGGGACTTCCTAGGGGTCCTAACATGTGATAAGGTATACTAGGACCCCTAAGGAGTCCCCATGACCCCTTTTGACACATCTGAATGCTCAAGTGTGTCTGAAGGGGTCCTCGGACCCCTTATGACACACTTGAGAATTCAATGTGTCCATAGGGGTCATGGGGACTTCCTAGGGGTCCTAATGCATGATAAGGCATACTAGGACCCCTAGGGAGTCCACATGACCCCTTTTGACACATTTGAATGCTCAAGTGTGTCCAAAGGGGTCCTAGGACCCCTTAAGACACACTTGAGCATTCAAATGTGTCAAAAGGGGTCATGTGAACTTCTTAGGGGTCCTAACATGTGATACGGCCTACTAGGACTCGTAGGGAGTCTAGGATCCCTTAAGACACACTTGAGCATTCAAATGTGTCAAAAGGGGTCATGTGGACTTCTTAGGGGTCCTAACATGTGATACGGCCTACTAGGACCTGTAGGGAGTCCCCGTGACCCCTTTTGACACATTTGAATGCTCAAGTGTGTCCAAAGGGGTCCTAGGACCCCTCAAGACATACTTGAGCATTTGAATGTGTCAAAAGGGGTCATGGGGACTTCTTAGGGGTCCTAATGCATGATAAGACATACTAGGACCTCTATAGAGTCCCCATGACCCTTTTTGACACATTTGAATACTCAAGTGTGTCTGAAGGGGTCCTAGGACCTCTTAAGACGCACTTGAGCATTCCAATGTGTCAAAAGGGGTCATGGAAACTTCCTAGGGGTCCTAATGCGTGATGAGGTGTACTAAAACCCTTAGGGAGTCCCCATGACCCCTTTTGACACATTTGAATGCTCAAGTGTGTTCAAAGGGGTCCTAGGACCTCTTAAGACACACTTGAGCATTCCAATGTGTCAAAAGGGGTCATGGGGACTTCCTAGGGGTCCTAACGCATGGTAAGGTGTACTAGGACCCCTAGGGAGTCCCCATGACCCCTTTTGACATATTTGAATGCTCAAATATGTCTGGAGGGGTCCTAGAACCCCTCAAGACACACTTGAGCATTCCAATGTGTCCATAGGGGTGATGGGGATTTCTTAGGGGTCCTAACGCATGATAAGGCATCCTAGCACCCCTAGGGAGTCCCCATGATCCCTTTTGACACACATTTGAATGCTCAAGTGTGTCTGAAGGGGTCCTAGGACCCCTCAAGACACACTTGAGCATTCCAATGTGCCAAAAGGGGTCATGGGGACTTCCTAGGGGTCCTAACATGTGATAAGGCATACTAGGACCCCTAGGGAGTCCCCATGACCCCTTTTGACACATTTGAATGCTGAAGTGTTTTCGAAGGGGTCTTAGGATCCCTCAAGACACACTTGAGCATTCCAATGTGTTAAAAGGGGTCATTGGGACTTCCTAGGGGTCCTAACGCATGATAAGGCATACTATGACCCCTAGGGAGTCCCCATTACCCCTTTTGACACATTTGAATGCTCAAGTGTGTCCGAAGGGGTCCTAGGACCTCTTAAGACACACTTGAGAATTCCAATGTGTTAAAAGGGGTCATGGGGACTTCCTAGGGGTCCTAACATGTGATAAGGCATACTAGGACCCCTAGGGAGTCCCCATGACCCCTTTTGACACATTTTAATGCTCAAGTGTGTTCGAAGGGGTCCTAGGACCCCTCAAGACACACTTGAGCATTAAAATGTGTCAAAAGGGGTCATGGGGACTCCCTACGGGTCCTAGTATGGCTTATCACATGTTAGGACCCCTAGGAAGTCCCCATGACCCCTTTTAACACATTGGAATGCTCAAGTGTGTCTTAAGAGGTCCTAGGACCCCTTTGGACACAGTTGAGAATTCAAATGTGTCAAAAGGGATCATGCAGACTCCCTAGGGGTCCTAGTATGCCTTATCATGCAGTAGGACCCCTAGGAAGTCCCAATGACCCCTTTTGACACATTGGAATGCTCAAGTGTGTCTTGAGGGGTCCTAGGACCCCTTCAAAAACACTTGAGCATTCAAATGTGTCAAAAGGGGTCATGGGGACTCCCTAGGGGTCCTAGTACGCCTTATCACATGTTAGGACCCCTAGGAAGTCCCCATGACCCATTTTGACACATTGGAATGCTCAAGTGTGTCTTGAGGGGTCCTAGGACCCCTTCAGACACACTTGAGCATTCAAATGTGTGTCAAAAGGGGTCATGGGGACTCCCTAGGGGTCCTAGTATGCCTTATCATGTGTTAGGACCCCTAAGAAAACCCCATGAACCCTATGGAAATATTGGAATGCTCAAATGTGTCTTGAGGGGTTCTAGGACCCCTTCAGACACACTTGAGTATTCAAATGTGTCAAAAGAGGTCATGGGGACTCCCTAGGGGTCCTAGTACACCTTACCATGCGTTAGGACCCCTAGGAAGTCCCCATGACCCCTTTTGACACATTGGAATGCTCAAGTGTGTCTTAAGAGGTCCTAGGACCCCTTCAAACACACTTGAGCATTAAAATGTGTCAAAAGGGGTTATGGGGACTCCCTAAGGGTTTTAGTACACCTCATCACGCATTAGGACCCCTAGGAAGTTCCCATGACCCCTTTTGACACATTGGAATGCTCAAGTGTGTCTTAAGAGGTCCTAGGACCCCTTCAGACACACTTGAGCATTCAAATGTGTCAAAAGGGGTCATGGGGACTTTGTAGGGGTCCTAGTATGTCTTATCATGCATTAGGACCCCTAGGAAGTCCCCATGACCCCTTTTGACACATTGAAATGCTCAAGTATGTCTTGAGGTGTCCTAGGACCCCTTCAGACACACTTGAGCATTAAAATGTGTCAAAAGGGGTCATGGGGACTCCCTACGGGTCCTAGTAGGCCTTATCACATGTTAGGACCCCTAAGAAGTCAACATGACCCCTTTTGACATATTTGAATGCTCAAGTGTGTCTTAAGGGGTCCTAGGACCCCTTTGGACACACTTGAGCATTCAAATGTGTCAAAAGGGGTCATGTGGACTCCCTAGGGGTCCTAGTATGCCTTATCATGCATTAGGACCCCTAGGAAGTCCCCATGACCCCTATGGACACATTGAATTCTCAAGTGTGTCATAAGGGGTCCAAGGACCCCTTCAGACACACTTGAGCATTCAGATGTGTCAAAAGGGGTCATGGGGACTCCTTAGGGGTCCTAGTATACCTTATCACATGTTAGGACCCCTAGAAAGTCCCCATGACCTCTATTGACACATTGAAACACTCAAGTGTGTCCTAAGGGGTCCTACGACCACTTCGGACAAACTTGAGCATTTAAATGTGTCAAAAGGGGTCATGGGGACTTCCTAGGGGTCCTAGTATGCCTTATCAATGGTTAAGACCCCTAGGAAGTCCCCGTGACCCTTGTGGACACATTGGAATGCTAAAGTATGTCCTAAGGGGTCCTACAACCACTACGGACACACTTGAGAATTCAAATGTGTCAAAATGGGTCATGGGGACTTCTTAGGGGTCCTAACATGTGATAAGGCGTACTAGGACCCCTAGGAAGTCCCCATGACCCCTTTTGACACATTTGAATGCTCAAGTGTGTTTGAAGGGGTCATAGGACCTCTTAGAACACACTTGAGCATTCCAATGTGTCCATAGGGGTCAGGGGGACTTCCTAGGGGTCCTAGTAAACCTTATCATGCGTTAGGACCCCTAGGAAGTCCCCGTGACCCCTGTAGACACATTGGAATGCTCAAGTGTATTCTAAGGGGTCCTATGACCACTTCGAACATTCTTGAGCATTCAAATGTTTCAAAAGGGGTCATGGGGACTTCCTAGGGGTCCTATTATGCCTTATCACGTGATAGGACCCCTAAGAAGTCCCCATGACCCCTTTTGACACATTTGAATGCTCAAGTGTGTCTGAAGTGGTCATAGGACCCCTTAGGACACACTTGAGTGTTCCAATGTGTCCATAGGGGTCATGTGGACTTCCTAGGGGTCTTAACCATTGATAAGGCATACTAGGACCCCTATGAAGTCCCCATGACCCCTTTTGACACATTTGAATGCTTAAGTTTGTCTGAAGTGGTCGTAGGACCCCTTAGGACACACTTGAGCATTCCAATGCATCAATAGGGGTCATGGGGACTTCCTATGGGTCCTAGTATGCCTTATCACATGTCAGGACCCCTAACAAGTCCCCATGACCCATTTTGACACATTTGAATGCTCAAGTGTGTCCTAAGGGGTCCTATGATCACTTCGAACACACTTAAGCATTCAAATGTGTCAAAAGGGGTCATGGGGACTTCCTTGGGGTCCTAACATGTGATAACTAGGAAGTCCCCATGACCCCTTTTGACACATTTGAATGCTCAAGTGTGTTTTAAGGGGTTGGAGGACCCCTTAGGACACACTTGAGCATTTCAATGTGTCCATTGGGGTTACGGGGACTTCCTAGGGGTCCTAGTACACCTTATCACGCGTTAGGACCCCTAGGAAGTCAGCGTGACCCCTGTGGACACATTGGTACACTCAAGTGTGTCCTAAGGGGTCTTATGACCACTTCAGACACACTTTAACATTCAAATGTGTCAAAAGGGGTCATGGGGACTTCTTAGGGGTCCTAGTACACCTTATCACGCATTAGGACCCCTAGGAAGTCCCTGTGACCCATTTTGACACATTTGAATGCTCAAGTGTGTCTGAAGTGGTCGTAGGACCCCTTAGGACACACTTGAGCATTCCAATGTGTCCATAGGGGTCATGGGGACTTTCTAGGGGTCCTAGTGATAAGGCATACTAGGACCCCGAGGAAGTCCCCATGACCCCTTTTTGACACATTTGAATGCTCAAGTGTGTTCGAAGGGGTTGTAGGACCCCTTAGGACACACTTGAGCATTCAAAATTTTCCACAGGGGTCACGAGGACTTCCTAGGGGTCCTAACCCTTGATAAGGTGTACTAGGACCCCTAAGAAGTCCTCATGACCCCTTTTGACACATTTGAATGTCCAATTGTGTCTGAATGGGTCATAGGACCCCTTAGGACACACTTGAGCATTACAATGTGTCCACAGGGGTCACAGGGACTTCCTAGGGGTCCTAGTTGTATGCACCCTAAAATGGTCGCCTAGACTTTGGGCCCTCATTTAACAATTTATCAAATCCTTGAATCAATATTTTCAATTATATCAATTTCTTTGATCAAATCCTAATCCTATCATTTATTCAATTATTTTCTATGGGCTAACCATTTTATTCTAAGTCTTTATTTATTTAAAAATAATTCCCTCCCCTCAAGACACACTTGAGCATTCCAATGTGTCAAAAGGGGTCATGGGGACTTCCTAGTGGTCTTAACACGTGATAAGGTGTACTAGGACCCCTAGGGAGTCCCCATGACCCCTTTTGACACATTTCAACACTCAAGTGTGTCCGAAGGGGTCTCTCTCTCTCTCTCCACCTCCAGTGAACTATTCTTTAAAGCCTCCATTTCTATGTAGCTAGGGTTTATGGTGCCTGTAAAAGGCACATTTAATACAAAGATTTACCCGATCGCCTTTAAAGACCTAAAAGAAATGAGAAATAAATTTAGGCCAAAAATACATATTGCATTTTTGTATGTAGTACCATAAGCTTCAACAATCCAGTTGGCTTCCTCTACTAAGGAACGAAGAACTTCATTAATGTATGCTCTAGGAGGAAGACTATAATTTCCATATTTCCGCAAGAGATTCTCCAAAATTTGTATGCAAAGGCATCCTACAAGAAAAAATGAAAATTTTCCCAGAGAATATCCACATTCGTATACAAAAGCATCATATAGGAAAAATGACAAAAAAATAATAGCTAAAAGGTAAAATTTATCATTAACGCCGGTAGTACCAAGGTCATATCCACTGTCAAATCCTGGCCTATGATGTGCAAAATGAGAAAACCAAGTGAAATGAAAGGGAAGGGATTGATCAAATAGGAAAGGTGCATCAAATTGGATCAATATCATAATAAATGCATAAAATATTGCTACAGACAAAAATATTTGCATATTAATTCGTTACACCTTTCCCGAGCTTCTGTACCTTGCTACATGATTAGACATTTTCATTAGCAGAACTAAATTTTTAGGTTAAGTTTTACAGATCATCTTTTTGATCCAAAGGACGTAGATTTACTACTGTATCTTCCTCAGATAGTTTGATTCTATTTCTTTGCTATGTTTTGCTAAAATGCACAGGCAATTGAGTCCAGAATACTAGAAAGAATTCTTTAAGAGTCCAATTCGGATTCTTTAATGCTTCTAGTGAATCCAAATTTAGTTGTTATAAAGATGAGATGTTAGTGAATGACTTATTGCTAATACTACTCTTCCACCAGATCTAGATTTCAACCTTTTTGTGGATCTACTGGCTCAATCGCGAGCCCACAGGATTGGCCAAGAGAAAACTATGATTGTATATCAATTGATTACAAAATGTTCAGTTGAGGAGAATATATTGCAACGATCAAGAAGAAAATTGGCTATGGAAAATCTAGTTATGAATTCTGTTAAGAATGAAAATATTAAGGAATTGCATGATATATTACTGAACAGTGCAAGGAATATTCTTGATGAACATGGGATTGCAGTTACATCTATTCAATATACAAAGGAAGATATAGAAAATCTTCTTAATAGAGAGATTTTAATGTGAGAGAAAAGGACATTTCAAAAGAAAATGGTCATCTTGGTGTCATCCAAGGTATGCCAATTACTCAGGATGAAGAGTAAAAGCCCATAGTTAATGGGAAAGAGTGGGAAGAGCTTCTTAGACCCATGATAAAAGTTACAGATAAGGAGGAAGAGCTAGGAAGGGGAAAGTGACAAAGGAAAGAAGTAAGATATGCGTGTGAGCCTATGTCAGATGATGATGATGAGTACTCACCATCTGCTAGTAGATCAAGTAGTGACAAAAGCTCTTCAGTGCACATGTATACTGTCACAAAAAATTCAAATAGAGAAGTAACAAGTGCTGTGGAATTATCCACAGAGAAATGTGAAATGAAGCCTCAAATTGGTTCATTAGTAGGGAAAGAATTTGGTCATGCACATCATTCTAGCACCACAAATATTTCTATTAGAAATGCCTATTCGTCAATGGTCTTGCATTTACGGGACTTGGGAAACCAGGTTACTCATGTTGGGCAATATCCCTCAAATGTAAGTTCATTGCCACCTTTAGCAAGGCAGTCTCACTCCTCATTTTACAACAAAGGGCAGCCATCTATGGTCCAAGGTTTTAATTCAACTAACAAGTGGAGAGCTTCTCAAGGTACTGATCTATTTCATAGAGAAGTTCCTGATTCATCTCAAGGTTCTCGTTTAGGTGACCAACTCCTTTGAGGTCCACAAATAGACCCATTGATTTCCCAAATTGGTAAAAGGGTAGATGCAATTTTGGAAAGAGTATCCCAATTGAAGAGAAATGGAAATTATAGTGAGCATAAAGTTATTGCAGATCTAATGGGTGTATCTCCTCCACTGACAAATATAACTGCACTTCTAGAGACTTGAGTTTAAATGGAGACCGTTTGTTCCCAAACATGCCCTAGTTGAGTAGATGAACTAAATGTTGCTTGAGTAAAGAAGACAGTGGTTTATTAAAGCATCCGCATTATCCCACTTGCTATCTGTTACTACTTTTTGAGTGGCTTGCCAACTGCTTCTATGTGGGATTCCTGTAATATTTAATGTCCTCATGCAAGTACATGCCAATTTTTGTAAACATTTTCTGTTCTTAAGGGTTAGTGAGCAATATCAAAGAAAAGGTTCTTGCATGTGTTATTTAGACACATATCAATTTTAGGAAACCATTTTTCTCCCATTACATGGTAGAAATGCCTAGATTCACTTTGTCAGTATCAATAGGCAGCAATATGAGGGAATAAATATATTTGTGAAGAGGAAGTACAAATGTTATTGTCAAAAACCATTTGGAGAGTTTAATATTTTTCTCCTAATTGTAATAAGAAACTCAAAATGCAGAAGACACCAAATAGCTAGGGCATTTATTTCCTATGACCTATGTCAATTTCAGTTCAATTCCTAAGGATGATATTCTCAATGTGTAAAAATAAACTGATGTGTTATTTTAAAATGATGTTGACTGAAATTTATGAACATATGTCAAATATCCATTTTTTCCAAAATTTGAAATAGAACCAGTGGCAATATAATCAAATTTGTGAATTTCACATCCAATCATTGGATGTTAATAAAAAGTACAACACAGTAATATTTTTGAACCGATAAACAATCTTAGTCTTACTTCAAACCTACTCCTGTGTATGTGGGTTCTTGGAGGTATCTACTAAACAATGTGTGGATCTATAATGTCCCTATCTAGGACCTTACTCACTTTGCTTAAAACTCCTAATTAGAATTTGGATTTCTAATGCCTGCTGTGATATTATTTAAGTTTGCCTTGCTCCTTACTAATTAATATTATAATGAATTGGTTATCCTTCCCCTTCTCTCTCTCTCTCTCTCTCTCTCTCTCTCTCTCTCCTACTCTCTCCCCTTCCCCTTCCCCTTCTCTCTATCTCTCTCTCTCCTTCCCCTTCTCTCTATCCTACTCTCTCCCCTTCCCCCCCTCTCTATCTCTATCTCTCTCTGTCTCTCTGTCTCTCTTCCTCCCTCTCTCTCCCTCCCATACTCATATTCTCTCTCTCTCTCTCTCTCTCTCATCACCCTTTCTCTGTCTCTATCTGTCTCTGTCTCTCTCTCACCTTCTCACTCTCTCTCTTCCCCTCTCAGCCTCCGCCACCTTCTCACTCTCTCTCTTCCTCAATGGCCGCCCATGAATTTTTTAAATGGCTGATTAATTTCCTTTGCTTCTTTCAATGGCCATCCATGATTTTTCTGCAATCTTCCAACCTTTCATACATAGTCGTAAAATACATATTAATATATTATACATATAAAATAATATATAATATATGACATATAATGTAACATTTAATATTAATATATATTAAATAATATTTAAAATGTAAAATGTATATTATATAATATTTAATATATAATTGATATTATATAATATTTAATATATATAATATATAATCTAATATATATCTAATATATAGTTTTTGATATATAATATATCATATGAAGGATGGAGAAATGGAAGGGAGAAAGTGGAGGGAACGTGAAAATTCAAAATTTTGTCATCATTTTCGGGTACCTGATTAGGCTCGGTATTGCTTTGTGCACCAAACCTACATGGTCAACTATTGAAATGTCTCAAAAATGTGTTTTTCCCCTGTTTCTCTGAGTTCTAGACTTCGACCATGTAGCTGACGACTTTTTTTTCACCCGAATTTGATAAAATGAAAAGGGTATCTTAAGGAGATTATCAGCTTTCTATCAATATAATTGCTATCAAATTTTGAATTCAGTAAGTAATTATTAGTTATTTTCTAATTGAGTTACCTCTAGAGTGCTGATTTATATATTGATTGAAAAACAACTATAACTTTCAGATGGTATAACATTTTTGAAATCCAAAAAATGCATCACATTCTATGCTTCGCCTACTATAAGGAAATTTCTTTTTTTTTTTTAATTTTGTAAAGTTTTGAATGAGTTAAGGTGCTCAGACACGGGAGTTTTTTTTATTTTGAAAATGTTGTAGCAGAAAATTTATAATTAATTATTATTTTTGGAATAAAATTACAAAAAAATATGCATAAGATCCGGGCATGAGTCTACTACTTATATATAAAATCTTATAATTTAATATTATCATTTGATTATGATTAAGGTGGTCAGACATACACCTACTTCTTATTTTTTTCTAGAAATTTTTGTACTGTTGCATTGAAATCTATACTTTTCACCAATCATACTAACTTTTTTTCAAAAAAGGCCTAGCAGTTTAGAAACTACATTCAATTTTCTACAAATTCTATTCTTACAACTTTTTGATATTAGGTTGATAGCTAGTTGAAATTTTCACATCAAGTTGACTAACCCTGATTTGCTGATTTTTCATTGCCACTTAAGGGCATAGTTTGGCCCCTCATGATCTTGCACATACCCATATATATATATATATATATATATATATATATATATATATATATATATATATATATATATATATATATATATATATATATATATATATATATATATATATATATATATATATATATATATATATATATATATATATATATATATATATATAAAGTTGAAAAATCCATTTTAACCATTCAGGATTATAAATGAACATTTTAGTCTTACATAATATATTTAAATATATACCTTTAAATATGATATATATTTGTTCATTAAACTAATGGTATATATATATATTTAGCACACACATATTTATTTGTGCTGCAATAAAATTTACTTTAAGTTAACACTCTTAGATACCTTCTATTTACAGTTAATTTACTATGATAATAAATTTTTTTTCTATTAACCATAATATATTAAACATGTAAAATCGAGAGTTTACATCAGTATAAGCTTTACAAAAAATTACATCATCCCATATATGTCGTGGGATTCAAAATTCATGAAACCATCATTGTATCAAAAACCATTAATGTAGCATATATCCAAGTTACTATAAACCAACTCTATCTAGGAAACTAGGCTATCCATGGCCACTGATGGTCTGCCCATTTGAGGTGCAGGTCACCCTGGGTAATGCATTGTATGGGTTAGAGAAGTAGGCCTCCTAGGGAAGTGTAGGGTGCTCTGACATAGGCAACACATATGAGTCAATCCTAGGAGGTTGACTAGTGGGGATATCAACTACATCCTAATCTTGTATTCCTTGATTCGACCCTACCGACTCACTACTGCTGGTCACCTACTCAACAACCTTGAAATCCTCCACTGGGGTGTTACCCTGTACATATCCTCCTCCAACCTTGATCCCCTACACATCCCCACCTCCTTTATCACTCTGTTTCTCTACCTCCTTCTTTTGGTCTTTAATTTGCTACAACATCTACCCAATGGTGACATCAAAGTTGAAATCCTCATCAGCTCTGGTGGTCATATTACATGTGACCTGTTCTCTGTCCAACACTTTTCTGACCTCTCTAATGACTCTCAAAGCTTGATGTTCTTTAACCTGCATGACCATGGTGACCTGCATGGAAACATTGAGAATAATGAGCCTCCATAGAAACTCAGTGAGAATTCTACTCCTACTATTGAAGATATCATCATTCCTAAACTTCCAAATATGCCAAAGTATGTGAAAAGAAAGAGAGTCCTAGAAAAGGTTTCATCTTTTGTTCAGTCCCAACATAGACCCAGAAAGGATATCCATAATCTAAAAGTTTTGTTAAGTTCCAACCCAAAAAGGTTCCATACGACAGAGGCAAATTGACAGTCAAAGAAAATATGCAGGATAGTTTCAGGTTCAAAGAAGTAGGAGAAAACATTTGGTTCACCAGAAGGCTTCTTAATAGGCAGCCTATGCAGAAGACAATGCCACATAAAACATGGCACTTTAGGTTCAGCAGGGGGTGCCATAATTTGCCAAGGAATTTACTCCATGTGTTGGGGTCTAGGTTCATATTCCATTTAGCATTAAGGTGATCATAGATAAAATTTGTGTTTATAAGTAATCTATACACCGCTTTGGCTTTAGTATTCCACATCGAGGTTCCATCAATCCATTTGATAAGATCCATCCTGTCAGAGTCAACATCAGTGTCTCTGGGAAGATTGAGAGTTAAGCATGCATCCCTAACAGTGGTGTATGTCCTCCACTGGGAGAGAGGTAAGTCATGTATGGAAACAAGTTCATCCTAGGGTAACAGGTTGATGTCACATGAGGTCAAGGATAAAATTCCATTTGGAGTTTGGCCAGTCTAGACCCCAAAAATGCTTAATCCATTTAAGAATCTTATAGTCATCTCTAAGAGTATCATAAATTTTCCTGGTAGATACATCAAGGAATGAATATCCATCCTACTATTTGAGTGTTTTCAAAAAAGAATCACTATGTAATATCTTTCTAGGGACGAACCTACCTGAAGCTTTTAGAATGAGTGTAATTCTTCTTTTGAGAGGAGGGGATCCCAAAATTATCCCAAATTTCCTCCCAGGATGAAAGTTGGTGATCAATCAGAATTTCCTTAATTAGAGAAATGCCTTGAGAAGTCCAATACTTAGTAGAACAACTTTGAGTAAGAGAAATAGATTTATTGTTTAACTGAATACCCCACCACATAGATCTATCCAACCTAGAGAAGATGGGAGGGCCCTCAATTGCCCTTCTAGAACATAGTAGTCCCCTAATTTGAGTCCAATACTTCCAAAGAGAGAAAAATATGTTGAACCAAACACTTTTATATCAAAGTCCCCCATAATCAAATCACAAAGAGATAATTCCTTCCAATTCTTACTTTTCTTACTCCTAGATTTAAAAAAATTGTTTATGATCAATATTTTCCAAGGTTCGTCACCATGAAGAGCCTTAAATATCCACTTAGAGGCAAGATCATCCCCATGAGACATTAGATCACTAAGGGCCAGACCACCCAACTTCTTAGGCCTACAACACCAATCCCAATTAACACGATGCCTCTTCTTTACCCCCATACCATCTGACCAAGAAAGTCCCTCATAATCTTAAATCCAAATTATCAATTTGATAATTTACAAACAGTTAGGTAGAGGAATAGTATATTAAATGATAATTTAGTACCTTCTGAACAACTTGAACTCTACTAGCCAAAGAAAGAAGATAAGTTTTCCATTTTAGATGTTTTTTTTAACCTTAACATGTATCCAATCCAACATTTCCTTAGTGGATGGATATAATGCAAAGGGACCCCAAGATACCACACAATAGTGGAGGGTCCATCCTAGATCCACCCCTTAAGATGTAACCAATTCGGAGAATCCTCAGACCAACCTAGGACTGTAGACTTATGGGGAGCCACTTTTTCCCTAGATGCCAAACAAAAATTCTCTAGTCTATGTAGTGCATTGTGAAAATTACCTTCAGATAACTCCAAAAAAAGAGTTGTATCATCTATGAATTGTGCATTGATCAGTTCATCTTGATGGGGAATCTTTATTTCTTTGATAGGAGAGCCTAAGTCATTGGCTTTGAGAATGTAGATCAATGCATCTGTAACCACCATAAACATGGAAGGTGCAATTGGGCATCCATGTCTTATTGATCTCTTCAAGAGAATGGGTTCAGATAACTCTCCATTAACATAAATGATAGTAGAATAATCCATGAATAATATATCAATCCACCGATAGAAGTTTGGATAAAAACCAAATTCCTTAAGCATTCCAAGGACAAAGAGCCACTCAATTCTTTCATATTCTTTATCAAAGTCTAATAAGATCATGGTATAAGTTTGACCATCTAGTGAAGAGCCCCAATTGGTGATCGTATTTTCCAATATGTACCTCCCTTTTATAAAGCCAATTTGTTTCACATATACAATCTTGCCTAGAATCCCTAATCTCCTTCTAGCAAGAGTTTTCACAATAATTTAATAGGATATGTTGAGGAGGGTGATTGGCCTCCAATTTTTGACTTGAGACTTATCCCCACTTTTGGGGATAAGTTTGATCACCGCTTTATTGATATTTTTACCAATAGAGCCCTGTTCAAAAGAGTCATTATATAGTTGGACTAGTTCCTCACTAACCCATTCAATATTTTTCTTATAGAATTTAGTTGGAAGACCATCTTAATCCAGAGACTTCCCATTGGCTAAAGAACTAATGGTATCCTCAATTTCATCAATAGTGATGTCTTATTCAAGAGCCTTAACCTCCTCTCTAGATATTCTCTTTGGGATCAACTTCAAATAGTTTTCTAACACCTCAACATTATTACTCTTATGCTCTAATGTGAAAAAATTCTTATAAAACTCAAAGAATGTGTTCTTGATCTCACTCATATCCCTAGATAACCCAACTTTAGTCTGTGTTTCATCAATCATCTCCATGTTTTGTTTATCTTTGATCAAGTTAAAGAAATAATTGGTGCCCTTGTCTCCTTCCTTCAACCAGGTCATCTTAGCCTTGAATTTTGCCCTTGGACTCTTTATTTTTGAATTTTCCTCAACTTTGTCCTATTAGAGTATAGTGCTTCTTCCAGTTCCTTAGTAGCACCATTAACATGAGTTTATCTCTCCAATTCATTATTCTTACTCTGAAGCCCATTTTTAGTTCTTCGGGCTTATCCTTTGCCTTCTTTTGCCCAATCAAATAAAACATCTTTGTCCATATCTCATTCAAATAATCCCATTGCTCCCTAGGGTTAGCACCCTTAGTGAAAAATTTGGACAAGCATGTAGCCATCCTTATTGCATCCAAATTATCATTATCCCAAAGGAGAGTGGTATTTAACTTAAATAGATTCTTACACTTAGTTCTAATAATATTGGGCAAATCCTGACCAATGAGGATGAATGAAGATATCGGTGAATGATCAGATATAGTAGTAGGGATAACCAAGTTATTGGCATATTACAGTCATTATTCTCAAATGAAAATATAGTAGAGTCAATATATAACCTATCTAGTCTATAATAGATCCTCTACCTACCTGCTTGATTGTTGCACCATGTATACCAAATATCAGAAAATAGTTTTTTTTCCTCTCCAGTGGGTCCACCACATTGAGCCTTCTTTTAAATTTTGACTAGAAGAATCGTTCATTGCCTTTCCAACTACTTTTGGTACCACCACATTTATCTTCTCTATATTCCACCATATTAAAATCTCTAGTGATCATCCAATCATCTTTTGGGAGGGAAGAAGCCATCCAATCCCAAAGGGAAGCCCTATCTCTATAATCATTGGAAGCATAGATATTGCATATGCCAATAAGTTTATCCATGAATTTAAGGATCACCTAGAATGCTCTGTTATAGGGGGATAAACCATTGGCTTCAATTTTATCAACCCATCCAGGCCCAATGAGAATATAAACTCCACCCTTTCCTTTTCCATGATCTTATACAAAACATGTGGCTTGCTTCCAAATAAATTTCATAATGTTAGCAGTATGGAAACCTACAACTTTGATTTCTTGTAAAAAACAATGTCCTTGTTACTCATCTCATTACACCAATATCAGAAAACATATTTTCAATCAGATGTCTCTCATCTACGGGCATTCCAACTAGCAATATTAATCATATTATTGTTTAGCATGAGAAGACTGTTCATGACTTTTGCATTGTCTGGTAAAACAATCAGGCAGGTCAACACCACTTTTGTTATTTCTTTTGCCAAGGGATGCATAATTAGATAATGATTGTCTATCCATGACTTTTCTTTTCTTTTTCACATTATTACTGACCATTTCCACAAATTGACTACTGTCATCCAAATTCATATCAACCTCAAGATTGTATGGAACAATTTGTTTCTCAACATCTTTCATTGTGATTGGAATGGAGGTCAAGGACTCAAATAGGGGATTGATATGTTCTGAGGGCTTCTGTTTAAGTTTTCTCAACACCTCTACTCTATCATTAATGGTGGCCAAAGCAATTTTTTAAGTGTTTCTTCTTGGAGGCTTGTCTCTATCCAAGGGAAGAGGGGCCGAGTGAGCACCATTTCGATGGGGGAGGGATATGGAGGTCTTTGGCTAGAATGAAATCCAATTCATCCTCAAAAAAAGGGACAAAGAAATATTGAATTTAGAACCAAGCTCTTGTTCAAACATCTCAACTTCACAATTTTCCTTATTATCAGAAGTGTTATTAGTAACAACATAATCATTGCAAGAAACATTCCCAGAAATACCAGATATTATATTGTTCATTCAAATTGGCTTTAGGATTTTTTTTGTTTCCCCTACATACTCATTTGTCACAACATTGAAGTTACCTTTTTGAATTCTTTTTAGAGGAGGACATACTTTTCTAGAGTGACCATTCATCATACAAAGAAAACACGCATTGAGATTACTGAGAACAGATATGTCCCAAGAAATTTATTATCTCCTTCTATGTCTAAAGAGACTCAATCAAGAATAAAAAGCTCATGATTCAAAGCAATATGAACTCTTGTATTCAAATGTGAAATAGTTATCCTTGATCTTGAACCTAGAGAACATTGCCCAAAGGTTTCAAAATTTGAGGCAAAAAAGGCCAAAATTAAGGTTGAACCCCCTTAATTTCCAACCAGTTGGGGGAGGACATAGAAACTAACTTTTCAATGTCTCCCTTAGGCGACCATGGGAAGGCATGAAATAGTGATTGGCCCACGTTCCAAAAACCTTTGTTTAGAACCCATTCTTGCATTTTATGAGTTTTGAAGAACACCACAAAAAGTCCTTTTTGCATCATTTGATAGAAACTAACATACATTCTTAACTTCTTCCCCCAAATATTTCTCATCAGTCATCAAAAAATTTACAAGAGGGAAGATAATTATAATCCATACACACAAAGAAATTAGCCACATTTCTCAACCTTGACTACTATGTTCTAATGGCTTTAACCATGTCTTCATTCGAAGACAATGAGATGACTTTCAGGGCAAGAGGATGGGACTTACTGTTTCTTCCCCCTTTGGGGTCTCCATCTACGAGGTTGCCTCCATCTTGACATCCATTGGTGTTGGCCCCCAATATTCCTCCTAGTTCCACTTTTGTTTTCTCCAAGAATTTTCCATGAAATTCTGTAGATGGTGGGCAAATAGTGACAAAATTCTTAGAGACCATTACTTTGAAGGATGGCTTTATAGAATTTTTTATTATCATCTGTTCCTTTATCAATTTCACTATTAATATTACCATCTGGACGCTTGTCATTTGTGTCATTAATCTCCGCCATAAGATCTTAAATGAATTAAATGTAGCTACTGGGGTTCCAGGGATCGAACCTTGGGGAAAAATTGGTAATGACGAGGGATCACACATAAAAGGGCAAGTAAAAATAAATCCACAAGAGCTCAACGAAGAAGTAAAAAATACATGAAAAAAAGGCATTCAAACACAAAAATAACCCAAACTGGGAACATTTGACATGACACACAGAGGACAATAGAAGCAAGGGAACTCCAACAAAAACTAGGCAGACTCTAAGGAAGATGAGGTGGTTATTCACCTCCGACAAAGTGTGCCTCCACTAATATTTTCTTGAATTATTTACTAATTTAATAAACTTATTATATTCTAAGGTTACTATTTAACTTTTAGATTTAATATATTTTGACTCTTATTTTTGTTTACTCTTTTTAAGTCAAATTTAAATTTGATTTTATCTTAAATATTTATGTCTATTTAATGAGATAACATAAATAAATAAAATTTTTTACAACTAGTTCAATTTATAATTTTTTGTTCCATTAAATTTGAATTTTTGAAGAGTTATATTGTGAACTGATATCTCTTTATGTGTAACCTCTCTCTATTACTTTTCTCTATTGTAGATTTCCTTTGCATTGTACATTCATCCTAACCTATATTATTACATAGAAGCTAGTGCTACCAAGAAGGTGCATGATCACTATTCTATCGATCAATATTGTATATGTTATATCTTAAGTTTATTGTGTATTTTTTATTGGTTGATTTTAGTTGTAAAAATAATTTATTATTATTATCTATCAAACAATTTTTAATGCTTTAAATTTTGTGATTAAATTGTCAACTCTATTTTTTTGAATAGATAGATATGACTTAATGACATTGAAATGATTAAATTTGAAAATTCTTTTGACTTGATTTCAATTCATTCACATACATATAATTTTTTCTATTAAAAGATTTTTTAATATATTAAATTATTTTTATTATATTATATTAATCCATATTTGTAAACTTTTATTTTTCTTCAACTAAATTTTTAATATAACACTAATCAATCTTCAAATTAACACTAAAATGTCCCACCTCCTAAACCGAAAAAAAAACAAAAAACAAAATCAAAATTAAAAATTAAAATTACTGTTAACTAATCAAACAAGAGCTCTGATGGAGCTTGAGTCCCTGCCTTTTGTCAAAAAAATGAAAGATAGATTTGTTTGATGGTTAAATCAAAAATTTCTTGCAATGGTTCCAACTTCTACCAATGACATTTTTCCATAAGACCATGCAAAGATTTAGTGTAAACAAACCATTAACACTCCAATCATTGAATTGCAACTCTACTAATGCAAAATGCTAATATGGTATTTTAAAGTAGACAATAAGGTTTATTATTTTTAAAACCATTGTATTTTAAAAAGGTGATTAGAAGGTAGTTATCCAAAGAAGCCTATAAATACAAGGCATTTGTAATGTAAAAAGGAGGGGGAGGAGGAGGACTCTTACAAGGGGGGAAATTCTGGAGAATTTTGTAGAGAAACTTTTTGAGGACTTTAATGTTCATACTTTTTACTTGAGGGCTTTTGAGCTTGTATATTTTCAAAAGAATAACTAAGAATGCATTTGAATTGTATGTTTTGAATATGGTTCTCAATTATTATTACAATTTCTTGTGTATCAAGTTGATAATCTCTTTGTGTACTTGTGTGATATATTACTCATTTGTTCAATTAATATATGTAAATGATGAAACACAATCATACCCTGGTACCTTGGTTTGAATGTGAGAACTCATTTCTTCGTATGTAGAAATGTGTTTGTCTTCTTTCATCACCATTGTATAACAAAACTAATCTTGTGCTTGAATCACCTTTGTAATTGTTATTGATCATGAAGTCTTACTTGGTATTCGTATGTCTGCCAGTAAGGTTCTTGTTATCCATTTCCTTTAGTTTTGTCTTGTATCCTTTTTGTACTTTCAAGTAAAAAGTACACAAAAAATACAAATACCCCCATCATACGAGGGAGTTGCCACTCTCAAAGGCAAAGGAAGATTGTAGTTTGTGATCTGGTTGCAATCTCTCCAACTTTTGGCACAATTATCACTGCTTACAGTGCAAACAGGGTCAGTTTGAAGGAAACAACAGCAATGACAAATTTGTTTACCAAAAGCGCTTTAACAAGGAATTTGGCGATTCCTTAGGGTTGGTGCTCAAAACTTTGAAAACATTTTTATTCATGAGGCTGGATTAGGACAAGAGATTCTAGCAGCATTTTTCATCGTGGTTTTTCCCATTCTGGGTCGCCACATATTTATTCTACATTGGCTTCATTGGTTGGTTGCATTCCTTTCAGTTTCAGTTTCAAGTTTTGTTAAGTTCATCAAAAGTTTTAATTGGTTAAGGGTATGAATCTTATCTCTTCTACTGATTCACCTTGAGTTTGCAAACTCTCTGAGTACTCCCTGAGTTGCCTAGTACTTTTTATTTTTTTTGTTGGGCAAGTACTCACTAGTTTAACTCTCGCATTTTTATAGACAAAAAACCATGGGTAAAAATGTCAATGCTGGTTAAAATGTGTTTTTCACATGCTTTTTTTGCTATAAAACCATGCATTTTCTCTTTCAAGATGTCAATTTTTAATTTAATACATTTTGTAATTGAACTTTACAAAAAAAAAAAAAAATTCTTTAAGAAATTTTAATTTTTAGTTCGCTCTCCAAGTCCAAGTCTGTACACTATGCATAACTCCATACATCTGAAACATGTTCAAAGGAGTAGATCTAGAGCAAGGTTCCTAGGCAAAAAGCTTGGAAAAGTTTAGACGTAAGGCCTTAATCATCAGAGGCCTGATTGAATTGGATCTAAAAAGGGTAAAAGATGCAAACCCTTAATTTGACTATATTGGATGCCAAATTCACAAGGATTTGATATCAAATAACATGAACGCAATTCCAACAATTATACACAATAACAAATACGTGTCAGAAAATAAGTAATGCGCATTAAGAGATCGCTGTTGCTACACAGCATGTACACTCATCTATATTATCTATGCATCAAAAGCACAAAGTAAGTACGAAGAAGCTTCCAGAGAATCTAGAGATATAAGAAATATGTACAAGGAAACTTATAGAGGAATTGCATATGATCTAAAGTTGTCCCTGATACATAAAAATATAGAAACGAACAAATGCCCTTTTCACTATGTCTTTGGCAAAACAAAAATAGATATTAAAGGAGATTCCTCATATGCCATAAGCAAAAGCCATAGCCTATAGGATGTTCCGTTGATACTCTTCCTGAAAAACCTTCGGGGCCTATTTAATAAATTGTTTTCTATTTTACTTGTTTCTAAAGCTGTTGCAACATGTCTGATAACTCCGCTTTGTATTATTTCACTGATCCAGTTAAGGAATTTTCTGCCCAAGTGGCATACAGGATCAAATATATGAATATGCTGAAAGGCTTTGGTATTTTTTTCTTCCTATCCATTAGCATGAGCTGCATACGCTATTGTGAGTAAATGGGTTTGGCACGCAATGCTGAAGAAAAATATACAATTTTGTGTTCTAAACTGCCCCAAATCATTACTTTGTATGATCATCTGCTTGTGGCAAACTAAAGCTCAACTACTTTTACAGAGACACACATAATTGTAACTCCATAGGTATGCATTCATTTCGATATAGTTCCTGCTGTCTCACCACAGAGGAAATGAACTATTATCAGGACATATTCTCCAAATTTCGGGGATGGGAAGAAGCGTCCCGACGACGGCCAAAAATTTTAAGGATGGCAGGCGGACTGTGAGTGGGCAGCAATTAAAAAACACTAATATTTATTGGAAGGGGCAAAATTTTTAAAATTTCAAATGGCAAACCTCCCCTTTGGCGAAGTTTTGCCAAGCCTACGGCGAAGCCTTCCCAAGCCTTGCAGTGTTTGAAGAACCTAGAACTTTCTTCACTGCTATATTCAAAATTTGATTTGTAAACTGATCAAAACACAGGTTTTGAACAGCTGTGCAGACGCTTCCATTTGCTCTGCCATTAGAAATGTGCTGCAGAGGATTCTCCTCTTCACTCTCCTTGGAGGACTCCTCTACACTCTCCTCGGAAGAATCCGTCTCCTCTCCCCCATTTTCCTCATTTTTTCTGTGTATCCATGGCTGAGTTGTGGAAACTTTCAGAGATTATTTTTGTTATTTTTTAATTGAAAAAATAATAAAACCCCTGGCAAAATTAGGAGTAGCCAATAAAAAAAAAGAATTAATGATTAAAAATTAATTTAAAAATAAAACAGTTCAAATATTATTCTAAACTTTAGAATTCCATTAATTTCTATTATGAAAACTAATAGATATAGCCAAATGAAAACATTAGTTCCCTGCCTATATATAGGCAGGGACTAACAATCATTACTATTGGAGGTGATCTGTCCCGCTTTCCAAGAGCCCGGGGTGACTTCCTTAACGAGCAATGTTAGACGTGGGGTGACTGGTGAACTTCTCTTGCATGACATGTCAGGAGGGTTGTTAGAAGTGGAGTAAATGTTCCAGGGCTGAAAACGTCAGAGGTTCCGATATATATATATATATAGAGTAGTGAGATGAATATATTGTTTGGTGCATGAAATTAATTTATCTAGGCTTATTCTAGAATATATTTTCGAATTAATTGATTCTCAAAATGAAAGCTAGAATAAGGTTTGAAAAACATAATTGCATTTGAAAAAAATTAAAAAAAGTTATACAAAATGTTGAATTTTTTAAAAACTTATAAACAAAATTTTATTTCAAAATATTATAAAATTAATTTTGATAGAAAAATAAAATAAATATTCAAGAACGCCTACAAATTTTGAAAAACATAATTACATTTGAAAAAATTACTAAAAATTTATACAAAATGTTAAAATTTTAAAAAACCTATAAACATAATTTTATTTCAAAATATTATAAAATTAAAGTTGATAGAAAAATAAAATAAATATTAAAAAATGTCTAGAAAATGTAAAACAAATAGAAAATGTAAAAAACCAATTAAATTAAACAATAACACAATTAAATAAATTAAAACAAATTCTTATTCAGTGCATATTCCAATTCTAGTTTGTTGCACCCAAACACGGAAAATACATCTTCTTAGTCATCTTCCAGGTGCACCAAACGCTCCAACACATATTCCGAATATCATTTTGGGGATATGTATCTTCCAGAATTGCAGCATATTCCAGAATTGACTATATCCAGTATTTCGTATGCCATGCACCAAATGGGCCCTTATTAGTGCATGTAGAAGATGACTGGAAATTTTAATTTTTTAACTTTTATCAATTTTGTTGCTCATTTTTTTAATTTTTAATTTATTTGTTGATGGCATTAATAATGGGTTATGACCTATAAAATTTAACAGTGGTACATTTGAGTTCGTTTTTAAGATTTATTGGAAAATTTTGAAAGCCGACAGATCTATAAAAGCTCTAAAAGCAATTAAAATAGCAATTTCATAAGAACCATGCGAATTTTCATGCTAGGATTCGAACAATGGGGAGTGACGTGTTAATGATCGTAAGCATTGAAAATGTAGCTAGAAAGAATAATAATTGACGCCTCTGCCTGTAAAATATTTCGGTGAATGATACTGCACCTCCAAGGGTCTAACTCCTTTCGCAATTTCTACAGTCTCTTGCCAAGATTTGGATAGATGCAACATCGACTAGTTATGTACTTCAAAGACCCTCGTGTATTAAGCGAGAAATAAAATAGAAAACCCTAATGCACGGATCCGATGAGTTTTTAAATTTTGATGTAATTTTGAATTCTTAAATAGCCTTATTTTGGAAGAAAATGAATTCTAGTTTTTTTTGGAATTATTTAATCCATGCATTAGGCCAAAAATGGGAATTAGTTTTCTAATTAGAAAATTAAGAAAATGGCCACAAACGACCAATTAGTTTATTCCAAGTTAATTCATGCAGCCTAACTCTGTACTTTCAAGAAATGGAAATTGGAAAATATTCTTTTCCTAGATTAGGGAAATGAGAAAGGTGTTAAATATTTTCCCGCAGTATTCTTAACAATGGAAAGAGTTCAGAGTTTGTTTGTTCCTTCTGTAACCGAGTGCTTGCTTAGACTTATTTTTACTGTCGTGCAAACTGTCCGGTATGTTGTGATAGTTGTGGTTGGTTATTACTCATAACCTTTGTTATGACAGTGAGGCTCGTCGGTTGTGTGGTTATGCCTTCATAGTGATTGAGGTTATGCATTCGATGTTGTTATGAATGTTTTAAGTTTTAGGGTTTCTATGTCAATTAGTATCTCTAATATACCATTAAATTTGCTTCTCTGTAATACATAATTCTCTGTGTTTCTTGTTCTTCTTGTTCTCTCTCATGTTTGTTCCAGAGAATCCTATTTGTTGCAAAACTACATTCTCCTTCTCCTTGTTAACTTCTTGACTGCCAATCTTGTTAGGATAAGAACCTGAGAATGAGGAAACTATTGTGTTAGCACTTTCCTAGGGTTACAATAAGAATATTGGGTGAAGGCATTGACAATTCATGTTCTCTCCTATAGACTATGCATATGAGTGGAGATATGAACCCAGGTTTGACACTTGATGTTCTTGAGTTTTCCTTAAAACTGGGCGGTGACTAGAGGCTTCTCGTTCTCTCTTGGCTATGATAAGAAATTGAGAATTTTTAGTTAGCAACTTTTTTTGTATAAGGGTTTCTTGTGGCTTAATGGGCTCTGAGAAGCATAAGTATTAACAACAGTTAGTTCAGGATTATTGTCTGTTAGGCTGGGTCTTGAAGGGGTTTCTTAAGAAATTTTAGTAAGTTCGGTTGATATTTTATAAGAATAGTTTAAAGCTGGCAGTCCCATGAAATTAATAGTACAGTTCAGCTTAAAAGTTTAAACTCTGAAATTTAGGAAAGCTGGTGGAATGTACTGATAAAAAAATTTCATCGGCCCTCGGTTGGGGATTGTTGGTCCTAGGTTAGGACCCAGTTGTCCACCGTCTCCCCCATCTGTTCTAAGAACCCCACACCGTTGGCAAGGAAGCATGCATTAACTGTTGTAACTAGACGATAGAGGAATTCTTAACTTATTATTGTGTTGTACCTGAAAAGGATTGTTTTAATTTTAAATATTGAACTTATTGTGAACCAATTTCTACCTCAAAAGAACGTATAAACGAAGTTTTATTTGGATTGAGAGACTGAATTTTGAAAAGGAACTGAATGATTCTTAATTTACTTTAGGAATGATAGTTGCGAAGTCAAATTATTAAATGTTACTCCCTAGACCGAGGACATCTACTCACTCTGTCAATGGAGAGAGAACTTTGGGGACCATTGCATGACAGATTGGTATGGAGAGCAGGTAGTGGCTATCCAACCAAGAAAATCTTTTACTTTATATAACTTTTTGCAAACTTTTGAAATTTTTTTTTAAGTGTTTCCCTTTGGTATGCATAACAATTTTCATGGCTGCATAGCCGCTACCAGAGAGCATAGGTTGAATGCCAGGAAAAAGATCCTTGGAAATCGTTAAGGTACAAAATCGTACAAGTGAATAAATAGAGGAAGCAAGAACCTTGCTATAAGTTGCAACAAATGACCTCAAACCATGGTAGACACTCATTCGAATCCCAGTTGCTTGAGTTTTACTTTGCGTACACTCATTCAAACCATGGTAGAAAGTTGAAACTGATGCAGTGTGGGATTAGGAGCCCATGTAGGCTACCAAACCCAGCAGCTTCTAATAGCAAAAGTCATTGAAGAATATCATCAGTCAGAACTTGTGTTTCATTCTAATAGCCATAATCAGCATATAATAATAAAATAAAAGTTGTTTCTTAGAGTTCAATTTATAGCTTCACACACACAGGCACTCACCAACAAATAGGTTACATTACAGGTTTCTCTTGTCCTACTTCTTGTCCAAATCTGATTTACAATTTAAAATTTATGGGTGTGAAAAGTTAGCTATAACAGTTACTGATATGCTAATTCCCCTAATCAAAAGAATAAACACATACAGAGATGAATAATACCCGCAACAAACAAAACTAAATAAAGAAACTAAAATTAATAGTATGCACAATTGCCATAGCCCCAAATGCTGTCGCATCAAAAACCCACTAGGATTCCTACTTAGGTTTCTCACAGAAGATTTGTAAAATTTATTCTCTTTTCAAATGTTGTATTGGTTGCTCCATAGCCAACCTTGTAATTATTATAGCAAGCTGAGTAGGTATGGAGTTTCCTAGAATCTTTAAATTTCTTTTGCATTTCCCCTTTGATAGGGAGATCTTCTTCAAACTAGCCCTACTTCCTTTAGGACTTAACTAGGCCCATCCTTGACCTATCTTAGGGTTCTTTAGACCCTTCACACTGAGGGATTCCTTCTAATCTCCTCTACTCCTTAAGATCTCACTACCAAGGTTTACAACCCAATCTTGTTCACAATACCCTTCATATGAATTCAACCATGGAATTCATCCCCTCTTCCAAATACTAGATCCCATGTAACAAACATGAGAGAAGACTCAATTTGTCTTAGTTTGATTACTTTTTAAATGTTACACCATGTGGCTTCCTCCTTCCACAAGTCGATCTCCAAATCTTAGACCAAAAGACTACTAGGTCCTTGTAGGTCTTCCAACACACCTTTTAGGGTATAACTTTTCAATGTCCCACACAAGTTGCCAAAATGATTACATTTCCTGATACCCTTTTTGAAGTTACAAAGGATTTTGGACTCCTTAAGTGTCCAAGCCCTTTGTACAGTACTTTCCTATCTTTAAGCCTTGTTTTTAGGACTAATTAGGCCTCACTAGTTTTCAATGAGGGTTTGATGGTTACACCCCCTGCCGGATTGGTCAAAGGCTCTCCTTTACAGGATTGAGTCTTTGATCATTAAGGAACACTTTCCTGCAACTAGATTGACCTTCTCAATCCCTGAGCCCTCTCCAATTTTTTGGATCAACAACAAGCTTCCTAATCGGGCTAGCTCTGGCTTGCCTAGGGCTTGCTCTTAAAATTCATTCCCCTACAAACTAGACCATAAAAATACATATTTACAAAGAATATACAATGCCCTAACATATTCCAGGAGGTCGTACAAATCCATCCATGGAAACCTATGTTAGAGCCATTATTGTTACCTCTACTCTGAACAATCCAATAAACTAGTCACGGAGGGGGATTTAACTTGCAAAGCCAAAAAGAAAACTATCAAACTAAAACAAAGCTCTAATCTACTTATAAAAACATTAAGAATAAACTCATGCAAAGATTTTCTTAGGTCTAATCCATGTTTAAGGATTATCTAGCCTTCTATTCAATGCCAAAATGGGTACAGTCCCCCCAGTCTATTAAAATGGAAAGCACACACAAAACTGAGATCCAACCTTATGTCTTGATAGGAAAAATACACATATAGGCTTAGTCAACTGCGTTTGTTCGGTTTCAACCCTATAACTAACTATCTCCCTCGGACATGCCCTTAGACAAATTTTTGTCATGACAACTTTGCAAAATTGCATGACAACTTTTCTAAGGTTGTGCCAATAGGTTTTAAAAGACCCCTAAGACTCACCTAAGACCTCTATGACCCTTTTTCATCTTTATTTCACTCATTTATCTCATTTTCACAGTCAAACCATTACTTTGATTGATTGGTTACATCAAATGGCACACAAGCCATATCCCTTGGGTCCACTCTAGGCCTAGTGAAGCCTTCACTAAAACATTAAAACATCTTCCTAAAAACCTATTGGATCTCAAACTCTCACATAAACTAGGGACACAAAACAAAGTCTTATTGGACATTGACTTAGCCAAGGTCACTACAAGCCAAAACTAGGAGCTTGGTTGGCCAAGAACCTAGGTGCTCCTGCATAATACTCCCTTGTAAAAAAACAAAAAACAAAACTAAGTCCCATTAGGAGACAGGAGTGTTACATCAATAACTAGCTTCTTGAAGCTATTTCTTCAATCCATTGAGCCTCTGATTCGGGCAGAGACTGCCACTTCACAAGGTGCTCCATGTAGACTCCATGCTTGGTTTATTTCTTCACCCTTAAGTGTAGTATCCTCTTAGCTTGAGGCTTCACTTGTACTAGTATTTTGAGGTCTTTAACATTAGCATGGACATCTAGACTGTGTTCTTCTTCTTGCACATTAGATCCTTTGTATTTGACCAAGTCTTGAACAATGAAAATCGAAGAGATAGATAGTTCACTAGGCAGGCCTATCTTATATGCATTTGAGCCATACTTAGCTATAACCTTACAAGGTCCAACTCTCCTCATTTGAAGCTTGTTGGGTATGCCTTTTTGAAACCTTGCCTTGTTGAGATGTGTCATCACCCAATCTCCCACTTCAAACTATATATCCGTCCTCCTTTCATTAACTCTAGCTTTCACTTTTTGATTGGCTTCTACCAATGTCCTCCTTACCTATTCATGGACCTCTTGCATGGATTGAGAAAAGTCATCAGCATGTCCACTCACTCCCCCTTGATTTCCAAGTTCTCTAAGCTCACACACACCTCTTGGATGCATGTCATACACCACTTCAAATGGGCTCTTACCGGTAGACCTGTTTATGCTATCATTATAAGCAAATTCAACTTGTGGTAACACCTAGTCCCACACTTGTCCATACTCCTTGGTAAGACATATTAAGAGGTTTCCCAACACTCTATTGATTACCTCTATTTGGTCATCCATTTGAGGATGGTAGGTTGACCCAAATGCAAGGTTGGTTCCTAATCTCTTCCAAAAAGTCTTCCAAAAATGCCCCATGAATTTAACATCTATATCTGACACTATGCTGATTGGTAGGCCATGAATCCTTACCACTTAAAGAATAGTTGTGCTATATAGTTGGCATCATGTGTGGTCTTACATGGTATGCAATGGCGGCTCATTTTACTAAATCTATCTACCACCACACAGACACTATCAAAACTAGTAGTTGTCTTAGGCAAACCAACTATAAAGTCCATACTTAGAAACTCCCATGGCCTCTTAGGGATTGGTAAAGGCTGATATAACCTTGCATTGGAAGATGTGCCTTTAGCCTTTTGGAAAACAATACATTTCTCTACATACCTTCTAACATCTCTTGGCATCTTGGGCCAATAGTAGAACCTTTGCACTAGGTCCAATGTCTTATTCAAGCCAAAGTGTCCACTAAGGTTGCCATTGTTTTTTTCTTCTATAAGTTTCTCCCTCATTGAACCTTTAGGTACACATAGTTGGTTACCCTTGAATAACAAACTATTCTGCAGTGTGTAGTAAGCAAACTCACTATGAAAATGATTCTCAAAGTCTTCACATACCTTATAGGCTTTGGAGAAGTCCTCATCCTCCTTGTAGAGTTCTTTGAATTCATCCACACCAATGCTTTGAAGCTAGATTTCTTGGACAGTCAGCAACCTTCGGCTTAATGCATCAGCTACCTTGTTGTTAAGGCCCTTCTTATGCTTGATAGTAAAGGTATAGGCTTGGAGGAACTCCATCCATATGATGTGCCTATGACTTAACTTATCTTGAGTGTTAATGTAGCTTAATGCTTGATTGTCTGTATAGACTACAAACTCCTTAGGCAATAGGTAGTGCCTCCACTTTTTAGGTGTGTGAATCAATGCATAGAGCTCCAAATCATATGAGGAATACCTTGACCTAGCCACATTCAACCTTTCACTAAAAAATGCAACCAGTCTCCCTTCTTGATTCAAGACTGCTCCCACTGCTATGTTTCTTGCATCACATTCAACAGTAAACAACTTATCAAAGCTTGGTAATACCAAAATAGGCTGAGTTGCTACCCTTTCCTTCAATTTCTCAAACCCTTCTTGAGCTTCCTTGGTCCACACAAATTTGGTTTTAGCTCCACCTTTGATAGTGTTTAGTATAGGTGCACATATCTCACTAAATCCTCTTATGAACTTCCTATAAAACTGAGCTAATCCATGGAAGCTCCTCACTTTTGTCCCTATTTTAGGAGTGGGCCAACTTAGTATGGCTTCCACTTTGCTTGGATCCATCTTAAGGTCACCTTGAGACACCACAAAGCCTAGGTACACTAGCTCTTGTTTAAGGAATTCACTCTTCTCTAGATTGATGGATAATTTCTCCTCATGTAACCTTCTTAGGACAACCTCTAGGTGCTACATGTGTTCCTCTTTGGTCTTGCTAAAGATGGGAATGTCATCTAGGTACACCACAACAAATCTACCAATATAATCTTTTAAGACTTCATTCATTAACCTCATGAATGTACTAGGTGCATTTGTAAGCCCAAAGGGCATGACTAACCATTCATAGATACCCTCATTAGTTTTGAAGGCTGACTTCCACTCATCCCCTTCTTTTATCCTAATTTGGTGATACCCACTTTTAAGGTCAATTTTGGTAAAATATTGAGACCCCCCAAGACAATCCATAAGGTCTTCTATTCTAGGGATAGGAAACCTATATCTAATGGTAATCCTATTGATTACCCTAGAATCAGTACATAACCTCCACTTACCTCCCTTCTTTGGTGCCAAAACTACTGGTACAACACATGGACTAATACTTTTCCTTATCAGCCCTTGATCAAGAAGCTCTTGAATCTGCCTTGCAATCTTTTTATTCTGGTCTGGGGTCACTTTATATGCTACTTTGTTAGGCAAAGATGCTCCAGGTACAAAGTCAATTTGATGACTGATTTCTCTTTGAGGAGGAAGAGTAGCTTGTGTCCCACCACTTATTATATCTTTAAACTAGTCCAGTAGTTGCTGCACTTCCTTTGGTAATGTAGGGTGTAGGACCTTGGTCTCCTCGTTGGGTTTTAAGACTATGGCTAGTCCTATTACTTCCTCTTCCTTGAGTTCATGCAAGAAATCCTTCCCACTCATTAAGAGTACATTAGGATCAACTGAACTTGCTACTCCTTCCTCCACAAGTGACTATATTTTATAAGTCACTCCATCTTTCTTGAAGTTATACACATTCCTCTTTCCATGGTAGACTACATCCCAGTCATATTACCATGGCCTTCCTACTAGCAAATGGCAAGAATCCATTGGTAGGATGTCACATATCATCTTGTCTTGGTAGCCACCTATCATGAAGTCCACCCATGCTTGTTCATTCACTACAACATTCTGCCCCTTATTTAACCAAGTTACCTTATAAGGATGACTGTGAGGTATCTTTTCAAGATTGATCTTTTGGACTACTTCCTCTAATATTATGTTATTAGTTGAACCTAAATCAATGATAACCTTACAAGCTTTTCCAATGATCTTGTATTTGATCCTAAAAAGAGGCCTCCTATGCTTAGGTTCTTCCTTGACAAGTTCCTTGAGTATAACTCTCCTAAACATGAGGTTCTCACCATGTTCTGAATCCAAATTCACTTTTGATGACTTTGCACTATTCTCTTCCTCTTGGGAATATGCTATCTTCTTCTCTCCTTGGGAACTAGAATCCTTGTCAGGACACCTATAGGCAGGATGGCCTAGTTGTCCACAATTAGAACACTTCATGCTTGCAAAGTGTGACCCTCTATCGAATCCACTTGATCTTCCTCTGCCACCTTGGAAACCTCTACCTGTGCCATAATTCTCTCTTACACATGGCTCACTGATTTTTTCAACCAACTTGGAGTCTCCCTAACTTCTAGGTTCATTTCTCCTACCACCATAACCACCTCTATGTCCTCTAGAGTCTTTCCCTCTAACTCTACCTTTGGGGTTAGAATCTTGCTTCTTTTTGTTCTTTTCTTCTACCTTTAGTGCTAATTGGAAGCACTTGTGGATAGTAGTAGGATTCCAAAGACTAATATATTCTTGGACACTCCACCTTAATCCACCCAAGTATCTACCAACCGAGATACTCTCCTCTTCTTGAACCTGGGACCTCAAACAGAGTTTTTGAAACTCCTCGGTGTAAGAAGCCACATCCATCTCTTTTTGTCTAAGATTTTGCATTTTTTTATGCATTTGGAAATTTCATGATCCTCTAGGAGATAATTCTCCTTGATCTTTGTGACCATAGATCTCCAATTTTCAATGGGTCTTTTCCCTTCTCTTTCCCTCTCTTCTTGAAGGAACTTCCACCATGTTAAGGCTGGTCTCCTTAGCCTTGATTTAGCCACCTTCACTCTTTGTGCCTCTGAGACACCTTCACATTCAAAGTGATTCTCCATCCCTTCAATCCACTCCATCACTAACTTTGAATCCATCTTGCTGGTGAACAGGGGTATCCCTTCTAATGCTTTACCTCCCAATACCTTAATGGATTTTAGGAAAGGTTCTTCTTGAATAAGTGGATCTAGTTTAGGAACGTAATCTTCATCAGATAATGCTTTACCTTTTTCATCTTCAACTGCCATCTTCTCCTTCATTTTCCTAGCGGTCTCTGCCACTAACTCAAGCGTATCTTTCAAAGCTTCAACAGTCTCCTCTAGGAGCCTATTCCTTTCTTTTTTTTCAACCACTTCTCTGGCCCATTAAACAATTGGTCACCATTGTGTTATCTCCAATGGATTCACATCTTTCTAACATACACCTTTCACTACCCAAGCCTTTCAATGGCTCTTATACCAATTTGATAGGGAGATCTTTTTCAAACTAGCCCTACTTCCTTTAGGACTTAACTAGGCCTATCCTTGACCTATCTTAGGGTTTTTTAGACCCTTCACACTGAGGGATTCCTTCTAATCTCCTCTACTCCTTAAGATCTCACTACCAAGGTTTACAACCCAATCTTGTTCACAATACTCTTCATATGAATTCAACCATGGAATTCATCCCCTCTTCCAAATACTAGATCCCATGTAACAAGCATGAGAGAAGACTCAATTAATCTTAGTCTGATTACTTTTGAGGTGTTCCACCATGTGGCTTCCTCCTTCCACAAGTCTATCTCCAAATCCTAAACCAAAAGACTACTAGGTCCTTGTAGGTCTTCCAACGCACCTTTTAGGGTGTAACTTTTCAATGTCCCACACAAGTTGCCAAACTGATTACATTTCTTGCTACCCTTTTCAAAGTTACAAAGGATTCTAGAATCCTTAAGTCTTCAAGTCCTCCATATAGTACTTTCCTATCTTTAAGCCTTATTTTTAGGACTAATTAGGCCTTACTAGTTTTCAGTGAGGGTTTGATGGTGTTGGTTCCTTTTCTTTCTACTTGCAGATTTACAATATAATTGACAAACAAATGTCACTAACTCTATCACCACTCCAAATCTGACAAGAAAAAGGGCCAATTAACAAGGATCAAGAGAATGATCCTCCTACACTTTGAGCCTTAATGCTCAGGCAGGTATACCTTTGATTCACTTCTTAAAGGAATCAGCAAATATTAAGCATTAATGTCCTTGACACATTAATTTAAAGATTTTATCATTTATAGGTTGGTTGATGATGAAGAACTGCTTCCTGAGAATAGACCAGTGTCTTATCCTAGGGCAAAGAGTCAAATATAATATACCTCAACAGAAAACTTAATTCGAATACACCCAAATCTAGAATAAGTGCTTTACCTATTATTCCTCTCACTCTCACGCTTGGACATTAGATTCTTACTAAACCATGAATTCTCTAAGACTATCTTTAAGGATTTAATCCCGACTTTGGAAGGAACTCAAAGATAATTTCACAATTTTCTTTGTAAACCATACATTAACCTGCTTTGCAACATTAACATATAATAATCCAGGATCAAAACAAGAAGACATTCACAAATCTGAGATGGAATTCCATTGTATTCTCATTAAGATTTTCAATATCAATACATTGAAAAAAGATGAAATGCTAGAACCAAATCCTAAATCCAAGCTCTCTCTATTTAGTTACCAATTTCACCATCCTTTGAAAAATACATCAAACTATTATATGTAGTCACCGGTCATCTTGAAATCCCTAAAAATCAGGATGCAACAAGCTACAGATGACTAGGACAGAACTAGGTTTTTCAACCACTTTCATCAATCTGGAGAATAGGCAAATTAATGCGGACAAGACATGCCAGGAAATCTGTAGCAATCAAGTCCAAATTTAACTCTTTGTTTTCTTTACATGCATCATAATTGGCATGACTGATTCACCCATTTTTCCACAACATGGACATCCTCTGTAGAAAACCATCTTCTGGGCCATACTGTGATAGTACACAAGATCAAATCAAGTAGATCGGTCACCCAAGCATTAAATAACCAGTCCTTTACTCATAGAAAACCCTTAAATATTTCAAATTTTTGGTGGCAACGGTCAATCACACAAGTTTAAAACAAGATCATTGATCTCTACCCTTTCCTGGCACATCGTGTGGCTCTCAAAAAACAACACAACAGTCAACTTAGCCTTTAAAATTACTCGGCCACATCATCATATCTTGGCAACCAATTGGGAGCGAGCACCTTAGCAACACTTGGCATGAGGACCCACTGCATCATCTATCTTTATCCACTGGTAGATCAGATGGTTGTCACAATGCCATGATCATTATCTATCCTGCACTTTCCCTTTGTGGAATCATGACCTCCGTTAGATCAAATCAGACCTGCAAAGTCTTTATCTTTTAATCATGGCTAGCCCTTAACTCTTAGTCATCTAGAGATTACGTGACTGAAGGCATTCTCCCAGTCACTGAAAGTTTATCTTAACCACAGTCTGGTCTAGAGATCATGCGAACAAAGCATTTACATAATCTTGTAATCTTTCCTTGACCCCTAGTTTCATCAGGTGAACTAGCAACAACCGTCGATCAATCTTTCATCTTGTGGTCCATGTTGATCTCTGAAAATCATATACGCCATCAGCCTAACTCATGTTTATCCAATGATTCAGTGATTGAGAGAATCTTATAATCCTTGAATGTTATCCTTAACTGGGGTTTGATCCGGAGAATAAGTGACCAAGGCATTCTCGTGGTCACTTGATGTTTGGCCTGACCCTGGTTAAATCATGAGAACATGTGAAAGCCTTAGTCGCCATATCGCTGAATAGAAACTTAACCACCCAAGACTAACCTTTAACTTAACCCAAGCCCATCTGGAGATTACATGAACAAAGGATTTTGCTAAATCTCTTAATCATTCTCTTAACTGGGGTTAAGTCCTGAGAATACGTGATTGAGGCAATCTCCAAGTCACTGGATCTTTTCTTTACCCTGGGTTACATCTAGAGAATCAATGCCAACTGCTAATCTTGATTTGCATCTATGACTCATATTTAATCTCTAAAGCCTCATGCCTTGACTGGATATCTGGAGATTGCGCGATTGAGGGAAAAATTAACCGCCCGTCGGGTCACTAGATGTTAAGAACTTAACAGCCAAGACCATGAGAATGTGTGAACACTGCATTCACTGGATCATTGAATAAAATGACTAACCACCTAGGAACTTGGAGATTCAACGAACACTCAGTCGTGTAATCGCTAAATAAAAAATATAACAGCCAGGGCAAGGAAAAAGACATGTGCATAAAGGGGACTTAAGTGACCAGTAAAAAGGTAATGGAGAAATAGAAATGGCTAGGGTTTATGGAATTAGATAATTTTATGAAACCCTAGGATATGGATATAGACCTATTTCTCAGACCTTAAAACTTCTATATCTCACTGGTTTTTGTAATTGAGCACATGTGATCTGAATCGGAGCTTGACGACACCTTGAAATAACCAAGGCTAAGGGCGCAAGCCATGAAACATCATAAATTTTATTCCTAGATCAAAATTGTGTTGTAGCAGGACAAGGCAACTCCCTTAGGGTTTTTACACATTAGGCCATGCGATCTGGAAAGGAACTTGTAAAAATCTTGGACTATCCATGGTTAATCTCATAGGCCATACGACCTTACACATCTTCTTCACTAATAAAAACAAGCTTGTAGGTGGACATGACAACTTTCTTGAGGTTTTTCACAAGATAAGACCATTTTCCTTAGATTTATGGCTATGACAGGAAAATGGCCTAATAGTGGCTTTGTCTAGAGATGATGGGTAACTTGTGCCCATGCAAGAATTCAAAATTTCTGGAGGAAGTAGACCACCCACCGGACAAAGACTGACATGGAACTTTCTCAAAAATTGGTAAATGAGCCAGGGAAATAGGAAGGGAAACACACAACTGAAAGGAAATATTTACAAATATCTTACAAGATTAAGACTTTAATTGGTGGTCCCATGCCACCAAAAAAAAATCAAAACCCTCCTGAGTCAAAGGTTTGATTTTCATCCACATATGTAACCTTCCACCTAAAAGTGTCATGATCATCCTGATGCCAACATATGTGGATACCTATGGGCTAAAGAATAAAACTACATTTATTATAGCCCATGTTTTCCAGTCACAACCACCATCATGTTCATACTCCAAGAAGTATGGAACATCTGTTACCTCTTCTTGAGGAGTGGAAATATGAAACTTATCTAGCAATGCATCAGAGTATAAAACATAATGATTGTCATGCATTACTACAAAATTACCTGGCTGAGAAGGACTTGGATCCTCAAATTTACCTTCATGCATTACTTCAACCACTGAGAAACTTAGTTCCTCCTTGATGTCTTCATGGACTGGATCATGAACCAAGTGAAGGTCTCTTTCAAAATTTTTGTGACAATTGATCTGCATCATCATTTTCATTAGAAGATTTTCTATCCCAATCATTGAAGACTAGGTCCTCAATACTGTCACCTTCACTATCATACTTGGAAAAAGAAGGAAAAGAATATGAACAAGAAACTTGCTCATCACTGGAATCTTTATGATAGGAAAACACATTTTCATGGCCTTCAACCTGTTCTTTTATAGAGTCACTACATGAGGGGAACTCTGGTAAACATGGATCATCTTTATCGCTTTGAACACCCACCTCATTATCAGTGTCAAAGGATATGTCAATGGGGAGATGCAAAGTATAGTCCATAAAAGGTGCATACCTTTGGAATTCATCAACCAAGAGTGCTGAGATATTTTCTCTGCTCAATGGACTTTGGACTCTATTATCATCCTCATTGGCCTCACCCCTAGTGCTGCAAACATCATCCCTGTCTGAAATAAGGACCAACATCTCTAGCCTCAAATCATCTTGTGTAAAGAAATCAGTGTAGGAATCATCATTTGCATCATATTCATTTTCTTTCTATTTACATAAAACATCCTCAAATTGGGACAAGAAAGATGCCTTCTCATGCTGATAAGAAGAAAAATCTACAGACAAAATGGAAACATTGTGAACCTCAGACTGATCTTCAGCATCCTCATATGCATTGACCGCAAAGTCAGCCTCATAGTCAACACTTTCTGCATAATGAGAATCAACATCAGAATCATTGGCCTCTTCATGATCAACATAAAGAACAACCAGTGCTCGCAATCTCTTGTCCTCCTCTAATTGCCAGATCTCAACACTTTTCTCTGCAAGTTTCTTCTTGAGAGTAGCAATCTTGATGAGCAAATTTTCATAATCAGTATCATGGATGGTGGGATCAACAAATACACTAATGTCTTGTATCTGATCTTTATCTTTTATTTCATACAAATCCATATCAGCTCCTTCATCAAAGTGTTCTATACATGTTGCTCTTAATATATCCCAAGAAGGGATTGAACATGAAGGAAGGGGTTCGAACCAATCCCTTGCACTATGTGAAAGAGATTGCACAAGCAACCTCATGGAAAGATCTTCATGATCAACATCTATTTCACCAAATAAATCCATGAGATCATCTACATGTTGACTTGTTGAAACTGATCCATCAACCATAAATCTTGGCAAGCCTTCCCCATCCTTAGTAGAAAACTCATTAGGGGCACCTTAATGCCATCAAAACAAAAGGGCATGTATTCCTCCATAAGCAATTGCCGCTATCTCTCATCCCTTTACACTAGTGCTGAACTTGATAGGGAAACATTTTTTACAACTGATTTTCATAAAAAAATTGCATATGAAAATCAACATACCTGGAAGTACTATAGCTGAAACTTAGCTTGTTGATTGGAAAGCAGGGCAGATCTAGAGCCCTCCTTATAGCTCCATCAATTTCTTTGCTTGTAGAGTCACCACCTCCTTGAAAAGGAAAATATTTTACTTGTCTTTGTATCTCCTTCCAATCAACACAAAACTTCACCAGGCTTTTATACATTGTTTATCAGAGACTACTGATCAAACAGAGAACTAAGAGTCGCCACTCACAGCTTGGTGAGAAGATTTAAAACTTTTTTTTTGAATTTGACTCTATACTATGGCCTCCCCAGTGGAGTCGCCATTTTTTTGGTTCCTTTTTTTTCTACTTGTAGATTTACAATATGATTGACAAACAAATGTCACTGACTCTATCGCCACTCCAAATCTAACAAGAAAAAGGGTCAATTAAAAAGGATCAAGAGAATGATCCTCCTACACTTTGAGCCTTAATGCTCAAGTGGGTATACCTTTGATTCACTTCTTAAAGGAATCAACAAATATTAAGCATTAATGTCCTTGACACATTAATTTAAAGATTTTATCATTTATTGGTTGGTTGATGATGAAGATCTGCTTCATGAGAATAGACTAGTGTCTTATCCTAGGGCAAAGAGTCAGATACAATATACCTCAATAGAAAAATTAATTCAAATACACCAAAATCCAGAATAAGTGCTTTGCCTATTATTCCTCTCACTCTCACACTTGGACATCTGATTCTTACTAAACCATGAATTCTCTGAGACTATCTTTAAGGATTTAATCCCGAATTTAGAAGGAACTCAAAGATAATTTCACAATTTACTTTGTAAAACATACATTAACCTACTTTGCAACATTAACATATAAGAATCTAGGATCAAAACAAGAAGACATTCACAAATCTGAGATGGAATTCCAGTGTATTATCATTAAAATTTTCAATATCAATACATTGAAAAATGAAAAAATGCTAGAACCAAACCCTAAATCCAAGCTCTCTCTATTTAGTTACCAATTTCACCATCCTTTGAAAAATACATCAGATTGCTATATGTAGTCACTAGTCATCTTGAAATCCCTAAAAATCAGGATGCAACAAGCTACGAATGACTAGGACAAAACTAGGGTTTTCAACCACTTTCATCAATCTAGAGAATAGCCAAATTCATGCGGACAAGACATGCCAAGAAATCCGAAGCAATCAGGTCCAAATTTTATCTTTATTTATGGCTAAGATCTTGACTGGTAGATTTAGAGACTATAAACTACATCATTTAACTCTTTGTTTGCTTTACTTGCATCATAATTGGGGTGACTGATTGACCCATTTTTCCATAGCATGGACATACTCTGCAAACAAGCATCATTTCTGGGCCATACTGTGATAGTAGACAAGATCAAATCAAGTAGATCGGTTGCCCAAGCATTAAATAACCAGTTCTTTACTCGCAGAAAACCCTTAAATATTTCAATTTTTTGGTGGCAACGGTCAATCAGACAAGTTTAAAACAAGATCGTTGATATCTACACTTTCTCAACACATTGTGTGGCTCTCAAAAATCATCACAATAGTCAACTTAGCCTTTAAAATTAACTGACAACATCATCATATCTTGGCAACCAATTGGGAACGAGCACCTCAGCAACACCTGGCACAAGGACCCATTGCATCATCTATCTTTATCCCTTGGAATATCAGACGGTTGTCACGATGCCGCGATCATTATCTATCATACGCTTTTCCTTTGTGAAATCATGACCTTCGTTAGATCAAATCGGACCTGCAAAGTCTTTATCTTTTAACCACAACCAACCCTTAACTCTTAGTCATTTGGAGATTACGCAACTAAAGGTATTCTCCCAATCATTGAAAGTTTATCTTAACTACACTCTGGTCTGGAGATCACATGAAAAAAGAATTCACGTAATCTCACAATCTTTCCTTGACCTCTGGTTTCATCAGGTGAACTAGCGACAACCGTCGATCAATCTTTCATCTTGTGGTCCACGTTGATCTATAAAAATCATATAACCCATCAGCCTAACTCATGTCTATCTAGCAATTCAGTGACTAAGAGAATCTCATAATCATTGAATTTTATCCTTAACTAGGGTTTGATCTGGAGAATAAGTGACCAAGGCATTCTTGTGATTGCTTGATGTTTGGCCTGATCTTGGTTAAATCATGAGAACACACGAAAGCCTCAGTCACCAGATCGCTAAATAGAAACTTAACCGCCCAGGACTAACCTTTGACTTAACCCAAGCCCATTTGGAGATTACACGAACAAAGGATTTTGCTGAATCTCTTAATCATTCTCTTAACTGGGGTTAAGTCCTGAGAATATGCTACTGAGGCAATCTCCAAGTCACTAGATCTTTTCATTACCCTGGGTTACATCTGGAGAATCAGTGCCAACCGTTGATCTTGATCTGCATCTACGACTCATATTTATTCTCTAAAGCCTCATGCCCTGACCAGATATCTAGAGATTGTGTGACTGAGGGAAAAATTAATGGCCTACCAGGTCGCCAAATGTTAAGAACTTAACCACCAAGATCATGAGAATGCGCGAACACTGCATTCACTGGATTGCCAAATAAAATGACTAACCACCCAGGAACTTGGAGATTTAGCGAACACTTAGTCGCATAATCACTGAATAAAAGACATAACAACTAGGGCAAGGAAAAAGACATGTGCATAAAGGGGACTTAAGTGACTAGGTTCAAAAGGTAACAGAGAAATAGAAATGGCCAGGGTTTATGGACTTAGACAATTTTATGAAACCCTAGGATATGGATATAGACCTATTTCTCAGACCTTAAAACTTCTATATCTCACTACTTTTTGCATTTGAGCACATGCGATCTGAACTGGAGCTTGATGACACCCTAAACTAACCAAGGCTAAGGGTGTAAGCCATGAAACATCATAAATCTTCTTCGCAGATTAAAACTGTGTTGCAATAGGACAAGGCAACTCCCTTAGGGTTTTTGCATATTAGGCCATGCGATCTGGAAAGGAACTTGTATACATCTTGGACTATCCATGGTTAAGCTCGTAGGCCATAAGACCTTACATAGCTTCTTCGCTGATAAAAACAAGCTTGTAGGTGGACATGACAACTTTCTTGAGGTTTTTCACAAGATAAGACCATTTTCCTTGGATTTTTGGCTATGACAGGAAAATGGCCTAATAGATGGTTACACCCCCTACCGGATTGGTCAAAGCTATCCTTCACAGGATTAAGTGTTTGATCATTTTGGAACACTTTCCTACAACTGGATTGATCTTCTCAATCCCCGATCCCTCTCCCATTTGCTGGATCAACAAGCTTCCTAATTGGGCTAGCTCTGGCTCGCCTAGGGCTTTTCTTAAAATTCATTCCCCTACAAACTAGACCATAAAAATACATATTTACAAAGAATATACAATGCCCTAACATATTCCAGGAGGCCGTACAAATCCATCCATGGAAACCTATGTTAGAGCCTTTATTGTTACCTCTACTTTGAACAATCCAGTAAACTGGTCACAAAGGAGAATTTAACTTGCAAAGCCAAAAAGAAAACTATCAAACTAAAACAAAGCTCTAATATACTTAGCAAAACATTAAGAACAAACTCATGCAAAGATTTTCTCAGGTCTAATCCATGTTTAAAGATTACCAAGCCTTCTATTCAATGCCAAAATGGGTACAGTCTCACCAGTCTATTAAAACTAAAAGCACACACACAAAACCGAGATCCAACCTTATGTCTAGATAGGAAAAAGACATATATAGGGTTAGTCAACCGATTTTGGTCATTTTCAACCCTATAACTAACTCTGTCCCTCGAACAGGCCCTTAGACAAATTGTTGTCATGACAACTTTGAAAAATTGCATGACAACTTTTCTAAGGTTGTGCCAATAGGTCTAAAAAGACCCCCTAAGACTCACCTAAGACCTCTAAGACCCTTTTTAATCTTTATTTCACTCATTTATCTCATTTTCACAGTCAAACCATTACTTTGAATGATTGGTTACATCAAATGACATACAAGCCATATCCCTTGGGTCCACTCTAGGCCTAGTGAAGCCTTCACCAAAACATTAAAACATCTTCCTAAAAACCTGTTGGATCTCAAACTCTCACATACACTAGGGACATAAAACAAAGTCTTATTGGACAGTGACTTGGCCAAGGTCACTACAAGCCAAAACTAGGAGCTTGGCTGGCCAAGAACCTAGGTGCTCCTGCCTATAAGTTTCAGCCCATTGAATATGCCATTGTTTTTATTCGGGAACATTCTGATTTTCTGTATTCTTTCAAATGAGGGAGATTTGTCTAGAAGCCTAGTTACATTTAGTTCTCAAGGGCGTGTGCTTGAAAACCCATAACAATACTATGCTTTTATTTTTTGACTAGAGAAAATTTAGTGTAGAGATTTGAAGGAGTTGATGCGGAAATAATAAAATTGTGATAAAGTTGCACTGCCTAGATGCTAGCTTGACTAGGTAGTCTTTACCAGCACATGAACATCCACAATGCATAAAATAGAAAGAATGTAATTTTAATGTCTACAAAATTATAACAAACTATATGACAAGTACATGAACATCAAATGGTGCATAAAATAGAAAGAGTATAATTTTAATTAATGTCTAGGAAATTAAAACAAAGTACATGACAAGAAGAAAAAGGATTCTATATGGGAAATATAGACTAACAAGTATACAAATTGATAGTTATTTAAAATGAAATTATTTTAAATCAATAGTTTCAAATAGAAGGAAAGAATTAAAATGAAATTGTTTTAAATCAAATCAAACTATTGTTGATAAAATTGGTATCTATAGTAGAATACTTAACAAGCAAAGAAATAAACCGACTCTACATCAAAACAAATTGGAGAGATAAAATTGCTTTCTAACACACTAACAACCAACAATAAAAGCTAATAAGGACTCCTTGGATCCAATCTAGAGACTGTCAAATGACACCCTTTAATCTAGTATGGGATTGAGAAATAGATTTGAGAAAATCTTTCTTTCACCTCTCTACATGTAAAGATCACCACAATTTTAAAATAATGATAATTTTTTTATTTAATTCACAAAATTTTACATAACAACATAATTTGCAACTTACACATAATCAAGTTTAAAGTAGTGCCACTTGTTCAAAAATACGCCATTAGAGACATGGAATTTTATTTCATCATAAGATAGAGTACATAAGGTGATAACAAGATAAACATAAAGAAACATATACCTTGCAATGTACCACAAGGTTGAATACAATGTGAACATAATTTACCAAACGTGAAGACCATCCTGACAAGAGCTTCTGACATTTGTATTGCTGAAAGATACCCATTTTAGTGCATGGAAGACTAACAATGTGATACTGACAAGTGCAATGGAATTTGATGAGCATGATATATCTAAAGACTAATATAACAATATCATGGGCACACAAATGCATATATCATAAATAAGACAATAGAAGCAACAACCCTTGCTTTCTATTATCATTTTGTAAAGTCTTGACTGCATCTGAAGCACATGGAAACAATAGCATGATTATATCTTAGGCGTGGAGTAACATAAAACTGCATTCATACATACATCCGCACAAAGAAGCATTGATTCACTTTATGTCGTGCAAGATATACTACACATAGTAAACGTTGAAAATACATACATGCATACAAAAGCTCACAAAAATATACAAGAGCATTCAAGAAATATGAAAACACATGTCTAAAAGAACGAATTAGAGCCTAATTGACTTCATAGAACATGGAATGTCTATAACTGCTATAATTAAACATACACAAAAACATTCATCATTTTACAAGAACATCTATTCTATGCATTACCATTTGATCATACAACTATTACGAGGAAAACCATCATTATGCACACAAATGGGAAAAAAAAAAGTGTGGCTTGAAACAGATTGAAGAGTCTGAAAGCAAAAACTCTCAATGGCAAGGTGGTAGGATCTTCGGCTGAAATTAGATATAATTTGAAGAAAAAGAACATTTTAACGTGTTAAGGTTCTTTCCAGTCTATAGAATAGTCCCTTGGTGAACCATAATAAATAGTAGTGGTTGTCAGAGGTTAGCGTCCACATGAGTCGTTAGTTGGCACCATGGTCACGGTTTCAAGCCAGCTGAGAGTTCTTTTATGTAACTTTAATATATAAACATTAATTTTATACTTTCTTATCCTAGCTGTCTAGAGAAGTCGTTCAAACCCATCCACAACTGAAAGTTTTTACGTGCCAATAATATTTAGTTAAGATTGAATATAAAGCATGGATCTATAAATGTAACAAGGAATAAAATCTCACTCATGGTGATAAGCAGATCTTTTATTATATGTGCATTTCTGAATTCGATTATATGTGTTTTTTAAGATCTTTTATTTTACACACTTTGTATTGTTGATTAAAATGCATATGATGGAGAGTCGTGTACACCCTAATCTAGTTGTGAACGAAATATTGATAAAGCAAAGAAAATCACTTCACTGTACTTAGAATACTTAAAATTTCAATATCATGAAATTTGTTCATGGACATGATTCAAAACAAAAAACATCTCACGTACCTGCAACAGAAGGCAATTCGCCCAAAGGCTATTTTTTTCAGATGATGTTGTCGCAGCAACCTTGGCAGGCATGTAGGTATGCAAAATGTGGGATCATGAACTACCAATTGGAATCGTGAAAGGTGTAAGCAAATTCAAAAACCTTTACCCACATCCTCCATGGCTGCGCTAAATTGGGAGATTTGGTATCAGGTATGAAAATCCATTTAAGCATAATGTGGGGTGCGACCATTAAAGCTAGGTAAGTGATTAGTTTTTACAAGAAGCGTCAAAGAAAAAAGTATTTCCATAGATTGCAGCAATATTGAGAGATAAATCATGAAGGAGATCTTCATCTTTACTCAATGTTATCTTGGGAGATAAATCATTAAAGAAAATGTTGAACATTAGGACTATTGAAAATGCTTTGATAAAGAGAAGAATTTCTAAGAGATAGTAACGAAGTGGATAAACTAGTTTCTTTAAGTTGTTCCATTAAGATGTGCTTAGGAGAAGAGGTTCTAGTATTAGGAGAAAAGGATCTAGTATGCCCTAATATGGGATTATGACAATTATGATCGTTACTTTCTTTAGCCAAAGATATCTTAGGAGAAGGATTAAGGTTGTTTATGGAAATGATTTTTTTAAATTCGTCGTTTTCAACAAAGACATTTTGTGAAAAAAATTATGTGAAAATCACATGAAATATAGATAAAAGTCTTGAAAAACGATTTAGAATCCAAACATCATGAAATGCAAAATACTTCATGGGATTGATACATAGAAGTGAGAAGAAATGTAATAATATGAGTAACAACACACCAAATCTAATGGAGTAAACTCCATGATAAAAATGAAAGCTACCCAAATTAAATTTAATAATGCAAATTAGAAGTGAAAATGTTGAGTCAGGTTCACGAAAATGTAATAGTGATCCTATCTCTTTAGTCACATTCAAAAGGAAGATGACTTGCTAGGCTCAAGGACACCTAACTGCTAAACGAGTGCAATGATCCTTCACTTATGCAGAAGATGATGAATATGGAAAATGTAAAATGAAGTGATGGATGTAAGATATAAGACAAAATAGTGAAGGAAATTGACTTTCAACAAACACAGACTAGTAGAAATCAGATAGATAGATTTTTCTATTAGAAATAGAGTCATGAAATAGAGACTAACTTGTAAATTCAATTTATAGAGAGGTTGGAGGGACCAATTTGTAAGTGATCATAAGTGGTGGCTTAACCCTAGACCAAGTTGTAAGAGCTAACTCTATCCTGGTGTTTTTCCCATTTTTCAGTCTAAGATTGAAGCCAGGGTCCAACACTTTCTAGATTTGGTCGTGGAATCGGTGCCACGTGTTCTTGCATACAAAAAAGGGAGAAATTGTTGGGTAGAAAGGGGTTTGCCTCAGTCAAACCTTGATCGAGGAGTCAACCTTCAAATTGAAATGAAATATGTATGTGTGGAAAGTGTGCTATTGTAAAATAGAAGCTAGATTTGAAACATAAAGTGTATTGTACTTTAATAGTGCAATGCTTCTTTGGATGTGATCACAAGTGTTGATGCAATAACTTGAATCCATAAAAACTTAAAAAGAAATCGTGAAATTCATACCTTGCACAATGAATGTTGTAGTTTTCCACAATGCTTGATGGAGAGAACGAAGAATGACTTGAAAACTTGAATGCTTGGATTCTTGGATGCTTGTGGATGGAGAATTATTCTATGAACTTCTTCCTTGATGGTAATCTCCTCTACTTGGCCTTCAATAAAAGAGAGAGACTTTCTCCCATGGAGAAGATTGACTTGGAAATACCTTGGAATGCTTGAGATTTGCCTTAAAATGCTTGAGATGTAAAATTGTAGGAGAGAGCTTGAACACCTATGATATCCTCCTCAAATGTGGAAAGGTAGGTTGCTTATATACATCTCTCAAGAATTTTGGAGGCTCAAAAATCAAAGAGGGCCAATAGGAATTTGGATTTTCCACTTAACCATTGAGATCTACCCCTAATTTAAATTTTAGAGAAAACATCAGGGACCAAGTTGTAAGTGGGGACTTGGTCCCACCAAAAGGCCTCAAAATTTGGTGTAGAGGTCCCAATTAGAGTGGGGATGGCAGAATGATAAGCATAATTGGGGTTAGAGTATTGAAAATTAATGCAAGAGCTCATACATGCTAGAATGAGGCTAGGCTAAATGGAGAATTACATAGTGATGCAATTCTAGGATGGTACAATAAGTAATGTAATCGAAAACCCCAAAAAAATACATGGAAAAAGGATGTAAGGTAAATACAAGAGATATTAAGCAAATTGCATTAGCAGGAAAAGTTGCAACAACCAATCCAAATAATGAGGAAATAAGATAAAACAAAATCGAGGAAAGGGAAAAGAGACACTACTTGTAAAAGGATAAAAAATCTAGAGAAGAAAATATCTGAGCACACCAATGAGGGTATTGTTGAGAACTAAAGGTAGGTGAGGCTAGGATCGAAGAAGCAGACAACCTAGAAATTGAGTGAAAAATGTTGGAGAAAAAAAATTAATGTTTGGAGTAAGAAGAATAGATAATAACCAACATACAATAGGATATTGATGACTAAAACAAATCAAGAAGATTTTTGTTAGGGGAAAGTACTAGCAAAGAGGCTCCAACCCTACCGAAATTTCCTAAAAGCCCTAAATATAAACCAGATTTGTCAAACATAATGATCAAATTAGATGGGATTCTTTTGGAATTCTTAAAAATTCAAGAGAAGTTCTTACCTATACATGAAGAATATTTAGAATAATTACTTAATAGGAGGCTAAGGAAATTAATGACTAAATACAACAAGGAGAGAAAATTAAAATGAATTTGGGCATCAAATTAAGGTCATTTGCTAATGATGTAGTGCCTCTTGTGATTGAATTCTATTGTGTTATTTTTATTTGAGATGGGCTATGTTTTATTATTTGGCTATCCATATGATGTGATCGGGGTTGTCTCTATGTGATGCATTTGGTTACAACACTTTATTTTGACTTAACTAGTATCATCGATGATTTAGATGTTAGATAACTTTTGCTTATTGTTTTGATCATATCTACATGATGATGCTTTCAGGATGTGACATGATGCTTTATGATGATATATACTGCATTTTATATTAAAAAATAATGGATTATGTTATTATGAGGACTATCATTAATTTCCTATTATATTGTATAGTTATTGCTGATGGTTATTTTATTGAGATTTTTCATTAATATATGCTCGTATTGTCATAAATGATTATTTTAATACTTTAATATTTAATTTAAATGATTATGTACATTGAGGATTATATATGGAACAACCAGTGTCATGACATTCTAATGCATACGAATGATCACGTCACTAGAGCATCACTATCCCATTAGGCATACTTTGATTATTTATTGTTGCTTTAGCTATTTATATTGTGAGCAATTGCACTTGATGTGTGTATATTTTAGTGAACAAATACCAGACATCATTCCACCTGAGCTGCAATTTTGAGCATGTCTTATCCCCAGCAGTGGCACAAGGATAGTTTCATTGGCCCTTCACGATTTAGCCAATATTGTCCTTGTACCTGGATAATGTATCTGTTATTGATTATTATACCTCTAGTATGTGTGGGTAAATCTGGACTTCATATGCGATAGACCAGTAAACGTGTCTGTGCATTTAGAGTTTCACGTAGGCGGTCATGAAAGAGTTATAGAACTAAATGCTAATTTGTTATGTTTAGGGTTATTTTTATTTACCAAAAAAATTGTCGTAGTTGAAATTTCATTTAATTGGAATTAAATTATTTTGTACAATGGATTTTTGGGAGAGTCTATAGTTTTTTTAAAATATATTGAAGTGATGTTATTTTAAGCCCTTTTTGGAAAAGTGACTTTATATTTTGGGAAAATAATTCATTTTGCTCACTTTTTCTTCATGAGAAATTGGAATTTGCTCCAAATTATTTTGGAGAAAATCACTAAATTGCTCATTGTGATCGATTGGCTTGTCGCATTCTCATGGGTAGTAGCTCATTGGATTTGTGCCATAATTGCTCCCACTTCTTTGGAGTTGTTTTCAATTTCAAGAAGAATTTATTTTCTTTCACCCTTTTTTGAGTTTTCTACTTTGGGTGAGGTAGGGGTTTCTATATCTTTCTCTTTGCTTCATATTTTGAATTAACGTAAATTTATTTATTTTTGTGGGTTGAGAATTAGTATTCCTCCATAATTTTATTGCATTTTGTTACCCATTTCATTTTTTATGAGTATATCATGTTTTGTATTTAAAAAATATGAGTTTTATGGTGTTATGTTGTAGGAATGTTTTTGGATAAATGCATTGTTGGGTGTATTAGAGAAAATGGGTTTTTGTATTTTTTATTTATTTTAAATTTCATTTTTTGGCTTTTTCGTGGGCATATCATTTTGCGTGAGCCACAAATTTGTATATCACCATATCAGGTATGTTTTAAATGTGTTCTTTAGATGTACTCCATGATTGCCGTAGGGAAATGCAATCAGCGTGGAATGAGGACATTCTCATAATTAGTTTTGATTAATGGAAAAAATAGGTTTTGAAGGGACCTGAAACCCTTTACAAAGAAAAAATTTAAGATATAGCATTAGGAGTACACCAAACATGACAGATCAACCAAAAAAAAAGGCCACCAACCTCAAGAAACCACCCAAAAGAACTTAACCAAAGAAACACCCACACCGTTGCAAAAGATAAAACATTGGAAATCTACAACAAAAGATACACTAGCTATCTTTTAGTCCCCTTCAAATGAGATCGAAGGGTCATGTCAAAAGTCGGTGAGGATTTCTTAGAATTTTTTCCCTTAACTGTAATCCAACCTTCTTCAACACTAGTAGCCTTATTCTGTCAGCACAATGAATCCAGAGAAGGAGAACCAACCCCCAAAAGTGGGGTTGAGTCACCTAGAGAAACAGCCAGTACAGGGCCGCCGTTAGATCCATCCAGAGGGCAATCACTATATGGAGTAGAAATGTCTAATACAACATCTAATAAGATACCATCCTTTCCAGCAAAGCTAATACCACCGAGCTGGTATCACCCAGCATAGAAAGAGAAATTTCAGGCCCAACAATCAGAACAGGGATAGAGCCAGTAGCCCCAGCAAATCCATCAGGTCCAACAACTAGGACAAGGACAGAGCCACCAGCCCCAGAAGACCCTTCAGGAACTTCAATATAAGGACATAAGACAACCTTCACACCAGCATGTAGAGGATTGCCAATATCAGGAGTAACCTCCATCTCAGGTTGGGATGACTTTTCAAGACAATATAATATTGGGTAGAAGCACCCTTCCACCAAGAAGGAGAAGATTTTTTTTCTTGGAAATGAAGCCACATTGGGAAGAAATATGACCAGTCTTGAAATATTTACGACATCTAAAAGGAATGCCTTCAAAGTCAAGTTGTTGGATCTAAGGTCCCAAGGATGATTCAATTTTAATTTCAACTGGGAGGCCCTTCGAGGTATCAATGTCTACCAAGATACGAGAAACAGTAGAATGATACATATTATCAGAATCATTATCAATCATCAAGAAATCCCCCAAAGCCCCACCCACTTCCTCAAGGATAGAATCTTGCCATAGATGAAGGGGCAAATTGGGGAGCTTGACCCATATAGGGATAAAACTAAATATTTTAGTGGAAGGACTAAAACTAGGGTGCCATGGCTTGACCAGGAGAAAAAAATTTTCATCCTCCCAGCAAAAGAAATAATCACATAAGATCGTAGCTCTATCCATAGCATTATCAAATTTAGAAATAAAAAAACCTTTTTCCATTGGAAAGATGTTAACAGTACTTGTTAATTTTGGTTCCCATCTTCGAGAGATCCAATCATGCAATTGGGGCAGGCTGGGCCAAAAACCTTGAAATTGGCAAATCAGTCTGTGAGATTTAAAAATTTCACTATTATTCATCAAATCTTTATCAACATTAGAGGAAAGCTTAAAATCTTGATAAAGACTCACAAACAAGAACCAGGGAAATGGGAGCCCCATTGGTAGTGGAAACCCTGCATCCCTTCACAGCTCCAACTATCTTGGAAACAAAATTAGCAAAAGACCCAGCAAATAAAGAAGCTCCAGCAGCCAGAGAAATGACAATAGTAGAGATCTTGTTCGCAGCAGGAGGTGGAACCCTAAACGTAGCAAAAGCAGTTGCAACCCCAAATGCAGTAGGAGGAGGTGACACCCACACCATAGTAGCTTCAGCAGGAGAGAAGCATGTAGTCCCGATTGCAAGAGAAGAGGGTAGAGCCCTAATCGCGATAGGAGCAGGAGTAGGAGCGATGCTTGCAAACCCATACGCAAGAGAAGAGGGCAGAGCCTTGGAGGTTCTGCACTCGATTCCCTCCCACTCTAGAATGTTGCAACTCCCATGCTCCCCACTCCAAGCATCTGCTTCTTCAAGGCCCCGACCTACCATGGCTATCCATGACATTCTCATTTTTTCGCCAACCCAAAATGATTCTCCACATTCTCATAATTAGTTATCATAATTTGAACTCACCTATTTACCTCTAAATTATTGATTTTTGCACCTTATCAGTTAATGTTAGAATTTGGGATTCTGATGCTTTTGGGGCATTTTGAGCTTTCCCTGTGTTCTAATAAGATGATTGATATATTCCATTAGAATCTATGCTCATGGAAAAGTGGCTAATTGAGAAACTTGATATTTGTGCTTGGTTTTGTGTTGCTCAATTTTCATGCCTTGAGTGTTTGAGAGTGAATTGTCCTTTTGGTATTGCTTTAAATTCTTGTTGGTATCTTGTTATCCACATCCTTGGTGTAGAATAAGTAGATAGTGTATTTATACTTATGTCCTTGGTGTAGGCCAAGTAGACAAGTCAATGTGAACCATGTCCTTGGTATGAACCAAGTGGACAAGCTTGCATTTCCATCCTCAGTGTAGACCAGGTAGAAAAACCTTGTCGAGATTACCTCCTTCATGTGAAGTTGAGCCATAGTACTAGGTGCATTGAGTAGATATGAGGAGTAGCTCCTCATGTGTGCCCCAACCCACAAGTATTTGTATTAGACATGTCTAGGAGTTCTTAAAAGTGATAACATGATAAAATGAATTAGGTAGTGGAAACAATTGAATCCCTGGATGCCATGAGTGACTCATGCATGAGGTAGATGGTACATGGGCCCCAAATGTCATCTATTAACCTGTGTAAGCATGAATACTCCCCATGTTTGGTACTCTCATGTCTAAGTCCAATAACAATGAGTGTTATCCTGATATACTGTGGATATGTGGCATTTTTAGTCTGTATGGGACATTGGTACACATGATGAGTATTATTCATGCATTGTAGCTATTTTTATTCGATTGCAATGATTGACGTGTGTGTTAGCCACTCCTCACTTGTGTGTGTACCTTGTGTTTATGGTTCGACGATATCTCTACTAGCGCGGTGGGGTGGGTTTGAGGGTACCATGTGGTTGGGTAGTGTTGTAGTTTACCACTATTGGGGACCATTATAAAGGTGATGGACATCATTTAGTGATAGAGCTCAAGCATGATGTGCTCATTCTACCCTTAGTATCTCTTTTTTGCAATTTTTCATATTTGTAGTTATTCTCATTAGATTATATTTGATTTCAATGTATATGATTGCATAGAGTGTGTACTGTAATACCCAAAAATGGGCTATAGGTTCATTAACCTCCTACATCTTCAATTCAAACGAAATCAATATCAAAGTCCTAACCTAAGGCACATATGCACATTATCAAATTTAATTGATTTTACCTAAATTCTGCATCGGGGAATATTCCTAGCAATATTCCTATTTATCCTAATTATCTTTAATTTAATTATTATTTGGCGATAAATCATATTTATCCTAAAGTTTGATTAATTGAATAAAGTTTAATTAATCAAATTTAATACTGCCACTTAATTATTTAATTACATTTAATTATATTTATTCCTAAATTGTATTATTTAATTTTGACAATAAATAAAAAATCTCATGACTAATTGATTAAATTCTTATTTAATAAATTAATGTTAGTTGTCAATATTTAATAATATAGTTTTTTGAATAAAGTTTGATTTAATAATTGATTAACCCATAAATCAATTATTTTAATTCAAAAATCAGTTAAGTTGAGAATAAATCACTTTATTCTAAATTAATTTATAATTAAATCATGCACAATCAGAAAAGCAGGCAACTAGAAATTAACAATCAATTTTAAAATTGAAACTCAACATCTGATGATGAGTTGAAATTTTATCCAAAACTCTATTTTGAGATAAAAACTGCTTTTGCATGATTTTTATGAGTTAATTATCTCTAAATTCCTGATAACTCAAAAATCAACCTGAGTTTATCAAGAGTGATTTATGGCTTTTCTCATGCATCCTCAAAGCCTTGGATTTTTATAAAACCAAGGCTCAACTCTTCATAATTATCAACACTCGAATTTGCACAATTACTCTGGCGAATTGGCGATTGAAAGATTGAGCACTTGCGATAGGCAATTTGTGAGATCTTTCATAGTTGATCATAATCTTTCATAGCTTTTGCATAGTTTCATATCATAGATTTCATCTTCATATCATTCTTAGATTAAAACTGCATTCCATTTCAATTCATATTAGCTTAGATTCATATAGTTTTTCATTATTATTGCATAGAAAATTCAAAAATATAGCTTAATCTGCATTCATAGTCTTTCATATTTCACGTTCAAATCCTTTGTTTAGGTGTTGCATTATCATTGATCTTAGTTTGATATGAGAGTATCATACTCACATCTACTAGAAGGCAGTAAATCGCCTGGTTAGTTTAGTTTCCATTTCATTGCAAATTTTGGTTTTTGCTAACCTCTAATGTTTTACTGAAGTGTTGTGTCTACAGCTAGGTACAAAATTCACACACACATGTACGACTTTGATTTAATGTATCTAGTACTCTTTGGTGTGGAGTTGTACATTTTTAGGCCATGCATTGGAGGGCCAACATTAGTTATTTTCCAGTTTCATGCTTCTACATGAATCTTGTGCATATGCATTCTATTTCTACACATATGTTAAGTAGAATTGCACATCCATGCATATTTCATATGCATTCATTGTTCCTATGCTTTTTTTTGCTATTTTTATGCATCCATCAATGCACTAGCCTGGATAACCCTATTTTTCTGCATCTATACTGAGATTGATTTGACGCATTTACAATAGCTTGTGGCTCCCGTGGGTCTGTGTAGAAATGAATTCCATAGTTAGATTTCTTGTGTTTTCAGGATCAATTTCTTGTATTTGTGTGTCATTTTCCATTTCATTATAAGGAGGTTTAGATCACTTGTCTATTTGGGTTTAAAATGAACCTTATTTTGGATCTTGTTGAGGATGAACTTGTCTCCTTGTTAGCGACCATTGATGAGGGCTTTCTGTTATCTCGTAAGGTTTGTGGATGTGGTCTAGAATCTCACGTGGTGGCTTGAACGTGACTTGGTCATTCATGCTTGTATTGGGGTCATCTTGGAGCCCTTGGAAATATGTTTGAGTCTTCTTCTTGTGGGAAATCGTGGTTTGCTTCTGACATGTTTTCATCTTTGCTTATGCTTTTTGGTTAAAGGTTGCACTGATGTTCATGATGTTAATTCCATGCTCAAAAAAATAAATTGTTTAGTACATATTTGACCATGTATTCTGAGGGATCCCTAGTGGGACATTACATCTAGTAGATCAAAGCCCATTTTCATATGTTGAGAACTCTAGTGTTTATGTGCCCTTTATGTTTACACTATGAGTTGGTAAACATCTTGTTGTTAAATATTTTTGTGGTCCTCTTGAGTGTCAAAGAGGTCCCTTGGTGTGATTGTCTCCTCGAGGTTGATCCTTGCTTATCTTGTATTCTTATTAGCCATTGAGTGACCCTTGGGTGAATATAAATCCCTTATGATTTTGGGTTGTTCATTATATGGTGATATTGTAGATATATTAGGACTCTTTCATGTAGGTACACCTTGTATAATGAAATAGATCACGTTATGTAAGAATTGTAAATGACTATAAGCTGAATATTGGGAGAAGAGGGGATTTCCCTAAAGATTGTGCTCAAACTTTTGACAAGTTATTAAGGATGATATGTTAGGGTAGGTTGTGGCCTTTTGTGCCACCTATTGGTTTCTACTTCTTCTGGCTATAGTGTTCTTTATGATTCAATAAAGTTTTACCTCTTTTAAAAAATAATAATAATAATTTTTAAATAAATAAAATGACTTTTAAACCTAAATAAAAATAAAATAATTCTTTAATAGTATTAAAATAAAATAAAATATTTTTTTAGCTAAAATACTTTTATATGGTAAAGAAATGCGAGCGAACAACAGATTCAAAATTTAGTTCACATGGTGAATTGCATGAAAATTCTACATGAATTCATGGTGAACCGAGGAATTCAGGAGCAGGGAAGAAAAATTGGAACAACAGAAACAATCATATTGTAACTACTCGAATTCCAACCTTTGTTTTGATCGATTATGGTGAATGGGCCGCAAAACAAAAAAGAAAGAATTGTGCAAAGAAAATTGTCACAAGATGAAAGACTAATACCAGGATTCAAAGGGTACCCCAAACAGATTATCAGGATGCATAAAGAAGGAAGAATTGGAAAGAAGTGACAAAGAGGGATGGCAAAGCATTCGTCATACTTTAAAAAGTTCTATATCCAATTTGTGAGCACTATAGAAACTTTGTGTAAACTTATCATGTTTTGTCACATGAGTGTTATGTATGCATTCATTATTTAATAATTCAAGAGATTTTCTGTTTTGCAAAATGGAGTGGTCCAAGATGCCAAATAGAGGATATTATCAATTGTTGGATATAAATATTCCATGGATAGGTAAGCGTGAGAGCTCTTTTTGAAGGATATTTTCTTATTAAGTGCAATAATTTAATAATGAAACAAGAAATTTTGTGTGAATCTTATATTATCGGGGATTTTTTTTTCATACTGTATCAATTGGGAACTTAACTTTGATCCCATCAAGTATAAACCTAAGAAATTTTCTTCGTGGATTCAATTAAATAAAGTCCCATTAGAATATTGACACCTAGAAACCCTAAAAATCATAAAGGATGCTCTGGGCTCATTTATAAGAGTAGAAGAATATTTTCTAATGAAAACCTAGGAATTGAAGAAAAAATACTATTCAATATTGACATGGAGATAAAAAAAAATTACAAAATCTTAAGATAATATCTGAGAAGGGTGGATTATAGAAAAAAAAAATGTCAAAGGAGAAATTGGTGTAAAATGTCTCAAAATAAAAGGGAATAATAAGAGAAGTCTTAAATCAATAGAGGAGATTAATAATGAATCAAATAGTGCTAGGTATCCTACTAAAGAAAAATAGAAAGATGCATTAATTATTAAAAAATGTACTCAAGTAGATATGGAAGATATGTTAAATGAAATAAACAGTTAGGAAGAAAGGAAGACAAAGATGGAGAAATACCCAATTAAAACCTAGAAGAAAAACTATCCGATAATGAATAAATTCCAATAGAAATGGAAATGCAAGTAATACCAATATTATGCAAACTAATGAGGATCATATTCTTGGAAGATCATAGGATCAATTAAGAGAAGTTTTGGCCTCAAATTAAGAAGTTCTTTATCAATTACTAGAGGAATCTAAAGCTTTCCAAGAAGAAGTTAAAATGTGACTAATAGTAATCAATCCATTGGTTGTGAATGGGAAGAGAGGGGACACCTCATTCCTAGAAAAAAAAATCAAGGATGCAAGAATTGTAAATTTCATCAAGGATTCACATGCTTAGGAAGAAACCCCTAAAGTGAATTTAGAAGAGCCACAACATTATGAAGAAATAATGGAGGGTAGAATCACTAAAGAAATAAACAATCACTCTATAATTAGAGGTAGTATGTGATATAATAGGCATTTCTCAACCACAAAAAGAAGAAGTTGAGGAAATTGTAAATGAGAAACAAATTCCGATTCAAAAAATACTTGAATTTGATGAAGTAGAGAAATCTAAACAAGAAATGCTATTTGGAGATACAAAGTAGCAAGGAGTAGAGAAGGCAAGTAAGGAAGATATTTTAGGTATTTTTCAACATTGTCTTAATAAGGAAAAACTAGATTATGGAAAATCCTTGGGGAAAAAAAGAGGAAGGAAGTCTCTATTAGAGTTAGATTGAAGAATGAAGTCGATGAAGATCAAACCAAGATAACCTCTTTATTGAATTCAGGGAAGGTCAAAAACCTTCCCAAGGATCCATGTTTCTTCTAACATGGAATGTTAGGGTCATGAATGCCCCTAACAAACAATGTGTTTTAAAAAAGAAGAAGCTAAAATTATAATGCTTCAAGAGACAGTTGAATAAAGAAGAAATAGAAATATTAAAAAAGAAACTAGGAAATCGGAGAGTTGATTCAATTCAAGCTAAGGGTGCCTCTTGAGGACTATAAATCTTCTAGAATCTGGGAAGAGTATCTTTTGACAATCTTATTAAAAGGGGCCTCTAGTAGGGAGGAGTAATAAGAAGTATTAGTTGTATTCTCTATTTTGTCTTTATTAATGTATGTGGACCTATATCAAAGAACAAGAAAAAAGAGGCATGAGGAGAAATAGAAAATTTTACGCAACAAACCCCACTCCCAAATATTATCATAGGAGAATATTTGGATGCTATTCTCCATATATTAGACCAAAGGGGAGGTATCCAAATAGAATCCTAAGATACAAATTGATTTCAGAAATTGCGTTAACAAGAATGATATTTTGGAAATTGAAACTAAAAATAGAACATTTACATGGAATAATAGAAGATTGGGATTCATTCATATAGAAGAAAAGATAGATAGGCTCTTCTTTAAGGGGGATCCAAAAACATTCCCTTTTAGACTCAATTCTTCAATCATGACTAATTTAGTTCAAATCATTTTTCCAACTAGCTCACTATTATAGGGCATAAGAAACCTCTGAATGATCCTTTTAAGCTTGAAAGAAAATGGATGAAAGATGAGAATTTATTTCAATTAGTAGAGAAATGGTGGAAGGAGGAACATTTTGTGGGATCCAAATTGTTTTGATTTATGACCAAATTGAAAACTATGAAGAAAAAATTATTTAAGTGGAATAAAGAACAATTTAAAAATATTTTCTCAAAAAACTCCTACATAGAGGAAGCAATATAGAAGCTAAATGAAGAATTTATCCAATCAAGGATGGATCATAGTAAATTCCTAAAAGAGAAAGAACTTCTAAATAAGTATGAGGATGTATTATAAAAAGAAGAAATCTACTAGAGACAGATGTCTAGAGAGATATGGTTACCAGAAGGGGATAGAAACTCCAAGTTATTCCATAATAGCACAAAGAAAAGAAGAAACATTAACATAATCCTTAAGATAAGAGAGGGGTGTGGAAACATTCTTAAAAATTTGGAGAAAATAGCCAAAGAAATAGTGTCAATTTTTAGTAAGATTTTAATATTTGGGATGGATTTGATCTCACTACCTAGACAAATGCAAGCTAACAAATATACCCAAGATAATATCAAATGAGAAAAATAGAGTGCTTACAAGAAATTTATAGAAAATGAGATAGAAACTACACTCAAACAACTAGGTCTTGATAAATTTCTTGGGCCAGATTGATTCCTCGCCTAGTTTTTTCAGAAGTGTTGGCATATTATAAAGGAGGAGATGGTAGATGCACTTAAAATTGTAAGAAACTTAGAAATATTCTTAAGAGAAATAATCAAAACCTTCATCATATTAATCCCAAAAATGGAAAATGTAGAAAGTTTGGATGATTTTTTTATATCTAGTTGAATAGTTGGATTGGGCCAGCTCCCATTATATTATATCAAAATAGAAAATACATTATTTGAAGATATATTTGTTGTATTTCTATTTCATATACAAAATCTAATGTATCAACATCCATGAGTCTATAACCCACCCAATTCCTAGAACCAACAATTACACCTATTTTAATATTATATCAAAATTATTGGCATTCAAGATCATAACCTACAGCCACTTAATACTATCCACCTAATAGCCTATACAAAACTAGACACATATTGAAATAACAAAACCCTCTTACAAAAGAACTAAGCGAAAAAGACATACACAGACATCCCAACCTCAATTGAACCTTCTACACTTCTTGTCCCTGGGGCCATAGAGTTCAGTGAAAAAGGGGCTATCTGGATTGATCGCTAGGTTGCGCTTCTCCACCTCCTTTAACATCCTCTTGGCATGGTAAACCCAACCCTTGATAGGGAAATATCCCTTAAACCTCCTGTGTGCAGGTCCTTTGGAAATTTCCTCAACATCCATTGCATCATTCTCTATCTAGTCCTCACCAGAATAAAGTAATTTTGGTCCTTCTAGTCTACCATCCTCTAAATCATCCTCGTTTGGAACCCAGTAATCCTTTCGCTATTTTTATACCCACATCTACTCCTTAGTCGAGGGGAGAAGGATGAAAACCACATTATACAAAAACTCCAAGTTCCTATCAATGTCGCCCAACTTCTCCTTCAATTCCACTGTGACAATGAGAGGGAAATTCTTTACTGCCTTCTTATATCCCCGACCAGTCTCAAGATAGTATTCTTGAGGCACAAGAATCATATTCTTCCCATCAAAATTGTCTAACACTACATCAATCTCACCTAGATACTTATGCTAAAATATCCTTTGGCATAAGTTCTTGGCTTTGGCGTTCGCAACACTTATGATAAGGGAAAATTCCAAGAACATGGTCATGATGTTAGTATTTACCCTATACCTATGGTAAGATCACATGCACTCTTAGCTTAAAACAACATTCACAACATGGAGGAAAAATGAATGCTTCACTGGGAGCATTCACAACAACCACTTATCTATAAGTTTACCAAAGAATGAGACCATATTTCTTGTGGACTCCAAGAAAATAGGGGTATCTATTCCTTTAGATGTTTCTCACTCTTGCCTTTGAAACTGTGACTCACCAACCTACCAAGCAAATGTTATAAATATTGGCTTCCATCTATCATTAATAACCCAAATCTCACACACTTTCTCGCCACACAAGATTTCCATAAAGAAATAGAAACTATCCTTCGAGCATACTTTCCAATGCTTGTCATGATGTCATAGCCCTTGATGAGTGTACTTAATATGCTATCATACCACAACCTATGTCCTCATCTATCCATATGTCCTCCTTCACACATTTGGTATTTGTGAGATGGAATTGGTGTCCACTTTCTTGATTTTTCTCTAAGTGTATAAGATACTTGGCGCCATCATTCCTTCAACAACCAACTTGTTCCATGCATGATGTATCCCATCACCTTGATATTCCAATTCCCCATGAACTAAAAGGTGTTATTTGTGTGATTGTAGTATAATTGAGAAGTTTTTTTTTTGCAGGTTCCTTATTCAACCTTGGAGACCAGTTCCCAATCTTGTTCAATTCCCTATCTGAGGCAAAGTAGAGGATCTCCGATCATCCTCCTCTATTATTTCTCTCTTGGAAAGGTCATCCAATGCAAAATTTCCCTCATGGTATATATGTCTAAGTCTAAAATTATTCATTGCCTTGATATGGTCCATATTTTTTTGAACCATCTATTGAGTTTTTAGTAAGGAATGGAGCTCTATAAAATTGCATTAATAACTATCATGGATTCACCTTCCAGATGAATTTTGTTTTCTCCCAGGTGCAATCCTAGCTCTAGACCTTTTAGAGCCACTTTGAATTTTATTGTGTTGCTCATGGAGTCTTCAATGACCTCTTTACACTTTGTCAAAATCTTCCCAGAATCATCTCTGGCCATAATTCCAATACTACTGGGGCCAGGTTTCCATGTGCAGCCTCATCAAAATTTTCCTTGATCCAACCTACCTCTGGAGCACTCAAATAGGTATCAACCCAAGTTTTCTTCTTGCCTTCAACATCTACAAAGATGACTAATGTTGGAATGGTAAGTCCCCTAAAATCCTTAATTGTTTTGTCATCCTAGATTGAATATTTATTATTTCTTGGTGATCTCCTTTTGGATGTTGTATAATTTACTATCTCAGTAATAGAAGATTCTATCTTAGTTATTAACCATTCTCTCGCCATGGATTAACCTTTGAAGATTCTCCTGTTGCATTCTTTTCACAATTCCTAGATGACCATCGATGGTGTGACCTTCTAGATGCTATCAAATACACTCTTTTGATATTGGGATGGCCATGTATAGAACCACCCCTCAAGGATTTTGGGTTTAGGTGTCTGTAGGTTTAGTTTCTATAGAAAGTGATTCCAACAACTTTTAGCATATGGGTACTAGAGTAGTATGTTATTAGAATCTTTATCATGTTGTCTACACAAAGAGAAACTCCCAATTCTAACTATTCCAATCTTTCTCAACCCGTCCTAAGTTAGGATTTGACCTTGGATGGCCATCCATGCAAAGGCCCCTACATACAGTGAGAAAGCTTTACTCCATAGCATTTTTTTTGGCTAGAATGGGTCACTTTTAGCATATGGGTACAAGACTAGTATGTTATTAGAATCTTTATCATGTTGTCTACACAAAGAGAAACTCCCAATTCTAACTATTCCAATCTTTCTCAACCTGTCATAAGTTAGGATTCAACCTTGGATGGCCATCCATGCAAAGGCCCCTACATGCAGTGAGAAAGCTTTACTCCATAGCATTTTTTTTGGCCATAGTGGGTCTTCTATTGCTACCTCCTATACCTTGTAACCAATCTTCACCTTATATTCCACATCACGTCACACACACCAATAAATTCCATCATTGAGTCTTGTCCACACAATCCTTCTCGATTCTAGGATCTTAGCTAACTTAGCTTTATGTTCCATTAGTGCCTAAATGTCTTCAAACATATTCTATTTCCATTCTTGTTTCCCATTAGATCTGTCTACATACCCATAGTCACAAATCTTATTTTCTCATACCCTTCCTTTTTCTGCTCTAATTGTCCAAGTTCAAGAGGATGTGAAGGGAAGGGTGGCTCTCCCAGGAGTCTTCCCATAACTGGGCCTGATGCCTATCATTAAATTTCCATGTGATGTATTTTATGATGATTTTCATGCATTCCAAAATAAAATTCCATATAGAAGGCCCTCCTAGAGGGTCGAGCGTATTCAAGATTCTGATAGTCTCATTGAAATCCCATCTCCATCTCAGTATAAACTCCATACCAATTTGGCTCCCATGGCCATGTTCATATTAAGAATCTCTATGATCCTAGAACCTTTGGCTCTGAAAGGTTTACATATTCTTTCCCATGAAAGGAGGGGAATTTTGTTCTAATCCGATCTAGGCCATTCAATAAAAATTTCCTCATTATTTTGGTTACCACCTCTCCTAAAGCCTTAGGGATTTTCATGCAAGACATTGAATAAATGGGAATGGTTGAGAGAACAAAAGTTAACATGAGGATCCTACAAGCGAATGATAGTCATTTCCCTTTCCAAAGCTCCATCTTATTTTTGCAATTTGTAATTAGGTTGTCTCAATAGCCTTTTTTATTGATCCCACCAAACAACGAAACTCCCAAAAATTTCCCAGGAAAGTGATGACGTTAAGTATGGGCTCAAGTATTATGTTACTTTATTATGTTTTTGTCCATTTCCTAGGTTATCTCAATAGTTTGGTCATGAACATTATTTTTTAGCTGTTTTAAGTTAGTTTTGTTGGTAGTATTTTCAGTTTTCAAAGTTGCTTTTTAATTTTTGCTTCTTTGAAAGTTTTCCCTATTTTTATGATAAATCTCCTGCAAATTTCCTATCCTAGAACTTGAAATATGTTCATAATGGTGAAAAACCCTAAGTGCTAGGTCGTAAATACTTTTGAAGATCCAAAAAACCCTAGAAAGCCTAACCGTATTCTATTTTGCCATTACCTTTTTCAAATCACTTAAGAAATCCTTTAAGCATGTGCGCTTTACAATTACCGGCTAGTCACTAAGTCTCCTGAAGATTTTGGAATTTTCCTTGTAGTTTGGCGATTCCCTGAAACCCTTTGTCACACAATCTCTTTAAGTTAAGAAAATATTCCTTTTCTTGTAATGACTCAGTGGATGCCTTCAATTGTGAGGTCTCCAAATGAAATCTAATGTGCATTGTGAGATCTAGCGACTACACTGATAAATGTTTTGAAGGAAACTATAGTCGCCCAGTCTCCAGATCGAGAATACCTTCAATCAGGAAATCTCTAGATAAAATGATGAAATGATAAAGTATTCAATGATTATGAGACTTCTCCTATAGTCACTAAGTCTCCAAATGAAAGATGGCAGTGTATTTCCCTTCATTCGTCAGGTCTCCAAGTTCTCGGGCAGTTAGTCTACTTATCCAGCAACCCAACGATTGCAGTAGTCACATGTTCTCCCAATTTGGCGGTTATGTTTTAAACATCTAGCGACACAGTTATCTCTTAATCTCATAATTTAACTAAGGTTAAGTGAGTTATCTGGCGACTTGGTGAATAAAGGCTTTCACGTGGTCTCTAAATCTAACCAGGGTAAAGGAAAATATTGAGAGACTGTGAGGTGTATTCAGTCACATGTTCACCAGAAGGTGATGACTTAAGATAAATGTTTTCACAGAATGAATATGAACCATTGATGTGGTTTTGATCAGGCAGTGGTCATGTTATCTCCCAATCAAACCATGGGTTAGGAAAAAATTCAGCGACAATGAGAATCGCTTTGTCGCCCAGTCTTCGGATCAAACCAGAGTTAGATAAAGTATTAAGTGACTAGGAGGTGACTTCAGTTGCACAATCACCAGATGACTAAGGGTTAAGTGTTTTCCAAGGTCAAAAAATGAAAAATAATATGGATTTGGTTGTCGGATTTGATGACGTGTTCCTCCCTGATTGGTCACAGAATAAAATAATGAAATAATAATCTCTCAATGATTATGAGATGGACTATAGTCATTGAGTCTCCAGAAGAAATAAATCAAAGATATTCTACCTTCAGTCACCAGATCTCCTGATTGGTTCAGTCTCCAGATCTCCTGAGAAAGTCAAAGTCAGAGTGAAGTTTATGAGACTGAGCGACTACCATCAGATTAAGATCTTCTGCTTGTCATGAAGTTGCGAGATGGAATGAGGATTTGAACAAAGTTACAGTGATTAAGAGACTTCTCTTTAGTCTCTAGTTCTCCAGATGGGCAAAGTTGGGTAGGCTACAGAAGAACTTTGAAAAGTCAACAAGTTCTAGCGATTAAGAGACTCACTGCTAGTCGCCAGGTCTCTCAATGAGAAGAAATGCTATTGAGACTTTGGAAAGACATTTGTCGCCAGGTCTCGGAATAAGATTAATAAGTGATACATTTTGCAGTGACTGGGAGATAGACTATAGTCACTAGGTTTTAGAATAAAAAATTAAAGTTTCAAAAGGTCGCTAGATCGCGAGACAAAATTATAAAAGGCCAAATCATTCAGCGACTATGATTTTTTACTATAGTCACCAGGTCTCTAGATAGAATTTAGAAAGATAAAATCATGTAGCAACTGAGGATTTTCTTTTAGTCACCAAATCTCTGAAACTATTGAAAAAGCACCAAGTCTTTGAGTGACTGGTGTAATCGCTAGGTCACCAAAAATCAAATTTTGATTACTTGTCATTTTCTTGACTCACGGCTAGTGAATTGAGTTTAGAACATGCCAAGTAATGGTGGAAGTGACATGATTATAGAGCTTGAGTCTTAAAAGGGAAATTGCATTCAATTCTCTAGAATAAATACAGTCAACTGTCACTCATTCTAAAATTACCAAGCATTCTGGAGAGCCAGTGCTAGAAAATTATGAGAATTATTGAGTTTTCTAGCTATCAAAGAGTTCACAGTTTCAGAATTCTTAGAAGGATTTTCATCAATTGATGAGTTAGCTGATGACCAGCAGAGCTTCTACTAGTAAGGGAACCAAAGAAAAGGCAAAGGAAATTTACTCAAACGAATTTCTCACTCTGCTGTCTGGGTCCTCACAAAATAAAAAGGTTAGTGACAAAGTGTTCGTTGATGATCTAAGTTACTGTAGAGATGCGAAGACAAGAGATGTCTTTTGAATGTGTCTATTTAGGTATTTTTATAATAATTTTGATAGTCCAGTGCCCATTTCAAACCCTTGGACCTCTGGGTTGGCTAGATTGATAGTACCTAATATTTTTCTATATGTAGACTTGCTCATAGAATTGGCCAATAGATATGACCCCTTGTCAAAAACAATAAGGAAAGGAGATGGTTCAGCTCTGGTCACATTAGATAGGAATTCATTTATGAAGGCCTTTGATATTCAAATATTAATGGCCACAAAAATCAATTTACAGGCCCAGGCAAATAGGTACATTAGGGAGACAATCTTGGTGTCTAGGGAAATCCAAAACCATATCCCAAGAGCCAACAAAAATTATATTGTAGCAATGGCTGGGGCAGCCCCATACTTCTACAAGGACCTATGTTTCTACATCAAATATATTGCATATGGATTATGCAGGGTGCTAGGGATAGATGGTGGTGCAGAAAGAATTTCATCTAATATCTTAATGTTGGTATTAGACTCACAGAGCCTCGATACAAGCAAAGGATATGACTACATTGGGTATGTCATAAATAAGATGCATGAAGGACTTGAAGCTATCAGGAAAAGGGAGCCTACTAGGTTCATGCATTAATCACTGCTCATGCATCTTATCCTGTATTACAATTACAATATTATGGACTTAGAATACCTCAAGCCTCAAATGATGTGGAGGGGTCAACCTAATCCAGTTTAGTTTTGGATAAGGGCATGGAGTTGTACTTACACTGATTGTGACTTTTGTGCTTTTCAGAACTGGATGGTTCAACCAATTTTTCTTAGCTTAGGACTAAATCTTTCCAACTTGCCAGTCAAGGCTTTGCAATTACTAAGGCCTTGTCAATTTGTTGACAAGTGGCCTAAAAATCATAACTGGGGAGACTTCTACTATGAGAAGACCTTCACAAAAATTAGAGTCTATGGGTGTCCCCAACCACCTCATGTCCTACCTTTCTTTGTGCCACCCAGGATTTCTTTCCTAGAGATCATTTGGCAGCTAATGTTAACTGATAAAGAACACCTGGCCCCCCATAGAAAGGGTACCTTTACCCATAGGCACTTTAGAGTATGCAACTTCACAATTGGGAAGAATGCATTTGGGAAATTAAATGATTGGTTGGGCCAGCATAAGATGAATGCTACTATATATAGATATGTGGATACAAAAGGTTTCATTGTTACTGCTAGGAAATTTTATACTCCTACCATTCCAATAAGTAATAAACATGAGCAGTGTCCAGAAGAAGACATCATCAGAAATATCATAGAGGATGATGAGGTATAAAAGAGGGCACAATAATTCTCAGAGTTGTTGTCATTTGAGAAACAGTTGAAAACAAAGGGAATTCCCTTCGGAGGCTTCTACCCTACATTGCCTTATTTACAAAGGCTAGATAAAATGATGGAGAATTTCAATACATTGGTGAATTCATTTGAGGGCCAAATTGATGATAAACAAAGGGAAAAGGAGAAGCATTCTGAATCAGAGTGTGAAGAAGACAATGATGGAGGCTACCTAGTATATAGCCCTCCTGCCATAGAACAACCACCTCCTATTGAGCAAGGAGGAGAGGAAAATACAATTATGGATTTGATAGAGCTTCCTAGATCTCAGGATACTAGTGAGCCTCCTTTGAAAAGGCAAAAGATGCAAGTGGGAGAGCCTTCCCAAGTAAGAAAAATTGAGAAGAAAAGAGATAGAGTAGGAGCTCTAATTCCAGGAAACAGAGCCTATGATCACCAACTCAAGAAGAAGATCAAGGAAGACAAGAGAAAACAAAAGGTGGTAGTAGAGGAGATAGAGTTTCCTTTGGCTCTCTGTCAAGATGAGAGAATGCTAGAGCAGGATGCCTTCTTGAAGGATGATGATTTTATTAAGTCAGATGAGTTCAAGAACTTTTTATTGTGGCACAAACAAAATCAGGTTGCATCAAATGTGCAGATCACAGAGGAAGGCTAGGTACCTGATGAGGCCATCCAAGCATTGAAGGACTATGATCCTAAATCAGAAACCATCACCCTTGAGGATGCAAGAAAATTAGTAAAAGCTAGCAATATGCTACTTGTACCTGGATGGTATCTTGCTTCAGCTTTCATAATAGATCAAATAAGGAAGCAGGAGAATTTAAATTTGTTTTCAAAAACCCAAGTAAGGGATTTAAAAAAAGGGTTTGGATATAGTCCAAGAAACCAAGCACTAGCTATGTGGAGCCTATACCCTAAGGACCAGAAGCCTTCTCTTCTAAATGTTCAAGAAAAGATGGATGGGGACAAAATTGTATGGTCTATCCACAATACTAGAGACCTTGAAGTCTCATAGGTGCTTACCCACTTTGCAAGATTAAATGAAGATAAAACTAAGCAAATCTCAGATAGGTATAAGAACCTATTTAAAGACAAGGAAGTGCATATCATAAAAGAAAAGGAATTGGAAAAATATGTGGATGATCTACATCAACAGATAATCAATATGACTATAGTTACCCTTGCACCACCAGAGTAGCTTGCACTACCAGAAACTCAGTGTGTAAATGGAGAAGAAGCTGTTGCAATGATAGATAAGGTGAAATTGGAAAAGACTGAGGCTGTTTTGCAATCTCTTTTGAAGATTTTGCAGCATAAGATAGAGGTCTTAAAGGATAAGGTGTATGTATTATGTACTGCATATAATAAATTTCCTGGATTACAAATAGAGGTGAACAATTTTGTTTCTATTTTGGATACTTATTATGGAACTTGGTCGGCAAGGACCTCATTGTTTGAAAGACTAGCAACAGTGCAGTCTCTAAGGACTGATATCCTGAAATTAGTTTTGCAAGTAGGGGATGAAATTGAGAAGATAAGTGTTGCTTCATCCTTCTTTAAGGGTAAAGCAAATCAAATTGAAGCAAAAATGGCAATGTTTGGACCTAGTTTCAATAGGTTCATTCCTCAAATCAGGGCATAGGATGGAGCAATAAATAATTTGGATACATGGAGATCAAATTTTGATCTCTTATTGCCTAAAAGGGAGGCTTTTCTTAATAATAGCAATGAAGTAGATATGGATCACTTCAATATCATTCTTGATGAAGCATTCAAATCAAAGATGTATTTCAGTAAGTTCATCACAGATGTAAAGAAGGTTGTTGATGCTAGATGGGAAAGATAGAAAAGAAATTGCAAAGCATCCAAGAGTTCCAGTGGCCAACAGAAGAATATATGACTACGTGGGACAATCTTACAAAGCCAAAAAGGAGGAAACCAACAATAGATGATATTGAAGATATAAAAGAAGTCTGAGCTCCAGCAGCGCACTTGATCTATGAGCATAGGGAGAGAAAAAATCATAAAGAGGATGATGTAAGATAGCCAGTTGGTGGTCATCATTCACATAACAACTTTAGCAGTTGCTCTAAATACTGGCAGACAAAGGTGCAACTCAAAGGGAAACTCAACAACTGAAGAAACAACTTATGGCACCCTTTCTCTCTCTTTTTCTGTTACAAATTTAAGTCTTTTGTAATATAGTGCAAGTCTGATGCAGGAGCATCCTGGGTGTAAGAGCAATCTTGCATCACCCAAAAATATTTCTATTTTTATATTCAATAAGGGTTATTTTGTGCAGAGCTGCTATTTGTGGAAAGTTACTATTTTTGGTAATTTTCGTACGTGCTCAGAATGATCTTATTTCTTTGTTGGAGGTTCATGTTGGTCATATAAGTCTGCCAGTAAAGTTTCATTGCCAGATCAAGTGTATATTGGAAGATATTGAAGATTTTCGGTATTGGCAGCAGGGTACAGAAACTTTGAACTCAGTTTTGAAGGCTTTAGAGGCCCCGAATGAGGTCAAAAATTTGGGTGACAGGCGCTTGCGCCAGTCAAGCCTGTAGAGCGCTTCGTGGCGTTTCCGAAATGGGGTTATAATAGCCGAGCGGGTCAACTGGTGATGACTTATGGTCTTCGGAAGTTGGGCCACCCGAAATGGCGGAAAATAATTTTCTTCAAAATTTCTGT